>CM062820.1:706429676-707098953 GCA_031772625.1 Pinus tabuliformis
GCGCAAGGACCCAGCCAAGAAATGGAGTGAGCTACCCTTCATAGCCACAAATATGTAATTTTTGATGTACTGGGGACATGTCCACCACAGTGGTGTGTCCCATACATAGTGGCGGTGGAGAAGTCTGCTGCGCAGAAGAAGAAAGAGGAGGAAAAACTATGCATGGCGTAGTTGGCAGAGAAGAGAAGGCAAGAAGCATCGACAACAAAAGCGCAGGAGGCGTGGGACTTTGCAATAGAATAGAAAAATGTTGTAGTAGCAGCAGCACAAGAGGCAACCAAGAAGGCACGTGAGGGCCAGAAGTCGCCTTTGCATGGGCAACAAGCAAGAGATGGAAATAGAGGAGGAAGAGGGCGGCACAGACCCACAAACAACGTCTACACTACTTAAGCGCCAACGCTTGAGCGAGAAGACGGGGCCACAGAAAAAGGTGAAAGCATCCAAGTTGTCGATCAATGCAATCACGCTTACTGAGGGTGATCTGCATGACATAGGCAAAATAGTGCGCGACGTCACCACAGATGCCCTCTAGAATTTTGTAGAGGAGAATCAGATTGTGTTGGGGGCCCTCAGAGCGCAGATTCAGGAGTTGCAGGTGCGCACTCCTCAGGATGGTACCCTTTCGACCAGCCTTGTAGTAGGGACAAATGCAGCCGAGCAATTGCTACGTGCTTGAACAACCAATAACATAGTGCTGCCAGAGGGGACATTGGTTACAACAAATGAGGCCGACAGGCCTACGTTTAGTTCACTCAAAGTGATAGGGATCAACATGGATGCACTTCCGTAGGAGACACTCTATGTTCAACAGGATGGGATTACTACAGAACTGAGGGCTAGGGAGAGCCGCGTGTTGCAAGTGCTAAGTGAGCAAAAGATCAACATCGAGCAGTTGAGCTTGTAGCGCGACAAGGTTGTGTCACAAAACCATCAGATGGTATAGGTACTGGAAGAAGCCTGTCAGATGGTCCCCGAGCTAGCCATCCCAGCAGATGCACTAGCAGAGATGCACATCCAGAGATTAGTTGTGGGGGTGCGCGAGGCGCGAGAAGAAATGACTAAGGTTCAGCTGGAGTTGAACCTTCAGATAGAAAAGCTGCAATTGAAGGTGCAGCCGTCCTGCCCTCTAGAGGAAAGAGAACAACGCGCCAACGTTATTACATCAGGAATGGAAAAGATCAGCAGTGCAGTAAGAGACTACACCAGAATGTTGGAAGAGTCCTTCGAGGTCCTCACCAATCTGTAGGAGGACCCTAACATCTAGCGTTTAGAGACAGAGGCGTGTGAGCTCTAGCAGCAATATGACAATGTCAAAGGGACCGTGCAGACGGTGACCCTTACTCAGACGCTCGCGTGAATGCAATAGGCCAAAGCGCTGAAAGAGAAAGTGGACGCAACACGACACAAAGAAGCAGTCTTGAAGGCGCGTGTTCAGCCTTGGATCAGTGAGGCCTTCGTCATTACAACAACAATTGAAGGAAAGCTCACACAAATGCAGGGGACGCAGGAACAGATCCAGGGGAGCAGTTCTGACATCGCGGTCTCAAAACAAAATGTACAGGAGATTCAATAGGTAGCCGCTCAGTGCGTTGCTGACCTTGCAGTTGTTCGAGCAGAGTTGGAAGGTCTCCACATGAAGATCTCCGCACCAACAGAGTGACTCGAGGGCAAGTCACGATGTTTGTGTTGGGGGTCTGTTAGGCATGGAATCCCCCCCAAGGCATGTTTTGGGGCTTAAAGCCCAAGTTTTGACTAAGTCCATTGTAAAGACTCTGCGATTTGTGGGCGCGGAGCGCAAAGTCGTAATAGAGTCACAGTGTTGTCTGCCCTTGTTTTTGTAATGTAATGTCGGCTTGAAAAATCTTCCCATGTTCTGTATACCATGGGATTGTATAAATAGAGCGAGGCTCTAAGTGTAAAAGACGTCAATGAATCGATGGAATAGAAGCATTGAGTTGAAGTGTAAGTCATGTCTTTGGGTCGTAGAGTAGGAGAAGGCTCTGCAGCTGAGTGCGTAGAGTCCTAGAAGTCCACAGCTGAGTGTGCAGACCCCTACAGCTGAGTGTGCAGGGCAGGTCGAGTCTGTAACCATTGGAAGCATTAATAAAGAGAAGTTTTATCATATTTCTGTGTATATTTTCCTGTTTTATGTATTATCGAGTATGAATTGCAAGTTTACTGTTTATTTGCTATGCGAACTCATATGAATGTGTTGTATAAATAAATTTAACATAAGGCATCCAGTTACGCGAAGATAACTAACAGGGGTAAGAAGATAAGTAAGATCTTAGGTATGACTTAGGGGAATAGTGCAGAGCGTTGCTCCAGCAGTGCGAAAGCCCAACAACCCCTGGTTAGGGCTGCATGAAGGCAAATCTATCAGGGTACGAAGACCACGGAATTGTGCGAAGTAACCTGCACTTAGGGACTAACAGTTGGACTAATCAACCCCTCAGACATCTCAAGGGTGCGGAAACCTGATCCCACCCCCCCCCCCCCCATACTACTTCAAGTGAGACCTCAGTCTGCGCTCCACGAACTGTTGCCAAAAGGGCGAGTAATACAGGGATTTGTTTGGCTAATTAACTCTGAACCTGGGTCAGGCCCCAATAAGCCAACACCAAGCAACTACAAAACTGGGTGCTGCAATATTTGTTCACTCTCCCATGTGGCATCCCAAAACTGAACTAGATCACTCTCTACCATGACTCTGCTCATCATGAGACAAAGTGATCTATCAACCAACTGAATTTCTGGATCCCATAGCCATACCTGTTGTGACATAGCTCTAATAGCTGTTGGAATCCATTCGTGCCTCATTTGTAGTCCCCACATGCAATCAATATATATGCTCCATATATCATGAACTAATCTGATGCGTGCTAAACTTCCTAGTGCCTACCACTGCATGGTACTAATGACCATTGGAAACCACATGTGCCAAATAACTATCCCATGCATGCAACCAATAGATGGATTTTTGATACTCACAATCGACTCAACGTATGTTGATCCATCCTGCTCCTGCCAACCATCACCATTAAGTTTGCCATCCACCCTCTCGATAATGTGCCAATATAATGGCTGGAGCTCGAACATCCACTGCAAAGTTGCCTCAATCATACATGGTGTCCTATGCTCATGTAGGATCCTAACATGCCCTGTGGAAAGAGTGGCACATGTATCCCCCATGACCAGATCCCCCGGTGTAGGCTCAATGATGAGTGATATGCCACCCATGCAAAATATCACCTCATCTCCCAACATGTGGCTGTCAACTCGCACATCGACCCTGCTCCTCCACTGTAGAATACCTATCGTGCCCTTGAGGCACTGAATCTCAGAGCGTCGTCTCAAGAAAATCCCCTAAGTCCTGCTATCCACACTATGGGCTTGGATCGAACACAACAAGCCTCCCCTCAACTGCCTTTGGTGCCAACGAGTGGAAGATGCATGGATTTCGATGGGTATGATCAAGAACCCGTGTGGATGTTCCCGGATCATCCCATGGCCGATCCACTCTCCCAACTTGGGTATCTCCACCCCAATGACATGCCTGACATCCTCGTCAAGGAACATCCATGCCAGTAACATTCCCCCTATCCACATTGCAACCCCGCACACTACTGCATATGCCCATGTATCCTTATATCTCTTGGCATACAACTGCACCCAATCACACATCTCCATGCACTGTTGGACCTTGCTACATGCTACTGCATCATCCCGGATCAATGGGCACACCTCTTGTATCGATGTGTCTGTCACTCTATGAGGGAATGCACTAAGATCTGAACTGCTCCTCCTATACCACAATGCAACCCTGCACACCACTATATACCAATGCGTACCTCCGTGCTCCTCTGCATATTGTTGTACACTGTTGCATACCCATATACACCCCTGGATATCAAGGTCTAATAATGAGTCCATAGGCATCATCTTGCATCCTGTCAGGGTCACCATCTCTACTACCATTCTACTAGTAAGCACTCCATAATGTGAGCTATATCTCCTCATCTACCTAGATAGATCTAAGAAGCCTAACTCCTCGCATGTAACGTGAATAACATACTGAGCCTATCCTCAGTAGCTCTGGTGTCCAATATCCCAGTGAGAGAGCACCGTCTCAACACAATACCCTGTCTGGTGGCCGGCCAAAGCCACCTCCTCCTACCAACTCATGCGAGAGTAGGCTAATCATCCTACAATCTCATGTACACCCAACATGCCATGACAACTCATGAAATCTACCTACGCCTCTCTTAGCCCAATGTGTCACTGGTGCTATCCACAACTTTGATGGGAATATGAAAATGGGGGTGAATCCAATCACTGGATCCACGATCCTGCTAACACCATGACTAACCCAATCCATGGAGTTATGGGGAGTCCCACTTGGATCCCAACAATGATCCAATCCTCGAGTCCCTCTGGCAAACCACGACCCATGTTGAACTATGCCCCCAACCATGGATGTATCCAAAAACCTAGTTAGCCCTACCAGGTACCAACTCAATACCTCCTGCCACCCAACCCCATGAGAGGGATCAAATGCAAGAGTCCCTGAGCATGTAGCAAATCCATAATGTGAGTGTTTCTCCCTACGCAACTCATGTGGCCTCCTCGCACTAGCTCAGACAACACATACAATATGTCTAGGTAGCTTAGGCACTCTCCCTCCAATGTGCAGAGGTAACCTAACGAAACTGTAGGCCTCATCTACGTAAGCCTAAAGAAAGCTACTAAATGTAAGTACTACAACTCTACAAGTTGCCTACACATCTATCTGCTCCCTGTTGATGGTAGACCCAAAAGATGACTTCCCATTCTCCTCCATCATGGGCTCAACCAGAGTCTTGAGCTGCCCCACCACATGTACCTCCTCAAGCATAACATCCTCATCTAGATCATGCTTCTCATGGTGCTCTCCATGTTGTTGGATGTAGCTATCGTCTAGGAACTCTGTCATAGCTCTGGGCACCTTTGTGCCTATTGGCACCTCGTCAATGGATGGTCCTATTGGTGTGTGCCCAATTGTCTCCACCAATGTGTCAATCAGGTCTACCAAAGGAAACTCCCACAAGGGTGGCTCCCGTGTCATGATGTGTGCATCTATGTGCACCTCACAACCGTGCATGCCCTCAACCTCATGTTCGGCCTCCTCATATGTCTCTTGATGTCTAAAACCAGGTCTCCACCAACAAAATCGCCTTCGGGTCTCATCCTCTAACTGCCCACCTCTACATGATGGTCCAACCCTTGAACTATACTTCTCCTTCTCCTGTTCATCCAAGGAATGAGGCATGGTAGGATGGTCAGACTGACCATATGTGTGGGTGTTGTACTGTTGGGATGTGCGTGTATGTACTTGGCTTCTATGTTGGTTATGTATCAGTTGTTCCATCCCCTCTAGAATCTGTTGGTTCTACCTCACCAATTGTTGGCTCTGCCTCAACAACTCCTCCATGATCTTGCTAGCCTCCCCACAACTGGCCAAGATCATGCTCTGATACCACTGTAATATTCCTAATGGAATATTTGCAGTGATAACAAAGGCAAGTAATAACATTCACAATAAAATTTTATTTCAGTAAGGAACATATGAACAAAAATTTCTCATCAACACCCAAATCGACTCATTTTTCATTAATAAATAAACTGGAGTATAATAAAAGTTGGATGAGGTGCACCTAGGCTTGCACAGGGCAAGCTACAAGCCTTAAGTGATCAATACAAAGTGCCCAACTACTGTGAATTTGCTACTCCCAGAAAACTGCACTGTCCCCTCAAAACTACAATGCTGGCTGACTTCAAGCTCTGATTTATCCCTTCAAAACAACCCAGAAATTTCTGCAACTTTAGGGACGTGCTCCTCTCCAAAAACCCAAAAAAACCAAAGAAAACCCCAAAAAACCCAGAAAGGGTTTTCCCTGGTTTTGACCTGCCAAATTCGACACCTTGGGGATTGACCCAATTTTTCTACACTGCTAGCTGAATTGGCCTCTTGATTTGGCCACTCAAAACTACCCAGAAAATTCTGTGAATTTAGGGTTGTGATCCTTGTCAAAAACCCATAAAACCCAGAAAGGGTTTGCTCTAGTTTTGACCCTCCAAATTTGGCCCCTTGGGGATTGGCCCTCCTCAAATACTGTAACTCACTGCTTGTAATTGGAACTTCTCTAAATCACCGCCACAAAGTCAAGAAACCTCCCCAAATCAGACTTCCAACAATTTCCCCACAACCCAACTCCCTAATCAAAGTCAAGAAACCTCCCCAAATCGGACTGCCAACAATTTCCCCACAACCCAACTCCCCAATCCTCCTGTTAAGCCTCCTTCCAAGTGACCCCCACTAGTGATTGCGTAGTCCTGAGTGAGGATGACACATGTCCTTTGACCAATAGCTCGACCTAGGTATTTCACTTGCCTTCCTGTTGTAATCTCTCCTCTCCTATGTGGCAACTTGATGTGAATACCTCCAAAAACCTTCCCAACTGAGTTCCCTGACTCCCCTACTCCACCAAACACGCAATATCTCCCAATGCGTCCCCAACTACTGCCAAATTGTGTCCTTGCTGTCCAAGGCATCGTACTCCACCACTAGGTGATCTTCTCTTTGTCTCCAATGGGAAATAAATCCCTCCTAGGGTGGCACTTGAATTCCACCAAAGAGAGGGACGAGCTTCACTCCTTGGGAAGATCCTGTGCTGAAAACCACTTGTAGCTTAGCTAAATAACCAAAGCAACAATGAAATTCTCAAATCATTAAAAGGCCCCAAATTC
The DNA here is from genome assembly GCA_031772625.1 of Pinus tabuliformis. Lineage (NCBI taxonomy): Eukaryota > Viridiplantae > Streptophyta > Pinopsida > Pinales > Pinaceae > Pinus > Pinus tabuliformis. The sequence continues at coordinate 706,436,463 of CM062820.1, forward strand.
TTCTCACTTCCTTCTATTTATTCTTGCTCCCTTGGTCCCCACGTGGGTCCCATCAAATATTTCGATCCCCCACTTAGGAAAATTGAGTTGCCTCAATGGGGTGCGTATTTTGGGTGGATGAGTGCCCCCCACAATCCATTAAAAGGCACAACGACCCCATTTCTCCTAAGTTCTTCCATCAAAATTGCATTAAGCCAATAATAAAAAAAATTGCCAAAAATAGTTTCTCCTCATCTTGGGAAAACAATTAGGAAGGGACATTACACGTTTTGGGCACATTTATTTATGAAAATAATGGAAATTAGGAAAAAAGGGAGGTGAAAGGTCACAGGTTTCATGTGAGGAGGAAAATTAAAGAAAATAATGGAAAATGAAGAAAATAGAGGCCTCATCCATAAAAAGGCTTCTGAGAATCAGTTGGTAAGCTTTTATCAGTTTAGTGTTGGAGCTCTATCTCATTATTCTCTCTCTATACTCTTGGACAATTCGATTTTTCTTGGAGAACTCTTGGAGGGTGTGGCATACTTGGATTCTTAGAGCAAGAAGGGAAAGCAAAAACAGGAAAGTGCAAGGAGGCATTGCGATCAACAACTACATCAGATTTTCTTGCATGTACCGAGTTGCATGTATGTTTCCTTCACTATTTTTGGCATGCATGGCACATGCATGTGGTTTCTTGGTTGTGATCTGTCATTGGCATGGAGGATTGCTTGGATTGACAGTGGATTGTCTAGCCTTGTCATTTCCTAGATAACCATGGTGATTGTGGGTTTATTTTCATTGTTTTGTTTTTGGTTGGTTCTCATGTTTCCTTAGCTTGGGTTGAGTTATTATTTACTGGAAGCCCTGTAACAACTTGGGTTGAATTACTAGTCCTAGAAACCTTGGTTGGACAAACACTTTGGAAGCCCTTGGTGGGTTGATTTATTAGTCCTAGAAGCCTTGGTTGGACAAACGCTCTGGAAGCCTGGATGTAGCTGTGGGTTGAGTTACTAGTCCTGGAAGCCTTGGTTGGAACAAACGCTCTGGAAGCCCTGGAAGGCTTGGATGGAGACCAATCTGATAATGGTTTTGTAATGTTCAACCATGAGGTGGAATCACTGTTTGATGGCTTGAGGTGGATGGCCTCTAGAATCCCTGGATGAGTTTTGATTGATGTGTTCTATGAGATCCCACATTCATGGTCAGAATATGGCACAAGGGCGATGGTTGAAGAGAGATTTGGCTAGCCATTCTACGTTCGGGTGGAATATGGAAATCCCATACCGGGTTTGGATTTCAAATCATTAATGAATGGTTATTTCTCCTTGTATTTCTATGAGCATTTTGGTCGATTATATGTGGTCTATATGACTATACTTTCATGAGTATTTTCTGCTGCTATTATGATGGTTATGTATGTGTTTTATGACAACAACCATGTGTGGCTCTCATCATGTTTTTACTGATAATTGAATGCTCAATGTATTTATGACCTAATGGATGGAATGATAGTTGATGCATTGACGCATCAATGGTTCTTAGCGATTCTTAGCTAAGTATGAGACCCCTATGCTCAGAACTGTGAGTTACAGTTGCAGATTACACATTTGCAATATGTTTGATGAAATGCCTGTCATGGATAGTAGGGGTTCTGCCAAGGTCTTGAACAAGTATTTTTTTTAGTATTGTCATTTCCATGTTATCTTACTTATCTGAAGAGATGGATCAATTCTGGGTACTGACCTGGGCTCTGAGCCTAAAAAAGTGCCTTAAATCTCGGGGTCGCTAGCATAACATTGATAATTCTGGTCCACAGTTGCTGGTAGGTAGGCCCATGAGAGTGACTTTAGGTTGTTGGTTGCTCCCTTGCCCATAGCATGAGAGCGACTATGGCCCAAGAGACCTAAAACAACAATGGGACCTAGGGACAAGCTGTCTGAGTGGATGACTTGTCCTCTAAGGGTTCTATTGATGATGTTGGATGTCTGTAAGGTGTGTTTCCGTCGGTTCCACTTCCTTAATGTGACTTAGGAGGTTGAATCATATCATAGTGGCCTCTCCTCACACGTTTACCTCGGCTGACCGATTGCTTGGGTAGATGTGGGAGGAGGGTGTTACAATCAACCAAGTTCGGACAACCCTGAGATTTTTGGTACTAGTTATAGCCATATGTTCATGTATCTCTCTCTAAAGTTCAGATAAATAATGGAAATCATCAAGCTCAGGTCTCTGCAGAAGAACATGGATGATTTCTCTGAAATTTGTGTCATAGTTACAGTGATAAGAAAGGAGTCTAGTTCGTATGTCAAGATACATAATGAACTCACAATAGTGATGAAGGAATAACGAAGATTTTTCATGATGAAGGACAACAAAGATACAAGCAAGGAGGATCTATAGTTGACAAACATATGCCTCTTTGATGGAAAATGTTTTAAAGTAGACAAATTGGATGATGAAGGCTAGAAGGATCTCAGATATGTCATGAAGGATCATTGAAGACATTATAGAGACTTTGGATGATGCACAATATAGTTCAACACTATAATGGAGACAATACTTTGATGAGCTATGTGATATGATTCGGTTCAGATCTATTATAGTCTCGGTACAACTACAGTAAGAATATCTTGGTGCTATGATGAAGTGAAGCAGGAGCATCCTGCTTAGAAAAACCATTGCATTTTAGTAAGCATAGGGTCTTGTGTTTCAAGGGACTTGATTCCCTAAAGAGTGATTAATTATTTATTTCCTATGTTTTTATGAGGGTTGTATAATAGTGAGGATATTGTAATGAAATCTTCTTGTTAAGAGAGCTTTCAAGAATAGTGTGTGAGTTAGAGGAACTAGGAATCAGTTTCATGATTTTAGGGATTATATTAGGATATTTAGGATTCAGGTGAAATTATTCAGGATTTGAACCAAAATTGGTTAACAGAATCCTTTTGTGTATAATTTGTAAGCATCGAAGGCTTAAAGGAGGACTTAGTGAGAGAATTAGTAAGACATGAGGGTTGGATTGCGAGCCTATGGGAATTGAAATGAGAAAGGGCCACTGATACAGACCATGTAAAGGTAGATCAGGCCAAATCTAGATTGTAAGCATGTTTTTATTTGTATATGTACATTTGTTTAATGAATGAGGAAATTGAATTCATTGTGACTGTGTGTATCATTCCTTTTATGTGCTGAGTGATCCGTAATTAGGAATTTATGGTTTTTGTGTGATAAACCATGATGAATGAATTCAAGTTGAATTTCTGAAAGTCTTTTTGAGTGACAAAAGACTTACCGTCTGGGTAGAATTCATGTGATTCCAGTTTGGATTTAATAGATGTATGTACAGGTCAAGTAAAGAACGAATTATGAAATCTGGAAGAAGGAAAATAATACAGAGAGTATTATGTATTCCAGTTCGAAGCAGTGTTAAAGAAACAGAGGTATAGTTGCAAGGAAAAGTAAAGAAATTAGAGAAGTCTCGACACATTGTTTCTAAGCGGAGAAAGGATTTCACAGAGTTGGACTTGGTATCAAGTCGATTCAGAGGTGAGAAGGAAATTTAGTGGAAGCGCCAAGTTTGGTGGAAAAGTGAAACAAGCCAAAGTGAAATGCATAGCTGCAGAGGTTAGGAGTCTACGGGTGTCTTGATCAAGGTTGAAGCGCCGTACTAAATCCTAGCCATCGATTTCAATTTCATCCGCTTACGTCACAGTCAACTGTGGGAGTTAAGTTGTTTTTAAGCTGTGTGTTAGTTGAAGGGCCGCAGACTGTTGGATCACTGCTGTTGCTGACTGTTGGATTAATATCGCACCGCATCATTCATGAGTGAATGAAACTTGGCCGGGAGAAGTTGCGATATGAGATGTGCGATGATCGGGTGGATCAATGACCGTCGGATTAATGGTAATATCTACGACGTAGAGTGAAGTGCCTGCACAAAAAGGGAAAATCAACATGGGAGAATCGTTGTTCAATCGTTGTTCAATTGTTGTTCAATTACGGTCCGGTCTTATGCATTCAGGTGGGACTAGCGTTCATTGGCAGATTATGTGTAGAAACATAGTTTGGTGATTGATCAGGTTTGTGTTAGAACCAACCAATGTAAATGCTTCCAACTTGTATAAGTGGGTCGTAACCCACAGGTTCATAGTAAGGTAATTATGACCAGGGAAATTACCTTTAGGTGGTTTTTCCTATGTCAAAGTGGTATCAGAACAGGGAAAGGTTTCCTGCGAGTAGAAAGAAGACTTTGTGTGCAAAAGGAACAGGTAAATGTTTTTGAAGAACTCAGAGCAAGAACAAAACAATGAAAGAAAACTCAGCGAAGGAGTAATTGTTACTAACAGTTAGAGCTTTACCAAGATAAAGCTAGGAGATTGAAAGAAAGAATCATATTCTAAATCTGATTGACAGTAGCTGAATGTTGAAAATTTGCGCAGTGGAAGTATGAAGATCTGCTGAAACAGATTTGCAGGAGTGGTGAGATCCTGAAGACAGGTGATGGTATGCAAGTTTGTCTAATGATTAGCAGAAATCGAATGAGTGAGAATTTAGAGCAGGATTACAGTAGTTAAACTATAAGAGGGACTTTTGCAAGTTCTTGAAGTAGCAGAGTTTGAAGATACAATTAAAGGCTAAATAAAAGAATAGTCCATTCAAAGTGCAGGTGAATGGTAGAACAAGATCAGACAGAGATCTTGAAGGTGAGATGATATGTTTTTATTTTAATTTGATTTGAAGATTGGAGAGTTTGTGGTTTTTATATTGATGCATAGGTAGCAACATAAGAAGGTGAGAAGATTGCAACAACCTAGAGTAAGGAATGCTCAATTGGTTCCAGAGGAAAGAACTAGAGAAATGCTAACAAACTGAGCTCAGAGGTGAGAAGCTTAGTGAGGCATATGTAGCAAGAAGAAGACTTGTTACTGTAGGGGTTTTGTTGTAGCTCATAAAGGCAATTTCACAGAGGATGTGGGTAGAATTGCTAAGGGATGAAGGAAGCTGGTAAGAGTTTCTATGTGAACAAAGTGGTGGTCAGAACCAAGTATTTCATTGTGAGAGGACATTTGTGTTCTTAAAGTGCAGATGAGTTGAAGCCTAGAAGGAGCAGAGGAAAATGCTCAAGGAGGTTCCAGACAGAGGAAAAGTAATTGCCAAAAGACCAAGTCCAAAGGAAAGCTTGGTGAGGTAAGGGGAAACATAGAAGACTTGCTGTTGCAGAGGCTTGTGCAACTCATAGTAAAATGAGTGAGGAACTCATAGAGATGGAAAGGATGATGACTAGTGACAGTCATAACAGAGGTTCTGAAAGAGATCACAGTAGAAGACAAAAGAAGAAATATGTCAAGGAAATGGCATGAGAATGAGTCACGAGAAATATGATAGAGAAATGGCTGGGATGGCAGTTCAGCTTGAAGTATTAATGGAAATGTTGCAGAGAAATGAGATGGACCAGAAATATGGTTATGTCATGAGGAAGAAAGTGAAGTGACAGAGGCTACAAGAGAGGAGGAATAAACAAGAAAATATGCAGTTAATAAAGGAGCTGAGGGAACTTGAACATATTATAGATGTCAAATTGGAGACAGAGAAGCTTGAAAGAGTTGAGCTACAACAAAAGGAAAATGCTGGAGAAGGTGTTGAAATTTTGGTATATGAACCAGAACGTGGACCATTACTTTTTGAAAGTGATGAAGAGACAGAGGAGTTGAATCATATGAATGATTCAAAGCAGCCAGAAGACTTGATGACTGAAGCATCAAATGAGACCATAAGGTCCTGTTTTTTTAAAACTGATAATTTGTGTATGGTTGCAGGTTTGGAAGAAGATAGGCAGTCTTATAAAGCTGTAAAAAATATAGAAGAATACCTTCCAGAAGATGAAAGTTTTGAAGCAGAGTATGACAACGAGATTGGAGAAGAAATAGTTCACTACAGTGGACAAGTGAAGAGAGGCATCATTAAAACAGATGGCGTGGAAAAGAGACTTGTTGATAGTCTCAAGGATTCTTTGAGTTTGAATCAACATACTAATGTGCTGAAAAAGGAGTTAAAGGAAAGATTAGAGCAACATATTGAAAGGTTTCCAGAGGAAGAAGAGGTACAAAGGCCTTATATTTTTTATTTTGATAATTGTCTTATGATTGTAGATTTTGTTGCAGAAAACGGAACATATTTGGCACAAGTTGAACAACCAAATGAAAGAAGAAGAGAAAGAACATCTACTGAAAGATGTTAAGGAAGATTTAGCAGAGGAAGAAGGACCGTCTGATGATTGGTCAATAGAAAATGAAGAAATGGGAGATTGTGTAAAATTTGCAAATTTAACTCCAAGTAGAATCATTGAAATATATAGAGAGTTAGACCTTCAAACAAGAAAGTTGGAAAAGTAGAGGATAAATGTTTAGAATAAATTACTGAAGAAGGAAGACAAAGAAATTGTCATGAATGAAAATCAGGAAGAGGAAGTTATCAGTTGCAATGAATGGAAGCATAAAATGGTCTTGGAGGACAATGTGGCAGCAGTTGAAAAGGTGCAAGAGAAAAGTGAACAAGAGAGTAAGGATAAAAGGGTGGCAGTAATGAAAATCTAGCAGTTAAGAGTTGAAGACAATCAACAGACATAGGATATACTGGATAAAGAAATGGACTTGGTAAGAAGGTTAATGATGAAAGTGTCTTAGAAGAAGACAACAACAAGAAAGGAAAGAAGCAACAACAAGAGGAAGACAACGACAGACTATGAAAGCATGGCAAGTGGAGCATTGCAGCATAAGGTATGGAGACTTGGAGAACAAATGAAAAGCAAAGACAAATTACAAAATAAAGTTTGGGATCCCGGAGGAATCAATTAACCAGACTTATGACCAGGAGGTCATAGATTTTCTTACCCGGGGAGTCTGATGCAGGAGTATCCTGCTCAAAAAACCATTGCATTTTAGTAAGCATAGGGTCTTGTGTTTCAAGGGACTTGATTCCCTAAAGAGTGATTAATTATTTATTTCCTGTGCTTTTATGAGGGTTGTATAATAGTGAGGATATTGTAATGAAATCTTCTCGTTAAGAGAGCTTTCAAGAATAGTGTGTGAGTTAGAGGAACTAGAACTAGGAAATTAGTTTCATGATTTTAGGGATTAGATTAGGATATTTTGGATTCAGGTGAAATTATTCAGGATCTGAACCAAAATTGGTTAACAGAATCCATTTTGTTGGGTTGTGTTATATTCTTTCCACGTAGTTAACAGGGGATTTGAAGGGCACCCGTAACCCCACTTTATGGGGTCTGGGGCAGCGCCCCGGAAAATTTTGGTTTTGGACCCTATGTTAGGTTGGGCGGACCCACCTATGGTTTTGTGCATGATTTTCACACATGTTTTTTGGACACGATGGTTTTCAGTCCATGGTATTGGACGTGATGGTTTTTGGTCCATGGTATTGGACGTGATGGTTTTCGGTCCATGGTATTGGATGCTTCGGCATGTATAAATATGTTTTGTAACATTGAAAGGAACATAATGAAAAATCAAGCTGGTAGTCCCGGTTTTGGGATCCAGGGGAAATCTCTGTGTATATGTGTTTTATGTGTTATGATCTCGCATTGTTTATTTTTTGTGTTTTAGAATTCGTATGCAGGTAATTTCTGTACAGGGTTAAAACCTATATTTGGTATCAGAGCTATTTTGGCTTCAAGGGGACGCCTTTGTTGCTGAGGGGTTTCGCTAAGGGCTATGGTAGACCCTGTTCAGTGGGAAATCTGCGAGATCGATTTCAGTGGTGAAAGAAAATGGCGAGCAGTGGAAAGATAGAGATCGAGAAATTTAATGGTCAGAGTTTTGAGTTGTGGAAACTCAAGATGGAGGATCTGTTGGTGGATAAAGATCAATGGATCGCGGTAGATCCAAGTACTAAACCAACAGGAGTGTACGATAAAGAATGGAACAAGTAGGATCGGAAGGCAAAGAGCACAATACGATTGTGTGTCTCAGATTCAGTATTGCTGAATGTATCAGGGGAAGCTACAACGAAGGCTTTGTGGGACAAGTTAGGGACTTTGTACCAATATAAGTCTCTAGTCAATAAATTGTTCCTGCGAAAAAAGCTGTATAACCTGAGGATGAAAGATGGAGACTCAATGACAGAGCATCTAAATGCATTTAATATTGTGGCAAGTCAGTTAGCATCTGTTGATATTAAAATTTCAAATGAAGATAAGTGCATCAGTTTGTTGTGTTCTCTACCAGATTCATGGGATAGTCTGGTTATTGCAATAGGTAGCAATGAAACTGCCTTGCATTTTGATGAAATAGTCTCAAAATGGAGAGCCAAAATGGTGATGCCTTGTCTGTACGAGGGTGGACCTAGAACAAAAACAAAAATAAGTCATCAAGTGGGAGATCTAAATCTAAAGGGAGATCTAAATCTCCAGGAAAACCTGTAAAGGTGGTGTGCTGGAAATGTGAAAAGGAAGGGCACTAAAAAAGGGACTATAAATCTAAAGCTCCTAACAAAGGAAAGGGATCTGATGAGGCTCCTTCTGCAGAGGCGAAAACCACCTCAGATGAAGGTGGGGATGTGTACTTGGCTTCTTCAAGTACACATGTAGATCACGAGGCATGGTTGATTGACTCAGGTGCATCCTTTCACTTCACTCCCCATAGAGAGTGGTTATGTGAGTATGAGAAATATGATGGTGGTGATGTCTTCTTGGGGGATGACAGGAAGGCTAGAGTCGTTGGTCGTGGAAAAGCAAAGTTTAAATTACAAGGTGGAAGGGTTAGAACACTTCCAGGTGTTCTACATATTCCTGCATTAGCCAGAAATCTGATTTCTATTAGCAAGCTGGATGATGCAGGTGTAAAAACAGTGTTCGAGAAGGATACCTGCAAGATGGTTCGGGAAACAATGGTATTGATGCGGGGAGTTTAGATTGGAACTCTATACAAGCTGCAAGGTAGCACTGTTATTGATGGGTGCAATAGTTCTCTGGTTCCTGAAAGTGGAGTAGAAAATCTAGTGGTCTCTGGAGAGAAGACCATGTTGTGGCATCAAAGGCTTGGACATATTGGAGAGAAGGGCCTTTAAATACTTCATGGTAAAGGCATGGTAGAAGGTATGAGTAATAGCTCTTTGGATTTTGATTTTTGTGAAAATTGTGTATATGGGACGCAGAATCGGGTGAGTTTCCCCTCTGGTAGTAAGAGGGCGAAACATATATTAGAGCTTGTGCACAGTGATGTGTTTGGACCTGTGAAGGTTCCATCACTAGGTAAGTCTGTGTACTATGTATCATTTATAGATGACTTCTCAAGGAATACATGGATATATTTCCTTAAGAATAAATCTGAAGTCTTTGACAGGTTTAAAGAATTTAAGGCTCTCGTGGAAAATCAGACAGAGAAGAAGATAAAGGTGTTGAGGACAGATAATGGTGGAGAGTTTTGCAGCAAGGAATTTGAAGAATTCTGTAAGAAGTGTTTTATATCACGGTAGAAAACTACTCCATATACACCTCAACAAAATGGAGTTGCAGAAATAATGAACAAGACGTTGAGGGAAAGGGCAAGAAGCATGCTCAATGGTGTCGGGTTAGGACAGGAATTCTGGGCAGAGGTAGTGGATACTGCATGTTACTTGGTCAATAGGTCACCTTCATCAGCGTTGGAGGATAAGACTCCACAAGAGGTATGGACTGGTAAGAAACCCTCTATTTCACATCTGAGGGTATTTGGATGTGATGCATATGTACATGTTCCAAAGGAGAAACGAACCAAGTTGGATAGTAAATCTGAAAAGTGCATCTTTATTGGGTATAAGGATGGCTTAAAGGGTTATAAGCTTTGGAACCCAGTCACAAGGAAGGTTGTGTACAACCGAGATGTGGTGTTCAGAGAGGTGAAAGATGTTATTAAACATGAAGTCCAACAAAAGGAACCTAAGAAGATAGAGTTTGAGCTAAAGGAGGAAGAATCAGACTCTATAGAAGAGAAGGAATCAAAATATGAAGAGCCACAAAATCTGGCTGTGAGAAGATCAGTTCGAGAAAGAAGGCAGCCTGAAAGGTATAGGCCATCTGCTTTCTACTCAAATTTTTCTTTAACTATTACTGACAATGATCCCAGAACTGTGAAGGAAGCAGTAGATTTAGAGGATGGAAAACTCTGGAAAGAGGCCATGGTTGATGAAATGGCATCTTTACACAAAATGAGGCTTGGGATCTGGTGGAGTTGCTGGCTGGAAGGAAACCCATTGGCAACAAATGGGTGTTCAAAAAGAAGACAAATGCAGAAGGAAAAGTGGAGAAATAAAAAGCTCGGTTGGTAGCAAAAGCTTATTCCCAGGTGCCGGGAATTGATTTTGGTGATATTTTTTCTCCTGTTGCCAAGGTAACTTCTATTAGATTACTTTTATCTGTTGCCGCTGCTTTTGATTTTGAGGTAGAACAGATGGATGTGAAGACAACATTTCTTCACGGGGATCTGGAAGAGGAAATCTACATGAAGAAACCTGAAGGCTTTACAGCGAAGGGTAAGAAAGAACTGGTATACAAGTTAAAGAAGTCTCTGTATGGGTGATGAGCCCCAAAAATGGATAATTATATGGGCTCATTCAACCTCCTAATTTGACTTAATCCACCATTCTCATTAGCTTATTGCATGTTTTTTATTATATTTATGCTAATAGAGTGAACTGGGTTAGTCATTATGCCAACAAGTCTAATGGGTGCTTTGTGCATATTTTGAGTCAATTTTGAGACAAAATCAAAGGTTTTAATGAGCACTTGGCAGCCAAATTCGTGGAAGAACAAGGGAGAGTATTTGTAGGAAGGTGTCCCCTTCATTTATGGGCCCTTACCTTGAATTCTCCACCATCAGCTCGGAGTTAAAGGGCCACCAAATCAATTATTACAAGGGCAGCCGAGAAAGTTCTAGTAAAAGTGCTGTTAACTACAAGTTTTGGCAGTCGAGTTCCTGAAGTTTAGGAGGGCTGTTGGGGTCCTCAATTTGTATAAATAAGAGGGATTAGGGCCTCATTTCAGTTAGTCACTTTATAGGGAGAAGTTAGCTAGTTTGTAGTTCGATTTTAGTCATTCTTTTAGTCATTTTTTAGGCAGTAAGTTAGCTCTACATTTCAGCGCATTTTCAAGTTTTCCTTGTGGACAGTTTTTGGAATGTAACTATTCTTTTGATCAATAAAGATGAATCCAGATTTTCACCAGCTCTAAATCTCTCTTAGGAGGCTGTAGCTCTTGGGGTTGGGCCCATCTCAAGTGCCCAGTACCTCCTTTGTTTATCTTTATGTGTTTTTGCTGCATTCTTAGAACAAAATCTGCTATTTAGATTTAAATCTTGTTTTGTTATTTAAGTTGCTTTTGATGATTAAAAAGGCTTTTTATGTTCAGATTGAGTTGATAGGTTGTTAACAGGGAAAAGCTTCAAAAAAGGGCCATCAAATGCCTCTGATTTCACCTCTCCCTCAGTGGGATCAGGATAACTTTGCTGCCCACAAAATCACTGATTTTGCTTTGCCATGCAATCACTAGTGTTTGATTTTCATGTGTAGAAGTTGGTTACAAGTTCATACTTTTGCTTGCTTAGTTGCATGAGTTAGAATACATGGTTTCATTGCAGTTCAACTTCTCTTCATTCTCTTTATTGACAGTTAGATCATATTAGGTCAACGTAACTAGGTCTTTGATTTTTTCAAGTTTTCGTTGGTTCAGCTGGAAAAACAACTTGCAGAGTACCTGTACCACTTCTTTACCTGCCCATACTCCATCAAACCCATCTGCTCCATTCCTCAGCTCAGCTTCTAGCCTTACGTTTTCCATTTTCTCACATAACCCTAGTTTTTTTGTGCATCCTTGCTTCAGTCCTCCTTGAACAAATCCAGCCATCTACATCTGTCCTCAACTCCATCCACCAAGTCCTGGACCACCTCCAACCCTTATCCTACCTCCATACCCACTCCTTCATCTTTCTCCATCCATCCATCCTCCAAAATCCCATTTCTGAACATCCTGTAGAAAGTTACAGAACATCCTGTAGAAAATCACAGGCATCCTGTAGAACCCTTGCAGACTTCCTGTAGAAGCTCACAAATGAGGTTTCTTGATAGCCAAACTCTGTGAAACTCTCTGGAAGGGTGTTAGGGACCCCTTAGGCCCTCTCTTAACCTTCCCGACCTCATCTAAGCATTTCCTCTCGCCAATCCACCTCTGCACAGTCAAAACAATCAAATCGCATGCATGATAATTCTGGCAACTTATCCAAAAATACAAAAAGATGTTTTTTTTTTCCAGATGTTACGGTAGAAGTAGCTTAGATACATGTATTTACCTTCCTAGAAGTCAATGGCATTTCTTTCAGTAGCTCACATCCTCTTTCTTGCATCGGTAGGGATAGCTGGTAAAATTAGGGTTTGTTAGGGTTACATTTCCTTTCAGCTTTCCAGTTTCTTTCTGCAAGTACATCAGCCTTCTTTGAGTTAGATTTCTTCCATCAGTTAAAAAGCTTCTTCTCAGAGCTCATAGAAGTTGGCTTAAGCCCCTAACGGACTTGTGCCAGTTGACAAAGTGACAGCTGCGGCAAGAGCTAGTACTTGTGCATACAACACCGTCGCTTCCAAGTTTGTTACGAACTATCGGGTTGATCAAAGTAAAGAAGGGAGTCCCAGGAGTTGCAGCATTATTTCTGCAATACTGGAGCTCACCACTCTTTTTAGCGCCGTTGCCGGGGAAGCGTAAGAGTATTTGTGATTGCTGCTTTTCTTCTATTTTCCTACTCTAACCTTCTGTTAAGTAGTTTATTTCAGTTCCATTCTGCAATTTCATTTCTGCAAAAGTAAATTAAACATTTCCTGCTTTCATAGATTAGCATTTCAATTCCGCAATTTCATTTATGCAAGTGTAGATTAGCGTTTCAATTCCGCAAGCGTAGCCTAGCATTTCATTCTTGCAATTTCATTTGAGCAAAATAGATTAGTCCTTTCCTGCTTTCATTTCAATTCCACATTCTCATTTCAGCAAGATAGTTAGTTGCAGTTCAATCTATTTTAGTTTTTACAGGTACAAGCAGAAAAAAGCAAAATCAACCAAAAATATTTCCTTTCATGCCTGTAGGAGTAGAGATAATTCATGAAAATGATTGCACAACGCCCCCACTGCTTCACACAGCCAACCTTCTCTCTTCTTCGATGGCTGTGATTAAAGAACCCTTAGGTGGACAGCAAGACATATTTGAAGAACCTCAAGGGAAGAAGAAGAAGAAAACATTCCTCTGGAGCAAATGGCTACAAATAGAAATGTTGGGAGCAATACCTTGTCCAAAAATGAATTTGCAAATGAGATGGAAGATTTCAAGAGCGAGATGAGGAAGTTTCTTGCCTTGCAACTGGATACCTTGTAGATCCAAAGGAAGCAAGAGGAAGCCAAGAGGGCTTTGGCCATCTTTTGTCCCAGGTGCACTAGAAAGCATCCTAGGAACGAATGTCCCTTGCACTCCATAGAAGTGTGTTTTGTCTGTGAAAGAGACCATCCTACGAATCAGTGCCTTTCCTTGCCCGGAATCAAAGCTGCATATCAGAGGGAAAAAGGAGCCATTGAACCACTCTATTATCTGAACCAAAGGAGGCCACATGGACCCATACCTTACTAGCAGGGAATGCAAGGGACATCCCAGACCTATTACGACCTCTATCCAGCCACTTCCATGCCTTCTTGGGGCCCCCCTGCTCATCCTTCCTGGTCCATACCCCCTCCTTGGTCAGATCCATCTTCATATTATGCCCAACCAACTGCTCATTCATTTTACTCTTATGCTCAACCACAACCTTAGTGGAATGCACCTCATCAAAGGTGGAGGCCCCAGTACAACTCTCCTCCCACTCCTTTGCCTCCACCACCTGCTCAACCACAACCATCGCCTCCTCCTCCACCAAGGTAGCCCCAAATGCCCGCTCAACCACAACCCCATCCACATCCATCTCAAATATACGCCCCCACTAAGTTGCAACAGTACGCTCTTCCTCAGCTATGTTTGATCCCTTCAAAGTCAAATCATTTGGTCTCTGAAATTTGGATAGCTGTCAAAGCATGCATTTCAAGCCTCCACATCATTTTGTCTCTAATCTCGATGTGCACATGGTTCCATTGGAAGTATTCTTATACTTGAAAAGAATTTTGTTTTTCAAGTAGGGTAGGGTAGAAAAAAGAGAAAAAAGAAAAAAGAAAAATGAAAAAATGAAAAAAATGGAAATAAGAGGAAAAATCTAAGGTGAAAACCTCCTCAGAGGTGCCTTAGATTGGCTCATTGATTGAAAACCTCCATGAGGTGGTCAATGGGTTGAAAAAAAGAAGAAAAAAAGAGAAAAGAAAAAGAGAATAAGATCCTTGGGTGAAAACCTCCATTGGAGGTGCCCAAGGTAGGCAACTAGGGTGAAAACCTCCATGAGGCACCCTAGTTGTTTTCAAAAAAAAAAAAAAAAAGAAAAAAGAAAGCAGAACTAATCTCTGTGAAAAATTGCAGGTTGTAGTGAATACTTTGCAAGAAAAGAGGGGCGCACAAAACGAGGACATGAGTCTGTACCAGGCTCCAGGACATCCCTTCAGACACTCCCTCCATGGCCACTCACCTCTCCTAGGACTTGGTCACATTCAGGTCAGGATTTGGCTTTCTACAGCAAGTTCCAGGCTTTTCTACAGGAAGTTCCAGGCGTTTCTACAGGAAGTTTTGAAACATCCTGTAGAACCTTCGGACGAACCAAATTCAATTTTAAAAGGGAATCTGATGGTTGGAATCTGTTGGTTAGGCCTGCAAGCACCCCTGTTTCCATCCCTCACCTTTCTCCATCATTTTTTCTACCTCATTGTGCTTCTACAGGAAGTTCCTGTAGAAATTAAAGGAAGCTAGAAATGGATTTCAAAAGGTAGTTTGGCGAACATGCTAGCTTCCTCAAGGGTTCATAAATCCTCCTGCTATCTTCAAACTCCTCCTCCATCATCTCCATGCCTGCATCACAGCCCAAGCTCATTTTTTTCTACCATGCAAAAACTTGCAGAATGCTTTGAAGAAAAAATACATAGAACAAAATTTGTTTTTTCCCTAGCTTGAAAACTGTGCATCCATTTGCAAAATTGTTACAGGGGGAGTTGTATAGGGACAATGGCAACGTGCCCGAGCAATTTCAGCCCATTCCGGTGCACGGTTTCCAAGAAATCAACCTCCATCACCGTCATCCATTTTTGCATTTTCTCCATATCCGTGCGTCCATTTCAAAACCTATTTCATGGGGAGATGCACATGGGTGATAGTAGCCTACCCAAGCAGTTTCAGCCAATTCTAATGCACAGTTTCTGAGAAATTGATCTCTGTAATCTTCAGCTATTTTCCATTTTTCCCGAAATCTGTGCATCTGTTGATCGCAATTTTGCTATGGGAGGTGCATAATGATGATAGGAACATGCTCAGCAAGTTTCAGATCGATCCGATCTATCGTTCGGGAGCAATGGCGAAAAAAAGTTTCGGTCCTGTGAAAATTCGACATCAGCAGCTTGAAGGTGCAGATCTGAATGTGAAGCCAACTCCTACAACATGGATCCAACCAGAGGATACCTGCACAAGAAAATAGCCATGAATCAGCAGCCAAGCCATCATGCAACCACCGAAACAAATGCATGTAGCAGCAAAAAGCACCTCACAACAACCATTCGATTTCCAGGTATGTGACTAAAACTTGTTCCTCTATTGCATGAATCTAATTGAATAATTGCATGAACGAATGGAATGGTGGGATTAAGCCTCGAATCTAGCAAGGTTAACCCGACATTTCCTTCTCTAGCGCTCAGCCGGAAGTCATGCAGTACACGTGGACAGTCGACTCACATGAAAATTAAAACAACCGGGAGTGTTGGCCGTTTAAACCTCAGTGCAATTGATGGCAGTGATTACAGGGGGAAAACATACAGTTCATGGACAACACTACCATCTACATGTGGCCACGTACACCTGGCCACTTCATTCCCTCACCACAAATCACGCAGCAATTACACAAATGCTCGGCTGACTCTCACCACCCTCTGTTCAACTGCGGTCACAACTGGAGCACGCGTCCACCACGTCCAGATCAGTTAACCAGTGGTCCTCTGCAAGATTCCTGCCTGATTTCTCGAGATTTCTGCCGTTTTAAAAAAAAATTCCTGCCTATCGGGCTCTACAGGAAGCGCAGTTTCATTCTACAGGAAGTCTTCTATAGGAAACGCAGAAAACAACCATGCAGAAAGAAAACTTGGGATTTTCTGCGAATTTCAAGCTCCAAACGAGGTAGGATCGGGGAAACTTCATTGTGCATGATTTTTTGGTGCAAAATGGTGAATTGAACATGGAATTAAATTAAAAAATGAGATGGAAAGTCTTCCTGCACGTTGAAAAAAGGTGAAAAGTCTGCTTGCATATTTTTTGAGTTCTACACAGTTCTTTTTTTCCCTCTACATTCGAAGTCTGGCTTCTTCTTTCTCACCTTCTTCTGAAAATAGAGATGCAACCATAGGAACTAAGCCCGTGTGAAAGAATGAATTTGCAAGAATGTCCACTTTTTAGAAAAAAACTATGTTATTTGTTCTCTGATCTGTAAAAAAAAAATTGATTTCTTTTCAAAAAATAAGAAGCAAATTCAGGTTGGAAAAGTTTGAAGAGAGGAAAAATTGGAAGTTGTTGTTGTGAAAAACACGAAAATTCCAGGAGCAATAACAAGTTTACAAGAGGAGCAATGAGCTATCTTTTTAGAAGAAAACACGGGTTTTTGCAAAATTTCTGGCTTCAAGAGAAGAAGAAAACAAACAGTTTTATTTGTTGCATGTTTATGCAAAGGAAGCGATGCAATTCTAGGAAAGAATCAGGCCTGAAGAATGTGAAAAAAACCAATGATGAGGGAGCACAAATCATTCAAGCAAAGGGCAAAACAAAGGAAGAACAAAAAAGAAAAAGACTACAACAGAGAAGACAGAAGCTAAACAAGATGAGAAGAAAGCCAAAACAGAGCGTGAGGAAGAAAGCTAACAAAGGCAGAGAAGACAAAGGAAGAGGAAAAAAGGAGGAAGAGCCACATCCAGCCAAGCAGACCAAAACAATTAAAACCATTTCTACAGGAAGCCAGAAAACAGTTAGCACCAGACTTTCTACAGGAAGTCTAGAAACAGAGGAACAAAAAGGGAAAATCACCTGATATTTTAGCCAGGGAGGCAGTAGCTGTGCTAGCCACCCTAAGCACATCTCCTAAGAAGAAGGGGAAGTGAAAGAGGGAGCCTTCCCTGTAGATTAAGGCAAGAAGGAGAGTGAGGATAAAGACTGGCAGACCCCAGCCACCGTCAAAAGAACCAATCACGATTTTAGACACCCCAGCTACAAAAAAGGAGAGGTCTCCCTCAAAGGCATCCATCACCTATGAACGGGGAAGCCCGAAGACATCCACTTGCAGAGAAAGAATGAAAATGTTGGACACAAAGGCCTCTCTATAGGATGCTGAGACAGTTCTACAGGAAGCTGAGAACTCTCTAGGAAAAGGAGCATAGGTAGTGGGAAGAAGCAGAGAGAAAAGCATGGTTTCATGACCGAGAAGAGGACATCACTTCAGAAGCTTGGCATGACAGGGAGGCCACCAGGGCCATCAAAGATGAGGAGATAGATTGGTTGCTCAGAGGATGAGCAACACTTTCAGTAGGGGGGTGATGATGAGCCCCAAAAATGGATAATTATATGGGCTCATTCAACCTCATAATTTGACTTAATCCACCATTCTCATTAGTTTATTGCATGTTTTTTATTATATTTATGCTAATAGAGTGAATTGGGTTAGTCATTATGCCAACAAGTCTAATGGGTGCTTTGTGCAGATTTTTAGTCAATTTTGAGACAAAATCAAAGGTTTTAATGAGCACTTGGCAACCAAATTCGTGGAAGAACAAGGGAGAGGATTTGTAGGAAGGTGTCCCCTTCATTTATGGGCCCTTACCTCGAATTCTCCACCATCAGCTCGGAGTTCAAGGGCCACCAAATCAATTATCACAAGGGCGGCCGAGCAAGTGCTAGTAAAAGCGTTGTTAAATAGAAGTTTTGGCAGCCGAGTTCCTAAAGTTTAGGAGGGCTGTTAGGGTCCTCAATTTGTATAAATAAGAGGGCTTAGGGCCTCATTTCAGTTAGTCACTTTATAGGCAGAATTTAGCTAGTTTGTAGTTCGATTTTAGTCATTCTTTTAGTCATTTTTTAGGCAGTAAGTTAGCTCTGCATTTCAGCACATTTTCAAGTTTTCCTTATGGACAGTTTTTGGAATGTAACTATTCTTTTGATCAATAAAGATGAATCCAGCTTTTCACCAGCTCTAAATCTCTCTTAGGAGGCTGTAGCTCTTGGGGTTGGGCCCATCTCAAGTGCCCAGTACCTCCTTTGTTTATCTTTATGTGTTTTTGCTGCATTCTTAGAATAAAATCTGCTATTTAGATTTAAATCTTGTTTTGTTATTTAAGTTGCTTTTGATGATTAAAAAGGATTTTTATGTTCAGATTGAGTTGATAGGTTGTTAACAGGGAAAATCTTCAAAAAAGGGCCATCAAACGCCTCTGATTTCACCTCTCCCTCAGTGGGATCAGGATAACCTTGCTGCCCACAAAAACATTGATTTTGCTTTGCCATGCAATCACTAGTGTTTGATTTTCATGTGTAGAAGTTGGTTACAAGTTTAGACTTTTGCTTGCTTAGTTGCATGAGTTAGAATACATGGTTTCATTGCAGTTCAACTTCTGTTCATTCTCTTTATTGACAGCTAGATCAGATTAGGTCAACGTAACTAGGTCTTTGATTTTTTCAAGTTTTTGTTGGTTCAGCTGGAAAAATGACTTGCAGAGCACCTGTACCACTTCTCTACCTGCCCATACTCCATCAAACCCAACTGCTCCATTCCTCAGCTCAGCTTCTAGAGTTACGTTTGCCATTTTCTCACATAACCCTAGTTTTTTTGTGCATCCTTGCTTCAGTCCTCCTTGAACAAATCCAGCCATCTACATCTGTCCTCAACTCCATCCACCAAGTCCTGGACCACCTCCAACGCTTATCCTACCTCCATACCCACTCCTTCATCTTTCTCCATCCATCCATCCTGTAGAAAGTTACAGAACATCCTGTAGAAAATCACAGACATCCTGTAGAACCCCTGCAGACTTCCTGTAGAAGCTCACGAATGAGGTTTCTTGATAGCCAAACTCTGTGAAACTCTCTGGAAGGGTGTTAGGGACCCCTTAGGCCCTCTCTTAACCTTCCCGACTTCATCTAAGCATTTCCTCTCGCCAATCCACCTCTGTACAGTCAAAACAGTCAAATCGCATGCATGATAATTCTGGCAACTTATCCAAAAGTACAAAAAGATGTTTTTTTTCCAGATGTTACGGTAGAAGTAGCTTAGGTACATGTATTTACCTTCCTAGAAGTCAATGGCATTTCTTTCAGTAGCTCGCATCCTCTTTCTTGCATCGGTAGGGATAGCTGGTAAAATTAGGGTTTGCTAGGGTTACGTTTCCTTTCAGCTTTCCAGTTTCTTTCTACAAGTAGATCAACCTTCTTTGAGTTAGCTTTCTTCCATCAGTTAAAAAGCTTCTTCTCAGAGCTCATAGAAGTTGGCTTAAGCCCCTAGCGGACTTGTGCCAGCTGACCAAGTGACAGCGGTGGCAAGAGCTAGTACTTGTGCATACAGCACAGTCGCTTCCAAGTTTGTTACGAACTATCGGGTTGATCAAAGTAAAGAAGGGAGTCCCAGGAGTTGCAGCATTATTGCTGCAATACTGGAGCTCACCAATGGGTTAAATCAGTCACCAAGGATGTGGTATCAGAAATTTGATACGTTTATACGGGGACTTGGATTCACTAGAAGCAAAGCAGATCACTGTGTGTATTTTAAATTAATTGGTGACCATGTTATTTATCTGGTATTGTATGTGGATGATATGTTGCTGGTTGGAAATGAAAAAGAAATTATCTAGGATTTGAAGACCCAATTGTCCTCCAAATTCAACATGAAATATCTTGGTGCTGCAAACTATATTTTGGGCATGGAAATTAAAAGAGATTGGGCAAAGAGGAAGCTCTGGTTAAACTAGAGGAAGTATGTGGAGACAATACTGCAGAGGTTTAATATGCAGGATAGTAAATCGGTGAAGGTTCCTATTCCTGTAGGTGTGAGGTTATCTGTTGAACAGTGTCCCAAGGCACAAGAAGAGGAAGAGGACATCCCGTGTTCCATATGCAAGTGCAGTCAGTAGCTTGATGTATGCAATGGTATGTACTAGACCAAACATTGCACATGTAGTGGGCGTATTGAGCAGGTTTATGTCAAAACCAGGAAAGGAGCATTGGATAGCAGTGAAGCGAGTTTTTAGGTATTTGCGTGGCACTAGTGATTATGGTTTGTGCTACCAAGGAAGACCAAGATTGGACAGAGTGTTGGATATTCGTGGCTTTGTTGATGCAGATTGGGCTGGAGATCTGGATCAAAGAAGATCTACAAGTTGGTATGTGTTTAACCTATTTGGAGGTGCAGTCAGTTGGATGAGTAAGAAACAATCTGTAGTGGCACTATCAACTATAGAGGCAGAATACATGGCAACCACTCATGAAAGCAAGGAAGCAGTTTGGTTGTAGAGATTGTGTTCAAGTATGAGGTTAGTACAGGGAGCTATAAGGATAGAATATGACAGCCAAAGTGCAATTTTCTTGGCAAAGAACCCCGCATATCATTCAAAGACAAAGCACATTGATGTTTAGTATCACTTTGTGAGGGATATGATAGAAGACTAAAAGGTGTTGCTGGTAAAGGTGGACACTTTGAAGAATATTACAGATGCATTGACAAAATCTGTGAGCTCTAAGAAGTTCTCTTGGTGTAGAGAGACAATGGGCATTTCAGGGCTAGAAAAATGACTAAGCTCTCTTATGGCCCCTTGTGGAAAGAAAACAACAAGTGGGAGAATTTTGGGTTGTGTTATATTCTTTCCATGTAGTTAACAAGGGGTTTGAAGGGCACCCGTAACCCCACTTTATGGGGTTCGGGGCAGCGCCCCAAAAAACTTTGGTTTTGGACCCTATGTTAGGTTGGGTGGACCCACCTATGGTTTTGTGCATGATTTTCGCACATGTTTTTTGGACGTGATGGTTTTCGGTCCATGGTATTGTACACGATGGTTTTCGGTCCATGGTATTGGACGTGATGGTTTTCAGTCCATGGTATTGGATGCTTCAGAATGTATAAATATGTATTGTAACATTGAAAGGAACATAATGAAAAATCAAGCTGGTTGTCCCAGTTTTGGGATCCAGGGCAAAATCTTTGTGTATATGTGTTATGATCTCGCATTGTTTATTTTTTGTGTTTTAGAATTCATATGCAAGTAATTTCTGTACAGGGTTAAAACCTACACCTTTGTGTATAATTTGTAAGCCTCGAAGGCTTAAAGGAGGAGTTAGTGAGAGAGTTAGTAAGACAGGAGGGTTGGATTGTGAGCCTATGGGCATTGAAACGAGAAAGGGCCACTGATACAGACCATGTAAAGGCAGATCATGCCAAATCTAGATTGTAAACAGGTTTTTATTTGTATCTGTACATTTGTTTAATGAATGAGGAAATTGAATTCATTGTGACTGTGTGTGTCATTCCTTTTATGTGCTGAGTGATCCGTAATTGGGAATTTATGGTTTATGTGTGATAAACCATGATGAATGAATTCAAGTTGAATTTCTGAAAGTCTTTCTGAGTGACAAAAGACTTACCGTCTGGGTAGAATCCATGTGATTCCAGTTTGGATTTAATAGATGTATGTACAGGTCAAGTAAAGAACGAATTACGAAATCTGGAAGAAGGAAAATAATACAAAGAGTATTATGTATTCCAGTTCGAAGTGGTGTTAAAGAAATAGAGGTATAATTGCAAGGCAGAGTAAAGAAATCAGAGAAGTCTCGGCACACTGTTTCTAAGCGGAGAAAGGAGTTGGCAGAGTTGAACTTGGTATCAAGTCGATCTGGAGGTGAGAAGGAAATTTAGTGGAAGCACCAAGTTTGGTGGAAAAGTGAAACAAGCCAAAGTGAAATGCGTAGCTACGGGTGTCTTGATCGGGGTTGAAGCGTCGTACGAAATCCTAGCCGTTGATTTCTATTTCATCTGCTTACGTCACAGTTAACTGCGGGAGTTAAGTTATTTTTAACCCGTGTGTTAGTTGAAGGGTCGTAGACCGTTGGATCACTGTTGTTGCTGACCGTTGGATTAATATCACATCGCATCATTCATGAGCGAATGAACCTTGGCTAGAAGAAGTTGCGATATGTGATGCGCGGTGACCGGGTGGATCAATGACCGCCAAATTAATGGTAAGATCTACGACATAGAGTGAAGCGCCTGCACAAAAAGGGAAATTCAACGTGGAAAGTCAACGTGGGAGAATCGTTGTTCAATCGTTGTTCAATTGCTATTCAGTTGCTATTCAATTGCTGTTTAATTGCTGTTCAATTGTTGAGCAGACCCAAGAAGCATATGGACACGAGTTTATTTTATTTGAGGTCTGGTCTTATGCATTCAGGTGGGATCGACATTCATTGGCGTATTATGTGTAGAAACACTGTTTGGTGATTGATCGGGTTTGTGTTAGAACCAACCGATGTAAATGCTTCCAACTTGTATAAGTGGGTCATAACCCACAGGTTCACGGTAAGGCAACTATGAAAACCAGGGAAATTGCCTTTAGGCTGTTTTTCCTGTGTCATGAAGTCGCGATGACAAGAAGGATCAAAGGAAAGAGGAAGAGAAAAAGAGGAGACAATGTCTTGGTTTTGGAGTGGCTATTAGGTTAAGGATCTTGGTCTTCGTCTTGGTATTCGTCAATTGGAACCTATATAAGAAGAATTTGTGCAGGTTTTCCTCTCAAAGAGTGAGAGGTTTTGGCCCTGGAAGAAAGCCAATATCTTGTGTTCTCGTCTCTTTTGCTTTTGTAACTATTTGATGAAGTAAGAAAACACACCCTAATAATAACAAGAGAAGATTATGATAATAAGAAAAGGTAAAAAGTACCTCAAGAATAGTTATCATTGTGAGAATAATCTTATTAGCCTAATTGCCCTAGATTCTTCAACACTTGAGAGGATTGGACTAGTGGCCTATTGATTTGCACTGCTGCCAACAGTGAAAGTCCATGATGTTTTCCATGTTTCATTGCTTAAGAGATATGTCCAGGATGCTGATGATGTGATTGATTGGTCTATATTGCAAGTGGAACCAAATGGAGAATTATAGGCAGAACCTCAGTGCATTTTGAAACGGAAACAACTCATGCTTTAGAATCGAGCAATCGAGTCATTTAAAGTGCAATGGAATCACTTTGTGCCCGATGAAGCTACATGGGAGATGGACAATTAGATGCGGGCTATGTAGCCTTCTTTATTTGTTGTTTGAGCATATGTGTTTGGTTTATGTGTATGGTTTATATATATGCATATGTGTGTTGTAAATACTGCAATGAGTTGTGTTATAAAGCTCCAATAAGTAGTGTGTTGTAGATATTACATTGAGTTGTGTTATAAAGCTCCAATAAGCAATATGGTGTTCATGGTTTCAACAATTTGGTATGTTGCAAATGTTGCATTGAGTTGTGTTATAAAGTTCCATAGGAAGTATGTTTTGCTGGTTATAAGCATCATTGAACATCGAGGACAGTGTTCCCTCAAGGGGGAGGGGTTTGTAACGACCCCTCGTTGATTTTCCATGTAAATAAAATAAGACTAAGGTCTTGGGACACGTGTTCCAAGCTGAATGTTGGGTAAAACATTATAGTGGGAATCACTTGTGATTAATTAATGGCTATGGAAATTGGCAAAGGAAAAGAGGAAATAATTGGCATTTAATTATGAAAATAAAGGAAAATAGGATAAAAGGAGGGTGAAGAGACATAAATTTGCATGCAAGGGAGATTAGAGGAAAAATGAAGGAAAATGAAGAAAATAGAGAGATTAATGATAAAAAGGAATCGAAGAATCAGTTTCTAGCCTTTTAACAATTTTGAGTTGAGCTCTCCTTTCATTCTCTCCCTCTCACACTCTTGCACACTTAGAGCATTATTGGAGTGTGCTTGGAGCACTCTAGTATTCACTTGGATTTGGAGAAAGAAGGAAAAGAAAAACAGGAAGCACAAGGAGACAGTTGGATCAACAAATACAACATGGATAATTTTCATGTAACGAGTTGCATGTGTGATTCCTTGTTGATTTTTGGATGCATGGTATATGCATGCGATTCCTTGGTTATGTGTTGTCATTAGCATGAATATTTTCCTAGATTAACAATGGTTTTAGCCTTTCCTTGCCATTTCCTGGATAACCATGGTGTTGTGGGTTTTCCCCTTATTTTTTTTATTGGTGCTTAGGTTCCCGATGGCTGTGGGTTAGAACAAATGCTCTAGATTCCCTGGAACAACTTGGATTGAGTTACTAGTTCCTGGAGTCGTAGGTTGGAACAAACACTTTTGAGCCCTTGGTGGGTTGAGTTGCTAGTCCTTGGAGGCATTGTTGGAACAAATGCTTTGGTGCCCTGGAAGGTTGTGGATTGAGTTACTATTTTCTGGAGCCCTGGAAAACTTGGGTAGAGACCAATTTGGTTGATGTTAGTGATTTTTGAACCGGAGAGGTGGAATAACTGTGATTGAGAGTTGAGGTGGTTTGGCCTCTGGAAGCCATAGTTGGTTTTGTTTTGGTTTAACCCATGAGGTACCACATTCATGCTTGGAATATGGTGTGGGGGTGATTGGATGAAAGAGAGATTTGGTTCAACCCAATCTATGGTCGGGTTGTATGTGGAATTCCCTGACTTTGTTGGCATTTCATATGTTAATAAGATTTATTTTCCTATTGTGATTTATCAACAATTGTACTGGTTATCATGTTGACATTAAGGCGAGGACTAGGAACATTGTGATCTCTATAGGTGTTAATAAAAACCCTTTTAGTAGCCATATTTTTACCTTCAACTCTTTACCACATTGAAACCCTTATTTAGGGATGTAGGCTCAAATAAACCCAGCTTGTGCTAAATAATCTTTTGTAGTCCACCCATAAAGAGATCCATCAATTTAACACCTGGAATATCCTTCAATCTATGAATCAACACTTGAAATTGTCAGATGTTCTATGTAATTAAACTTCTTTGCCTAAATTTTTTTAATGGACTAAATAATGTGTTATTAATGCCATCTCCATAATTTGTAATCAATTCTTTTATAAATAGATCAAGAGACAATATAATTCTTCTTACAATAACAAAGTCATTGATATCATACAAATTGACCATGTTCTAAATATAGATATATAATCATTACATTTTGTAAGTTGAAACTTTGTGTAGATAAAAAAATTTGCTCAATCTAGAATACTTATGTCAAAGGATCATTACCATCCTCATATTTATTTTTCAAATGAAGTAATTCCTTCAATTAGAGTTGAAATCATTATTTTCTAGATATTGCCACGATGAATATTCGTTTGACTGTTACACAATTCTCTTGTTCCCTTAATATTATTATAATACCTCCTTGTGCTTTTTGTGAGGAGTGGTTGTGCTAAAGAGATATGTTGCTTTGCTAATTTCCTCGCCCATCTATCCAAAATTCTCCTTACATGTCATATTTGTCTCAAGGTATTCAAAGTTTAATTATATAGTATCTTGAAAATTTGAAACTATGTTTTATTTAATGTCTTTCATAGGTCAACCTTCTTTATTATTGTATTTTCCATGGCTAGGATTCTCCCTTCCAACTTGGAAATGAGAAATTCCAAATATTATTCTCTTATTGTTTCATTTTTAAAGGCTCGACATAAGTAATCTTTGGTTTGTTACCTTTGACTATGTTGGGTGGTCACCCTTTGAGGGAAACTAATGTTAAAATTGGGTATATAGATGTGATTCCAATATTAAAAAAAACATATAGTATATACCAAATTGTCAAGAATATTTTACCACTATTATCCTCCATTTTATATTTACCACAATGTTGAACCATCTTAATAAGACATTCCAATCAAAAGTTATGCCAATTTTAAGTTCAACTATCTTTAAACCCTTATTAAAAGGCTGCTTTATACGTTGACATTGTCACTTATGTACCTCCAAAATATATGCACGTCCAAGTCTAAAATTTCAACATGTAGCAACCAAATATGTTTTCTTTTCAAGGCCATTAGCCTTATTAAATTCGGACGTGCCAACAAATAGGTTATATTTAATATACCAAAACTTATTAATTTTCACTTATATATGGAGAATAAAGTTGTACAAGTTATAACCCCTTCATTTTTCACATCCACAACCTTCATTTTAGGACTATGATATCTTCATATATTTCACCTCAAATGAACCTTGCAATCTTAAGAAATGCTCACTTCACTAGACCTTATTAGTTTTATCCCATCAATAATAGTAATTATTATTATTATTTATCCTTTTCAACCCTTCAAATTTCACCCGATTTTTCCATTTCAATGCTTTTGAAGCTGACAACCAAGGATTTTTCCACTCTAATACTAAAGGCCATGCACCCACTAACCATAATAAACATGATTTTTAGCAAGGCCACACCTAATTGAAGTGAAATAATTACTTAATAAGAAGCATCTTCAACGGGAAAGTTCCTATTACAATATTGTCAAATACACAACTCACGATGATTACTTAATTTAGTCCCATTGATGTATAAATAAGAGATGAAGAGAGATTTAGCTTACATATTGTAATAATAATGCCACCTATCTATAATTAGTATGATGATGATTAATGAGGGATTAGACTAAGGGCTTAACTATCTCAACCACATACTCCAATGAGGATGTCATAGAGCTTAGTGCGTATCCCAATTCAATGTGGCACAATAAGGACTTCTTGATATTTTTGGATGATGAGAGATCCCATTAGAGACTACATACTCTATAAGCACCAAATTTTAGAAGATGTAGAAGGAGTTCTACACCAAATCAAGAACAAGAAAATATCCATGAGAGAATTTAGACTCCATGAAACCATTGGAAAATATGAAATGTACGATGCAATGCTAGACCTAGGTTTTGATGTGAATATCATACCAAATCAATCTTGTGAATTATTAGGGTAGCCAAAGCTAGTTTACTCACCCATCTAATTGCATCTAAAGGTTCAGTCTAAGATCCTATTTAGGGAAACTTTTAAGGGTGAAAAAAAGCCAACAAGTGAAGTGAATATTCAATTAAAAAATAATAATTTGGTTAATTTCATTCTTGAATTCAATTATAATTTATCCAAAAATAAACATTATAAGCCTTTATATAATCAATAATTTTCCTTCATATATATTTCCACATAAACATCACCATCATCTCGAAGGATGACTAGGTTTAAGGGTTTCACCTTTCAATTCCATGGGAGATCATGAGAGAGAAGTACTTTGCCATCACATTAAAGGACAAAATATTATATTTCAAGGGTTTCACCTTGAAATTTCATTAGAGATCACCAAAGAGAAGAACTTTAAATGGCATCCCTTGTTTTGCAAATGGTAAAGTACTTTGAGGTCAAATTTCCCTTTCAAGCAATATTCCCATTATTTTTAATATCCATAAAATTCAAATAATACAATAAAGATATGATTATTTTGATTGTAAAAGACCAATTATTTTGATTACTGAGATATGAAATATTCAAATCAATAAACTTATCATTATTTTTAAAATTTCTTAAAATTTGTTGCACATGATAGGTGTCTTATGTTCATCTATATTAGTCATGAAAAGGTTAATGATTCAACCTTTCGTATGATGTGATCTTAATATTAACTATTGACATTGAAATTTATGAGATATGGGGACTTTAGCCAAATACAAGATTTCCTTAACATTGTTACATAAATAATTTTGAATATGAGTTCAAATCTCGATGTAGAATGGGTTGCTTTGACTTAAATGGGGATTATACATTTTGTCTACTATGTGTGGATGTACATAGGGCTAAATAAAAAGTTATGAAAGTATATTTTGAGCCATGGTGGAATCAAGGCTTTTAGTAACATGATAGAAGAGGATTGTAAAATGAATGTTGTGTTTTGTTTTTTTTTTTTGTCTTGTAAGCTTGGCAAGACTACATCTTCATCATGTCAATATATCACACAAATCAGGGCGGGGAATTGAACTAGTAACTTCGCATCAAGGAGTGCCTTAACAAAGAACCCGATCATCGTCTATCCAAGGCCCTGTGGATGAAGAGGATTATAAAATGAATGTTAAAAAATATAAATGTTTAAATTTGGTAATAAAAAAATGCTTATGAAGAATACAAATCTAGAAGGTGTGGTTAGGGATTTGTAACTTTTTATATATATTGCATATAAATCTTCATTTTTGTATCAGATATGAGTAAAATTTTAGACTTTTGACATCTTGTTTTATAACTACATCTCATAATGTTAATGGCTCATACTAGCAAGTGCATTCTATTTACATTGATTACTTTACTTAGCATGCTATGTTGTCATTTTATATTCTTCTTCTACGTTTATTGGCTGACAAATCATAATATTTTTTTTTTGCTTCTTGTCTCTACTTAACTATGGCAGTTGTTTAATGCATATGAATTAGCTTCTCTTATTAATGGAGAAATTTTGATACCTAAGAATTATCTTGTTTTGCTTTGATAATGTTCCATAACTTTATACCATTCAAATCCCCTTTATAGGACAATATTAAAAAAGGGTATTAGCCAGTCTCACTATCAAAAGTAAAGTGAAACAAATTAGAGGTCTTGATTTTGAGATGGTTGAAATGTTATGGCCTTCTTAAGTTTTAAGACCTAGTGACTTATATTTATGATAAGTAGGCTTTATCATAAAATAGGTATATACAAAAATTATCTTGCCTTTAATGAAACTTCTTAGCAACTAATGCAATCTCACACATGTTTCTCCACAAAACAATTATTTCTGAATTCTCTTCAACCATGCTTTCTCGTTCATTCCAATAAAGTTGTTCTATCTACTAAAAATATTATTTTATTAGTCCCTGCCTGGGACTATTAGCGATCGATTGATCGCTGACCGAGTAGTTTGACCGTTATATTTTTGGTATATTGGCATTTTAACCTAAGTTTATGCAAAGTTTTGGTGCGGAAAATAATTGGGGTCTTATTATCGGCTTCGAGTTGTTCGATGCAAAGGACGGTTGATATGCCACGCAAGTTGGTTTGTCGTAGGACTCGCCGTACACGCTCTGGTCTGCTCCACAGTCCACCCGCTTAGCAGTCCTGAATATGGCAGTATCCCCCCACTCAGCCCCAAAATCATAAGCTTGTGGATGAAGCTGAAGAATCTCGATGCTCATTACCGAAGGATCACCGTGGCCGGTGCTGTGAAAGCAGACAGTGGCAGCAGTGTCCAAGACAAAAACTGAAGCTTCGACATATGCCTGGTCGTCGTTCATGCTCCAGCCCGGCTTTAAAGAATAAACCTGTGTTCCTTCAATGGAGACGTCAAAGAGCGGCTCGCGGTCGGCCAAAACGTCCTCGTTGAGGCCAAAGAACATTCTAACGGAATAATGGCCGTTCGGTAGATGAGTGACGTTGTAGCAGTTCTCGGGACCGTCCGAGAGCTTAAAGAAACAGAGTTTCTTGAGCTGAGGAGCGATGTAGCTCGTGGTGGTGGCATTTGCGGACGAGTCGCCTGTGTAACCGTAGTCTTTTACCCAGAGCATATTCGTCTGGGGGGTATGTGTGTTCTCCCATGAACCGCAGCTGATCCGGATGGCCAACGGCTCTGCAAAACCAAAAATGCTGTTATACTCTTCTTTCGACTACTTTGAGAAGTAGAATTTAATCAAAATATGATTTGAATTGTCGAATCTTGAAGCTATCAGCTTCTGAAGTTGAAATTTGAAAACCTTCAAAATATTCTGGAATTTTAACTTAACTGAGATCATGTGGCTTTGAGCTTACCTGCATTCTGTGAAAATGTTGTGTAAATGCTCGTCCACACACAAATACACGCCACTGCGGTCAATCTAAAGCCAACCTTGACTGTTTCCTTTGCCATTTTTCAGTAACGGAACTCGATCGCGAAGCCTCTTACGCATGATTAGGATATGGTTCCTTAACAGAGAGCCTAAACTTCATAAGAAATGGAGACATAACGTCAATGAGAACTGCAAAACTCCAAGACGATATCCATGATCTCCACAGGCTGGAATCATGAGGCGTCTTCAGGGGCTCCACAGTAGTCCAAGAATCGCAAGATATTGCAATGATGGCGTTTTCCTGCCTTTTTACAGTCATACAACGGTAATGTTTGTTGGTTCTCGTGGATATGTGTTCCCACACCGATCACGCGTTCGAATCTCATCGCTCGATGTAGTCAACGCCCAAACATTTATGAGAGCTGAAGTGATCGATCTTTAAATGCGAACAATTCGGACGAGAAAATTATTTAGTAGTCCAAAAAGCCCAAAGAAATCTTCAACTCGATAAATTAAGGGAGAAATCATGGCGGGATGTAAGGGAATTAGATTTAATCATTGCAAGCACGTCTCCATTTCTGTCAACGCTTGCGTTAGTCGGCCTGTTCTATTCATGTTTATATAATATATTGTTAAATTTATTTATTTATTTAATAACAATATCTTTTTATTTTCTAAGAGATTTATATTGGTACAGGCATATGGATTACTCTTTTGGGATTTTAATCTTAAAAGAGAGAACTTAAATCTAGTTTTTAGTTCTGAATCCAAAGAAGAGCTCTTTGCCTCTGACTAAATCTTTAGATCGAGTTCAAGTGCAGATCAAGCAAATGTCAGTCCTCATGTTGAATAAGACATCTAAGCAAGCAACCAAGTCAACGATAAATGGTCCTTCCCCTTCTCAGCAGGGACTTCCGCCACAGTTGTGGCTCTTGTCATTATTCACATACATGTTATGTTTTATTTAATTTATATTCATATTTATTATTACTATCCCACTAAAAAGTCATTTAGAAAAATAACACATTCCCACCTATAAATCTCAATTTTTAAATTTTTCATTCCTTGAAACAAAAAAAATTTATGTAATCAACACCAGTAATAAATCTCTTTAAAAATCATATCATCCTTTGAAAATTTACCAAATGAATTTATCCATGTTATCGCAGTATTGATAAGAATAAAAATCATATCATCCTTTGAAAATTTACCAAATAAATTTATAATATTATCATAGTATTGATGGGAATAGTATTACATGCCCATATTTAAGCCTATAAGCCTTCTTTTGAATCAGTTAATTGTCTACACTTTTGTGTTTTGTTTCACAATTGGCACACAATTTGTAAAACACTTATGTGGTCGGGCTTTAAACACCCATCTCCTTTGCACTACACGTATCTATGTATTGCCCGAGTTTACTCTATAGTTACATTTGTCCACATTTACACCACGACGGCTCCATTTCGGAGGCCGAGCAAGGTTTGAACGTGTCGTGGGTTCGCTTTCCATATCATCCATGAGACCTGTGAGAGAGAAAAAGACTATATAAAGGTTGACATAGGGTTTGCTCCGGGACGTCTCAGGCTTCAATTCCAATTCCAGGGTTGTGATGGATCGGTGTTGATCAGTGGCCCGTCTGCGAAGAGTAATGCACCTCCAAATATTGGGTTGAGAGTATTCGAAATCCTTGACGAGGCCAAGACAAAAGTTTAATCAGAATGCCCAGGAGTGAGTTGTTTCATGTGCTGATACAGTTGCCATTGTTGTAGTACTTGTAACTATCACATTTCTCATTCCCTAAAGCCTGAGAATTCCGGGAGCAAGCCCTATGTCTGCTTTTACAACCAGTCATCCCAGGAGATATTCGTGGGTTCGCTTTCCCTATCTTCCATTCGAAATTTGGAACGACAGGAGCTTTAAACAGGTGGAAGACAAAATCTGTTTATCAAATCATAAAAAATAACAGAAGATCGTCGCGTAAGGAGATGCGTTCTCGTGGATATCGAGGAGCCAATTCCGAAGAAAATTTATTAATTCAAATAGATAGCATTCAAAAATTCGCAACGAACAAGGTCACATGGAAGACAGATGCCTGCGATAGAGATGATCGATTCAAAAGACGATTTAGTTGTTGCTGCTAAAGGAGACCAATTGAAGCAGTCGTCGCCGGAGGCTTTAATGAAAATTGAGAATTTTTCCTTGAAGACGTTATTTCCTTCTTCAGGGTTTGTATATCGATTTATCTATTTTTCTATCCCTACAATTTGCCAACAATTTTCTCATGTAACCGGTTTGATTTTCTCATGTAACCAGTTTGATTTTGAGATTTATTGTTAACTTTTGCCAACAATTTTCTCAGGTAACCGGTTTGATTTTGAGATTTATTGTTAACTTCGGCAGGGTAATTGTGTCATGGAAGTTGTGTAATTTACAACTATGGTTGTTGTTAGTGTTTAGTTATTATTGTCATAATTTTTTTTTTAATACTTGGTATATTTATATATATATATATTTATTCTCTTAATTTTTTTTATTTGTGGTTTATATAAGTAAAATTTTCTCATGTAAATCATTTTATTTTGGGATTTTTTTTGTTAACTTTCTCAAGGTAATCGTGTTATTGGAAGCTATCTAATTTACCATTATAGTTGCTGTTAGTCTTTAGTCACGATTGTCATATCTTTGTTTCTACCCCATATATATATATATATATATATATATATATATATATCTTTCTTTTAAAAAAATTCTATTTGTGATTCATACAAGTTTTACATATTGACATCTTTTGTTCTCACTCCCTCCAAATGTTTCCATGGAATACCATTATAAATTGAACCCAATCAAATTTGAGCTTTCTTTATTTTATAGTTTCAGAACCCTATAGAGTTATATCTTGTAAAGTTTGATAATTATTAGACAATTAGCTTATAAAAGAACCACTCTTCTATGTAGGATAAAATAGTCTTATTCGACAAGAAAAATTATCTACGTATATATTTTCCTTTATGCCAAAAGTTTTTGTTTTTACTTTACCCATTAGGGTTAATAATGTACTCATTACCACTCTAGCTATACGTGTAGCTAACATCAATTAAAGCAATGCTCGCTAGAGGATTTGAAGAAAACGTGGAAAGCTAAAAGTTTGAAGTCCAAACCTTTCTCCTTATCCATAATTTTGGTATGGAAAATGGTATTATTGATAATTATGGTATGAAACCTTATACTATTAAATGAATTAGCATATTAAATTATTGGGTATTATTAATAGTTCAAATATTTCATTAAGACTTAAATGTGTCATTGAAGCATTTAGCATATTAAATTATTGGGTATTGTTAATAGTTGAAATATTTCATTAGGACTTAAATGTGTCATTGAGGCATTTAGCATATTAAATTATAGGGTATTATTAATATTTGAAATATTTCATTAGGACTTAAATGTGTTAGTGAGGCATTGGAATTTGGATGAATATAATCATAATAATGATTTTTTTATATATCAACAATTAACATATATTAAAAAAATAAATTAATATTTTTTTGGAAATTGACTTTTAAAATATATTATAATTTATTTTCTAATTTTTTAAATTAAAATCTCTCTCTCTATATATATATATATATTTTTTTTATTTTTAAAATGTATTGCTTACATTTATCTCTATCTTTATCTTTATTTTATTTTAAATATTAATTATTAATTTGGAGGTTTTTTTTAGGTAATAATATCAAAGTTAAGAGGTTTAATTTAAATTCAAAAAGAGAGAATGACATTAATAATTTTGTGGGCGATTTTTATAGTTTGATCCAAATATATTGATTTTCAATGCTATGTTTCTAATGATGTTGTAATTTTAATGGAGTTGTCTTTAGTGCGACTTTTTGGACTTTTTGAGGTGAAATCTTGACTTGTGTTATTGAAACTCATTTTTTTACTGTATATATGGATTCAACACCCTGAAAAACCCCAACGACACTTTTATTGCAGAGGTTACCCACCAGAAAAGCTTCCACAATGTCTCACTAAAGACAACTTAAATTTAATAGTATTTCTCAATATGAAATTTAATTTTAAATTTTATTAATAATATAAAAATATTATTAACACTATTATCAATTTTACAAAATACATAAATAAATATCTATTTTTTTTAATTAAAAAAAACTTTCTAATCAATTACAATTAAAACAATATTATTCAAAAATAATAAAACACTTCTAAATATTTATTAAACCAATATACCTTTTTATATATTTATTTAAAATATCAAAAGTAGAAATATCGCATCAAGAAAACAATACATGTTATTAGGCCTTATAGTTAAGAGCATGTGTTTCCTCCTAAGAGGTCACACGCTCAAAAGTTGAGCGATCATTTGAATTTGGTGTATGGCTTCGCTGTGATCTTAAAAATAGATAATAATAATAATAATTAACTAAATTACTTAAAATTTCTCATATTTTTATAGGATGAAAATCACCTTATTTCCTTCAATTATGCACCACTTCAAGAATTGAAACTTAGGTTCAACATTGTGTTTAATCTTTATTGGTTCTTGTTATACTAAGGCCAAACCCGACTACTTCTTACAATGCTTGTCAACCCACTTTTTTGTGCAACCAGAATTCTATTTAGGTTTTGCAAAGATAATATGTAAATCAAGTAAAAAGATCCGATAATTATCCATATTTGTTACCTTGAGAAATCCACATAAATGAATATAAAGATATACAAAAAGATGTGGAGATATATAAAATTTTAAAAACATTAAAAAATACAATAAATAACTTAAATTTAATATATCAATTATTATTTGTTTAATTATAAAAACCAAATACAAATTTTTAGTTTAAAAATCTTATCAGCCTCTCTTTGCACCTTTTGGGGCAATAGCTAGTGCTATTTGTGAATAACTAGTTAACCTAAATCCTTTGTCTCTTGGTGTTTCCAATCTAAAGTAGAAAATAACAACTTAATTCATGTTGTTTATATAACTTAATAACTAAATAAAAACATTTTTCCTTTATCATGTTTAAAAATACAAACTCGTTGAATTGCCTTTATAAAAAAATACAAAATATCTTATTAAAACAAGAGTATGGTTAAATCTCTAGTTTCTCTCCTCACTCTTTTTGTAAAATTTTGTGTATATGTCTTTTATCTAGTTATACTACTGTCCATTGAGGAAATGGGCATATGGACTGCATGATTTTATAGTAATGTTTTTTTTTACAGGTGGTTTAGAACTTTTGAATATATTATGTCTTTCAGTTGCAATGATCATCTTTTTCTAAGCAGTTGGTGGTGATCTAGATTACACCACATTCCCCTAATATTGAGATTAGAAAATCTGTGATCACATACATTCTGGGAATGTTGATATGAATGTAAACTGTCATATAATTTTTTATCTGATAATATATTATCCTGCTTTTTTCATGCTGAAAAAGCTTTACCTTAAAAATTGAAATCTAGAACAACTCACACAATTGAATTCTAATGACAGGAAGATTCAACAACTTTAATTAAAAAATAGATACCATGAAGTTATAGATCTCAACAAGTGTAACGCTTTTTCAACAAGTGTAAGTGTTTTTTTTTTCTTGTTTTTTGTAATTGGATTCTTATATTCAATACCGTTCTATGCTAGCAAATAATCATAATTATTGTTAATTATTTTTTTGGCAAGAATTTGTTTTGGGAATTCCACGACACTACCATTAACATGAATCTTAATTTAAGCATTAGTAGCACGGTAATAACTTATTCAAAAAACAACCAAATTTCAAATGATCTTATCTAATGTTTATCTTTGATAAAATGTTAATTTTTTTTAAATCTGATTTTTCGACATTCTTATTGATTAAAATCTTATTTTATAATAATAATATATACTTTAAAATATTAATAACAATGTACAACCACCAATTTAATTTAATTAAATTTAAATATGCATAAACTTTATACATAATCTTTATATATAAATTTACCACCCATAACCTAAAAGTGACATCGAGTGGCAGTGCTGGGCTAATAGTCTCACGTACTAAGAAATTCACCCAAAAAAAAATTAAACTCTTTCTAATGTTCATTTTAGAGTTAAACAGGTTCCTACCAAAATATTTTGCTGGCCGCCACCACCAAAACTACGGGCCGAGGCAAGGCAGAAATTCCTATTTCCACCACTATAACAAAGTTAATGCACCCTGACATGCAAGGGGAATAGTGGCTGCTTTGTTGTTAACATGCCAAAGTCAACTTTGAGGGAAATATAAATGCAAGGCAGCCACTATTCCCCTTGCATGTCAGAGTGCATTAACTTTGTTATAGTGGTGGAAATAGGAGTTTCCAGGCAAAGCAATACGTCAACCTATGTTATGGTAGTCGCTTCTGCCATTGTCGAAAAGTGGAGTACTTTTAACAACCGTAATTCGTAAGAAGTTGTGACCATCGATCCATGCTCCAGGTGTACCACGCTTTCATGTCTAATTTCAAGTCTTTTTATTAAACGTATGAGCGAAAATTTCAGTTGAAGGGTGGCTCGGTTTAAAAATGTGCCAAGTAATAATTCCGGGAACGGAGCACTGTGTCGCACCGTTGCAAGTGTTAACATTTATAGGAATTCCTTGTCGCGCAATAATCGTTGGTTTCCCGTTTTTTTCAAATTCAGATTAATCTGTGGCGGGGTTCCTTGACCTTTGCACTAATAAATATAAAAATTAAGAGGATTAAATGGCAACAGCGAATAGGGTCTAAATTAGGGAAAGTGGCAAAACGAGCGCTGGTATTTCTGCTTAAAAGTAAAAAATTCAATTAGGTTATATTATTATTTAAAAAATATTGATGTTGATATTAGTTTTAAATTTACTAAAATTTAAATAATTTTATTTAATGTTTATTTTTGAATTTTTTATTTAATTTTATCTTTTTACTAAATTTTCTACATTCTAATTGATTAGATTCTTATTTTGTAATGATAATATGTACTTTGACATATTAATGGCAGTGTACAACTACCAACTTAATTAACTTTAAATATACATAATCTTTATACATAATCTTTATATATACCAACTACCAACTTAATTAACTTTAAATATGCATAAACTTTATGATTACTCTTTCTATATATATAAATATACCACCCCATAACCTAAATTGGTAAATGTTTGAGTGAACTAAGTATTTGTAAAAGGTTTTGGGAGGTCGTATTCCATTTATTGAGATTACTTGTAAGACTGTACAACATATTTGACATATTTGTTATATCCTCTACTTTTGTTGCTGGTCAACTTGGCCTTCTATTTATTGAGATTACTTGTAAGACTATACAACATATTTATTATATCCTCAACTTTTGTTGTGGGCCAACTTGGCCTTCCGCCAAGTCGACTTTTGTTGTTGGCCAATAAAAGTAAAATAGTATAATGTTATTGTTTATTATAATAACATATGTATGATTGAATGCCAACCTCATCATATTTGTTATAGGCAATTATGCCAAATTAGATTAAATGATTGATGGGAGGTTATTTCTTACCGTTGCAGGGTGTAACAAGTCTACAAATAAATAATTAATTACATCACAAATAAATCTAAATAAAATAATTTGTAAAAAATATAAAATTAATAAGTTAAAATTACAATTTAGTTTATTGAAAAATATTTCATAATTTAATTTAATGTTGTTATAACATATTCAAAATGGATTCGTCTAAGGAGGCGGAGGAATTGCCCGGACGGCCAAAAGTGGCTGGAATCTCGGAAAAAATATTTCAAAATTTTTTGTAGAGAGAGTGTTTGAATTGTGTTTTTGATGCACCATCAAAAACGTCTAAGACACCTAAAATTTTGAAGTTTAACAACTATAACTTGGATTTACAAAAATCCTTGCCCGATTTTCTCTAAATATGACCATAATTTCCATAACTTTCTGGGCAATTCCTCTGGCTAGTTAGACTACGGCATTCAGAATATAAAATATTTAACAACTATTTTGTCTATTGTCAAGTAGAGGTTTTCAACTAAAAGTTAAAGTAAGAAGGTGCAATCGGCTTAAGTGTCACCCCAAATTTATGTTAAATATTCTGGAAATTATTTTTTTAACTGAAAATTTTAATATGCCCTATATTTTTAGTTTTTGTTGTATTTAATTGTTTTGTATCTTTGAATGTTATTTAATGGTTTTTCATTTTAAAATTTATAAAAAATTTCAATTTCTAATGATACAATTATAAAATTGTCATATATGCTATCAAATAACATATTACATCATATAAAATAACAAATTACATCATATAAAAAATAAATTATCAAATAATAAATAATACATTTCATTTTGAGAAATATAGAAATTATTAAAAAATGTAATAGTTAGCTAAATTATTATTTTATAGTACTTAGATTACATAACTTTTAATCTATTGGTTCTTGAAATACCCACTTTTCACCGAGAAAGATTTCAATCATATTTATTTTCAAAGTCTTTGATATAATGGTTAGTTAAATTATAATTTTATATTGTTTAAATGACATTTTATTTTCAAAGTCTTTGATATAATGGTTAGTTAAATTATAATTTTATATTGTTTAAATGACATTTTTAATATCAGTTTTGTCAAATATTTTATTCATTTTGAAATGTCATAAGATAATTAATGCAAATGTAATTTTTTTATATTTTTTACAATACATTGGAATCTAGTTATGTAAGTCATGGTCAAATTGTTACTAGTAAATTTTGCCTAAAATTAAATAAAAATTAATTGAAATATCTTTAAATTATTATGCATTGAAAAACACATTAATTAAAAAAATATATATCATAATTTTGTTAAAAATTATATCACCTAAAATTAAAAAGGTAATTGTGTCTTTATTACATAAAACATTACAATGTCAATATTTTCTTAATTTATTAGTTCTTTTATTGTGTTTGATAAAAATCTCTACTTGAGTGTTTGTTTCACTTGTGTAGAACATATACTTTTTGTTCATATTTAGTATATTCATATATATATATATATATATATATATATATATATATATATATATTGTGATGTTTATCTTGAGTATATTCATATGTATTCGAACAAATGTAATATTGTGTAAAAATAGAATTCGATGAGATGTTGTGTGTGTGTGTGTGTGTGAACACTTTTAGTTAGTAGATTTCCAATGCAAGATAACAATATTTTTTTTACTTCTTTTGATAGAAACACTTTTTGGTTTGGAAGTATGGTTCTGGAATTTTGGTTTCAATGTTCAATATCAATATTTTTTTTACCACTTTTGGTTGAAACATTTTTTTTTTTTGGAAGTATGGTTCTAGAATTTTGGTTTCAACCTTCAAGTACTAAGTCTCCAGTCATTAGCAGTGTTTTATGGCTACTAAAAACACTTTATTCATTCATTCATATATGTTTTATTTGTTTTTTACTCTAATTTAAGGATACTTAAAATACTCAAGAATAATTGAACTAAGTTATAGAGAAACGCTAATTATACAACATTGTTTTGATAACATTTGTTTTAACGTACATAAATTTTGTGTGTTTTAACGTACATATAAAATTATTTCAAACAATATAAAAAGATATTGTAATCAATTCTATTTTGGAATTCTCATAATTCTATATGAGTACTCAATGTGAATATGATAATAAACATTATCAAATATTTAGAACTATTCATATGATCCATTGTTCAATTTTATTTACCATACACATAAATATCATATGATCTATCCCTTTTATTAATTTATAGTACAAAAGAATAATAAAATTTAAGGAGTTATTTTAATAATAAATTTATTATAATTCTCACTTTCTTACAATATACTAGAATATTAACTCATTAGGTACGGAATACTCGTAGGAGTCATGGATCATCAATCAAAGTTCTACAATAAGTCCTCATAAAAACTACTCATTTCCATTCTACCCCATCCTTTAAGAGATAGAGTTCGAGAATAATATTAAGAATTCTATTATTTCTATTTTAGTGTATTATTTTAGTTATGTGAGGTTCTGTTTGTGGTTCGACAATAGCTAAAATTTAATTAATACAATGCATTATAAGAATAAAGTGTGCATAGATAAAATTATCATCTAACTTTTCTAACTAATGAGTAATTTTATTAATAAAAACTATTAATTTTGTTTCAATTTAAAGAAAATCTTGCGTCGATTAATTAGCTATAAATATTAGTTATTACATCAAAGTAGTTATTATTATTCTTGTCGCAGGTAGAGATAGCTTGATTAGTCGTTTGACCCAGAATTCTTTGACAAAATATTTAATGTGATTGTATAAAAGTGAACATTATAGCATGAATTAATTTATTTTTATTATTATTTTAATTTTGATTTTCTGAAACCTGATTGGTTACCTTCTTATTGTGTGATGATGGATCTGTAGAAAAGTTGATTATCGACTTTGTCAGTTTATAGCCTCCACCTTGTTTGTGTCTTCTCTATTTCTGTTTTGTCGGATAGCGCTAATGTTGTGAAACTGATGTGTGGAGTCCATGTTTTAAATATTTTATTTTTCTTGTATGTAATGGGACAAGTTTACCAATATGTAAATTGTAAAGCCCAAATTACATTAAAAAATATTGTAGAGACTATATCGTGTGACTATATTACATTTTATCACAAATTGCAGAAGCAAAAGGAGAGTTGATGAATAGAGTTTCCAATCCATTATACTTTGGACATTGCCCTAAGTAATTAATTGTAATATGTAAAACCATTTTTCTTTTAGAATAGATAATGTTTTATATTATGTTTTTCACAATTATTGAT
Source organism: Pinus tabuliformis (assembly GCA_031772625.1). Taxonomy (NCBI): domain Eukaryota; kingdom Viridiplantae; phylum Streptophyta; class Pinopsida; order Pinales; family Pinaceae; genus Pinus; species Pinus tabuliformis. The sequence continues at coordinate 706,477,294 of CM062820.1, forward strand.
TTGTTAATGATTCTCACTTCTATTTTAGCTTTGTAGAACCCGAACGAGTAAAATAACTAATGCTTAAAACTTAGTATCATAAATGCAATGAATATTATTACATTATTTATATTCTTGGATTTGGTAAGTGAGGACATTGAAGCTGTCGTGGCTTACAAATTACATTCACTCGGATTACCCTCACACAAAGCTCAACATGTTAACAAAGTTGAGTGGAGGGGATGTGTTTGTTAAATTTATAGGGTTTTAGATGCCTCTTTACTTTTTTAAATAAGGCTTATTGTTTTGAAAAGGACAAGATTGGCTCTTTTGAGCATAAGAGTGATTAATTGTTTAGTTTTGGTTTAGGATTTTACCCATCCACGTAAAATATATTAAATATATCTTTATTTATTGAAATCATAAGTTTTTAGGAATTTTCTTGAGTTAATGATAATATTCTATCTATAGTATAGTTCACTACACGATAAATTCTTTGGCAAGATGGACCAATTTCATATTACAATAGTCAATTTCCCTGGTCCATTCATACTCAATAAATTCAATGCTACAATTCACTACACGATAGATTCTTTGGTAAATTGCACCAATTTTGCACACAATAGTTAATGACTTTGTTCCATTATATTTTTATTATTGTTTTATTTTAATTTAACTATATTTAAACTAAGCAGTAGGAAGCATGTGGCCTTGTTATGCATAGTTACGAGATGTAGTGAGTTATGTATCCCAACACAATTGGTGTTCCTTTATACAACATGTTATGTTAAAGACACTATGTCCTCAAGTGGTTGAATCATATAATTTCATTGACTGATTATGATACACGAGTAGATATTTTAGGGTGCTAAGATTGAGTTGAATATTCATAGACACAATGTGTTAATTAAGGTTGAGTTACAATGGGTCCAAAGTTACAATGATAAATCATAATTTTGAATGGTCGTTAATTCTCAACTGCGTACACTAAGAGTTAGTGTATTATGAATATATGTACACCATGAATGTACACACCTCGATTACTCGGAACAAAGCTTACCTTGTCATCGAGACAAATAATTTATTAGGCATGAATTTCCATGTATTAATTATAGCTATAAAATTTCACTATTATTTATAAAAATATGTTACAAACATTTCTAACTAGTAATTTGAAACTGATAATTCTCTTGAACTCATGGGTATCTGCATATTCTCATAATTAAATTGTAACTAATCTATTTATCAGGGGACAAAACTATATTTTCATGCTATGAAAAGATTTTAAACTTGATTCAACCTTTGACTAAATTAGTGACTGCTTATACTGTTTGTACCAACAACCATTCACTTACGCCAACTGCCAACTTTTTTTGAAAGTGGAATAATAATTGTTGGTATGTTTAGTTATAGGACTCTAGTGATGGTACCTTCAACAACCGACTACAACATGTGACCTTGAGATAGGCAACCTTGTTATCATCGATACAACATTGAGTAAACAATTCCATTAATTATAACTGTACTTAAATTGTTGACAACTAATCGATACAACCATATCTCAGCAGGGAATTAATATTGACATCAATCGTATATATGCATGTAGGGTCTTAATTCAATTGTTATTTTAACCTTTTACAATTGTAACTATAGTGAGAATTTAATCTAGAAGATGACCGATGCAGTAATTCCTATTATTATAATTTGTGTGGAAGAGAAATGGTGGAGTCATATTTGCATTGGGCCTATTGTATCGATAATTTCATTAAACAAAAAAGAATTAACACGATTCCACCTAAGTTGCAAAATGATCCAATCCAAGATACCTTAGTATGCCTCTAAGCATAGATTGAAATTGAAGAACTTAAACTTGGGAATATGATTGAGGTCTCACAATACAAAGTATTGCATTATGCTACTACTGATGAGAATCCATAGGGTCATAATCCATGATTCAACTCCTTCGTTTGATTGTGATCTTCAAGTTTGATATCAGTGGAAATTTCTACATGAACCTTTGTGAAAATCAACATGTTAAATTTAAATGAATATGGAAAATCAACATATTTAATTTAAATGGAATGACTTATTAGACTAGAGAACCCCAAACCTTTCACTCTTTTTATTTTTATTTCACCTTCTACTAATATGATTAACACCACACCTCATCGATTTTTATCAATTTTAATTGTACCATATAAAGATTATTTCCAAATTTAGTTATATATATACATATATGTTTCTTGGCTAGTTAGAAAAAGTGGTTTCTATCTCCCCCACCCTTGCTTAATTCCCTTGAAATGACTTTATGATGTGAAATATTGTTATCATGGTTACATTCCTATAAATATTATTGTATTGACCTTCACTATCTCCCTTAGGCGGAGAGAGAGGATGATTTACTTGAAAATACACACACATGAAGAGAACCAAATTATTTTGTAAACAAAAGTAAGAAATGTTACCTCTAAAACTAGCAGGGGGACTAAAAGGGACAACTGTTAGATCAAGGACAACAATGGAGACTTAGTGGGCCATTGTCCCCTCAGCTAAGACTCCCTACTGTTTATTGAATTTCACCGATGGGAGGAGACCCGATATATAGAAAGTCACTTGTGAAGGATGAATCAACAAATGGATTGAAGTGACCTTAATGATCCTTTTCCTAGAAGGTGGTTAAGAATGGAGCTTGCTTGCTCTTCAAGCAAGGTATAAAGATTTCTAGGATAATAGGGTGAGTATTTAAAGGCTAGGTTGAAGGAATATGCCTTGTAAATGAGTTTCCCAATCCCTAAAATCCTTATTGGACTTGGTTTCCCCATTGGTTCTTGAAGAATCAACTTTTCAAAGGTATGGGACCACACAGGACCAAGTGGATCCAGCCTAGGTTAATGGGAGGGAGTTTAACAACTAATAATGATCTTAACCTAAACAAGGAAGGGGAAGGATCAAGACAAGAAATTCCACTTAAAGGTGTCAAATTGATCCTATGAGGTACTAGCCTAAGGAACACCAGGGCAAAGTTTGATATTAGAACCAAGGCTTGGAATATCTCACAATCCCATCGTCAGAATTTCTTCAAATTTGGAGGATACCTCGAGGACACACTAGTGCAATATAGGCTAAGAGATCAAACTTTTTATATGGCTACTTTGTCTGGAAAGTGATGCCCTAGGTGGCCCAGCGTGGCTAGACCTAGCAAAGAGGGGAACAAGGTGAAGAAAAAGATTTTAAGGTGATCACATTATGGTGGATCAGTGGCTAATTCCTTTGGGGATATGGAGACAAGAAGAATTATGAGAATGGATCTTGTTTCTAGTTCAAGGAGATTTTTAAGGGTAACTTCGTCCAACGTTAGGGTAAAAAAGAAAGTGACCTTAAAGCGTTTATACTTCGCTTGTAAATGAAGATGGCTTATCAAGAAAAATTTGATCTCTAGGGAAATTAATTCAACAAACATAGCCCATACATAGATAAATGATATATAGAAACATAATTATACAATGAAGTAGTAAATGCATGCAACAATTATCCCTAAAATAACGAAAATCCCATGATTAATGTATGTGACAAAGTAAAAGAAAATAACATCAATATCATACTTACATGTAAGAGAATATATCCAACCACGAATACATTTGCCAATAAAGAAGCTCCAAGGTAAGAAAGTTCAATCCAAACATCAAAATCCATCCATTCTCCAATTTGTCCAACAAGAAAGAAATGTGAAATTCTCAAGAGAGAATGATCCAATCCAAGAGATGATACAAAATGAATTCATTTCTCTCCTTTTAATACACTCATTAGGAGTTCGAATTACCTAATTTGAGCCTACATTAGCCCATCAACTAAAATAATGTGCAAATAACTATCATTTGGTGACAAACCCACCAAACTAGCTCATAAACAACATAATAAGCCTCCCAAGAGGTTGAATAGTCAATAATGCATGTCATTGGGCTCTCTAACGTGCCCGATGAAGTCCATAAGTGCCACAATGATGAATTGAACTTCCAAAAGAAATGGACAAGGGGTTGGCCCCTTATTTTCCACATAATAAACATGTGGTGCTCCTAATGGCTGTGAGGTCACACAAGTGACCTCATGGGTCTCCAAGTAAGTAGAAGATACTTGTAGACCATCTGTAAGGGCTCAGATGATGGTGTAAGTGATGCCACATCAGCATACAAGTCTTGGTTCATCTTTCAAGTGTATGGTACAACTGTGGGGATAGTTGGGAAAAGGTGAACCAGGTGCATCTTCATCGTCCAATAGGTGAATCTCGAGAAATATCTGAATATCTTTGGGGATCCATGGAGTGCTATATATTGTTGTTGAGGCCCATGGATCTCAAAACACACCCTACATGTTCCAAGGTAGCCCTATGGAGGGTTAAGACCCTGTATAGGGAGACGAAATCCAAGATGGAGACCACCTGTAATCCTGCATAAGATCCCATGCATCCCTAGCCTTCCAGTACAACAAGTCATCAAGGAAATTGAGTAAAAGAGTTTACAAACTAAAAAAAATAAGTGGGGACTTCATAATGGCCTGCCCTTCTATAATGGGCTTTGAGACGTGCTAATGTCTCCAAGCTCTAAATGGGGTTAACTAAGTATCCTATTAGGTGGCTTCTACTTCTAAAGGGGATACTATGTCCAAAGTACACCCTTCAAAAGGTGGTGGTATGTGATAAAGAGCTGAATGGAGTAGGGGATGAAAGGGTCAACCCTGGGCTACATGTTGGGGGTACAAGGGTAGCTAATAAAAGGGAAGCCCACACTTGGGTATATAATTTATAGGGGGAGCAATTGTGGTACATGAGGTGCCCCGACCTCGATTTTTCCACCCTTCTTTATATGCATTTTTCCTTTTATGATTTTTCTTTACTTAACTGCTTGGGGCTCAAGGCATAAGAGCATTATGCGTGAGATATAGAAGTGGATACTGCCTTTAAGGTAGTTTGGTTCATTTCCCACCAGGGGTTGGGACAATCATGGGCTCCTAAATGATAAGGGGGGCTCATCTAAGGCCTGTAGGAACCAGGGTGATGGCCATGATGATGGGGTAGAGCTCACGTATTGGCTTTTGCCCACATGCTAAATGTGTTTGTCTCGGCCATTTCATTTTATGGTACATTTCCTATTGAGGGTGGCCATTTATGCTTTTACTTTTCTTTTCAGCTGCATCAACCTTCGAGGCATCATTCCAGGCCTGACCCAGAGCGTGGGAAACGGGGAGGGGAAAGTTGACCCTATATGGACCCAGTGGAGGAATGTGGACCCAGGTGGGAGAAATGATGAAAGGGGTTATAATGAGTGGAAGGGGAGTATTATATATGGCTGGGGGAGTGGGACCACACAACCAAAATCAGGGTTTCCCATGTAATACCACCCCTAACATCGAAGGTTCAATAAAAGAGATCCCACGAGACTAGAATCCAAGGTTAACATCCAAATGTTGGGCTAGGGGTCAAGAGAATAGACCTAGCCCATTATTTTTGCTGAATCCCCCCATTAATCCATGCCTCCATGATAAGCAAACTACAATACTCAATAACCAAATGATAAGGCATACCTTTAGGTTCAGGAGGCCCACCTTCAAAAATATGATCATGGAAGACAGGTGAGGGACCACATGGCTAACTCAGGTGGTAGAGAAGTGGCACAATGAGCTAGTTGGTGGCTACAATGGGCTGCTGGCTGTTGGTTAAGGACCATCTTGGATTTTTTTTCTTATCCTAGGGATATCACCCAAAAAATGGTGCATAAAATCTAGCTCCAACTGGGATGTGATCTATCGAAGAAGTGGATGAAGCTACTCGAATGGGAGGTCACGAGAACTCCAACAATCTCTTGGTTACTGTAAACCTGTTACCTGCAAATACAATAGATGGAAAACAAGGGGCAACATTTTTTCACAATGTCTCATGATTGCACATGCTTAGATTAGGCCCATAAAATCAATAGAAAAATAAATATGCAACTTTTATCTAAATGAAATTACTCTACCATGAGAAATATCATATGATGTTACTTCTAATGAGGAAATAAGCATGCAACAAATCCTACCCTCACATATAGTGAGGACAATACTAAGTGTAATCATAAAGCCAGTGCAACCAACATATCATCATATCAATATACATATGCCTGCCAATATGATTACTCATATAACAAATCCCAAAGCGAATATGGACACAATCACATGGAGGATGACGTAGGTGGGAGGTGGGAAAATGTGATCTTCATTGGAGGTAAAAGGAAACCCTAGGAGAAGGAGAATAGGTCAATCTACAAGTGCAGGTCTTTCCCTCTAAGTACATAGTGGTGGAATGTAAGATTACTCTCAAGAACTCCCTATCAAAATCATTATTTATAATATTATGATTTGTAGATGCCACAAGGTTGTGATGAGAAGGGAATGAAGCGTGAGGGAAAGGAGTGCAACAAACATGTTGCTCAAGATGATGGTTACAATGGAGAGGGAAGGTCATGGAGTGATCGAAACCCTAAGGGTGTGTCCAAGGAGGTAAAGTATATTCAATGATGGGCTCTTCCTCGACATTATATTCGGAAGGGGTAAAGGGCTCATGGTCGCTTGAGATCGTATGACAAGGGGCGAGGGAATCACTTGATGAATACTCAAGATGATGAACAATAAAAAGGGCCAAGGGGAAGGTGAAGTCTCAACGAGATCCTTTTCCTAAAAATCCAACTCTAGAGGCTCAAGTGATTTGAATATACTCTCAGAATAATAAGGAAAGTAGGTATGAGCAAGAGCCTTATGAATCCTACCATTGTTGTTGCCAAAGAGAGGGTCTTCCCCAAAAGGAGAGTTAATCATATCCAACTGCTCCTTTTCATGTAAGGGAAAATGGCAATTCTCTTTCCCAATGGTATTGATGGATGTGTCCTCATAAATAATTCCTGGAAGAAAGGGAGGACCACTCTCAACCTCATCCTCCTTGTTGGTGTCATAAATGGGAGCACAATCAAATTAAGGAACAATCATTTCCCACTTCTCCTTTTCAATGTGGAAGTAATCTCCAATGTCATCTTCCAAGGGGATAATGGGATCATCTTTCTCAAGGTTCTCAAAAGAGGAGTCATCGGGAGTAATATCCTTAAGAAAGGTAAGGTTGTTCTCAATTTCCATAAACTCATCCTTTCCAGCACCTGTGCTTTCTTGTTCATTATGTGTACCTAATGAGGATGCATCTTCCTGCTAATCACTAAGATCCTCAATGTTATCTCCAACTTATCCATATTGACTAATGAGACCTTCCCTTCGGAGGTCTTCCTCTAGGATTTCACAAGCAACTTAATTAGATTAGAATTTGGGTCCCTTATACTCTATTAATTTGTTGAGAAACTTGATAAATGATGAAATGCTTTCAGGCTCACACGATTCGATCCAACCTCAACGCTTGTAATCAATAAAAGAAATAAATAACTCCACGAGGCTATCTAGATGTACCACATTAACTTCGGAAGCATGCTTCATAAATTTTGCTATTTGGTCCAATGTTGTGGATGGATCACCCTTGAATTGTGGCATATTTTGCATAAAATTCCAATCCATGCAATTTGGATATCTTGGAACCCATGTGATATATAAAGCAAGAAACCACTCACTAATCTTTTTATAAGCCATTTAATTTTATATATTGATATCACAGGAGTCACTAGGGTGAAATAAAATTGCCTTAACAAATGCTTGCTTCACTCTAAAAGCATTGACCTTGAAGTTGAATGAAGAACCCTTCATTCTTCCAATGGAGTCGCCAATAATGATATGTCAATATGTCATATGGGGAATAAAACACACATCTCGTATCCCCGGAAATGATGCCAAAATGTTACCACTCAAACTAGTAGGGGGCATAAAAGGGACTCCTAAAGGAAAACTACTAGATCAAGGACAATAATGGAGACTTAACCCACTATCACCTCAGCTAAGACTCCATACTCTTTATGAAATTTCACTGATGGGAGGAGACCCAGTATATACAAATTCACTTGTGAAGGATGAATCAACAAAATGATGTGAAGTGACCTTAATGATCCTTTTCCTAGAAGGTGTTTAAGAATGGAGCTTGCTTGCTCTTCAAGCAAGGTACAAAGATTTTTAGGAGAATGAGGTGAGGATTTAAGGTCTAGGTTAAATGAATATTCCTTGTAAAGGAGTTTCCCAATTCCCTAAATCCTTATTGGACTTGGTTTCCCTAGTGGTTCTTGAAGAATTAAATTTTCAAAGGTATGGGACCACAAGAGACCAAGTGGACCCAACCTAGGTTAAGGGGAGGGAGTTTAGCAACCAATGACGATCTTAATATAAACAAGGAATGGAAAAGGATTAAAATGATAATTTCCACTTAAAGGTGTCAAATTTATCCTATGAGGTACTAGCCTAGGAAACACCAGGGAAAAGTTTGATCTTAGAGCCAGGGCTTGGGATATCTCACAATCCCATCATTTGAATTTCTTCAAATTTGGAGGATACCTTGAGGACACACCAGCGCAGTAGAGGCTAGGAGATCGAACTTTTTCTATTGCTACTTTGTCAAGAAAGTGATGCCCTAGGTGGCCTAGCATGACTAGACCTAGAAAAGAGGGGAACAAGGTGAAGAAAATGTCTTAAGGTGATCACCTTATGGTGGATCAGTGCCTAATTACTTTTGGGATATTAAGTCAAGAAGAATTATGAGAATGGATCTTGTTTCTAGTTCAAGGAGGCTTTTAAGGGCAACTTCGTCCAACGTTAGGGAAAAAAGAAATTGACCTTAAAGAATTTATACTTCGCTTGGAAAGGAAGATGGCTTATCAAGATAAATTCGATCTCTAGGACAATTAATTCAACAAAAATGGCCCATACATAGAGATATGATATATAGAAATATAATTCCGCAATGAATCAGTAAATGCATGCAACAATTATCCCTAAAATAGCAAAAATCCCATGACCAATGCATGTGAAAAAGTAAAAGAAAATAACATCAATATCTTACTTACATGTAAGATAATATATCCAACCATAAATAAATTTGCCAATAAAGAAGCTCCAAGATAAGAAAGGCCAATCCAAACATCAAAATGCATCCATGCTCTAATTTGTCCTCCAAGAAAGAAATGTTAAATTCTCAAGAGAGGGAATGCCCCAATCCATGTGATGATACAAACTAAATTTGTGTATCTCCTATTTATACACTCATTAGGAGTTCAAATTAACTAATTTGAGCCTACATTAGCTCACCAACTAAAATAATGTGCAAATAACTATCATTTAGTGACAAACCAACCAAACTATCTCATAAACAGCATAATAAGCCTCCAAATAGGTCAAATAGTCAATGATGCATGTCGTTGGTCTCTCTAAGAGGCCTGATGAAGTCCATAAGTGCCACAATGATGAATTGGACTTCCAAAAGAAACAAATAAGGGGTATCCCCTTGTTCTCCACATAATAAACCTGTGGTGCTCCCAGTGGCTTTGAGGGCACAAAAGTAACCTCATGGGTCTCCAAGTAAGTCAAATATGATTGTAGACCATCTGTAATGGCTCAGATGATGGTGTATGTGATTCCACATCAACATACAAGTATTGGGTCATATTCCAAGTGCATTTTACAACTGTGGGGCTGGCTAGGCAAAGGTGAACCAGGTGCATCTTCCTCATCCAATAGGTGAATCTCAAGCAATCTCGAAACATCTCTAGGGATCCATGGAGTGTTGTCTACTACTATGGATGCCCATGGCTCTCAAAAAAACACCATACATGTTCCAATGTAGCCCTCTGGAGGGTTAGGATCCCACATAGAGAGACCAAACCCAAGATAGAGACTACCTGTAATCCTGCATAAGATCCAATGCATCCCTTAGCCTTCCAGTTCAACAAGTCATCAAGGAAATTAAGTAAAATAACTTACAAACCATAGACTATAGGTGGGGACTTCATAATGGCCTGCCCTTCCATAATGGGCTTTGGCATGTGCTAATGTGTCCAAGGTCTAAATGGGGTTAACCAAGTATTCTATTAGGTGGATTCTACCTCTAAAGGGGATAATAAGTCCAAAGTACACCCTTCAAAAGGTGGTGGTATGTGATAAAGAGATGAATGGAGTAAGGGATGAAAGGGTCAACCCTGAAGACATTTTGGGGTACAAGGGTAGCTAATAGAAGGGAATCCCACACTTGGGTGGATAATGTATAGGAGGGAGCAATCGTGGTACATGAGGTGCCCCGGTCTTGATTTTTCTACCCTTCTTTATATGCATTTTTCCTTTTATGGTTTTTCTTAACTTGAATGCTCGGGGCTCAAGGGGTAAGAACATGATGTGTGAGATATAACAGTGGATACCCCCATTAAGATGGGGTGGTTCATTTCCCACCAGGGATTGGGACAATCATGGGTTGCTAAATGATAAGGGAGGCCCATCTAGGGCCTATAGAAACCAGGGTGATGGCCATGATGACGGGGTAGAGCTCATGTCTTGGATTTTTCCCATGTGCTAAATGTGTTTGTCTTGACCATGTTTTTCATTTCGTGGTACATTCCCTGGTGAGTGTGGCCAATTATGCTTTTACTTTTCTTTTCAACTGCATCAACCTCTGGGGCATCATTCCAAGCCTAACCTAGGGTGTGGGCAAGGGGGAGGGGAAAGCTGACCCTATGTGGACACAATGGAGGAATGTGGACCTACGTGGGAGAAATGATGAAAGGGGTTATAATGAGTGGAGGGGAGTAATATATATGGATGAGGGAGTAGGAACACACAACTAAAATCAGGGTTTCCCATGTAATACTATCCCTAAAGCTGAAGGGTTAGTAAAATAGATCCCATAGGACTAGATTCCAAGGTTAACATCCAAAAGGGGGGCTAGGGGACAAGAGCACAAACTTTTCACATTATTTATGCTGAATCCCCCCCATCAGTCCATGCCCATAAGTGTCCATGATAAGCAAACTACAATACTCAATTATCAAATGACAAGGCATACCTTGAGGTTCGGGAGGCCCATATTCAAACATACGATCATGGTAGATGGGTGAGGGACCACATGGCTGGCTTAAGTGTCAGAGAAGTGGAATAATGAGCTAGTTGGTGGCTGCAATGGGTTGTTGGTTGTCAGCTGAGGACCATGTTGGAAAAAAATTCTTCTAGGGATATCACCCACAAAATGGTGGGTAACATGAAACTTTCCATTTCAAATTTCCCTTCAACTAAATGGGTCATTACAAATATCACTATGAATATCCATTTTTTTTTTCCAAGGGCAATCATCCTCTCTCCCAGCGAGTGAGAGACTTGATGATGTGAAATATTGCTATCTTGGGTTCATGTGAAATATTTTTATCATGGCTTCATGCCTATAAACTCCAGGGACTTGATGATGTGAAATATTGTTATCATGGCTTCATAATTGTAAACTCTCTCTCAGCCGAGGGCGAGAGTGAGGGTCAATAAAACAATATTCATAGGCACATAGTTGTTACAACAATATTTTTCATCTTCATTTCACTCACAATAAATTGAACCTGGGTGGAGGAGATAACAACGATTCTGTCCAACCACCCTAGATAACATCAATTGGAAACTATGAATATCCACTTAAACATATAAATTCAATAATAATAATTTATTAAATCTCCACTTTGTTTCAATAGAGGAATAACATTGTGATAACAAAATTTGGAAATGAAACAATGTACAAATCTAATACCCTAAGTACCAAGCACAAGATGATAGCAACTCTAAATGTCCTATTGGTGTAGTCTTGTAACCTTCAACTTCATTGGTTGAAGATATCCTCCCGCTTGTTCGAACGTCAATAACTCATCAATGAACCTCCCTACCTGCTCTTTGAGTACTCTTCTTCCCCACTAACGCACACATTTCAATGGGGTTGTATGAAAGATGGATACCCTAGAAACATGAATGTGAGCTATCAAATCAAGAGGTTCCCACTTAGTGGAACCTCCACACACACCAAACTCACAAATAGAACACTAGTAGTCACTCAAAAATAAAGTAGCATTATGACAATTTTTAAGCAATAAGGTGAAAAAGGCCCCTTCTCATAAGATTTTCTTCCTTTTATAGAAGGTTTTAGTAGTGCCACTTGGATCCTCATGCAAAAATAGGTATTTTATTTAATTCAAAATTTTGATTATCCACCATCCAAGTGTTAGTTTTTTATTAGAGCTCTCATGAAATTATTTTTCTTTCTTTCTTTTAGAAGGGCTTAATTCCCTCTCCCACACATGAATCCTTATTTATTCTCTTAGTTGTTCATGGATCCCAATTTAAACTCCCTATTTTGGTCCTTAAGTGTTTCATCAACTAGAATTTATAGGCAAGTAACATATTTTTGTCCCCAACCATCCCTACTTTTTATCAATTACATCTTAGTTTGAGATCTTTATTTTAGGCTATAACATCGAGGTTGCCTCAAGAATTTCATTTTTCCCAAATTTCAAATTAGCTCTTTTTAATTTCTCCTTTTTATTTGTGAGTATTTATCAACCATTAATTGTCTCTATTTTCTAATTTAGAGCCAATTCTTCTCCATGTTTTTGATATTTAAGACGTTCCAAAGGGTTATTTTACTCTTGTGTTTTCCTAAGTGTAGGGGTGATTAGAAAGAATATTTCATTCATATATTTAGGTTTATATTTAGATCTACAACTTTGTTCCCTATTCCAAACTTTAACTTTCTAATAAAGATTCAACTTAACGACCCTCCTTATTTTTCATCTTCACATTAGTTTTTTTATCCATGAACATTAACCATCAACTACCTTCCTGATTTCAGATACCAAGGGTGCCAAGTCGATTGTTCCCTTCAAGAACTTCCTCACGAAGTTTTAAGGGTGTTGTAACCCTTGCCCTTTAGGCACCTGTGACTAAAGAGGTGAATAAAATCACGATGGCGGAGGCCACTGTTAACTCCAAGGTCATCCTTTGTTGTGAGACTGGTGCTTCTGAGGATACAAGATTTTGCCTTGATGTGCACCTTTAGTAAAGCCTCATGAGTGACCGAATCCACTGTCCAACCTCATAGCATTGTGAACCTTAAGGCGATGGCATACCAAAACCCTCCAACCCCAGTCACGCTCAGAGTTCTAGCGAGTGGAATCACGAATGCTATCCCAACCCTCCAACGAAAGTCTAACCCCATCACCCATCTAAGTGTCATTCCTCTATGTATCATTCATCCAAGCACCTGACTTGTGTCTGAAAACACTGAATATCATCAGTAATCATAACAATATATCATTTGAAATTGAATTCTAGCATCACTAATACTCAAATGGCTCAAACTAGAATGGCTAACTCATCACGCACATGCATGCCAAGGTGGTCTCCTAACACTAGTCAAACAAATGTCAGTAACATATAATCAAATGCATATTCATCGAAACATATAAAGATGATAAAACATCACCAAAACACTACAACAAAACATTCAATTTGCGCCAGATTTAGCACCAGATTTTAGTGCATTTTTTTCTCAATTGGGATGAGCAGCCTGGCCCTAAATCTGGCTCTATTGTACAATTTTTAAAGCATCATTTTTTGCACCAAATTTTGCATCTTTTTTACACCAAATTTTCCATCATTTTTTGCATCATATTTTGCACCAAGATTTTCATTTGGTTTTACAATAGGTTTTTCTTCTAGTTTTGTGCCATTTTTTGCATCTATTTTTGCATCATTTTTTGCTTCCTCTTTTGTGGCATTCTTTGCTTCTAGTTTTGTGTCATAATTTGCATCAATTTTTACACCATCTTTGGCATCTGATTTAGTGCCTTTTTTTACATCTAGTTTGTGCCAATTTTTACATCTGGTCTTATGCCATTTTTTGCTTCTAATTTTTTACTTATTTTTACATCTATTTTTGTGCCAATTTTTTTCCCTTTTTTACACCATTTTTTCCATCCAATTTTGCACCATATGTTGAATTTGATTTAGTGTCAAATTTTGCATGCATTTTTGCACCATTTTTTGCATCCACTTTTGTGTTCTATTTATCTCCCTATTTTGCACCTTATTTTGCATTTAATTTTGCATCATTTGTTTCATCCAATTTAGCATCATTTTTAACACCATTTCGTGCATCCAATTTTGCATCCTTTTGAGCATCTAAATTTGCATCCTATGTTGAACCATATGTTGCATCCACCTTTACATCCCATTTTGTGTCTATTGTTATGTTCAATTTTGAGCCATTTTTTTGGTCTAATTTTGCATTTGTTTTTGCACCAAGTTTTGAATGATCTGTTGCAAATCATTTTACATCCAATGTTGCATCTCAATTTTCATCCAAATTTGAGCCATTTTTATGCCCATTTTTGCACCATTTTTTCTTATTTTGTGTCCAATTTTGCACCATTTTTTATGTCCAAATTTGCATCCTTTTTGTTATCTAAATTTTCATCCTTTTTGGCTTCCAAATTTTCATCCTTTTTTCTGCCACATTTTGTGTCCACATTTGCATCTCATTTTGCACCTAGATTTTAGTTTGAATTTTCATCTAGTTATGCATCATTTTTGACATCCTTGGTTTCACCCTTAGTCCCATTTTGCATCTTGTTTTGTGTCTTTTCTTACATCCTATTTTCATCCTAATTTTACACCATTCTTTGAATCCTCATTTTGGTGTCCATTTTTGCATCCTTGTTTGTGTCCAATTCGGTATCCTTTCATATGCCCTATTTTGTTCTCTTCTTTATGTCTAGTGTTGCACCATTTTTTGATTTTACTTTAAAACCCTTTTTGTGTCATTGTTTGCATCTTGTTTTGATGGCTAGTTTAACATCCAATTCTACTCCTAATTTTTCATCCATGGTTAAATCCACTTTTGGCTTCTTGTTTAGAGTTTTACTTTTATTTCCATTTATGACCCCTTCTATGGGTTCATTTTACTAAGTTCATTTACATAGTGAAATATATTAAAGTTTCTAAATATCATTTTGCTGTAGGATTTAATGCATGGTTAGATGAAAATAAAACCCTCTCAGTTTATCCCAGAAACCTAGGACAAACCAATTAAGATAAAGGTTGTTCTAAGGCTTAGGATTCATAGTAAATCAAGATGTAGAGTATAGACTAAGAAAAAGAGAATGAATTCTTGTGAGTCCTCGCATGCAGGTCTTCTTGGAGTTTTTAGTATAGCTAGGAAGCGCTCCTAGCTAGCTCCAAAGCTTGGTCCTACACATAAGAGAGAGAATAAAACAACCTTCACAACATAATATCTTGATAATCAAAACTATTAGAAACATATAAATATTATTGAATAAATAAATACAAACCAAAATTCCATACATCCATTAATTAAATAGAAGAAGTAAAGAATGAATAGAAACATATGGAAGGAAGAACAACTGATCTATATGAATAAAGGAGTTGGAGGAAAGTTACAACAATCAGATGTAGTTGCAACAACACCTCCCCAAACTCATAGCTCCAAAACTCTCCCTCTCAAGATAGATCTCAGCAGCATGACAATACAAGAACTCCCATCATTTTTTCAATGGCCAAGTCTCTAATATATAGGAAAGTGAAGGCTATGAAGATTTCCCAAATTCCTCATTAGTTCAATTTGGGAAAAATATTTTGGATGAATAATGTTTCTTCTTATAAAAATGACCTTTTCCACTTTTTAGATGTTTTTTTGCTTAGGAAAAAGCTTCCCGATGCTTTATGGCTCTTTCCCGCTTTTATATGCTTTTATTTTTTAGGAAAAAGCTAAAGATGAGGATAAAGAGATCACATTCCACCATATGAGTTTCCGAAAGTGAACAAGAGTGTCAAATTCAAATTCTAGTTTGCTTATGTTTTAGTTTTTTTCAATATATATTTAGTTTTAGTATTTTTTTATTTTCTAAAAAATATATATTTAGTTTTTAGTATTTTTTTTCTATAAGAAAAATTATATTTTGTTTTTATAAAAATGGATTTTAAACATTCCATTCATGCTAAATTTGTGATTTTATGATAGGAGTTTAAATTATATATAAAAAAGTAACTCAATGCCATGTGTTGTGTCGTTGACATGGGTGTTATACATCTCTTCCTTGCCAAGTTATAGAATGTGCTTGGGTTTTCTTAATGTAATAAAACTAATTATGTTCTTCATGATATCTTGAAATGTTCATCTTGAACCAGGCTAATAAAACAATAAAGTTAAAATAGGTTTGACTTTGTCCTTTGTAGATATTTGTCCCCATTAATCTTGATCTTAATAGATTAATTGTCTTATGGTGGCCTTGAGTGGTCACTTCCATTAGTTGCATGCTTTATAGTTTTATGTTAGTGACATTTTTTAGGCTTGATAATATGTTATTTAATTTATCAAAATGTGTTATTGTCCATATTATTGTTAAATATGTTGGTTTTTTGAGCATGTTTTAGCAAAATGTTCCCAAAATGTTTATAGATTGTATTTTATAATGCAATGATTCATTGCTTGATGAAAATGTTTTGGATATTTTTTTTAATGACTCATTGATTGATGAAAATTTAATGGATATTTTTTTTAGTATATTAAATTGTATGTGATAAAGTCAAAAGTCACCTCTTTTTTAGATTTTCTTTGGTCAATTTCCCTTAAGGCCATCAAGTTCACCATTTGGTCCCAGGTTAAGGAAATATAGGAGTCATGAAGTGGAATTGTCCAAGCACTTAAATCTTGAGACATGTTTTTTTTAGTCACATTATACTTCCTTTCTATGTAAATTCTTGATGAAAATAGTCTCATGGAACATGAGGAGCCTCAATAGTAAAGGAAAACAAAGACTCCTAAAAGAAAAATGGTACACAAAGCACCCATCAATAATGTTGATATAAGAAGCAAAAATGTTAAGTGAGGTTCTACCTCATATAATTAGAAAATGGGGGAGGAATTTCCAAGTAGTAGTGATTTATGCTTAGAGATACTTGGGTGGAATGGTTATTATTTGAAATGATCAAGACATCAAGGTTACCAATATGTTTACCTCTTTTCACATTATGACAATACAATTTTAGTTAATTGACATCGAGGACTACTGCCATGTTTCCAATGTCTATGACTCCAATATCGCAAATCGAAAACCTTTATTTCTCAATTCTAGTTCTAGCACAAGTAATTTATACTCCCCATCTCCATGGATTATTGGGAGTGACTTCAATATTATCACGTGTCTCGAGGAAAAGAAAGGATGAATCACAATGTTTAACAAGATATTTTGTAAGCTATACCATTAAAGCCATAAAGTAGTCTCCATTAAAGTTGTCAAGCAATGAGTCTCCAACCCACACGTGGATCAATGAGATGTAATACATGTGTGTGTGGTAACTAACTTAATACACCACTCTAATAACTCCACAAACTTATGTATTTCACTCCGTCACATAAACTGACAGTAGTGTGACATAAGTAAACCAAGAGTAGACATGAAAGCCTTAGGCAAAAAACATTCCTTACATCCTCAATTAGGTGCTTAAATGATGAAGTGAAAATGCAAGGAGAAAAGAGGAATTCATGATTTAACCATCACAAACATGTGAACAAGTGTGACTAGGAGTGTATATATTCATATATTTTCCAAAGAGGGAGTGAATACATGAGTTACCATTCATTGGCCCTTATTTTTCTTTCTTTTTCATTTTCTTAAATATAGGACTTAGGGAATAAGGTTTTCATAAGTTTGGCACAACTCGTAGATATAAGATTTACATGAATTTTCACTTCAACCTTAGAGTTTAGACTTAGATAAATCAATATAGTGTATCTTTAATGATTTTGGCTTTCACTTTTTGATTTTATTTCATCGTAAATGACAAAAGGGGAACTATTTTGCCACAAATCTATGAATGCTTAATCATAAAGGCATCATGTGATGAAAACAAATTAATGATGTTATTCTCTATGAAAATGATGGGTATTCTTGAGAAAATCTTATGCTTGTGGATGTCTCCTCTCTGGTTGAAAGGGAGTGAGGGTAAACACCATATTATCCATGTGTCATGTACTATGGCTAGGAATAACAATCGTAAGCCTAGTAAAAACACTAGTAGTGAGAATGGTGGATTGGATAAACATCTGGGACCAATATTCTTTGAGAATTTGGACTTTGACTAGGACTAATCGCCATAAGTCAAGTACATTAATCCAAGATAAGAATAGTCATGAGGATTGACATTTCCTGATGTCAAATATTATGATAGTGGATTAGGAAATGATAATTTGAGGACAAACCTGGTGAACATCCTGGTGGGGTAAGTGCCTAGAGAGGCAGTGGTGTCCAAATTTATGTGTCCCAACATTGTGCTCTGATCTAATGGAGAGATAAACTTGTTAGTCAAGGCCTTAATATTTTGACAATGTTGGCTATGATGATGTAAATCATCATTGATTCTTATCAATGCAGATCCCTTCTTATATGAATATTTCAACTTGAGAGTACTTTTTTGTCTCATTATGAGTACCTCCCTAGTTTAGAGGGAGGGTCATCATCTTCATTATCGCCATCATCACCACCATCAACGTCATCATTATGTCATCATTTCATTATCATCATAATCACCATTCATGTCTTCATCATCATCATCATCATGATTATGTATATTGTCATCAATTGTTCATAATTATAGGCATCATAAGAAATATCATCAACCTAAAAAATGTTGCGAGTGCTCGAAAAGGGTTGTTATGACACATGATATATGTAAGAAAAATAATAGCTTTACTGTTTAGAGATGATCGATGATCATCATCATTACTACCATTATCATCGTCATTATAATTGTCATCATCCCCATCATAATAACTAATATAATTTTTATCATAATTTTTGTCATCTTCATCATGAACATCATAATCATCATTCATGCCATTATTGTTCTTGATGATGACCAAGATGAAAATAATGATAATGATGATCAAATGATGATGACTTGGAAGATGATGCCAAAGATAATTATTATGATTTTGACCATGACAACATTTAAAAATTGGTAAGAATGGCCAAGGTCATTAGCATCATCATTACCATTGTCATTGTAACTCTCATCGTGTTTATCATCATTGTCATTATTATAACAATCACAATTCATGTCATCGTCATCATCTTCATTATCATCATCGTTATAATTATTGACATTGTCATTAGTTGTTCATAATTTTCAATGTCATAAGAAATATCATCAATGAAAAAAATATGATGTGTGTTGGAAAAGGGATGCAAAAATGAACAAAAAAATGGGGGTAAAAATGGATGTAAATTTGGATGAAGAATGGACACAACATAAGTAGATGCAGAACAAGACAGAAAAATTGACACAAAAGTGGATGAAAAAATAGATGCAATAGTTGATGAAAACTTGAACACAAAATAGGATTCAAACATGGATGAAAAAGTGGAAGAAAACATGGCACAATAGTAGGCATAAAACTTAGCATGAATTGTGGTGAAACAAATGTGGATACTACAATGAATGTAAAAAAAAAGACACAAACTTGAATGCAAAAAGGAGGAAAAATTGGATGAAAAAAGGGATGTAAACATGGGCCAAACATGGGTGCAATATTGAACTCAAAATTAGTTGCAAAATTCGACGAATCAAAAGTGGATGTAAAAATAGATTCGAAATGGGATGCAAAAAACATAAACAAAATTTGATGCAAACTTGGACACAAAAGAGGATACAAATGTGGATGCAATAGTGGAAGAAAATGTGGGTTGCAACAATAGGCATAAGATATGGCACAAATCATAGCACAAAAAAAGTGGATGTAATAATAGACAAAAAAAAGACGCAAACTTAGGTGCAAGACAAGATGTTATAAGGGATGTAAAAGTGGATGCAAACACAGGTGCAACATGAGAAACAAAATTGGATGCAAAATATGGATGCAATGGAAGTACATGCAAAAGAAGATACAAAATGAGATGCAAAACCCAACACAAAATTGGATGCAAAAATAGATGCAATGTTTTATGCAAAAGAGGATGTGAAGATGGATGCAAAATTGGAAGAAAAGGTGGGTATAATAGTAAGTACAAAACATGGCACAAATTGTGTCACAACAAAAGTGGA
Source organism: Pinus tabuliformis (assembly GCA_031772625.1). Taxonomy (NCBI): domain Eukaryota; kingdom Viridiplantae; phylum Streptophyta; class Pinopsida; order Pinales; family Pinaceae; genus Pinus; species Pinus tabuliformis. The sequence continues at coordinate 706,497,358 of CM062820.1, forward strand.
TGTAATGATAAATACAAAAAGAGAAGCAAATGAAGATGAAAAATAGGATGCAAAAAGGGATGTAATAGTAGGCGTAAACATGGGTGCAACAATGGATGTAAAATATGATGCAAAAGTTGATGAAACAAAATTCTATGCAAAAGTAGATGCAATACAAGACACAAAACCTGATGCAAATCTTGACACAAAAGTGGATATAAAAAGGGATTAAAAATAGATGTAAAAGTTTATGAAAACCTATATGTATATGAGGATGCAATCGTGGATGCAAATTTAGAAACAAAAAAGGGTGCAAAGGGAGGTGTCAAACTATAGCTCAAGAAAAATGGATGCAATAGTGGACACAATAACAGATGAAAAAGAGGATGTAAATATGGATGCAAAACAAGATGTAAAAGTCAATGCAACAAAAGTAGATGCAAAATTAGATGAAAAACTAGACACAAAACTCGATGAAAAACTTGGAACAAAAGGGATGCAAAAAATATGCAAAAATGGATGCAAAAAATGATTTAAAAATGATGTAAAAGAGGATGCAAGAGATGATGCAAAAATTGATGAAAGTGTAGGCACAAAAAGTGGATGTAATAGAGGATGAAAAAGATGGCGATACAAAATTAGGTGCCAAACTTGATGCAAAACATGGTGCAAAGGATGGCATAAAACGTGGCGTAAAACTTGGTGTAAAATCTGGTGCAAAACCTATCACAATACCTGGTGCTAAATTTGATGTAAGACTTGGTGCAAAGCTCGGTGAAAACTTTGCATCAAGTTTTGCACCATATTTGATAAATGGACACAAATAGCACCAAAAATGGTCTCTAGACGCAAAAAAGGAAGCAAAAAGGGATGCTAATCACAAGGTTTTGTTGTAGTGAAATCATCAATAAACACATATAACTTAATGAGTAACATAGTGCAGGCTGAAATCGAATTAAGTGCATTACTAGTCATCATCACATGAAATAATAATAATTGGATCATCAAAATATGACACCTTGAAATAATAGTGTATATGTCATAATGTTGTCTCAAAGTCAAAAGAATGTAAACCTCGGGTCAACAAGAGTGGGGCACTATAATTAGGAAACACTCTCCTCTTAAAAGGAGGTGATGAAAAGAGAAACTATTTATAAACACCTAAGACTATATGAATGTACAGATATATGGATAATAAACTAAGACAAATAAATGTGGAAAACTAAGTATGATCCATATAAACACAAATTTAATTAAGGATTTTTCCAACTATTAGTATAATCTTCAATAAAATAAGGAGGAGATATGCAACCATAGTTGCCACCATATGGAACACATTCATCATGCTCCAAATTTTTGTCAAGGGTTTGGATGGTAGGTCATAGTGCTTGCAGGTGTCTTATCCACACCTCGATGTCTTTGATTTGAAGGATTATCCCTTCGATTCGATTGAAAACCCTTTGTAGTTTCAAAGGACCACTTCAGATATCCGTAGTTCGAGCAGATTTCTCGTTCAATGTATTTCTATGATGGATTGTCCTCACAACTCAATCTCCAACGTCGACTGATAGGAGGCCAATGGGGTTTTGGCTCTCTTTTGATGGGTACCGCTAACGAGGATGTCTAGAATAAGGTCAACAAACTTGATTCTTTCAATGCTATGAAAGGATGCCAAATCTGCCACATGATTCTTGAGAAGAAACTGGGGTTAGACGTCATTGCTAAGACAAGCCCCACCTTAGGCAAAGTAGTGGGTTAGGGAACTCATGCACAACTGGGATTAGACACAGAGGAGGTAGAGGCCTTATTATAAGCTGAAATAAACCTTAGATCTCAAGACCCATCCTTTTTCAAGATTATTTCTGCTCCCATGATGAGTTTACTACCCAAGATATGGAGATTTTTTCAATCTTTGTGAAACCAACCTCAGGGGGCTTCCTTTGTCTGTAGGTTAAAACCATATATCTAGTTTTTGCACTCGCATCTAGGATACACAATTGGGTGAGAATCTCATATGGTAGTATTCGACTCCTACATGGAGGTCGACAGTTTCAGGATAAAAAATCCCTTGGCAAGTATGTTATAGAAAAGGATACCTCAATCTGTATGGTATCAAGAATAATATTTGGAGCAGACGGTTGCGGTGCATCCTCATAATCCCAACCCAAATACTTTAAGGATGTCCTAAAAACAGGACCATCAACTCCAAACCCTAAAGAACTTTATGGACCAACATTCATGGTGGATAAGGTAGCGAACACCCCATCTCTTGAAGTGGATAATATTATATGTAGATTCTTAGTTGTAGATTATGAAAGCTAGATGATTATTTTGGGTTTTAATGGTTTTTGTCCCTCAACGTCTACTATTTAGGAGTGGGGGTCTCAGGATATTATGTTGCATTTATGCTCAAAAGGATTCTTTGTTGTGCTCTTAAAAAATTTAGAAGATTGACAAAAGGTTGTGATCAAGGACCCTAGTTTTGGGGCCACTCCGGTCTCTCTTTTCAACCTTGGTTTTCTGATTTTAATCCTCTTTTCATGACAACTTTGGCAACCCCAGTTTGGGTAAGGCTCCCTAACCTACCAATCCATTTGTCACATCCAGATGTCATAAAAGACATGGGAAACTTAATAGGTCGCTTCATCAAAACTGACACTAACAGAATGACAAAAGGAATTATCACATTTGTATGCATATGTGTTGAAGTGGACCTCAACAAAGGATTGCTTGATAAAATAATTCTCAAATGGAGTGGTAAGGTTTATTCACAACCGATGGATTATGAAAACAATGCTTTCCACTATAGTATTTCCATGATACATATCTTTCCACTGGATTAGTACTTGAATTATGCATTGGTGCACTTAGCGTTGTCTAGTATTCAATGCTACTTCGAATTGTAACCAAATGGAGCCTTCTTCATAATTTTTTGATAATTTAGTCTACACATTGCACTTTGATAGCACGACCTTATTCATGCAAGACACAGGAAAGATGGGAAAAATCTTAGAGTGTGCTAGAAAAGACAAGATATAGGCTAGTTTTCCAACACATTGTATGATTTTATAGGGTCCATGGAATTTTGGTGCTAATTGTTGGGGGTTATTTTCTTTGAGTGGTGGTTGTTTATAAGGTTGTCAAAAAATAAACACCTAATCCCCTTTTACAAAAGAAAATTTGGAGAGATGCTAGTCTACTTGTGGTTTCATTCTATTTTGAGCCATAGCCAAATTTTCTTTAAATGTGTAGAGAATGTCTTCTTTGTTATTAAATGCATTATCTATTGTCTAGACCTTAGAGATGCATGTTAATTAGGAGGTCACTAACAAGGGTTTTAGGCCATAGATAATATGGGTCACTATCATATGTTAAATTTTTTATAGCTCCATGAGAAGTGGCATTGTACCACCATTATGCCAAGAGAAGCCATTATGCCCATAGGTGTGGTTTTTAAAAAATGAATCATCAAAAATAGTTTTCTAAGCATTCATTTATCACTTTGGTTAGACCAACTATTTGGGGATGATACATAATGTTTATGTTTAGCTGGTTTTCTATGTCCATCTTCGTAACCTTCAACACAAGGTTTTTTATTTTTGTAATTTATGGCACATGTTGTTTCAACCCATATTTTTTTTTATAATTAAGGAATAATACTCTAATCTAATCCAAGTCAATGAATTAGGAGTTTTGGATGTCACAAGACTGTATATATTGTATTATAAACGACAACGTTGCTTGATGATAAAATTAGAGGTGTGGTTCCCAACTTTTTCTAGTTTTCCCAACTTGGGTTTCCAAAGTAAATCTTTGTGTATGTGTGTTATTATCATTGTTTACTTTTCTATTTATTAAGACCCTATGTATGCATTGTGTTATTGTAAAAGGTTTAAAACTTGCATTAAATGGATTTTTTCAATAAATTCTACATGGAATGAGAGTTAATAATTTTGAGGGAAGATCATTTTGAGCAAAATAAATGTAAGTTCTTTGACAATATGTTTGTACCATTCTTTAGTTAAGCTCATATATACATCTTTGAATCCATAGTGATAATTCCCAAAGTGTGTAACCATTCACCCCTAGAACTACATTGTAACCACCCATTTCAACGACATACATATGACTTCTAAGATGATACTCACCCATTTGGAGTTTCAAATTTTTATATTAGCCACCACATTTCATCATACCACCATTAACTATCATAATTTGAAAATCAAACATAAGAAAACCATAAAATTGGTGTCTTGGGTCACTCTCCTATGAATAAAACTTTATTTGAAACGTTGACAAATATGGTTTCTACTGTGGATACTCCGAGACTAAGCTCATTTTTTTTTTTTATTTGTTACCACAATCAATCAGTGGAATCACATTTTTGTGCTTGATAGAATCAATTAAGTTCAATTTTGGGGTGTCAATAAGCCTAATATGGCACGGGGAGGAATTTATGGTTTTGCCAAGCAAAACAAAAAGGTTGTAGGGTGTTTTCCTCTCTATGAGAGGGGTGACATCATCCAAACTAAAGTAGTCCAATGTAAATGGATGATATTTCTTATAATTTTTCTTGATGGAAGGCATCCATTTAAAATAATTTATTTTATTTTTTCCTTTTAAAATGTCACTCATTGTAATTATAGTAAACTTAGAGGCTTTATATTCTACCATCTCTTCCCAGAAGGAGTTTTATTTTTTTTTCTATAGAAAAATTGTAATTTTATTCAAAGGCAAAATTACATTTTGCAGATGCTTAGGGCATTACAGATACATCATCTAAAAGGCCAACCAGAAAAACACCTCATGACGAAAAAAACTAAGAAGCCAACAAAAAATTTAGCAACACATTAAACAAAACCTATGCACAAGCCACCCAGATAGCCCTGAAAACCCCAAAGAAACTACAACAGAAACCCAATAGCTACAAGATCAACCACTAAAGAAGAGAAAAGAGGGATGAAGCCAAGGCCAAAGCAACAGGGAAGCCACTTCGACCTTGACCCCTCAACTCCCATATCCACGAAAAATATGGCAAGGGAGCCACTCTAATAATGACCCCACAACATCCAACAACAACCAACGACATGACGACATTAAAGCCAAGAGAAGCCACCAAAAAATTGGCCTAGAAGACTGCCCACAATGACAAAATGTGACCCCCATGATGGCCTCAAAGCCAAACCAAACGATGCCACCAAAGTACAAGAATCCCACATCAGTAGTGGAAGAGACCTCTGTGCAACAAGGAAATAGGGCCACAGGTCCCAGGGAAAGCCACGAAAAACCTTCACGCTGGCGACTCGTGGAGCGACAACATCGTGAGAAAAAATGAAGGCACAAGCAATAGACACCACGAACAGACTGGCCCCAAAATGAAAACACAATAGTTCAAAGGGGTCCCAACACGCACCTCACACCTCTAGAAGAACACCCACGAAACCACAGCGCCTGTGTCACCAGGGAAAAAAAAAGCCACAATGCCGAGTAGGGGGAGGCATGAAGTGAAGGGCGAGGATGGCTAAGGTTAGTAGCCCCACCCACAACGCCTTCAACTCCTGCCAACTTTTGACCAGAAGGAGTTTTGTTGCTGAAGTTAATGGAGAGATACATGCTGTTGGGCAATTTATTGGACTTAAATTGCTGCATTAAATTATCGACCAGGGAAACTCGTAAGCTTGTGATGGTGCCAGCAATATATATGCAAGAGTAGGCAACTAACTCTATGTCTAATGAAATTATTTAAGATTCAATACAATATGCAAGGGAAGAGGCTCCTAACTAAGGAGGTCCTGGTTGTCCTTCCCTACAGTATCATAGAGAAATCATTCATAAAACCAGAAACTTGAAATAAAGACAAGAGAATGAACTTTAATTGTTGTTCAGATTCAAAGAGAGAGAAAGACTAACTTAGTCTCTTGATTGTCCTCTCATGTACTAATCCAAACTAAACTAAGATTCATCCATAAACATAAGAAATGAAATAACTTAAAACTTAAAAGCATAAAAGAATGAATTTCAATTACCATATAAATCAATGGAGAGAGAGCCTAACTTAGACTCTTGGTATCTCCTCATATGATACTTGAAACATAAAAGCAAAAGAATGAATTTCAATTATCATACAAATCAAATAGAGAGAGAGAGCCTAACTTAGACCCTTAGTTGTCCTCTCATATGCTGATTAGATTCTAATTTAAAACTCATTCATCAATCACAAACAAATCCTCAAACATCAAACATCTAAGCAATTAAATGAAATAAGATCTAATATGAAATAACATGTTTCTCTCATCCTTTTAGAGTGAGCTCAATTCTCTTAAGAACAAGACAAATTATTCCATATACTACATTAAGGAAACTTATATCTAAAAACTACATAATGGAAATAAAACTACATAATGGAAATGTATGAAAAATGAATCTTTATTCTATGCCATCATAAGTTGGATACAATGCTCTAAGAGTCCTCTCTTTGGAATGGAGGAGGTACTCCTATTTATACAATGAGAGGAGATAACAAACTCATAATGATGATCCATTAATCTCTCTTTTAGTTCCATACATTTCTCAACCATCTAGACACATAACCCTATCCTCCATGGTTTCCTCCATGAGGTCCATGATCTTCTCCATGATCTTTTCCATGAGGTTTATCTTATCAAATTCGAATTTGATCATTCAAGGCCACATAAAGGTGTCTTGGAAGCTTCCTTGGAACCTACACATGTCACCAAAACAACCCACTTTCCATATATAAAGTAAAATATATTATTTTCTAATATTTAATCAAGAATTTCTCTCAAAAATGCTTAAAAATAAACAATATTTGGAAAATATAAATGAGACCCATTAATGGTGAATAGTAGGGAAAATGGAGTGACAAGGTGATGAATAGTGAGCGAAATAATGGAAGCATAGGTGAAAAATGTATGGTAATGAGTGCCATTTTTGGAGCCCAACATACTCCCCAACTGAAGTTCTTGCATGTCCTCATGCAAGCTACTACAATGACTTATTTGATTTGATTCTTAAATGAGCTTCCTTTTAACTTTGCACATCTTTGGATAACTTTTATTTGTTTGCAAAGCATTGACATATTTTAATGATTGGTTCTTGTGTTACAATCATTATTTACTTTGATCTCTTCTTAATGATTGGTTCTTGTGTTACAATCATTATTTACTTTGATCTCTTTTTAATGATTGGTTCTTGTGTTTACAATCATTATTTACTTTGTTGGGATCTCTTTTTAATGATTGGTTCTTGTGTTTACAATCATTATTTACTTTGTTGAGATCAATCATATGCTCATCATTTTGTAGTAGTTTTTATTGTGAGAAGACTATGTGGGTTAAGATGTAATATGAATGAGGAAAAAGAATGAAGTGTGAAATTCCCCCCTCCCCAACTGATGGTTTTTGGCAATTTTAAATGAGAAAGGAAATAGTGAAATAGTGGAACATTTTCCAAATATCATCATTTTAACATCTAAAAAGAATTTCAAGATTAAAGGTTAGAAAACATCATACCTTACTTACCTAAGGAAGTGGATGAATCATGCATGTTCAGCTGCCACAATTCTGATCTGAAGCTTCTTCTTCAAGTTGTGGATGAAAGATGGGTCTGTGTTGTCGTATCGGCTGCTGGATCCTTTGCTACTAGATGATGAATCCGAGGAGTCTGCTGAACATGGCTGAAAGTCGTATCTGCTACTGGATCTTCTGCTGCTGGATGATGAATCTGATGAGTCTGCTAAATATGGCTGAAAATCTATAAGGCTTGGAAGGTATACAAAATATATATATAAGTTACATGTCCCTCCCAGCCTTATTGATTGACTTGTCCTCAAGTGATGGCAAACTGATAAACAATGAAAAGAAATTGGCTTCATCTGCTACAAAATATGGGTCTTCAAGTCTTCAACGCTCAATGGCACAAATCTTACTATGTGATTAAATGTGTCGATGTCGAACATAGCAAGAAGTTGTTGACTTAGTGGCCGTTAATGAATGCCCCTAGCCAACACAAGAGCTCCCACCATTGATTCCAATGGGAGTCAGGATGCCTAACACATCTTTGTAGGTACGAATAAATTTGTCGTGGTCGAGTCACCTACAAGATCCAACGAACAAGGGATATTAATGTACTCCCATTGTTCATTGGCAAGAGTACTTGCCATTAAGGCATGCAAGCCTCTAGGTGTTTCTTCAATGATACTTAGACTCTAGGACTTTGACTCAAGCAGAGTTTTATTGCGGAAATGAAGAGGAATGATAATGACATGGAAAATGACAATAAGGAAATGCATGGTGTATGAATAAGAACTCTTGCTGTGAAAAATGGATATGGAAAGGTCATGCTTTATGGTTTGACAATAGGTGGAATTGAAAATCTTTTGCAAAAAGGGAGTCGCAAAGGAGTGGTTGTAGAGTTGGATTTGGCTTTAGAATCTGTCATGACTTAGTCTTTGGAAGACCAATTGTCGTCACAATGTAATCTCCTTATGTTCACTTGATTATCCTGTAACCTGTAAAAAAAAACTGGTACAAAGAAAACATAAGTGTGCTCATGAAGAAATGGCCAGTTTCTTCATGATTTTTACGCAAAAATTTCATACCAAATAAAACAAATTAAGGACAGACAAAGTGTTAAAGTTGACTTAATCATGATATTAATATCAATCCATTTGTGAAAATAACCTTGAAGAGTAATACTCCCTGTTTGTGTCAGCTGACTTCTGTGCATGGCGAAAAGTTTGGCATCATAGATTTGTTGTGTCCTGCAGATTAGTACGTTATAAAATCATACAACAATATCAATTTGCCAACTCTAAACAAGTTAGTCAGCATTGAAATAATCCACCAAATGTTCTTTTAAATTATGTTTCCAAATGTTTCATTCTTTATTTTCAAGCCTGCGTGAATTTTGTGAAAAAAATTTTGTTTTTGTTTTGTTTTTGTTTTTGTTTTGTTTTTTTTTTTTTTTTTCTTTTAATTTTTTTTTTGTTTTTTTTTCGCCCTTGTACCAACTGTTGCACTTTCAATTAATTCCTGTAATTTTCATGATTCTCTCAAGTTTCATGCCCCCAAAGTGTTATTTATGCCAGTGCCCTTCACATGCCAATGTTTACTTTTTAAAATCTTTCAAAACAATAATTATCTCAAAACACATAACAATTTTTTTTATTTTCTTATTTTTTTTATTTTTTATTTTTTATTATTTTATTTTTAATTTAAAAATAAAAAAAAAATAACAAATAAAAATAATAACAATCCTAGCATAACAATAACCATTCTAAGCTAACATTATAAAACGGTTTATTAATACAATCATACATTAATACATATCTTAACATAATAACAATCATTAAATATCAAATTAATACATATCTTAACATCATAACAAAAATAACTTAACGAATATATATACAACAAATATTACAATCAAATTACATAAATAATATTATAAACATTAAATTAAAAAACTCATACAACATATTACAATTAATAATAAATTACAAATATATTATAAAAACATAACAAACGTTAGACCTAAAAATAGGTAACTAAATCCAAAAAAAAAAAAAAAAATGCAAACAAACGTAAACACAAGACGCATAACTTGTGAAACAACGGGATTGAAGGCAGGATTTGATTGCTGCGAAGGACCGGCCAGCAATTTCGAGCTCATAACATTAAAGTCGCAACAGGGAAAGTCAATCTTGTATGTCTGGCTTTGCTTTTTTTTGCCTTTTTGACTGCGTCGATGAGCGGTGGCAGAGTAGCTCCCTTGAACGCAGCAGCTACCAGGAGCAGCGCAGCGCTCTTCACTATTTCACTACAATTGAGAAACTTTACGCTAATTTTTGACAAAATTCCTTGTAGAAACTAAGCGTTGGATCCATTGTCTCATATGGATATTGTTCTCAATTTAACAGATTTCTTCTACAAAGTCGATGCCAGGTATGACATTGATTTTCGCTGCACACTAGCTACCACTCGGACATATTTCTTCACTGTTGGGACATGATTGTGTAGGTTATTTTTAATGGTTTGTAGCCAAATCACTTCACCTACATTGTTGATTTTTCAATGAATTATGTAGCTGAGGATTACGGTGGAACTACATTGTCCCACGTCAAATTACATTCCTTCTTATCTGCTAGCCAGGATTTCTGCACCTGCAACCAAAGAAAATCTGAATTAATAATATCGAAAGCGTCCAAATGAACAAATAGAAAAATGCTTTGCTGTTGGTTCTGTTGTATGTATAGAGTACTTGTACATTCACGTAAGACACAACAGAGCCAGAATTATATAATGCATCTTAAACCGTACAACAAATCGAAACAACCAATGAAGAGTGGCAAACGCAGAAAAATCAGGATTCTTTGATCATGCTAGAGAATCTTGGCACGATCTCCTCCTTATTTTATGAATTGAAACCTGATATTTCTCATGGATTTTTGATATCCAATATTTTTGGGATTCGTTGTCATCTTGCCATTTTTTTCCAACGCAGCAGGTCTTATCTTTCTCCAACACAACAGCTGACTTTCTCTCAACGACTTCCAATAAACAGCAAAAGCCTCACGAAAATGTTGTCCTCGCACGCCAATAATTCATCATTATCATTATCCAGATCCCTCCCTTCTGCAGAGAAGAAATCTCTGGTCATGCGCGGCAATAAAAATCGAAGACCATAGAGATACACTGGATCAACCTCAGTGTTATCAATGGCCTGAAAAACAGCATGGACACTTGGTGAGTGCAATATAGTCTTTGGTACCAAATGTAGCTCATTCTCTCCCAACAACACCACTGCAGTCTTTGCTTCACGTAAGCATTCACTGTGTACAGAATTTAAAAATGGGGATTGTTGACCGCTCAGCTTCATTTTCAAGCAGACTCCACTTGATGCAATGGAGTGCAGCACAGCCAATAGTGCATACTTTTCGCTCGACATTGAATAGTGTGAGATACTGATTTCCTTCTTAATTTCGTAGAGCAAAGCATTGTCTTCGTATTGAAAGTGAATGGATACTTGTCCCAAAAGAGTGTCTTCAATGTAAAGGATGGAGCTCATAACTTCACCTTCTGCCAACATTGATTTGTCGCCCACGTCTTATGGATTACTTTGCGCTCAGAGAAAGCCAACGAGATATAAGACTTGCTCGAACAGTTCAGTTTCCGCTCAGATAAGAGGGTTTTCTTAACTTGATGAATGATTTTCATTGTGCCTTGCTTTGATCTCGTTAACAACTTGATTTTTGGAATGGTCTTGCAAGGAATTTGGTGAACGACATGGAGATAAATGAGTTGTGGATGTAGTGAATCATGCAAAGGGTGGTTGACAGATCTGGTGATAGCCACTAAGAACGAAGAACAGATTTCTACAAGAGGAGTTCCAACTTATGATGGCATAGAATAAAGCTTCATTTTTCATACATTTCCATTTTGTAGTTTTATTTCCATTATGTAGTTTTAGATTTAATTTTCCTTAATGTAGTATATGGAATAATTTGTCTTGTTCTTAAGAGAATTGAGCTCACTCTAAAAGGATGAGAGAAACATGTTATTTCATATTAGATCTTATTTCATTTACTTGTTTAGATGTTTGAGGATTTGTTTGTGATTGGTGGATGAGTTTTAAATTAGAATCTAATCAACATATGAGAGGACAACTAAGGGTCTAAGTTAGGCTCTCTCTCTCTATTTGATTTGCATGATAATTGGAATTCATTCTCTTGCTTTTATGTTTCAAGTATCATATGAGGAGATAACCAAGAGTCTAAGTTAGGCTCTCTCTCCATTGATTTATATGGTAATTGAAATTAACTCTTTTGTCTCTCTCTTTACTTGAATCTAAACAATAACTAAGTTCATTCTCTTGTTTTCATTTTAAGGTTTTAGTTTTATATAATTAATGATTTCTCTATGATATTGTAGGGAAGGACAACCAAGACCTCCTTAAGTTAGGAGCCTCTTCCCTTGCATATTATATTGAATCGTAAATAATTTAGTTAGACATAGGTTAGTTGCCTACTCCTACATATATTGTGCTGGCATCATCACAAGCTTACGAGTTTCCCCGGCAACGGCGCCAAAATGTTGGGCAATTTATTGGACTTAAATTGCTGCATTAAATTATCGACCAGGGAAACTCGTAAGCTTGTGATGGTGCCAGCAATATATATGCAAGAGTAGGCAACTAACTCTATGTCTAATGAAATTATTTAAGATTCAATACAATATGCAAGGGAAGAGGCTCCTAACTAAGGAGGTCCTGGTTGTCCTTCCCTACAGTATCATAGAGAAATCATTCATAAAACCAGAAACTTGAAATAAAGACAAGAGAATGAACTTTAATTGTTGTTCAGATTCAAAGAGAGAGAAAGACTAACTTAGTCTCTTGATTGTCCTCTCATGTACTAATCCAAACTAAACTAAGATTCATCCATAAACATAAGAAATGAAATAACTTAAAACTTAAAAGCATAAAAGAATGAATTTCAATTACCATATAAATCAATGGAGAGAGAGCCTAACTTAGACTCTTGGTATCTCCTCATATGATACTTGAAACATAAAAGCAAAAGAATGAATTTCAATTATCATACAAATCAAATAGAGAGAGAGAGCCTAACTTAGACCCTTAGTTGTCCTCTCATATGCTGATTAGATTCTAATTTAAAACTCATTCATCAATCACAAACAAATCCTCAAACATCAAACATCTAAGCAATTAAATGAAATAAGATCTAATATGAAATAACATGTTTCTCTCATCCTTTTAGAGTGAGCTCAATTCTCTTAAGAACAAGACAAATTATTCCATATACTACATTAAGGAAACTTATATCTAAAAACTACATAATGGAAATAAAACTACATAATGGAAATGTATGAAAAATGAGGCTTTATTCTATGCCATCATAAGTTGGATACAATGCTCTAAGAGTCCTCTCTTTGGAATGGAGGAGGTACTCCTATTTATACAATGAGAGGAGATAACAAACTCATAATGATGATCCATTAATCCCTCTTTTAGTTCCATACATTTCTCAACCATCTAGACACATAACCCTATCCTCCATGGTTTCCTCCATGAGGTCCATGATCTTCTCCATGATCTTTTCCATGAGGTTTATCTTATCAAATTCGAATTTGATCATTCAAGGCCACATAAAGGTGTCTTGGAAGCTTCCTTGGAACCTACACATGTCACCAAAACAACCCACTTTCCATATATAAAGTAAAATATATTATTTTCTAATATTTAATCAAGAATTTCTCTCAAAAATGCTTAAAAATAAACAATATTTGGAAAATATAAATGAGACCCATTAATGGTGATTAGTAGGGAAAATGGAGTGACAAGGTGATGAATAGTGAGCGAAATAATGGAAGCATAGGTGAAAAATGTATGGTAATGAGTGCCATTTTTGGAGCCCAACACATGCTTAAAATCTTTATAACCACTAAAATTACTAGTTTATTTCATCAATATTTTAATTATATTACATAATTTAAACATGGTTAATAAATATTTAAACATTTATAATATTATCAGATAAATAAAGTATGTTATAAAATTAAAACTTACAATATAAAAATATAATTATAAAAAATAAGTATATATTGTTTTTAAATTTAACATAATATTATTTTTAAAATTTTCAAAAAATTTAATAAACACTTTATTTTTTTATTATATTAAATTAATTTTTTTTAATAATTATGTTTGAAATCTTAAATTTTCCATATTCATATAATCATATAACTTGAAAATATTCTATTGTTTAGGAATCTTCTCTCGCAATTATAGGAATTACGTAGTTGCAATAAGAGCCCCAAGAATCGAATCGTGTATTCATCATGAGATCAAGGAAGAGCAAGAGGGTACTACTTAGATTAGTAAGATACCAACCAATGATGTAGGTCAACTCAGACGGGAAATACATTCATGTGATAGATCTAGTAGAAAACTTAGCAAATTTGATCATAGCATACGAGGAAGTGAAAGCTCATCCCGACGTTCTCAAATCAGCTCAATAAAATCATTATTGGTAGGTGCATAACCAACGAAGACTCACCTTTGGGGCATGGATAGGCGCTTGATAGGTCATGAGTCACCCTAGGTTTTGGTCTAGCTCGTACAGTTACTTAACCAAGTCTAGTAAGAAGTGTTGGTGTATAAGCATGATACGGTTCATGTTTATATATTTAAAATATATAGCCACCTCTCCCCAAAAAATGGAGTTAAGAAAAAATTTGAGCATAAAACACATTATTTTCCTCAAAGATATCCCAATATGAAAAATCAAAAGCTTTGTAACACTAGTTTTGCCTGTAATCTTTGGAACATGATTCTTAATTCCATTATTTTCTAAACAAAAATGGCAGGCCTACTCAATCTTCTATAACCTATATTTGACTACCAATGCCTCTCACTGAACAATGAAGTTCAATATAGGAATGAAACCTGCTGACCCTGGCCAACTGAGAGGAAGTTTAACCCAGTGCTTGAGAAAGTAAGCAGAAACACTGAGTTGTGATTCATTGGATTAAAAACTTTACAAGAGAGGCATCCACTTTAAAGGATGAATTGGAGGGCATGGTAGGAAAAGATTAGATAAATTCCAAATTTAGAATCTATGAAAGGGATTGAAATACCCAGTTCATCTTCCTTTTTTTCCTACTTGTCAAAGAGTTTATGGTGTGGTGTTTAACATAGTCATTCCCAAGATTTCTCATTCTCCTTATCCACTTGTTTTTTATTCAAGAAAACCCAGTGGAAATGGCATTGATCATCAAATGAGTAACTCCAAGGACTCACCCAAAACAGAACAGCCGAAGGAGGTAAAAGTGTTGAGAGAGGTGAGTATTCAAAGGAGTTTTTATGGTGCAAAAGAAAAAGTTGTGAGTATTCCTAGGAGATTTTCTAGTGAAAAAAACGTTGCAAGTAATCCTAAGACTTTTTTTGGTGAAAAATAAAGAACTGTGAGTATTCCTATGAGTTTTTCTGGTGAAAAAAAAAAGTGTTGTGAGTATTCCTGGGAGTTTTTCGGTGAAAAAGAAAAAGTTGTGAGTATTCGTGGAGCTTTTCTGATGTAAAAGGAGGAGAGGTTGGTATTAAGAAGAGAAATTCTGTTGTAAACGCCAAAGTCACAAGGTCACTGATGCAAATGAGAAAGAAAATGTGTTTATTAGGGATTTCTACAATCAACCAAAGAGGTAGTGCCTTGAGCCCGATGCATAAAAATATACAGTGTTGTAGTGCCTGAAATAGATTAATTATAGTACCTGAAATATACAATGTACGAGATCACCTTGAATGAAACTATCAAAAACCTTAAATGAAAAATCATGCACCCAAAGGGCCTATTCCTACACTACTACATTGTTGATACAAAGAAGAGAGGCATGGAAAATTTTTCTCGACCCTTAGCTCTCCTCCTGCCCCTTTCCATACTTTCCTCGCGCATCAACCTTTTTAGGATGCAATATGGTGTGGATATTGGGCATGACACGAGAATTGGCTATGGTAACAGTGCTAAGCAGCTTGCTTAGCTCCTCATCATTTTTGACGACCAACTGTATTTGGCGGAGGACTATTTTGGTCTTCTTATTGTCCGTGGCCACATTACCTACAAGCTCTAGGGAAAAGAAGTAAAGAAGTAAAAATATTTTTTACGAAAAATCGGGTTGTTGCAACTCCCTCTCTGTACATTTGGGATGATGTACATGACCGCCTTACAAGAAGCTAGTGGGAACAAGATGGCAATGATTCCACGTGCCAATATTTTATTCAACATAGGATGACAAAATGGAGAACAGGATTGGTTGGGTGAACAATGTTTTCTCACCCCAACCCGACAAAGGAAACACCTTTGGTGTAATCAATTTAAATTGTTATAGAGTTAAATACATCCAAAACAATATTACATAAATTTTGAGGTCTAAAATGGGTCTTCTAAGGAATATTATAAAATAATAGTGGAAATAACAAAATAATATTAGATTACATCATGAAATTTTAGAGAGAAAAAAGAGAAAACTACTTTTTCAACTCGTATTTTCAACTCATCTCCTTATTGTTTTACTCAAATTCCTAGCACTCCCGTTGGATGCATAATTTAATTCCTCATCCAAAGAGTACCCATGTTGCATACTTTCGATGGAGCCTGCTATACAAAAAAAAAAAAATCAAACAAACAAACAAACAAACAAAAAAAACGTGATTGCAATCATGTTTTCATGAATTTCTCATTTTTCATGTACCAAAGTCCATTGAAAGTATGCAACATGGGTACTCGTTGGATGAGGAATTAAATTCGGCATCCAACAAGTGCTCCCGTTCAAAATTTAAGTAAAATTGTAGGGAGATAAGTTGAAAATATGAGTTGAATATATATATATATATATATATATATATATATACACATACTTTTTTACTCCAAAAATAATGAAACATCCCCCATGGTTAACATCATCATCTTGAATCCTATTGGTTCTTATAAAGTTGATTTTGGTTGTACATTTTGGTTTTGAGACCCATTTTAGACCTCAATATTTCTTTAATACAGTAAAAGTGGAAGCTTATTCACATTACTCTTATATATATTATGAAAAGTTTAGGTTGAATAATGTGAGGTTTGGACTAGCTAAAGTAATATAAGGGTGAGTCAAGTATGCACTTTGCAAGGATTTCATTGGTACAACTTCCAAGCTAGAGTTAGACTTACAGGGTTTGATACAAGTATGCACTTTGTAAAGATTTCGTTGGTATAATTTATAATTAAGTATGAAGATAATGTGAAATATATTTTTTTAGCTATTTAATTTATGCATGTAATTGATTAAAAATTTATTCAATTTGAATTTGTATTGTTAAAGGTTTTTACACCATTTGATAGGAGTGAAAATTTACTCCATTTTCATTAACAAAAAGCATTATTATTAAATAATAAATAATAAATAGGTTTTAAGTAATTAAAATAGATTTGATCTATGGGAGCGATGGCTTGTGTTTTATGCAACAAATCTCAGGGAAACATCATTCCTCAACCCATCCTCATCACCTAGGTTTTTCCTTTCTATAGTGATATGATACAAAATGAGTCAGATTGGGCTGGATTGTTAGAGTTCGTAAAGAATCCCTATAAGATTTTTTCGAAGGTGCTAATGAGTCTCATGGCATATGTGGTATCAATCACTCGCAAATAAAGTGCACATAGGTAAATAAGGTTTTAACAGGGCCTGGGAAGATGATCCACCAACTAGAAATCTACGAAGGAGACGACCATGCAGGCTAATGGGAGGATTTCTCGACAGATAGTTATCCTGTTAGCCCAGACCTAGCGGATTTCCCTTCCGGTAGCAGAGATCACAACATATCTACTTTTCCTTAAATATACGAGCAATGATGTTGATTTCATTGTAGATCTATGCAATCACTTCCTCCACATAAATCTTGTTGACAAATTGGAAAAAAGGACAATAGATCAGTGGAGGGACATGGATTTGCCGATGGAAATAGATTATATAGCAGATCCACTCAGCCTTCCTATGGATCTGGTAGATCATTTTTGTGCAAGACTAGATTTTGATTCTCTAAATCGATTCTTGGTAGAATCCGAAAAAGACAACAAGGAAGGCCCCCCAAGATCCATGAAATCTTGGATAAAGTGTTATGAAACCAGCTCAAGAAAAGATAGAAAAGATAGATCAACGCCTTAGAATTCAGCCTCTTCGAGGGGGCAACCTCCTTTACATTACATGAATGAACAATTCCCGGATGATAAAAATGACAAAACCTCCTTTCTATATATAGGAGTCTAGGGAGTCACAATATAATCCAGCCGACCTAACAATAATAATATAAAGCCACAAAAATAACAATAGAGGGATTCTATGGGGCACAGAAATAACAATATGGGGGTAATAGGGGCACAACAATATAAATAAGGGGTATAACTACAATAGTAATGGGGTAATCACTAGTATTATAGGGACCCAACATGCCCCTCTCCTTCAAAAAAGTGTTGTCCTCAACGCTTGAGTAGTTCTGGATACTTCTGCATAAAATTCTCATCCTCCCATGTGGAATCTTCAGCGGATAAGTTCTTCCACTTGATAAGATACTCTGAAATTGATCGATTTCGTAGCTGTCGAGTTCTTGTTTCTGTGACTGCTTCCGGTTCCAATATAATTTTTCCTTCCTCGTCAAGTTCTGGCAATATTGTTTGAATTGGGAGCTTGTCACCTATAACCCTCTTTAAACATGAAACATGGAAAACTGGGTGCAATTGAGAAGCTGCAGGAAGCTCCAATTTGTATGCCATAGTACCAATCTTTTGCAACACCTTGTACGGACCATAATACTTTGGTGATAATTTATTATCCTTCTTAGCTTGCTTTAGGGACATTTGCTTATATGGTTGTAGCTGTAGGAATACCCAATCACCTACATCAAAACTTCTTTCACTGCGATGTTGATCTGCCTGTTGTTTCATTCTATTTTGTGCCAACACGAGGTTATCCTTTAAGAGTTGGAGGACTTGTTGTTGATGTTCGATGTGATGTTCCACTGCCTGAACCTTAGAATTTTCTCTTAAATATGATGTGATGGATGGTGGTTGATATCCATAAAGTGCCATAAATGGGGTCATTTTTGTTGCTGTATGGAAGGAAGTGTTATACCACCATCCAGCCAGAGGCAACCATTTGACCCATTGTGTCTGTTTATCAGATACAAAGCAACGAAGATATCCTTCCAAACATTTGTTTACTATCTCAGCTTGCCCATCAGATTGAGGATGATAAGATGAGCTATGAGCTAACTGAGTACCAAGACAAGAAAATAATTTTGTCCAAAAATTTCCAGTGAAAATGGGATCTCTGTCACTTACAATAATCTTTGGGTTTCCATGTAGCTTTTGAACTGTTTCCATGAATGCACTAGAAACTGTACTGGCTTTAAATGGATGTGATAATGCACAAAAGTGTGCATACTTGGTAAGTTTGTCAACTACCACCATGATGACACTCTTTCCCTCAGACTTGGGTAAACCTGTGATAAAATCCATTGAAACCTCCTCCCAACGTTGGCTTGGAATGGATAAAGGTTGTAATAGACCCGGTGTCTTAATAGTTTCAACTTTATTTTGCTGGCAAACCAAACATTCCGCCACAAAATTTTGAATATCTGATTTAAGGCCATCCCAAAAAAATTCCTTCTTAACCCTGTGGTAAGTTTTTAAAAATCCTGAGTGCCCTCCTAAGGGAGAAGTGTGCAATTCCATAAGAATCTTTTGTTTTAGTTGGGAATTCTTACAGAGGTATAAGCGATCTTTGTACCATAACGAATCATTTTTCCAGCTAAATGTATCAGAAGTACTGGAATCTTGTTGTAGCTTTCGAATAAGTGCCCACACTTCTTCGTCATTCTTCCATTCCTCCCTTGCTTCGTTTATCCAATCTGGTTGGATAATAGAAATGGCACACAACAATGCTTCCACATCCTCATCCTTTCTTGAGAGTGCATCTGCCACCACATTTTGCTTCCCTTTTTTGTAGATGATTTCAAAGTCATAACCCAACATCTTTGTGACCCACTTTTGTTGCTCTTCAGAGGATAATCTTTGTTCTAAAAATTATTTAAGGCTATCATGATCCGTTTTTACCTTGAAATGTCTTCCCATTAGGTAGGGTCGCCATTTCTTAAGTGCATGGAGTATTGCCAACATTTCCTTCTCATAAATAGCTTTGCTTAAAAACTTTCCCTTGTGTTAGTGTCGGTCTTGAAGCCCTCCATCAATGATCAAAGCTCTTTGCATTTGCATAGGTAGGTGTCTCATCAGTGTCAAATTTTGCATCCCGTTAGGCATGCCATAACCCTGATGGAGGAGCTGGTTTATTTATACCCCTCTTGGTTTTGCTGGATCAGGTCATATCAGTCATTAAGCTCTTTCAAGCTTGTCTTGTTTTGTCTTGGGGTCAAAGGTCCTAGGTCTAGGGTTTTGGTCATTTATCTCTGCAAGGTCATGTCTTTGAAAGTCCTTGAGTGCCCAGCAAGCCAGAGGGAGGATTGTAAACATGTTTCTTTGATATTTTCATCATGTACAGTTCATTTTTAACCTTGGATTTAAAAACTCTGTTTTTAAAGCCAAGGTCATGTTAAATTTTTGTAAAAAGAATGAAATTCCAAAAAGTCTTCAAAAGGGCAGCAGTAACCCTGGTCCCCTTGCCAAAGTCCCTTAGATGATCTACCTGCAAAAAGAATCAAGTCAAAGCACTCAATGAGTCAAATTCAGGATAAAGGAAACCAAAAATCAGTGTTATAAAGTGTCAAAAGAAAAAACATTAGAAAGTGGGTTTGTAAATGAAATTTTTTCAAATGAGACTTATAAAAGCCCAAATTCCCTCCTTTCACTCTCATTGTGCATTCTAACGCTTGCAAGAGAGATAGAGAGAGTGATTGAGAGAAAGGAGTGAAAGAGGAGCAACTTCGGGCAGCAGAGAGGGGCGCGACCCGTCGAACCAGGTGCGCGACCCGTTGAGAGCTCTTCCACAGTTCAGAAAAGCAACGTGCGCGACCCGTTGGGAGGGGCGCGACCCGTTGGGCGGCCTGCGCGACCCGTTGAACTGTTTTGCTGCAAACTTCAAACAAAATTACCCAATCTTTCTCCAAGCCACAAATTTGTTCGAGGTAGGTGGTCTAATCTTAAAAATCTTGTTGGTTATGAATGGTGGATGTCTTGAAAATGCTTGAATGATCAAATCATGCAAGTGAAAAGACATTATATGGCTGCAATGTTAATGAGCAAACTGTGCTAGGGTTTATGTTGTTTCAAGCTATTTTTCCCTTTGGTTTGTTTCCCTCCTTTCCCTTTCACTCACCCTTATATGTTCATCTCCTTTCCCATATTATTTTACAAATGAAATGCAAATCTTTCCCCATCCCTAATGACTAAAAATGTAAACCCTACCCCTTTCCCAAAACATACAAAACCCTAATTTCCCTCTACCATATACATGTGTAAACAAAGGAAAAATTCATGTGAAAACAAAAGAAAATGTTGATGAATATATCAGCAGGTTTTGTGTATGGTTTCCCTATTTCCCCTATTAATACATGTATGCATATTCCCATGTTCACTTTCATACATGTTTTTTCCCATATGTAATGATCTTTGCAAATGATTTCCCAATTATAAATATGTATTCCTATATGCATAATGATTTGCAAAATTTCCCTTAAAAATTTCCTGTAATATTTATATATTCCCATTCCTTGTTAAAGAATCCCTCCCCTAACATTTCCCTCATGTCTTTTTCCCCTTGAAACAGCATAGATTTCAGCACTTTTTGCAGGCAGAGACAGCAGTTCAGTTTGTCCACTTTGCTCCTAAACCATGTCAGAAACTGAAACTTATGAGCAAAGTGATGACCATTCATCATCTACAGAGGTTGAGGTACAGAGGAGGCCTCGTAGGGGAGGTAAGGGTGGACATCATAAGCGAGAGGAGCCCACCTCTTTGGCAGAATTACAGGCTTGTCCGATGGCAGTGACTTGTTTTCAGTACATGTCTTGTTATGAGTTCTGTGAGAGGATTTCTCGGATTCAGCACCATAGAGAGTTGGCCCGCTTGTTTGTTTTACACCTCCATGATGGACATGTCACTCTGGCAGGGGTGAACTTTACATTGACACCCGAGGTGATCTCACAGGCTACAAGGATACCGAATGTGGGTGAGGTGTGGCCTAAGCGCAGGTTGCTAGATTTTGTTCACTTTGAGCCCTATGTCCGGCCACCATTCGTGAGACATTTGGCGGGTGTTTTTCCATTCAGATTTCTCCGGAGCGAGTATGCTCCCATCATGAGGCTTATTATGCATTATTTTACCTGTGAGGGCAGATTTTCACAGGTGTACTCATATCACATTCGCCTTTTGATGCATTTCACCCAAGTGAGGATGATGAACATCCCGGTCTTCTTCTTTCATAACATTCAGAGGATGGTGCCCATGTTGCAGAAGAAGACCCCGGCCCAGCAGTACAGGAGCTTATGTCATTATGGTTTGATTCAGCTCATAGTCTCACATCAGTTGACTCAACAGGGCATCTCATGGGAGGAGTTCATCTCTCGTGAGTTTTTCACAGCACCACCCCAGCCACATCCCGAGGTCATTCATGAGGAGGGTGGACCATCTCAGCAGCCTGATATTCCAGTCACTAGACATGTTGCTTCTTCACCTCAGCTCACATATCAGAAAGGCCGAGGGCCTTATTTGCAGCAGCTAGGCGACTACTATCTCCACAGTAGGTGAAAGGGGTCTCGCCTTCATCTTCAGCTCAGCGAGTGTTATCTCCACATCAGGTGGAAGGGGCCTCGCTTTCTTCACCAACACAGGTACTACAGAGGGGCAAAGAGCCCATGATTCATGAGGGTCCGGTGATTGATCTTGAGGCCAGTTCTCCTAGCCAAGAGGCGAAGGAGATCATTTAGCATCTCAGGGCTGAAAATGATTTTTTGCAGAGGAGACTTGAGGGTGCCCAATGGACTATCACTTACCTGGAGCAGTGGAACAAACAATTGGAGGAGGAGAAAGCACTTGATGAGCTATGGAGGATTCGTAGTGACCGAGTCTTGAACCGTAGAAGACCCGGTGATCCATTGCCTGCTGACCGAGAGTCTATGCTCATTCAGGAGAATGCCCGCTTGGAGAGGCTGTTGGCTAAGGCCAACCAAGAGGAAAAGCTGCTGAGAAACATGAAGAATCACTATTGGGCAAGGATGCATGTATGCAAGGCCAAAATGAAAATGTTCCAAAGGAGGTTGTCCGAGGCTCTTAGGCGGAGGAAGAAGACCAATCCACTCCGTATCTTGGCTGAGGCATCCCTCAAAGATCATGGCACTCACTAGCTCAACCACAGCACAAATCCCAAAAAAATTTGAGAATTTTGGGTAATTTTGGCAATTTTTGGAAATTTACAGGTTTTGGCTCCTCAACGGGTCTCACCCCCGGTGAGACCCTTTGTCATGGCAACTCCTTTTTGCAAAAACTCAGCATTTCTAGATTTTTCATGCAAAATTACATATGCCTATGGATGGACTTGAGTTTTTATGGAGTTTTGGGCCTCCAGAAGGTCAAAATACATGCAAAATTTGACTTTCTGCCCCTTTTTTGAGTTGTAGAAAGCAGTCTTTGGAGAATTGAGTTTTGACTAAGAAAATGACCTCCAAATTCAAAAATTCTAGTTGGGTTGGAAAGTAGACTCGCAGACCTTTCCAACGAGCTATCCTGCATCCAATTCTGACACCTGCAAGTGCCTCAAACAGAGCTCCCAATGTGCGCGACCCGTTGAGAAGATGTGCGCGACCCATCGAGCAGACTTTGCCAGATTTCACTGTACAGCTCGGAAAAGCACAGTTTGACTTGGTTTGACTTTTTGGGGTTGAAGATGATTATCTTTGATGTAATTTTGGTAACTCTAAGACACTTTTACTCTTGTTTAACACTTCTAGAAGATTCATTCATGTAAAGGGTAAAAATTGAATGTATGAACTGGTTTCCAAGTTTATAGAGGCAAGTTGTTTTGACTGCCTATTTTGTAGTGCTTAGTTTAGAAGTGGTTCAAACAGCTCCTAGGATAGTGAGCTCGACCCATGGAGGTAGAGAAAGAGGTTAGATCATCTATATTATGTACTTTCTTGCTAATTTTCATGGTTGGACTCTTGAGGGAGAAGCTATCATTGTATATTTTCACTGTACCTCTACAATTTTTGGCTAAGGAAGACCAGGGTTTTGCAGTCATCTTTGGGATTCTTGTGGACTCATGTGTTGATGGTGTGTTTTCTCAATGTTCTTGTAATCTTTGTTATGTGATTCATTTCCTTTCTTTACCGCTGCACATTAAACAAATGAAGTGTTAAAGTATGAATTCATGCTAGCCATGCTCTGCTTTTAAATTTGTTTAATTTCAATGTTTTCTTCTGTCTAAAGAGAATTCAAAGTGATTGTTTGCTCTCTTTAGCTCCTCATCTTTCATTCCTGACCATTCATTTCAGTTAAAGGCATCAACGCTGTCTCCTACCTCGCCCCAAGGAACCCCCTGCAGAAACTGTGTCCAATCCCCGCACCCAAAATTGCAATTCCTCAATTTGCCACCAAAAACCCAAAAAACCCCAAATCAACCTTTTTAATCAGTTTACTAGCCTAATATCAGTGTTACCTTGTTGGTCATCTCATCCCATTGAAGATCTACCGAGATTGACCGGAGAGAGCCTTCTCCTGCCCCGTAGGGCTAGCTACGAGGTTGAATGGTTTGATGTAGCCTTGAGGTTTACCTTTCTCAGCCTGAGGTGAAATTTCAAGTGCTAACACCTTGATTTGACGACTTTCAAAAGCAATGGGACTTTCATCTTGCATTAGAACAGCACCAATTCCATTTCCTGAAGCATCACATTCCACAATAAAGGTTTTTGTGAAGTCTGGTGTAGCTAAGACCGGTGCTTGGCACATTGCCTCTTTAAGATGTTGAAAGGCCTTTGTTTCTTCTGGAGTCCATGAAAATGAATCTTTCTTCAATAATGTTGTTAGAGGTGCTGCTATTCTCCCATAATTCTTAACAAACTTGCGATAATACCCTGTCAACCCAAGAAATCCTCGCAGATGCTTTATGGATGTGGGGATTTTCCATTCCTTAATGGCTTTAATTTTGCTAGGGTCTACCTTAACTCCTTCATGAGATACAATATGACCCAAATATTCCATCTCCTGGACTCCAAAGAAACATTTGGATCTTTTTGCATATAATTGTTTCTCCTCCAATAGTTGTAGCACCCTGTCAACATGTTCAACATGATCCTTCCAAGACTTGTTGTAGATGAGTATATCATCAAAAAATACTAACACAAATTTTCTAAGGAATGGTTTGAAAATTGAATTCATCAAACCTTGAAATGTTGAAGGTGCATTGGTAAGGCCAAAAGGCATGACCAAAAATTCATAATGACCCTCATGAGTTCTAAATGTCGTTTTCAGAATGTCTTCAATCTTCATTCTGATTTGATGATATCCTGAACGAAGATCCAACTTGGTGAAATAAATTGATCCATGCAATTCATCCAGTAATTCATCAATAACAGGAATGGGGAACTTATCTTTAATAGTGAGCTTGTTGAGCTCCCTATAATCCGGACACATGCGCCATGATCCATCCTTCTTGTGCACCAATACTACTAGAGCTGAGAAAGAACTTTGACTCGGTTGAATTATACCAGCCTCTAGCATTTCTGCAACAATACATTCAATTTCACTTTTTTGGACATAGGGATATCTGTACGGCCTGATGTTTGGAGGAACACTTCCTAGAATCAGATGAATAGCATGATCATGATCACGCATAGGTGGGAGACCCTTGGGAGTCTCAAATACCTTGGAATGATTGTCCAGGACTTTATGGAGATCTGGAGAAATAGATGATTCCAATGTGGAAACATCTAGCGAGCATAATTGTGCAATTACACCTCTTTGCTCCTTTTTTAGAAGCTTTGTCATACCATGAGAGCTGATTATCTTTCCTGGTTTCCCTGCAATACCCCTTAATTCAACATCCTTTCCTTCCGTAGAAAATTTGATGAAAAGTTCTTGAAAATTAAAAGCTATTGTACCCAAGGATTGTAGCCATTGGACTCCTAGTACAACATCCGCACCTCCCATTGGAATGGAAAGCATTGGGCTAGTCAATACATATTCTCGCATGGATAGCTTGATATTATGGCACTTTCCAGAGCAATTTATTGTTCCTCCATTTGCAATCATCACTTGACACTTTGGTGTTGGATATAGGAAGCAATTTAATTCTTTTGCTACCCTACAATGAATAAAATTGTGGGTGCTTCCTGAATCAATCAACACTATTACCTTTTTCTTCTTAATTTGTCCTTCTATCTTGATGGTTTGAGGAGTGGTAATTCCCGCCAATGCATTACAAGATATGGTCGGATTTATTTGTTCTTCATCTAGGCTTTTTTCTTGGAGTATATCTTCTTCTTTTGACCTTTTTTGCTCCTTTTCTTCTTCCTCTTCACAATCTATGTAGAATAATTTCTTCTCAGCACACTTATGACCTTTAGTGTATTTGCTATCACAACTGTAACAAAGCCCTTTTGCTCTTTTTTCTTCCAATTGTTGTGGTGTCAACCTTATAGTTTGTGGAAGACTAGGGGCAACAACACTTCCATCTTTATAGTTGTGAGTGGTATGCTTCCTGGTTGCCATAATTTTGCTTTCCATTTTTCTTGCTAACCTGAATGCCTTCTCTAATGAATCAGGTTCCCAAAGGCGAACATCATGTTGGATATTATCCTTTAAAGACCCTATGAACACATCAATCCTATGCTCCTCTGGAATATCTTTTACCCTTATGTTCAATTTTTGGAACTCCTCAATGTGCTCCATTACTGAACCCTTTTGTTTGAGACTTATCAATTGGCTAAAAAAAGTGTTGCTTTTTGTATCTTCATAATGTGCTATCAATTCTTCCTTAAAAATTGCCCAAGTGATAAATTGTTTACGAGAGCAAAGCCATTGATACCATACAAACTGATTTGGTTCCAAATATACAGTTTCCGTACGTACCTTTTGTGCGTTTTGCACATTATTGAGATCGAAGAATTGCTCCATCTGTAATATCCATGTGGCGGGATCCTTGCCATCAAACTTCCTCATATCGATTTTTGGAATATGGTGATTCTTTGATCCAACATTAGTGTCTATGGAATCATGATTAACATTTCTTTTGTTCTCATCATGAGTTTCCTTTACTACCTTTTCACCATTAGTGACCCTTTCTTGTAGCAACTTCTTCAATTCTTCCATGTTTGTCTTCAAATCTATCTTCAAATCTGCCATGTCTCTCTTCAAATCTGTCTTCGAATCATCCATCTTAGCTTCCATGCCCTTCATCTTAGATTCCACACCATTTATCTTAGATTCCACGCCATTTATCTTAGATTCCATGCCCCTTATCTTAGCTTCTGTTAGCTTTTGTGAGCGTGACATTTGTTGCACTTGTTCTTGTAATTTTGATATATCATGTAGCATTTCTTCCTCTTCTTCATGAGTCATGCTAGAGCTTTCAGGTTCCTTACTAGGTGTTTGAATTTTCTTTCCTCGGGGCATCAGTTACCGATAATAATGCTTTATTATGCCCTTTGAATTCCGTTAAACCAAGCTTACACAAAAATTTAAAAAAAAAAACTACACACATTTTTTCACTTTATAGAAGCCTGATATTGAATCTGATGTATCTTTGTAATTTCGGATCATCCAGTTTTGAAAATTCTACCTTTAGTAGCCTTCTGTGTCCTCTTTCCAATGCCACAAGTCTGAGCCAAATTGGATTCTCCAAGGAAGAGTTATGTGAAATCTCCCACAGTGACTTGCTTTTAGACTGGTTCAGTAGAGCAAACTTGTACGACATACCACGAGTCACTGTTTCAACCTTTGAATCTGAAATACATACACAAGAAACTACAGTCTGTCCTTTTTTTGTACCTTCTTACGAAATTTCAATCCGATCCCTAGAGAGAAAGTTATGACGATTTTCCCCAGGTCACCTGTTTTGAATGTAATTCAGGAGTCTGCAAAAAGACCAACTTCCTCAGATCATATCTCCGCAAATATTGCGCGAAAAGCTCTAAAATTCAGACCCAAGGTTCAGCGCGATTTCTTCTCAAATGGGTTTTTTTTGCGACTTCTGAAACATCACAGAAAAAAAAAAAGTTATAGCGAAAATTCCATGATAACCTGTTTGGAGCAGCGAAACCCTAGAATCCAAAGGTCTGATACCAAATGTTATGAAACCAGCTCAAGAAAAGATAGAAAAGATAGATCAACGCCTTAGAATTCAGCCTCTTCGAGGGGGCAACCTCCTTTACATTACATGAATGAACAATTCCCGGATGATACAAATGACAAAACCTTCTTTCTATATATAGGAGTCTAGGGAGTCACAATATAATCCAGCCGACCTAACAATAATAATATAAAGCCACAAAAATAACAATAGAGGGATTCTATGGGGCACAGAAATAACAATATGGGGGTAATAGGGGCACAACAATATAAATAAGGGGTATAACTACAATAGTAATGGGGTAATCACTAGTATTATAGGGACCCAACATAAAGGCATATTTTTTCCCGATGAGTATTCATCAAAGAGCTGCAAGACAACACCTCTTTTGGGAAAGGGTACAATTTTCCAAATAGTTAAACAAACCCCAACCAGGATATTGATCCTCATGGGGGTTCTAAAGGAATTTTTTGTGCTAGATCTAGAAAGGGAGATCTAAATAGATCTGGTATTCCCTTGGATCTACAAAGTCTGATCTATGCGGGTAGATCTATGCAGGATGAACTACAGTTACAAGAATATGGCATAGAATGAAACTCCTCAGTCATCATCAACCTGAGGTTGTGGGAGGGTTCAATTGGATCTAGTAATCCTAAGGGACCAGGTTTGGTCACGGGACAAACCCATGGATCTACTTCCTTCAAAGATGCCCACAAAGGAAAGTTTGATGCTTCAGGCAAACCTAAGCAAACTCTCAACATTCCTGGGCCCTATATTATGGAGCAGATGAATCAAATCGTGACAATGAAAGTAGATCTAGCAGAGATAAACAGTTTTTGCACAACCTATCAATCCCAGGTAGTCATTTTCAGGTTTAATGGTTTATGGCCGGAGCCTGTGTATCTCTTTTAGTGGATTTTTACGACTTGGACAGTAAATTGTGAGGTTCATCTATGTTCTAGTGGATTCTTCATCATAAAATTTGTATCATCAGAGATAAGAGAATATTTTTTATAAGAGGTTCCATGATTTTGGGGTGATTCAAGATTGTTTATCACCCCATGGTTCCTAAACTTTGATGCCAATACAATGGCGGTCTCCAAAATATCGGCTTTGGTAAGATTGCATAACTTACCCCTTCATTTTTTTGCATCCAAAAGTTCTAGAGGGAATTGGTAACATGCTAGGGAGATACATCAATATGGATACATAAAGAACTGAAGAAGTAATTTATACTTTTTCCACAATTTGTGTAGAGGTAGACCTCAACAAAGGACTACATGATTGTATCCTTCTAAAGAACAACAATTAGTGTTGGACTAAGTTCTTAGATTATGAGAATATGACATTTACGTGTCGTTTTTTTCTACAAACTGGACATTTACAAATGACATGTCCTTTGGCAAAGAAAGATCCTAGGAAGAAAAAGAAACTAGCTAAAAAGTCTAAGGGTTAGTAATTTCTAGCACAACAACTCGACGAAGAAGAGGAAGAGAAGAATTTGGGAAATCCCATAAATGAGAAAAACCAAAACCCACAACAACTTTATCAAACAAAGGAATCAAGCAAGAAAGAATTGTGCTATGAGTTTTTTAAAATCTAAGTGTAGAATGAAATCCAAGCCTAGAATTATAGAAGGAGGAGGTAGGAGGATTCAAACATCCTTATTCATCTGAGAGCTCAGAATCAGATAAGGAAAAACTGGGGAAGACAGAAGAGAACCAACTAATCATTGCATCAGCCACTCCCGATCAAGGAGGATGACGAAAAGAAGAAAGGTAGAAAAGGGTAATTGAGCATTTTTTCTTAGTTCCAAGTTAAATTTTAGTTTTTTTGGTTTTTGATTTTATGGGCACTAGTTGTTGACTAGTTCCTCCGTATGCTTTTGTATCTACTACAACATGTAATTTTGTTTTCTCAAATAAAATTACGATTTTTCCTTCAGGAAAGTATTTGAAATATATTTACAAATAAATATATGTGATTTAAATATCCATTAAATTAACATTTATCTAATAATATATTTGCTAACAAATATCCCTCCCTCTTAAGTAAGTAATTTTGATAGAATCCACAAATATCAAGATTTTGATGGTATAATTTTGTCATTTTTCAAACTCCAATTCTTTAAATGAATTCCCACATTTTCCTTATAAAACAACTCTTCAAGGTAATTTCAATAATCAAAATTTATAAAAATCCATAAAAAATCCTATTAAATTTATAAATAAAGCCAGAAGAAAAGTAGTATTCTTTTAAAAGCATCCTCCACTTGCTCTTCAAATCATTAAGAGGTGATGAGGCAAAAAAAATACTACTAAAAGTTCGTTCATTGGTATTTATAAGATAAAACCTTGGAAAATCACTATACAGAAACAACCATTTAATTTTCATTGTTCTAGATCTCAAGTCAGCCATAAAGTTCTAAGTTATCTTAAATAATTCAGTTTTAGCATGTGATTAATAAATGAAAATTGAATGGGAAGAAAATTAATTAAAAAAAGTTTTTATTATTATTATTATCATCATTTAAATATTTATATATTTTTAAATAAAAGGTGTTTAAGTAGAATAATTTTTGAAATATAAAAATTACACGACATCTAGATGATGATAATATAATGTTTCGACATAATTTTTGTCTTATACAAGAATCCCTGATAACTTTTTACCAAGAGCAAAGGTAACTCAAATAGATTAATAAATTAGAGTAGAGTTTTTTTCTTTTTGCGTCAAGAGGTGCTCTCCAACTCAGTATAGTGTAGATGAAAGAAGAAAGAAAGCAATTATTTTAACATCCACAAGGCTAAAGATATCCTATGGTACAGATTGCTTCTCCATATGGTTGTTGTATTCCGCCATTTCCCTGTGAATCCTCACAATAAACGTCCCAACTTCTTGACAAACCCCTCACTGAATATATTATCCCAAGAGCTAGTTGTTAGAATATCTGCATAACTTTCCCTGCTGTCTTTGAAAGCCTCACATTCTAAAATGAAATGCTTTTCTGTTTGAACTTTTTTGGAAGAGCAAAAAACACATACTCATTCCTCCCACACTTGTTTTCGCATTTTCCAGTGCCTTGTTTCACAATAGAGTTGATGAGAATTAGTACTTAACTGAACAATAAGAATTTTGGCTCTCCAAAAAATATTGGCCTCTATGTACGCTTTTTGTTGATGATTATGAATGGGATTAACTATTCAATATAGTACTTTTTCTTTCTCCCTAGCTTCTTCTCCCAAGTATGCTTGTGGAACATATCCATAACAAAAGCTTTTATCACTTTACTATTTATGGGACATGTTCGATCAAATATCCCATTTACTAAACCATTTGTTATTTTGATGCATCCAAGTCTTCTTTCTTTTGCACAATATGTCATTAAAGATAACCTTAGGCTATCTGCCCTCTTCCATTTGCTCAATTTTTTTTAAATACCTTATGACTCGCACCATAGCAATTGCTTCAATAGGAGCATCCCTTGTTCCACTTAACAAGATAACATAAGGAACTGCACTTTTAATTTTGAATTTGTTTGTAATCAAACACTTCTAAATTTTCTCAATTTGTTTCCATTGCATGTCGAATGTACTGGTGGCCCACAATTCACAACCATAAAGTATCACCGGAATCACTAAAAGCCAAAAAAAAGTTTGAGTGGTTTTCTAGTCCCATAACTCTGCCTCTTTACACCTATTTTGAAAAGCATAAAATTCTTTCCAACCCCCCAAAATTCTTTTCTTTCTACATCCATCCCAGCTTAGATTTCTATTGAAGTCAATTCCAAGGTATTTGTAATCCACAATTTCTTCTAGAATGTTGGCTTCAAAGTAGAATTTATGCTAGTTATGTTTTCTTTTTTAAAGAAAACCACTACTTTTGTTTTGTTAATATTAAATTGCATCCCCACCCTTCTACAAAAATTCTCAAGGGATAGTAAGTGCTCTTGCAAACCAAGAGCAAATTTAGCAATCAGAATAATGTCATTTGCATACAAAAGAAGCCTTATAAAAATCTTTCCCAAATGGATACCGTCACCCCCTTGCAAATTTATCCACTCTTCAAGCTTGTCGATATATAAACCAAAAAGGGTAGGAGACAATGGACAACCTTGCTTGACCCTGATATCGCTTCTAAAACTTTCAGAAATGCTTGCTAAATTTTTAATTTTGACTTTCACCTCTTCATACAACCTATGCACCACTGCTCTCAAATGCCTAAGAACCCCAAGTTCCTCCATTTTGTGCCAAAGCTTATCCCTAGGAACCATGTCAAACACTTTTCTGCCGAGACTTTTTCAATGATGTGCCTTAAAGTTATACAATGATCAATTGTGGAATGTTTAGGTCTAAAACCTGCTTGCACTTTAGCACGTTTATCTCTTTCTTATGCCCACTTGCTGATTTTATTTTCTAGCATGATTCCAAATAATTTTGAAAATAAGGGGTTTATCATTATGGTACTATAATTGGAGGGATTATTGATGTCACCACTCTTGAAAAGAGGTATTGCCAGACTAGTTGTCCAATCTTTGGGAAACCCCTATTGTATGATGTCGTTGATTTTTTTTGTAATGTGAGGTGTAATAATTTTTAAGCCCCACTTTAGATACTGTGCTTGGAGTTCAGCTAAGTCTTTTTCTTTTCCAACACCCAACTTCTTGATACCCATCTCTACCTCTTGCACCGTGAAGAGTTCAGTATCACTATTGACAAAGGGAGGAGGGTTAACCTTGGGCTCCTGCTCATAAGGTTGTCTTGCATACTCAAACCATTTAGATGTTGTAATACTATTTTCAGTTTGCATCTTTCTCGGTTGGAGCTCCTTCCAAAATAATTTGGGGTTATTTTTCTCAAGGAAGATTAGTTCTTCCCTCGAAACCATGAAATCAACATTTTTCTTTCTTAATATATTCTTGTAAGCTTTGAGCTTTGTGTTATCCTTGTTTGACTCTTTCCACATTATCCATGCCTTTTTACATTCCTCGTCAAACCAAGCAATAACCATAAATAAATTTGTTTCAAGCCTCTTTATTTTTTCTCTTTTGCACCCTGCAAGTGTGCTTTAAATTAAATGTGTTAATTCCTGACTATGAAGGTGATGAATTGAGATTTTCTCCTTCTTGAAGAGCCTATCTAGCGTCATTTTGAAGGTATTACAATTTTCTGGAGTCAAAAGAATTCTTCCCTTTAGGAGATTTTGTTGAGCACACTAAGTTTTTGACCCTAATTGCTTCTTTCCAGTCCAAGAGAAACTTGAATAAATTGGTTTGTGATCTGATTTTAAGTCCCAAAAATGATCTCCAATCAAAACTTCCTCCATTTTCTCACACAAACCATGCAAGCAAATTACATAATCTACTACACTTGCCCCGTTTTAAGTGTTGCTAGTGAAATTACCGGACTTTGCCTATCTAGTCAAACTATTACAAATGACTAAATTGAAAGTCCCACATAGATTAAGCAATTGTTCATCAAAGAGATTGCAACCCTTGTCCTCTAAAATTATTTCCCATTGATTATACTCTCTTCTGTGAGCTAGATGGGGTTGTAGTCTTCTTTACAACAAAGAATGCTAGCTTGCTAACCTGCAGTCTTGGCATTGAAATCACTCACTATAAGGACTTCACCTAGCTAAGAATATGTTGTAATATATGCTTTTAAGGCTGGATCTTTGTGGTCAATCCCTCTACTTTTGTATATTTTTTAAAATTGCAACGCAAAATAACATGCTGCAATTCTGATGTGATTTCCATTTTCTGATATTTTAAACCAAATGAATTGTTCATTTGAGTTTTCTTTTTCTAATTGAATGAAACGACCTACTTTTTCCCTCACTAATACCATAAGACCCCCATGTCCTTTTCCATTCCCAACTGCCTTGTTCCACACTGCCATCTTCTAGTATCCTTCAAACAAAGGCCACTCGCACCCTTCATGTTCATGTGTTTCTATGATGCAAATTATGTCTCTATCTTCCGCAATAGGCCCTAGCCCAGGTCCCTGTCTCCATGGGTAACCTTTGTAGTTCCAACAAACTAATCTTAAGGAAACTTGATTATGACTTGATTGCTATTTTTTTGACATGCAAGACTCATAGTTGAGTCTTTGTCCTTGCTTTGCCGTATTGACCTTGCTTCCTGATTTACTGCTGAAGAGTTCGTTACCTCTTATTTATTGCCATATTGCTGCTCCGTTTTGGAAGGAGGTCCAAATCGCGTTATCACAACTTTACCTTTATAAATACATGCTCTCTTGCCCTCATCTCTTGGTGCCCTAACCTTTGGCATTTCTTCCCTCCTTTCCTCTTTTTGTCTTATGGTTAAATCTTCTTTTAGAAAAAAGAGAGAACCCCTCAAGAGATGCGTCTTGCTTAGTATGATATATTTATCATGCAAGCTAGGCATGATGAATTTTATGGGCCTATCTCTCTCACTCTTAAACTTACCCACCCTCCATGCTTGACATATTTGTCCTTGCCATAACCTTGTCTCTAAAAAAGTCCTTTGGAAATTCAAGAGTACATTCATTTTTCCCATAGTCTTTCAACCCTTTAATAATTATGTTTTCTACTCTATCTTGCCTTTCCTTGCTTTCTCTATCTTGCATGTTTCCTACCCAAATGTTTGTTTCTCCTTCCCTGTTAGCAGAATTGCTAATAATTTGAGCCCAAGTTTTGAAAAGTTTTGTGGAATCTCCTTTCCTTTCTTCTCTTGCTTTCTTTTCATGGTTGTCTATTTGGGCAACCAATTTCCCTTTATCCTAGGATGGTTTTTCATTCACCACCTCTGTACTTTCCACTATTGATTTCTTCATGTTTTGCACATCTGCCTTCATGCGTTACCATTCTGTCTTCCCTATCAGGAGAGCTTCTTGTAGAAATGACACTCACTCTTTCAAAACTTTATTGTTTTTTTCTAAAGCCTTGTTTTTAGTTGTTATTACATGAATTTTATGATCTCTTTGCTGCTCTTTAGCTTCTAAAACCTCCAAACTCTTTTTTGCACCTAAAAATTTTTTCACATAAAGATCAAATGACCAGGTGAGAGGTGTGGATGTGGGACTATAGAAGGCACAATCATCAATGGATTTTCCTCTAGGTCTGTTGTTGCCACATGCTTACAGAGGGGACTTGTTTGAATATTTCTTATTGCGAAGAGCCTGAATAATTTCCCTTTGAGAACATTTTTTCCTTGTCTGCTCTCATTTTAAACAGGGTAGTCTTTGTTTTAAAATGCCCAGATATTGTTTGGCATTGACCTGAACCCACTTCCCAGCGTTGGCCGATGAAACAATTTTTCACTTGTTTTAAGATCATTTGTTTCCACAGGTTAAAAGTAATATAAATGGGATGAGTGTAAACATTTAAATGTTGGCTCAATTAATAATAAAAAGTTAAAATAATAAAAATAATAAATTCAATTTGTTATATTTTGATTTTGTTATCAAATTGTGAATAGGTTTTGTTACAATACCATGGATCAATATCATGAATTATCAATAAAACATGCCCAAAAACCATAACTTATTTCACAACTAAAATATTTACGTCATAAGACGTTCCCCTCTGAAAACAACTCTCTCAGTTGCCACTGTGTCACTATCTGCACCATTGGATCAAATATTAGACAATTGAAATGTTTTAAGCCATTAGATCCACTACATCTTTCATTTATGCTATATTAACTACTTAATTAGCTGACTAAGCCATACTAATGTCTCTTCCACTTCGCTATGAAAGGAGTAGTCTACCTAGGCGGAGGAATGGGCCGGTTTCCGTCACCGCCCGGAAAAACCTCCGGCTCCGGCCGCCGAAAATTCCTCCGCCCACCTCCGCCACCCGCCGCGAGCTCCGCCCAGTTCAATTTCGTAAACTTCCAGCTATTAACAAATCTGGTTGTGTGGCGCATTGGTAGCGCGCCTGACTGCAAAGTACAATGTTATGTGTTCGATTCACAAGGTTAGATATTTTTCCAACTCTCGCTGAACATTCCTTTTACGCGCGAACAAATCCCAGGGACGGAAAACGTAATATTGTTTTGACGCGAACTCTACTTGATTGGATCCGTCCCGATGGAAATGTGTGGAGCCTTCAAATTGTATGGACTGGCAGTTTTGCAGATTCTCAACGGATGCTGCAACAGCTGAATAGCAACTGCCCTTCTATGCAATTGATAGGTCAATTTTTTGATCATCATCTTCACCTTAAGCAGCAATATATTGCCTGCCATGGCGACAATCCCATGGCGGCTGCAATCGCAGTTTCCTCCAACTTACCGAATGTTAATATTCCAAAAGCGTTGGCATGTGGAGATGAGAGTGAGGGAGAGGATTGATATGTGCCATTTGTCATGACAGGATTCCCATCGGGCAAGCTGGAAAGAAATTACTGTGCAATCATAATTTTCACGGGAGCACATTTCCATCGGGACGGCTCCAATCAAGTAGAGTTCGCGTCAAAACAATATTACGGTTTCCGTCCCTGGGATTTGTTCGCGCGTAAAACGAATGTTCAGCGAGAGTTGGAAAAATATCTAACCTTGTGAATCGAACACGTAACATTGTACTTTGCAGTCAAGCGCGCTACCAATGCGCCACACAACCACGTTTGTTAATAGCTGGAAGTTTACGAAATTGAACGGGGCGGAGCTCGCGGCGGCGCTGGGCGGAGCTCGCGGCGGGTGGCGGAGGTGGGCGGAGGAATTTCCGGCGGCCGGAGCCGGAGGTTTTTCCGGGCGGTGACGGAAACCGGCCCATTCCTCCGCCTAGGTAGACTACTCCGCTATGAAATACGATACGACTTCTCAAAATAAAATAACTCGATAAAATATTGGTTTCAAGGCCAACCACTAGAACTTCATCTGGTATTGGGTTGGAACTTCACCTAGAATTAGGTTGGTAAAGGAGAAAGAACAATAACTCTCATTCTTTCTTCTGGACGGGTATTGATTATGCCTTATTGATTATGTCGGTAAAAACTTAACGAGGTTTAGGTGAAGCATTTTTCAAATCCAAGTTGTAATTTCTGAAATAAAACATGTGCATTGGGTTTCATTTACGGATATCTGTGTGGGGTTTTAGGCAGATAGCGCGAACTACCTATTCCTAATGGGATTACCTATAACCTATATGGGCATAAATGGGACCACGCCAGTTTACCTTCCCCTTCTACCATCGAGGGGTCCATGTCGACTCAAGCAAAGCGAGTGGTTTCAAAAAGATTTTACGACATTTCTTTCAAGTTGGTTTTGATAATAACTTTATATAACATTAGTAAGTGAATTTATGAATATTTAAATTTGTATTTGATTGATTTTTTTGTTTTATTTTGATTTAATAATATTTTATAATATCAGTGAGCGAATTTAGAAATCATGAAATATTAATTGTTTATTTTGATTTTATTTAATGTTTTTTATTTAAAATTCCCTTGTTTGACACTGGTTTAATGTTATAGGTTTTTTTTGTTGTTTTGAATTTTATTTCAATGAGATAAACAAATTATTAATTATTTTAACTAATTATTTAATTAAGGGTAATGAGAATTTTCTCATTTATGTTGTTTGGTTCACGGATTAATTGTTTTAATTATAGGATTTTTTAATTGTAGATTTACTCACTCATTCAGGTTAAATTTATGGTTTTTATTTTCATTTTCATTTTTATAAATTTTATTACAAAGTTGTTAATGACTTGTTTAGTTTATAATGAAATAAAAAATGGTCGTAATAAATATTATTGGGGAGATGACGACGTTGAGCATTAGATCAATGAGATTAATTTAAAATTATATAAATTAATTATTGGTAAATATTTATAAGTATGAATTCATGATAAGCATCAAAACACGTACTTACTTCATGAGACATTTCACATTGTCAAGAAAAACAAATCATCAAAATAAAATTTCTTACAATATCATGATTTATCAATACTACATGTCCAAAAGATCATAATTAACATCATATGACACTTTTTCTGTTGGTTTGATCCACTTGGATTTGATCTTTAAATCTAATGGTTTACATAATACTTCATAACAAAGCCATCCCTAATTGACCCAATTGATCTACCTCATCGCCTAATTAATCAATTTAAATAAGATGGAAAAAAGAGAATAATTGGTTTGAAGAT
The DNA here is from genome assembly GCA_031772625.1 of Pinus tabuliformis. Classification (NCBI taxonomy): domain Eukaryota; kingdom Viridiplantae; phylum Streptophyta; class Pinopsida; order Pinales; family Pinaceae; genus Pinus; species Pinus tabuliformis. Next base: position 706,535,345 of record CM062820.1, read on the forward strand.
AAATATCAATAGTTGATATGTGACTACTACTAAGAATATTCTGTAATATTTTGTGGAGATTAAATACTTGCATAATATTTTTTGATAATTAAATTAAAATTTTCAAAGTCAAATTAAGTGTCATATTAGGTGTCAAGTTAATAAAATTCAAGTGTATCAATTTTTTTATTATTATTGACCAAGTAAGTTTGGGAACATATGTTCGTTTATGTCTGAGAATAAACTAAAACTGAAGAAATAAGCATTAGAATGAATAAATAGATGTTAAATGCATAAGGAATAAACTAAAACTGAGGAAATAAGCATTAGAATGAATAAACAGATGTTAAATCTACTTATGCACTTAAAAGATTATTTTAAATAACAATGTATCACAATCTCACCCAAAAATGTATTTAAAATTTCAACCCCAAATATTATATTAATAAAACTGTAATTTCCAATCACTAATTCATTTTATACTAAATTTAATGATAAAACCAAATCAAATATAAGAAAACCAAGAATGTTAGTGACGGTTAAACTTAAATTTTCGTAATGCATAAAAAATTTGGACTGATAAAAAAAAGGACGCTGGAGATCAATTAGGTTTTGAGAGGTTTTCACTTTCAAATTTCATGTCTCAATGATAGCCAAGTGAAGAATGGTCATTAATATTGGTGATTGGTGAAACCGATCCCATTCCTTGGATTATAAGCCGATGGGAAAGAGTGTTATGGATTGGGGTTGTTGTAGGTGAAAAATTGATTGTGAATAGATGAATTGGACTATGTTAAGAAAGCTAAAGTCAACCATAGGTAAATCACATTTTTGGATTCACAGTTTTATCTTAAGGGTTGGCTTCTATTACAATGAGAGTTGTTGCAACAGAGAGCCTATATTTGGGTGGAGTGTCCCTTTTTTACAATTAGTTAGTAGATACTCCCTAGAAATGTAAGTGTTCATAACTTGTAATTATGCTCCATTAATGTTGTTTTTTCATGGACTATATCACTTTCAATTTTGTTCAATTCGATTTGAAAGTTTAAATCTACATTTTAAGTTTGTGATGACCAAATGGTTTAATTATATTCTATAAGCTCGTATTTTAGTTATTCCATATGATTATTCATTAATAGTATAGTTATCAAAACAAGAATTCAGAAATCTAAGTAACAAATTTGGAGTATAAATTGGTGGTTTCAAGAAGGGTATCAGGTAGATAACTATAATGCCTCAACTCGAATTTGCACTAATTTCTCTAAACACTCAATGTTGAAAACCTACACATTTGGATAAATATCAAGATGATATACAAACGATCTTGTAGCATGAATATTTGTATATACATTTTGCATCTAGCGGCATTCCGAAAGGCATGCATTGTCTCACTCTTTGGTTAGTAGATGAGTACTCCTCTAATGCTCAAACTCTGAGATAATAGCTTTAAGTTGAATTTAATATTTATTTATTTGTTTCTGCACTATAAATGGTTATATCATGGCATAAATTAAGATTGGTAGAAAGAGAGTTGTCTAAAATACCAGTCTTCCATGGAAACTAGCATGTGGTGAGAAGTGAATATCCATTGATGATTTGAAATTGGTCATGCGAATATTCATGGGTAACAATAAATTCATTTTTTTCTAAGTAGTTTTTACCTATTTTAATATATTATTTTATCAAAATTTGCAATTTTTTTGTCCATAGTTATGAGTTATTATCACAATTGGAAGGAACCCTAGCGATGGCGGAACCCTGGGTTTTCTGATGACAGTTATGCAGCTCTGCTTCGGGGCGTACACAACAGACAGGGTTGCACTGTCTCCTTCGCGGGTCTAACCGCGCCCCTGCAGGTCTTCATTTCATTTTCATTTGTTTTTGCCCTCTACAGTCGAGCTGGTCTGTGGTTTGTTTGTCTTTTTCTTGAACGCCCGCGGTTTTCGGCCTTCATCCCTTACCTTGACTGTCATCCCCGTTCTCCCCTGGCATCGAGGCAGTTTGGCATCCGGCGAATATGGTGGAGGAGGACCTTGTGGACTACGAGGAGGACCCCATGCCGGGTCAAGAGATTTGGGCGCACTATTCCACATCGGTTGAGGGCCCCGGGCAGCACACTCTAGGTCGATCGACAGCTGCTAAACAGGCGAAGAAACACACGCCCCTCCCTGGGAAGCGCCAGCATCCTGTGGTTAATGTCGCAGACCTTCCGGGCTTGGAATGCCCCCCCCTCTCCCCTGCCACTCTGCATCTCCTTGGCTCCTCCATTCAGGCCTCCCCCTCATTTGACTCCCCCCTCCCTCACCCCCCGCAACTCCCCCCTCCTCCACCCCCGCTTCCCTCTCTGCCCATGTTTCCCCCCTCCTTTTCCACTGCACAAGCAGGACTGTCTAACCCCCCGAGACCTGAACAACCACTCGATCAACCGGGCTCTTGCAGCCTCAACCCACGCTCACCGATTCGCTCTGGTTGTTTCAGCACTCCCATCCCTAACCCGCGACCCTCGTTCTCAGCGCAACACAGCTCTTCGGAACCTTGCAGGAGCCTTTTGAAAGAATACCCTACAGGACGGCATTCGGAACACCTGAGAAAAGGTCATTGCCTCAGAGCAGTGGACTCGGATATTAACCTGACCTTCGGCGAGGACGTGCAAATGGCAGATGCAATGGACACCGCGAGGAAAGTCCTGGTAGGCCGTGTCAGAGGTAGGAACTACACGGTGGAGAGATTGAGGCTCTGGACAGTGGAGATTTGGGGATCCTTGCTAAAAGAACTACCCGTTATTCGGGTCCTGGCCAGAGGATGGTTCGCCCTCCGCTTTCATAGGGAGGAGTACACGGATTGGATCTTGTCACGGTATTGGCACATAGAGCTCGCTCCTGTTCTATTGAAACGATGGGATCCTTTGTTCGACCCTGAACGTGAACATCTCGGAGCCGGACCCATCTGGGTTAGACTACCTGGTCTTCCCATGCAATTTTGGACTCCCCAAGTTTTCAAGCGTATCGGAGATGCCCTGGGGACATACCTGGAACATGATAAGTCCTTCGAGAAAACTGGAATCATGACTATGGCAAGAATATTGGTTTATCTGGACACCAGGGCTGGGCTGGAAGAGAAAATTACTCTCCACAGGAGACATTTCTCTCGCAAACAACTGCTGGACTATGAAGGAGTCCCATTTCGCTGTAGGAGGTGCCACAAGGTGGGCCACCTATACAAGGATTGTCCCCTGAATGCATCAATGAACACCGAAACCTCAAAGGGGACGAAGCTTCAATCATCTGTAGAACAGAAAAAGGGTGAACAAGAACAAGATGGGCCTCCGATGGAGACTGCTGTGGATGCCTCAAAGAAGAAAGGGAGCCGGCGTAAAGATCCTTCATCTCCCCCAAGGACTCGCTCCAAATCAGCAACAGATGCCACTTCGCAGTCGGGTAATCAGTCATCCCCCTTTCCTGATGTTTTATTTACGGATGTTATGTTAAATGTATTGCATTCATCGCTGCCTACCCATACTTCAGCATTTTGCGCTATTCCCTCCATCCTCTGCCCTTTATCTGCGCCCCCACCCACTTTTTCCACCACCCCGACTTCTCACAGGGATTTTTCCACCCCCCCTCTCACACTCCCTCTCCCCCCGAGCCTGACCCCCACCCCTACAATCTCTGCTCTTGTTCCCGACCCACTCCCCCGCGTCTGGGTTTGGGACTTTCCCCTGGAAGGACCAAACTTCATAAACCGGTCAGAGGGCGCCCTTCTAAGTTAAAATCTGCCATTAAGCTAGCAGTGGCGGATGTGGCAAGGGGCCGACAACATACCATTGAGAGGGCGCTTAGAGCATTGGAGCCCACTGCCCGAGGTCCCCCATGATTTGGCTCTCCTACAACTGCCGGGGACTAGCCAACCCCAAAAAGAGATTGGCTCTAAAATGATTGTTAAAGGATACCTTCTGTGACATGCTCTTCCTACAAGAAACACTTGGTACTGCTGAAGACTCTATCCGAACCCTGCACTCTATTCTTCCGGGTTGGACATTTCAGGGCTTGGATGCCATAGGCAGGTCTGGCGGTCTCGCAATTGGCATCAACCCTCGAACTGTCAAGCATATATCCACCTGGGGCGGCATGGGATTCATTGGCATGGATATCTTCGTCGGGGAGTTGGGATTACAGTTAAAAGTTATCAACATCTATGCTCCTAATCAGAACAGAATGGAATTCTGGCACAATTTGCTGGAACATGGTCTTATCACGAATTCCACCATCATAGGGGGGGACCTTAATTTCTCATTGGGTATGGAAGAATCCTGGGGACATCATGCTCAAATTGACCCAATTTCTGACCAGATGAGCACTCTACTCGACTCCTGCAACTTAATTGATGTCCCCATGAATAAGAAATTGCCCACCTCGCACAATAGAAGGATTGGGGAGGCTGCCTTGGGACGCCGTTTGGATCGATACTTGATTCACCAAGACCTCATCCGACACCTCCCCCTTTATCGACAATGGGTGGGTACAGGGGGATCCTCTGATCATCTTCCCATTTTTCTACAAGTTACTGGACCATCAAAAAAGCCGCGCTCTCCTTTCAAATTTTTTGCTAGACATCTTAATGAGCCTGAATACATCAATATGGTGACTGAATTCTGGAGAGCACAGCCCCCACTGAGGGAGCATAGGTTGGCTGCGGATTTCGTTTCTCGGCTCAATAAACTCAGGTCAATGACAGAGGAGTGGTCTAAAAGAAAAAAGCGGAGAGATGACTAGATACTTGTTGATATAGAAATACAGATTGCACAGGAAACGGATGAACAGGGGCTAGGGTTCCTTACGGAGGAGACTAAAAAGAATCTAGTCATGCTTGAGAACCAAAAAAACAAGATCCTACTGGAAAAAGAAGAACAATGGAGATTGAAAAGTAGAGCCACCTGGCTCCAAGCAGGGGATGGCAATACCAAATTCTTCCACAACTATGCAAATGGAAGAAAGGCTACTAATACTATTTGGCAGATGCCCTGTGAGACTGAGGGTTGGGCCTCTACTCACCCTCAACTCGCCAGATTGGGGATTACACATTTCAAGAGGCAATTCACTGCACCAGCAGCCATCAACCTCCCGGATATCATCAATATCGTTGCCCACTTTCCGAGGTTTGTGGATCCGGAGGAAGTAGAGGACTTAAATCATCTGGTCACTATGGAAGAATTGGAAGGAACTCTCAAGTGGTTCAAGAAAGATAAGAGTCCTGGTCCGGATGGCTGGCCAGTGGAGTTCTATCTGGCTTTTCTCGAGCTTCTGGGAGGGGATCTTCTTGCTGTTATAGAAGAAAGCAGAATTTCGGGTCACATACACCCCCTCATAAACTTCACCTACTTGGCCTTGATTCCAAAGACTGATTCACCATCCTCCTATAACGACTTCAGGCCTATATCCCTCTGCAACTGTCTGTACAAAATCATCTCTAAAATTATCACCAACCGCATCAAGCCTATATTATCCAACCACATTTCCCAGGAACAATTTGCTTTCCTACACCATAGACATATTCAGGATGCCATTGGAACAGCCCAGGAAGCTCTACACTCCATCAAGCTCAAGAAACTCAAGGGACTCACGCTCAAAATTGATTTGAAAAAGGCTTTTGACAAGGTGAACTGGCTATACTTAAAGATGATTCTTACTCATTTGGGCTTTCCCCCAGCACTCATCAGCTGGATCATGGGATGCATCTCCACTGTCTCTTTCGCCATTCTTATTAATGGCTCAGCTTCGCCCTCCTTCACCATTGATAGAGGGATCAGGCAGGGATGCCCCTTATCTCCCCTACTATTCCTAATCATCATGGAAGGTCTGAGCAGGTTCATTGCCACTGAAAAAAGGAGGGGAGGACTTCAAGGCCTAAAAATCATGGATCAATTCTATCTAACACATCTACTTTTTGTAGATGACATATTAATCTTCTTGAATGGTAGCGTCAGGGACTCCACCACCTTGAATGAGATACTGAACCTATTCTGTAGAGCCACCGGAATGGAAATCAACAGGGAAAAATCAACCATCTCGCTATCTGAATGCACCTTACAAGAATCTCAGCTGGCCACTCAATTTTTTCCCTACCTAGCTACTGATTTGATGGGGGGATTAAAATATTTGGGATTCAGATTAAAACCAGATGGATATAAGATCACAAACTGGACCTAGCTCATCACAAAAGTGGAAAAGAGAATTAGCTGTTGGTGTCATAAGCTCCTATCTAGGGCAGGCAGGCTGGTCCTTATCAAATCAGTCCTTGAGGCCACCCCGGTCTACTGGATGTCACTTGCTTGGATTCCTAGAGGAATCCTTCACAGAATACAACAAATCTGTTGCAGATTCCTATGGAATGGAAATAAGGAGGGTAGACCTTTTGCCTGGGTCAAATGGACTAGAATTGCTACCCCGAAGCAGTGGGGAGGTTGGGGACTTAAACTCCTCCTGGCCTTTGCTCATGCCTTGGCCGCCAAACAGGGTTGGCTCCTCCTTAAACAAAATAGCCTATGGACACAGGTTATCCTTCATAAATACATCTGGTCGGTGACCATCATAGATTGGATCAGAAGCCCAACCTGGAACAAAAAGGACATTTCGGTGATATGGAGGGCCATCCTGAATTCTATCTCTATCATCAAGGAGGGTTTATTATGGAAGATTGGAAATGGGGCATCTGTCCGAATTGGCATTGATCCTTGGATTGGTAGTGGAAACTCCCATATACTTCCTGATGGACTGAGGTATCAAGTATTTGGGTCAGATAGGGGATCAACAAAACACTACTTTCCATACTTAAGCCTGGTTGACTGAACCACACTGGCACCTACCTAATGACTGGCGCAGAATCTGGCAAAGCTACCTAAGGGCTCTTACAGAAACACATGTAAGATTGCACATTGCTGAAGAAGATGAACTAATCTGGGCGCACTCTAAAGCAGGGCAATATACTCCGAAACAGGGTTATAACATAATCATTGCTGACAAGAAACCAGAGAATATTAGAAGCTGGTGGAATAATCTATGGAAGCTACAAGCTCCTCCACGCACCAGACTGCTGATGTGGAATATCCTGGAGGATAAGATCCCCACGGGCTCCTTCCTGAAAAGAAGGGCTTTTATGGGGCCGACCCGATGTGTTCTCTGTCTATAGGACGAAGAATCGACCCAGCACCTGTTCCTCTCCTGCCCAACCACCAGGAGCATATGGGCACAAGTACTTCAATCACTGAATATGACTAGAACCTGGCAGGGGGTCGACATTACCTCGGCTTGGGAGTCCTGGTGGTCCACATCAGCCATACCAAAAACGAGAAATCTGCCTCTCCTGGTCTCTTGGTATATCTGGCTCAAAAGAAATAAATAAAATTTCGAAGATTTCGCGGTCAACTGGAACCTCCTCCCATTACAGATTTGTGCCGCCTTCGAAGAGCTTCCAAATGTGGACAGTCAAAAGCGCCAAAGAACTATCCAACAGGAACGGATCAACAAAGACATCCCGTGGGCCTATTATGACGGAGCAGCCCAAATTCACGGCTATGGGGGTGGAATATGTCTCTATCTTTCTGACTCACACTTCTACCAGATCTGTTTGGGTCTGGGACCCGGCACCAACAACCATGTTGAATTAATAACTCTCCGCCACCTACTATACTTTGCTATCCTGAAACACTGCCGAAGCATTCAAATTTTTGGAGACTCAAAGATAGTGTCTGATTGGTTTAACAATTCAGCTGTTTGCAATGCTTACTCTCTGAGAACTATATTGGAAGAAATTGTTTTTTTCAAAACATTCTTTGATCAGATTTCTGTTTCTCACATCTACAGGGAAAGAAATGAAACTGTTGATAGGCTTTCAAAAGAAGCGACGCATCGTCCTCTAGGGGAATGGATGATAACAGAACATTCACCAGCAGGGGTCTATCATTATTTCCACAGACCATACATGGATGAGGAACCACCGAGAGGCAACAACCTCTAATTTTTCCAGCATTTTGATTATGAACTATATGAAACTACTCTATACATAATAAAACTATCTTTATAAGTATATTAGCCCTACGTGGGTATTATTTTGGAACTATATAGCGGACATAGGTAACAGAACAGTACACCCCCTGGGTCTACTTGTATTTATTTTTGGTTATTGACTGTGGATTTCATTGCCACGTTTACAGCATATGCCTTTGGGCATCAACAACATGTAATTTCTCATTATGAAATTATGAATTATCTTTCTTCGAAAAAAAAAAAAAGAAGAAGAAGAAGAAAAGAAAAGAAAGAAGAAGAAGAAGAAGTTATTATCACAATTGCACATAATTATGCTTCCATTTCCTTCATTGTTATTTTATGGTCAAATGGTAAGGCAATTCCACATGGTTAAGAAATGTGAGGCATCTAGATCATAAGAGATAACAATAGTGAAAAGACTAATGACATTATGGGCAATGAAAACAATGAAGGTGGGGATGGGGATGAGAGTAAGTTTAGTTGATTCACATGTTTAAGAAAATGGCAAAGTGGGATGAAAGGGATAATATTGAGGATTCAATGGTAATGAGATGAAGAAAAATGATAATGAGAAGAAGAAAAATGATAATGAGCAGAAGAAAAATTCAAACTAGTTGAAGATGAAGGTGAAAATTATGTGGTAAAACTTTCCAATGAACTAACAATGTGCCGAACTTGAAAAATAAATTGGGTACATCTATTTCTGTTGGCAAGCTTAAATATCATGCACAATTACATTTATTTGATAGTCTCATGTGTGACGGTTTAGACATAGTTGGTGGAGCTTTGATTGTGTGTGGAAAATCCTCTGGAGATAGTTAGTGTTGAGCACCATTAAGAAATTCCATTATAAGGCCTTCTAATAACTACCCAAAACCTTTAAATGACAGGTTCTTGTGTGGAACCTTGCAAATTTCCAAGGTTCAAGGCATGAACCAATCATTTAAGTTCTGAGCAATTCATAATGGCAATTTCATAGTGGGGGCTTAGTGCTTGCCTCTGAAAGGTAGGGAATCCAATTGCACTTGTCTGAAAGCTCTGGTAGGAAAGGGGCGAGTTAACAAGTGGACATGTAAGGTGTATGAAGGCCTCCTAAAATAAGTATATGGGAACAATTTCTTAACACTAAGTATTTCAAGGAGTGTACATCACAAAGTTCTCCAAAGAAAAGTTTTGAATAAGAAATTGCTTATGTCAGTGAGTACTAAGTTCTTCATATGCACTATGGACACGGGGAAGTTTGAAATGGGAGCGTAGATACAAAGCTCACACATTTGTTGCGAGGTAGATGCAGTGTTTGCATTTTAATTATTAGGAAAAAGTCTATGATGATTTTTCAGTGAGAAAATGAAGTGTAACAATGAAGGAAAGAAAAATAAACATACTTGATATTCATATTCCCACAATACTCTTAATTCCTTTCCTTCCACTTCCAAAAATTTTAAATTCTCCATGGGAATCTAGGAAGGCAGGGAAGAATGTGTACACTTATACCAACAAATCCACTGGAGCTGTGGTGCTAGCACCCTTCTTAGTATATGTTCTAAATAATCACATTCAACTGTGACAAGTTGCAAATTCAAAATGCCACAAAAATGGAAATTATGTAATAAAAACCTCAGATAGTTCCCAAACAGATAGAAAATAATAAGTAGATGACTGAAGCATGCAAATATATCAAATTGAAGTAGGCTGATATATGAGATAGTTGAGTTCAAAAGGTTTGAGATTTTTGAGAACTATCAGAAAGCGTAATTAGATGATTGAAACAGATGAAGGTGGATTAAAATGTTAAGACCCTTTATACTGTAAATGAATGATTTACCAAACCCCTTTCCATAATCATGAAGTGACCAGGGCAATAATTTCAATACTCCTGAAATAAATGAGTAATTTTTTAATCAAATCATTATTTGTGAAGGGTTAATTTATTATTAAAACTTCATTTTGGAAGGGAAATTTTTTAAATAGAATGTTCCATGACGGGAAGTATAAAGACTCAAAACTTCAAAAAAAAAATGTTTGACGTATATAAAGGAATCCAAATTCCAACCCTGATAGCAGGAATGAGGCCATGGAAAACTGGAGGGGTGCGACTCACATCTACTTGCATTATGAGCTCTGGTCTATTAACCTCATATTGAAAGACTACTTTCAATGGTCAACGCCACAAACTATCTTGTAATCAGACAACATTTAAGAGATCGTTCAGGCAATGTAGGCTTGGGTTTATCAGAAATCTAGATGAACCTTATCATCAAATGCTTCTTAGTCTCAAATAAGATCAACCTTATCATCAAATGCTTCTTAGTCTCAAATAAGATCAACCTTATCATCAATTGCTTCTTAGTCTCAAATATTAGGAAGGTAGGAAAACATTTACGATTTACTCACAACTTCTTCCACTGTTGGCTCTAGTCTAGTAACCTTATACTGTCAGACTTTTGATGGGAAATGCCACAAAATATCTTGTGAGAAGACTAGGATATTGGCCAAGAAATATAGGCTTCAATATTTTGTATTTGACACCTTTGAATTCACATAATTGTTTTTCTTCTTCTTTGAATCTTTCTTGTTTTTATTTTGTTCTTCATCTAAATCTTCCCCCTGTTTAATGCGTTCCTTTTCAGCCCTCCTTAGTGACTTGTTATCTTTTCCTCCCTTCTTTTGTTCTGGAATATTTTTCAAAATAAAAGTAGACAACTTATCCCTCATATCTACATCAGTAATGTACCCACATGCAACACATCGCAGGGATGTAATTTGTGTATTTGATATTAGAATATCTATCTCTAAATTTCCACATCCATAACACTAGAAATCTCTTTTTATAAAAATTTCCAGCAAAGGCCACATTCCTTCTATCTATGTAATGCCACCTTCTTCTACCACCGGTATCTTATGTTAGCTTCTATAACTAAGTATATTTTTCAAGGTACAAATGAAAACCACATCCTTTGGGTTATGTAAATGCATAGAGGATGTCTTTCTGAATACTACCTTAGTCATTGTCTCTGTTTTAGAGGGGTACAATGTTTGCATGTTTGCATCGTTTCCAGAAAGAAGCCTGAAGCACAATGTAAGGGTATGTCTACAAGGTAAGGATTTGTCTGGCATTTGGATATGTGTTGATCAATATTCCATCCGAAACCCTCCAAAAATTTAGAGCTTTACAAATTTGTTGGCCATTGCTTGCAAATCTATGCTAGGAACCATGCTATAAAAAAAATTGTATGATGCTATGCAAATTTTCAGTGTCACAAGTCCTTTTCCTTTATTATTATTAGGAGAGCAACTCTAGTTTCTTGCATGCCCAAGCAATAATGATGAATCTATTCCCTATCAAGAATTGGGTCTAGAGACACCTTGATAGGGGTGGGGAGTAATTCTAAAAGAACCACCCTTTACTTATAAACATATTTTCCTTATTAAATGCAATACATGTCACAACATGTTCTGAAGCACATACCTAACCGTGCTAGTTATATCCATTGTTGCATTAGTTTTAGAACCTTGACAAGCATGTAAAAACAAGTTTGCCACCACTTCATACTTTTCCATTATCAATTCCAAGCCTCATATATTGATAGTACTTGACATATTAAATAGACTTTATGTTTGAAAATAATTGTAGCAACAATATATATTAACTTTAATCACCTACAGTCATTTTATTTCACTTTCTCCACCTGACCATAGATATAGCTTGCTCTACAGTATGAATTTTGTACACATTTAATAAGGATTGAACATTTTAAGACAATCTGATTAAACAGATCATTCCTTGATATGAGGATTATACAAGGAATTGTAAACTACTTCCCATGCCTGTGCAAAATCCATCTTGTGCACAACTTGGGATGTATATCACAACTTCTCAAGGCCACATTCGAAGCGGGCTATTGTAGGCATTGCATGAGAAAAATGGCAGATTCGACAACACAATCTGCTGCACAAAATATATTGAATACACCAAGTATACAAATTCATAGGTGAAAGCACTGCTCCCATATATTTCAAGGGTTGCACAACAACCTTAATTAGCAACGAAATTTAGGAGACATATCGACATAAAAAGAACTCATCATGGGATGTCTTGTGCATCCTTAAGAGTTTAATTACTCTATATATATAGATATATATATATAATGCTCCTATATTAAAATAGATCTGATGAATTTTTGATAATTTCTAGGTTCGAGTACAAATGAGTATATATATATATATATAGAAATTTTTAAAAATTCATCAAATCAATTTTAATATAGGAGCATTATATATATATATATATATATATATATGATATAGGAGCATTTTATCGATATTCAGGGAGAATTGATATGCCTTAATTTGTTGATTTCTTAAATGATAGAGTTGGGTTTGTATTGCAGATTTGAAGCTGAAATGGCACGTGCCATGTGGACCAAATAGTGTCATCACTTTTCCTAGTGTTCCATGGATGAAGCCATGGTACTGGTGGTCATGGCCAGTTCTCCCCTTAGGGTTTTCTTGGCATGATTGGCATGAGCAGAGGCATCAGACAATAGGGTATGGATGATTTCATATATACTGTATTGAACCATATTATTCTTTAACTATTTGAGACCCTATTCTTCTAACTAACAAGATCCTTCCAAGTTGCAGGTATGGAGCAGAGATTCCTCTGATTATAGCCGAGTCACTGTTTTACTTGGTCACTCTGGCTCTGTCGATGATTGCTTGCAAGGGCTCCCAAATAGCTTCATCTAAGTTCTACCTCTTGAAATCAGAATAGGGTTTGTCATTCTATTCCATTATTCCCAAGTTGTTGGTTCTATTTAGTATGGTGGGAAGTTACTTGCTTCCATTTTTTCTTGTTCCAAGAACAATTAATCCTTTGATTCGTTGGGGACTTTATGTATTGGGTTCCATGTCCATTGGGGTTCTTATTATAAATTATTTCTAGCTCCCAGTTTTGTCTGTGTTCACCCCTTGGTTGGGTATATTTGGGGTACTTCTTGTCATGGTCTTTCCTCTTTATACCAATGGCATAGTAAGAGCATTATCGGTAGCAACATATGCTCCTTTGGTTGCTCAATTTGCATGGTGGGCTCTTGGGAGAGCAATGTCAACATTGTCAAAATATGATCAACCATAGTTTCAGATCACCAAGGGAGATATGGAGAGAGAGTGAGGGAGATAGGAGAGCGGGAGGGAAGAGAGAGAGAAGGTGTTTTGGGAATTTAGTGTCTATGGATAAACGCTTAAACTCCTAGACTAGTAGCTAAGTCTAGAACAACAGTTTAAAGAGTTCTCTACTTTTCCTATGATTAATAGATTAAATAAGAGGCAAAGAAGTCCACCTATAGCCTTCGCTTGCTCCTTATCTCCCTTGACCAATTTTGTCGCTCCTCTCCATACTTAATCCACTTGAAGAGTACCTGCACACAGACATAAGACAACAACCAATCAAAGCATATGATAATGATCTATTGATTAAACATAGCATGGAATCAAGTACATGATATACATATGAAAGAATAAATGAATAACACAAGCATATGGAAAAAGCTTTGAACACTTTATTAGTAAAAGGAAGAGCTACAACCCATTGCTTGATTCAACATCACTCCTCCAGTTCAATCCCATCCTCTCCTTATAACAAGCAAGACATTTTGACATCATTACAATACTTGAAATCAACTCAAGTCTCACACTAAAATCATCTCCCTATAATTCAATAATTTCCAACCCTTGATCACTTAGATGAGTGGTCTTTTTATAGGTGAATGAAGGAAGTTATGCCATAAATGGTGATAATGAATGCCCTCCCAAACTTAGAATTTAGTTCCATGGAGGAAGGGATAAGGGATTGATGTTCCTTAACTCCCTTCCTCATCCAAATACGAACCCAAAGGAGTGGATAGCCTTGAGAAACTTCTAGAGGCACCCAATGGATAAGGAATCTTTCAAACCCTAATGGAAATTCGCTCAAATTCGCCCAGCGCAAGCCAAAGAGGGACCAAGTGCACTGCATAGCACCCTATCAGTGTATGGTTTGCATTGCAGCACACCCTAATGAAGGCCTACCTGCGTTGATCTTCTTAGAGGCAGTTTCTGGATGATTTTGGTCATGAAACTTCTTGGGAAGCTAGGCATTCTGATGGTTGACTTCTTTAGGGCATGTAACAACTGAATTAGGGTTTGATGGGCCCTAATAGTACTGATCTGTAGGTTGGTTTTGATGTGCCCAAATGGATCTGTAACAGTTTCCCCCTAAGGCATGAAGTCGTAAATATGTATATCGAGTGAAATGCTTTATCATGTGGAGAGGAGGTTTCAAAGCAAAATGTGAACTACATCAATTACAATACATATATCATGATAATTTGATTTTTTCTCATGAACTAGCTGAGGGAAGGCATACCCATACTCAGCTTATAAACTTTTCATTACATGTACAAATATAGTTGCCTACAGATATAGACCCATGAATGGATGACCATGAATGTAAGGCCATTGTACATTTGATATATTACTCCTGAATATATCACAGCCCGGATGGATGAAAATATATGGGGTCTTCAATCTCGTCCAATCAAGTACAAGCCTAACCATGTGAATAGATGTTCTGAAGTCGAACATGGAAAGACATCGTCTGATTACCAGCCAATGATGTAAGCCATTGACAGACGCGAGAGGAATCACCGATAATGATAATGACCCTCAAGGTACTACAATACATTTTGTATGGTGTGAATAAATGATTTGATGTCGAACACCATACAAAGTCTTTCGGTCGAAGACCAGTGATGTCAACCAATCGTCGGAAGCGAGAAACCTGCCATTGATGTATGCAAGCCTCAAGGTACTGAAGGGGTGTTTCTAAGTCAACTTCTTGGATGATGTGCTGATGTCGACAAGAAGTGACTCATCGTAGGAGGGCCTTGATGTATCCCACATCAACGACAAAAACAAGGTAAGTGATTTTGAAGATGAAAAAATTGACTGATGACACAAGGTTCAGGAATGGCAGTCATGAAAATGAAGGTTTACGGTATTGCAAAGGATGAAGTTTGAATGGAATGACTTCTCTTGAACATGTCGGTGAAACTAAGATGAATTGGTAGCATTGACCCAAAACAAAGTAATGGATGGTATGATGGACCAATGGTGTGATAACCATCAAGCTGAATGACCCAACCCACATAGTCACGATGATGAGATGAAAGTGTCATGTTCAAGAGCGACTTGCTACCATAAAGTATTTCCCCTTTTTCCAATTTTCCCTAGTCATTGCTGACCAGTACCTCTTTATTTTTTATCAAGCTTGAGGAGGATAACATATGCTTGTATAATTTCACCCTTCGGGCGAATCCATCGCTATTTGATGCTTTAACGAGTCTAGCGAAGGTGAAACTCAGTCTTGTCTAGATGGACAAGTTTGTCGCTATTTGATGTTTTTAACCATAAAGATAACTCGGTCCTTTTCATGTTTAGGGAGTTTGAAAAGGAACGAAAAGGAAACTCCACAAATTCTTTTTCATAAGTTAATCTCTCAAGTCCGAAAAAGTGTAAAATAATACAAGAGAGATATTGTTTCCAATCCTTTAACAAGTTGGAAAAGACAAGCGCTTAGCAATCTTTTCATATTTAGAGAGTCTAAAAAAAAGCTTAAAAGAGGACTCCAAGGGGGTTCCTTTTTCGTTTTTAGCAAAGCTCGAAAAAGAGATAAAAGTTTGCTTTGTGGTCAAAGATGTTCAATTTACATTTGAGCACGTAAGATTCTACATTTCAGTTGTTAAACCTGCTCAAAACACCATCAAAATAGATTAAAAATACTCGTTCCATGGATAAAAATGAATAAAACTAATGTTTACTCGATTAATGTGCAAGAAATAAACATAAAAACAGGTTTTACCATTCATTTTTACCATTTCACTTTTACCCTTTTATTTTGGTGCTCTAGAACAGTTTTTGCCTCAAAGTTCACTAGTTGATTACAGAGGATTCAGTGAACCGTTTCTCGTGCCATTCGGACCAGGTAGGAGCTATCTCTATTCTCCTTCATTTCGTTCCATTTATTTTCAGTTTTAAGCAAAATTTTGAGATTTTGAGGCCCCTAGGGTTTCATTTTTCAAACTCTGGATCAGTGCACCCTTTCAATATTCAAAGGTGTGCTGCATTGCATAAACCCAGAAGGCTGTAAGCATTGCAGTGCGTTGTCTCTAAGGATGGGGTGCGTTGGGCGCAAAAACAAAATTTACACAACTATTTTCTCCCAAATTTACCGCTGATTTTTGCAAAAAATGGATCCTAATTTTTCTAATGGTTGCATTGTAGACGTTCCTCGGATCAAAATGGTGATTATATGGAGAGAACATGAGCATGAAGAACAAGATATGATTGCCCTAAATAATCAGGGTACGGTTGAGGCCCTAAGGAATTGTGGGTTACTCAAGTATTTTCGATTATCTAGCATGCGGCAACAAATTGAGATTTTACAGTTCCTTGTTTGTTCTTGGGATCCTACCGATTAGGCCTTTCACATCAGGGACAAAGTGATCCCTTTTACCATTGATGATATATACTTTTTGACTGGACTGTTGAGGTGAGGTGCCCCCATCTCACTATCAGGATT
This sequence comes from Pinus tabuliformis, assembly GCA_031772625.1. Lineage (NCBI taxonomy): Eukaryota > Viridiplantae > Streptophyta > Pinopsida > Pinales > Pinaceae > Pinus > Pinus tabuliformis. The sequence continues at coordinate 706,551,986 of CM062820.1, forward strand.
TACCAGAGGAGGTGAATCAGTGAGAGATTATATACGACAGTTCTGCCGGGAAGGAGCTCAACCTAGCAGAGACGGAAAGATTAACATTAGGGATGTTAGTGATTTACCGTTGAGGACGATCCTCTTTACCCTTGCCAAACTGGTTGGCAGTGTGACACTACATTTGGAAAATAGATCATACATGTAATATGCATTAGAGTGTTTAGAGCCAAAAGTGTTCAACTGGTGTGAGGCAGTTCTTTCATCCATGAAAGAACAACTGACCAAGGTAAAGAATGGAAAGACAATTTTTTTTGGCTATGGGTCAATCCTAATTTCTTTTGCCCTGGAGAGAATACCACTTATGCAGCCACAACTCATTTCATTGGGAGTACCTAGACCTAGAGATCCACAGATGTAGAGATGGGTAGATCTTATGGCTAGACATGCTGGTCAGTCATTGATCTCATTTACCCCTGCATTCTTTGAGTGGTTTGATCGACAGGATATGGCCTTCGCAGAATATCCATATTCAGGAATGGATTTCCATGGTGATCCAGATTTGATGTTACCAGTTGGGGCACAGTGGAGTGCTATAGGTAAATTGTTTGACCAAAGTGTTTTTGATTTTTAAAATTTCTACGTTTTTTTGTGTTTTTTGATTATTTCCAAGACTAAACAAAAAATTTTTTTAATGTATGCAGATGTTGGACCTATTCGACCTATGGGACACCAACGAGAGGCAAGTGGGCCAGCACAGAGACCTGTTGGGAGAGTAGTTCTTCGAGACTTAGATTTAGCTGAGACATTGGCTGAGCTACAGGATCACATAGAGGGTTTGACCCTAGGCATTTCAGATGTCCGGATCGAGGAGTTGCCTATGCGACTGCAACGCCACACCATCGGTGTGCCGAGTCATTGGATGAGACTCTTACGTATGATAGCATAGGCTGTGACCTATTATCATGAGCAACACTAGTCTACTTAGATGTTTTTGCATACATTTTTAGTTTTTGGGTCAGATGACCAATTTTTGTCTTGGACACAAACTATTTGTAAAAACTTTTAACTCCTATTTTACTTTTAGAGTTTTATTATGGTTAAGTGATGCAATCCTATTCAATTGATGATGTGAACTAAAAATATTTACTTTACATATGTCGCAAATGTCTATTTAACACATAATTTGCTAGAGAATCAGTTAATGTGTTTAGATTTCTGGAAATATGATGATATTGAATAAACTCAAAATACCTTTCCAAAATACAAACTCTAAGGAACATGTGATGAATTGCTGGATTTCGGACGATATAAACGCCAGTAAGTTGTAGTACAATGAGTTGTGAGTCTAGCCTAATGATGATTCAGCATATGCCAAGTGAAATGGCATCAGGGAGGAGTTCAATCAATGCACTAAACTCAATGATGTTGTTCATAAATTGTCCAATACATTTCCCTCTAAAACTCACTAACTCGCCGCTTGGAGCGAAAATGGCCCATGCTGCAGAGGATAAATTAAGCGTACTACGACTAGCCCCATCGATGTAACCAACAAATGGTTCCAAAAATTTTGCACCAAATGCAAAGTGGATTACTTAACCAAATAAGAACTCTAAGAGAAACACACACACACATGCAATCAAAGAATGTAGACAGTGAGTTTTACTACACTTAACTAAGCATAGTAACGTTTAAGGCACAACCCATTTCGAGGCTGCGACAATGGAATCCCATCATATTCCACTAAATCGTAGGAACCTTTTGTCAAAACACGCTTAACAATGTAAGGGCCCATCCAAAGCGGTTCAAATTTTCCTGCGCCAAGTTTATCAGGCTCCTGGTCATAAAGCAAGACCAGGTCACCTTCTGAGAAGACACGAGGCTTGATATTTTTATCATATTGCGCCTTAATACATTTCTTGTGCGCTTCATTAGCCAATGCAACATCGCGAAGGGTTTCATCCAGATGGATTAACTCCAAGAAACATGCTTCTTTTTCAAAAGTGTCGGGTAGCAGGTCAATCACGAGTTTGAGAGACAAGATTTCACATTGGATTAGTAAGATTGCTTCCAAACCATACACCAACTGAAAGGGTGTAAATCCGGTCACATTTCTCACCGAGGTTCAATATACCACAGAGCCAACTACAGGATTAAATGCCAATTTCTTTTATGAGCTCCAATCATTCTTTGCAACATGCGCTTAAGGACTCCGTTGATAGCCTCAACTTGTCCAGTATGGAGTAGAACTATAATGTGATAGTCCTAACTTGGCGGGCAACTCAACCAGCATGTGATTGCGAAAATGCGATCCAAGATTTGTAACTATGGCTTGTGGTACACCAAACCTGGCAACCACACGGTTGAAGAAAAATAAAGTAGCCGTTTCGCCACTATTGTTCAATGTTGGCATTGCCTCGGCCCATTTGGTAAAATATTCAACGACGACTATAATATACCCATGCCCCCTGGTTAAGGTGGGGTTACATGTCATAAAGTCAATGCCCCATTTGGTGAATGGGCCAACAACAACAACTGGATGCAGTGGTGCAGGTGGTAATCTGGTTTTTCGGGCAAATATCTGGCGAGCACGGCAACTTCTGACAACAATAATGCAATCTTTGAATATAGTTGGCTAGAAGTAACCAGCACGGAGAATTCTCTGTATGGTAGCGTAACTGGATAAATGCCCCCCACAAGCCTTGAATGACATTCATTCAAAGATTTTTCGACTTCCTCATGAGTGAGGCACCTACGTAAAATCGTATCGACACCACGATGGTAAAGTGTATAACCAACGATAAGATAATCTTTGGCTTGGTATCGAGTACGTCACTGTTCAGAGCGAGAGGTACTAGGCCGAAAAGCTTGGTTCTGGAGATAGACCAGTATATCTCTATACTATGGATCACTTGACGAGATAAGAAACAGAGACTCATCTAAGATTGATGCTTTTGATGTTAAATCACTGGAGGATGAGGGAAGATCACAAAGTAACTCAGTGAAGTCAAGAGATTTCTTTGATTTAGACTTGATGAATTCTAAATCAAACTCCTGCAAAATTACTATCCATTTTGAATATTTCCCCCCCAGCAATTGACGTGACAAAATGTATGTCATAGGGTTGCAATCTGATATAATGGTAGTTTTACGAAGGAGGATATAATGACGAAATCTCTGTACAGCTTGAACAACTGCCAAAGCTAACTTTTCGACATAGGAATACTTACTTTCTGTATCATTGAGATTACGACTCAAGTAATAAATAGGATGTTCAATTCCACTTTCTTCTTGGACTAAAACCATACCAATGGTTGTATCTGCAGCAGCGAGATACATGTAATAGTATTTTTGATAGTTTGGGGCATACAATAATGATGCTCTAATCAGGGAATCTTGGAGAGCATCAAAGGAAGCTTGTGCAACCTGATCCAAATGGAAGGGTACCTATTTCTTCAATAGATGTGTAAAACCTTTAGCCAATTCAGCGTAGTTTGGAATGAACCTCCTCAAAAATTTTGCCTTCCCTTGAAGTATTTGTAACTGTAACAAATTTGAAGGTGGAGGCAAGTCAAGGATTCCTTGAACCTTAATTGGATCAAGTCGAATTCCATCTTTTGAGACTACGAATCCAAGCAATCGACCAGAGCCAAAACAAAACACACACTTGTGTAGATTGAGTCTTATCTTGTAGTGTCGACGCTGTAAAAATATTGCTCTCAAATGTTGCGGGTGATCAGACTGCTTTCATGAATGAGCAGGTAAATCATCAAGATAAGGTTGAACAATGTGTTTGATGTCATGGAAGGCATAATTCATTGCCCTCTAAAATGTAGCCCCTGTGTTCTTCAAACCAAAAGGTAACTTTCAATAGGCGAATGTGCCCCAAGGACATATAAAAGCTATTTTAGATTGATCCAGTGGGCGGATATTGATTTGATTGTAGCCAGAGAATCCATCCATGAACGAAAAGATTTCACATCTGGCACATTCGTCAATAATCTGGTCAATAAAGGGTGTAGGATAATTGTCTTTTGGACATGCTTGATTTACATCCCTATAATTGATGCACACTCAAATTGTCCCTTGTTTTTTCATCACCGGAACAATGTTTGGTACCCAGTTGGTAAGAGGTACAAGAAAAATGAAGCCAACACACAAAAGTTTTTCAACCTCTACTTTAATGGTAGCGACTTTCTTAGGATGAACAGGTCGAAGCCGCTGTCATACTGGTTTGACATCAGGGTACATTTTAATCTCATGTTCAACAATACTTGAGTCAATTCATGGCATCTCCTCGTAAGACCATGCAAAAATATCTCTAAATTCACGAAACAGGGTACAGTAATTATCAAGTTCCAATGAAGAACAAGATTTTCCGACATGAATGTTCTCTACAATATTAGGCTTGGTTGAAATGTTTATAGAAATTGTTTCTTCTATGTTTGACAAATTACGCTAAGAATCTACAGTTTCTATTCTAACAGAATTCGACAAGAAATCAACAATTGATGGATGTTTTAACTCGTTTGAATAATCTTCATTGTCTTATGGAAGATTGAAACGATATTGATAATCTCCCCATGGTTCCTCTCCTATCATCATTGATTGGATGATTCCTTCATCCATAGAATGTATACGTGAAAAATGATCCGAAGAGGTACCATATTCTAACAACCTATCTACCCATACAAAAGTTGAGTGCGGATTTGGGTTTGCCACACAAGCCCGAAAGATTGATTGCTATGATAATTCAATGGGGCTTAACGACAATACCTCATGATTACAGTCAACTTCAAATTGGTTGGAAATCCTCCTTAAATCAGATGAGGTAGAGGAAATCATGTTGTAGGTTTCTACTTTTGCCACTTCCGCCAAATCAGATGGTGGCGGGAGGTTAAAAGTACCCATTAGGGAAGGATATTTAAAGAGACCTACTCCAGCACTTTGAAGTGACAACAGGGGTCCGTGTACCAATGAAATGCTTCCTGTAGCCTGTGAAATATTAGCAAAGAAGGCTAGCTGATCAATGATTGTGATTCCACCCTTAAAAGGGAATGCAATAGTACAAAAGTATGTAGAAACCGTAGTGGCCATAGCATATACCCAAGGCCTTCCTAGTAAAATGTTGTAATCGAGGGGTCCTTCAACTACTTCAACTTCAACAGTAACCGTTTTTCCCCCTAGTTTGACTTGCAGGTTACTCAAAATCCCACATGGAGTATATGTTCTTCCCTCAAAAGCTTTTAAATTGGTTGGTGATCATGACAACGGTGGTGAACCAAGTGTTTTCCAACAGCTCATGGACATAATTCAAGTAGATGCCCCCTCATCAATAATAGTTCGGTGAACATTCTTATTGAGAGTTTTTTCTTGGATTAGGAAAGCTAATTGCATTGGTAACTGTGGTGAATATCCCACATGGTTAAAGACTACAAGATTTGAATCTGTAGGATCTATTCCACCTATTGTTGACAGTAAAGCCTGTTTTTGGGAGGGACAATTTTGCAACACCTCAAGGGTTGACATAGCTAAAGGTGATTGAGCAAGATCTTCTACTATGTTATAGTTTTCAGCTTCTCAAACCTGAGGGTTGAATGTTGATTTGTGTACAACTCCCTTTGGTGGTTTTATTGTCAATTCAGGTACAATAGGTGGAACAACTTCAGATGAAGTCGAGGTCGAAGGATTAGGTTGATCAGTGGCCTGATTATTCGATGACGATGGATTTCCATAATCTTTGTTTCTTGTTGACACCAAAACATCATTTTGTGGCTTTGCGATGGATAACATAAGTACTTGGGATGTGGAAGCATGGTCTGTTGCAACCAAATGTGTTTCTGGGGTTGGAAATGAATCTGTCAACATTGCTGATGTGTTTGAAGTCTTTAAAAGTTTAGATACCTTAGAGCGATGTGGACAATCTCTTGTATAATGCTCGTCATTACATATCAGACATGGATAACGAAGTTTCCTTGCCACGGTAGAGGAATCAGATGATTTCTTTGGAGGGGAATTTTCTTGTTTCTTTTTGTTCTTCCCCTTTTTCTTGCCTACTAGTTGCTTTGGATTTTTGCCTTTGTCAGATGACACGACATTAATCTCAGAGGCAAGAGTATTTTATGATGCATTGGTAGTTTGATTGGAAACAATAAGAGTTTGACCAAATGGTCTTCCTGCTGATTGTGTGCTTGAAGAACCGATCACACTGTCGCCGGCATGAGAGTCCTTACTCGATTGTGGAGGAGGTGGAACAATGAAAGCTAGTCGAGGTGCATTGGGAATTTTATCATAAAGCGTGCTGGATTGTGTGTAAATTAAATCCAAGTATTGGGCATGAGCAATGACTTGCTCTTCTGTGACGACTCCACCTTTTTCCACATCCTCGGTGATTGATGGCAATAAGGATTTTATGAACCACTCAGCTAAAAGCTAATCGGGAACATATGTCTTAACCATTCGACGATGATGCCGCCACTCATGAATGTGATCTGATATATGAGTAGAAGTAGTTGTTTAAAGTTGGTTAGGAGTTCCGTTCCAGTCTCGTATCTGATAGGTAACTAGAAGTGGGTCAAAAAATTAGTGGCTAAAGTGGTGAAGTTATCGAAAGAAGCTCTTGGTAACTCAATGTACCATTTAGCAACTAGACTAGAAAGTGTTCTTTGGAAAAGACGAAGTTTGACTGAATCGTCATTTAAGGAGTTAGATGAACACCAAAAATGAAAGGTCATAACATGATTTGATGGGTCTTCTCCAGGATTTCCATTAAACTTCGAAATGTCAGAAGGTAACTTATGCGGAATTACCGGCCACCAAGGTGCATATAAGATTGGATCATTAGTGAGCCAATTTAAATCTGGTAATTCTAAAGTTGCTACAAATGGAAACTGTCGATTCAAGTTAGGTTGAGCATATCCAGGATATGATGGAATTGCTTGGGCAATAGGTCTTTGCATACCGGCATAGGGCATCTGCATTTGGTAACCTTGGTATGATTTTTGAACAAAACCAGTGTAAGGTGGTTGTTGATAACCAGATTGAATAAGTGGTTGTCCATAACCTGCAAAGCCTTATTGACCTTGACCTTGATAAGCTTGTGATTGACCAAACCCAGGTTGAGCCTGTGAAATAGGCCCAAACTGAGGTTGGTACTGCTGGAATTGGGGTTGTTGAAATTGAGGTTGCCATAGTTGTTGAATCAATTGTTGTTGATATAACTGTTGTGGGTTCAACGGTTGTTGTTGTCCAACAATGAGACTTTGGCCAGGCTGTGAATAAACTATACCAATGTAAGCCTAGGTTAGTCCAGATAAGGGTACACTAACCTGAGGTTGTTGTTGGACTCCAGAAACAAGTGGTTGTTGTACAACAACTTGAGGAACTTGAACTTCTTGACTTGAAACTTGTGATTGCAAGGTAGAAGGATCAGTTTGAACAGTTTGAGATACAACAATTTGAACTTGTGATTGTGGTATAGTAGTAACAACAAGTTTAGTAGGAATAGCTGACACGGTTTGCATTGGTTGTGTTGGATGCACAAGCCTTGGTTGAACTGGCATTGTTGGTTGCCATTTACAAACTCTAATTCCAAGTTGACCTGAATGCTGTGGGATATTACCATATGGTAGTCCCCCGGAATAAGGAGGATACATAAATAAGCATATTGCTCTCCATATGGTGGAAATCCAGTATTTAATGGATACATAGGTCTTTGTTATTCAGATTGCCTAGCTTGATACTGATATGCAAGATCAAACTATTGAGTTCCCATTAGAGAAGAACCAGATAAAATTCCCACAATCCCCGTGAACGGACACCTGCACATGCAAATAACAACACAAACACAAGCATAAAATCCAATAGATGCAACTATATATCAGTCAGAAAGGATATAACTCAATCATCATCACAAATAATAACAAGAGTGGAACCATAATGATAGTCGTCTATTATTGATAAACAAAGAAGAATACAACCATAGTTCTGACGTCAAATCCTCCTTTGGCTGGGTGATCAGCAGCACATGCCTTGCAAAGCTTGTTGGGAATGAGGAACAAGCCTCTCTCTCCTTGGTCACTTGGATAAGAATCTCCTCACTTTAGATTTAGCCTCATGGGAATGAATAAGGCTCCTTGTAGCATGAACTTGGCAATTCTCAGACTTTGAGACTTAGAATTTGGAACTTGGAGAGACTAACTTGTCAAAGGCAAAAGGACAAGCTTTTATAGATAGAGGAGAAGGAGTTAGGGTCCTCCACAAGATTCATGTGATTGGATTACATACTCAAGGGGATACAATGCAAGTGTTTTCAGGTTATGTCACTTCTCACAGGTCCCGGAATAAGTCCTCCAATGTGCGGGAAAAGGGGTAATAGGGACGGTGACAAATTACTGTGTAATAGTTAGAAAGGCCGAGAAATCATGTTTGTGGGCCATGGTTACCAAGAGCCAAGGGCTCAGCCCTTGTCATCCCTATATAGGCGTACCAAAACGGACAATAAGCTAGAGTTATCTAGAATGGATGGTCAAGGTTTGAGTTATCATAGATTCATTTGGAGGATGTCGTCATAGGGTATGGTCGCAAAGAATTAAGGGCTCAACCCTTTGGGGCATGTACCAAGGTACTAGAGTACCAAAATGGACAACAAGCTAAAGCACCTCAATAGGCAGTGTTCGAGTATGATGGGGAAAATGTCATCAATTGCAGAAAATTTGGCAAGTCCATCATTTAATGATTTTTTTACTGGGTTCCTATATCCTACCGATACTAGGAAATTTGTAATTGCATAATATCAGAGCTATGTCTTTAGATTGAGGTCACAACACATTGTTAATGTTGCTTAGTGGTTTAGCACTTTGAGCTAAATGGTTATGAAAATAATATGGGTATTTCTATATCCGATGTTTTCAAAGGATTGTTTCAATAAATGACTTGAAATTCATATTTATTGGAGTGGTGGGTTAAGCCCATGGTCACAACATATGGTTGTATGCTCTCATAACTCAACTCTTGAATGGTAAGGGTTGTCAATTATTTAAATGGACTTGCAGTGGATCTAGAATAGATAGAGCACATGGAAATGTGATAAAAGGCTCATTCACATATTTAGGAGTATGTACGCACTCAAGAACCTATGTTTCAAAGAGGTTGGACAGAAGGGAGTTAAACATGAAAAGAGCCTGGCTCGAAAAAGCAAAAAGCTAGAGACAAAAGAAAATTAAATGTGGTGTCATTATAAATATGAGTTATGTTGTTAAGTGTTATAATAGTATGTGTGTAGTGCGCAAGATATGGGTCAGTTAGGAGAGAAAGAGCAGTGTATTTGCAGTGTGTGAGATATGGGCCAGTCAGGAGAGAAAAGAGAATTTTTGTGCAATATCGGAGAGGTTTGCTAGTTAACCAAGAAAGAATAGATAGCTGCTAAAGTAAAGATAAAAAGAAGAAGATCATTAGTAGAGGAGTATGAATGAGCATAATCAATAAGATTTCCTATGAATAAAGATCTAGTTTTAGAATGCAATGGAATAGGGGATCTAAGCAGTTTAGTGAGGGAACAAGTGTGTTGGTTAGGAGAGAAATATTTGATAACTATTGATGTAATATTTAATTTCAGAGGAGAAAGAAGGTGACTCAAAATAATTGTTGCAAAATATATTGGATAAAAAGTCTGAGGATATTGATGTCTCCTACAAGTTGGTGCTTGTAAATCTAAGGGGATTAGTGTATCCTGCAAGTTGGTGCTTACAAATTAGAGGGATTGGTGTCTCCTATAGGTGGGTTCATAAAAGGATTGTAACAATAGGTTGGTGCCTTCATAAGAACAATTAATTAAAATAAGTTTTGTGGTTTTCTCCCTGATGGGTTTTCATGTGATTAGTGCTTTATTGTGTTTGAATAATTCAATTAAGCAAAATTTTATTATACTGCTTCACCCCCCATCAGTACATTTATGAATACAAGAGGCTCAATATGGCAGGAAGGTTGATCCTTGTTCAGTTAGTGTTATCAACTCTTCCTATGTATCAATTCTCCACTATGTTTTCTCTAATTTCCATAAGGCTCAAGATGGCACAGAAGATTAGGAAGTTTCTATGGCAAGGAGGAAAACTTAACACCAAAAAATATATCTCATAAGTTGGGAGACAATTAGACTTTCAAAGGAAATGGGGAGGGTTGGAAATAAGGGACCCATCCTTAATGAATCTTATGCTGGGAGAAAAAATTCTATGGAGACTAAAAATAGGAGCTAACGAATGGTGGAAACATGTGATTCATAAAAGGTATCTAAGCTGTGAAAGAGACTCGTGCATCATTCATCCTCCTCAAAATAGAGTCAGCTCCCAAGTCGGAAAAATGTTTCCAACTTCATGGGTTCTAAGCGAATGATAATGAATTAATCTATGGAGAGACAACATAATGGGAACCCAACCCCTGGGATCAAAAGGTTGTTTTATTTACTTGCATGAATGGTTGGTCTCCAATTGAAAATTCACCTTGTATGACATTTCAGAATGGTCAATTGTTGGGTGGTGGAAAGCCTAGTCTTGGGACCATATCCTAAACATGCTACACACAATATGTAAGGAAATTGAATCTTCCTTCGATGGATGTACTTTGTGTGACATGGTAGATCTAGAATCTTGGGGTTGGGGAGTTGATGCTTTTACTGTGAAATAGGGATATGAAGCTCTAATTTTCCCCAGAGCAATACCTCCAAAATCTAAGTTGTGGATTAACATTTGGGATGTTGATTGCCTTCGCAAGATTAATATAATTTGTTGGACATTAACCCACAAAATCAATCTTATAGCTGAAAACCCTTTGAAGAGATGAATAATAGGTCCATCTTGGTGCGTCCTTTGCATCAAGCTCAAGAAACAACAAATCATTTATTCTTGGAATGCCCCTTTTCTATCTCAGTTTGGGACTAAATTTTGTTTAGTTATTTCCAAGGGTGAAATGGCCATCCTCAATCCAAGAATTATTGGGGAATTGGGGAAAATGCTATTAGGGATTATTTACTTGTAATATATATATATATATATATATATACATTCAAGAGAATTTAGGAGACCATTCCTAAATTTGTATGTTGGAAAATTTGGCTAGCTAGAAACAATTTATCATTTTTCGAAGAAAGGGTGGACAACATAAGGATAGGAAGAAGAGCAATGGTCCTGTTGGGGGGGGACTTTCTATGTGAGATAGATCAAAGATAAAGAAGATCAGGGGTTGGAAAAGGGGTAACATACATAGGTAAAGATGTTCAAAAAAACTAAGGGCATAAGAAGGAGCAACAAGAGCCAGGAGAAATGGAAACTAAGACTTCCAACTAATGAATTTGACAAATGGATCTTAGAGCAGAGCAACTCATTTTGATCTTTAATGGAGCATCTAAAAACAACCTAGGGGTGACAGTAATGTGGGGGTGATTTATCACCCTGAGAATCAACAAGAATATAAATATGCACAAGGACTTGACAATGCTTCAACCAACATTGCATAATCATATTCTCTCTTTCAAGGATTGAATCAAGTGATAAGCCTCAAAATCCAAGAGATAACAATAATTAGTGACTCTACAAATGTAATTTATCATCTTTATTCTGGAACATTCCCACTGGACATGATACTAAAAAATATTTTCTATAGAATCCTTAGTATGTATAACAACATTCCTAGAAAGAAGTGCTTCCATGTCTTGAGGTATAAGAATGCCAAAGCGGACTTGTTAGCAAATTTGGGAATCAAATTAAAAAAGGGGAACTAATATGGCAAGGAGAAAGGAACTACACTCCCCTCCCTTAGCCATGATGTAATGGGAAATGAAAAAATATAAGGTGGCCTTCTCCCATCAAACCCGAAGGAAGCCACACCATCACTCCATGTAGGGATTTCATCATTTCAATAAGGGGCATTCAAGGCCTATATGACTTATCTTTTCAACATGAATTTTAAATAGTGAAGAGAGGTTCTCATGTGCATAGACTAGGATCTGATGTAATAGGCTTAAAGTGAAGCCTACAAAGGAAAAAATTGAAAGTACATTCAGCATGAGGGGTAATTTTCTAGAGGAAAGGGAGTAAGATGGCATAATGAAACTTGTCTTGTTGTCTCAGAAATCAAATATTTTTTCATGTAGTGGAAGCTTTGAGGAGATAATAATCCATGGTGGAGAGTTAATTGGTCCTTCAATTCCCACCAAGTGGCATCATTGCATTATGGACAGTTCATTAGTAAGCTTGAAATGAAGCTCGTAGCAGTGGGATATTTATGTGTGGGAACAATTGTAGATTTTATTGGCATGCTCAATGTTTGGAGCACTTTGTGGAGATTTAGTTGGGTCCCATGGAACCAAGGTAAGTATTCACAATCAATATCTCTATTATTTCTTAGTCGTTGGAGGATGGGGGATAATATATGGAATGTCATAATTCTGTAGAGAGGGTGTTATATGAGTCTTGATGGTGGCTATCAGCCTATGCTTTTTATTAATTATACCTCTAAAGATTTAATTTTGGATAATTTATGTGTGGGAGGCACTTTCCTTAGTGTCGTGTATTCTTTTAATATATGTTGTCTGAGTGATATATCATATTGGGTTGAAGGCTCAATTCTGAAAAAGTGTTGTAAGGATAGCTTATGTGTTGGCAGCTTTTATGTTTGCTACTTGAAAGAATTTTCTCTTAAGTAAGTTCGATTTACGTAGCAACCTTTTGTCTTATTGTCTTGAGTAAGCCCTTAAGTTGAGGTGTATGTGTGCATTCCCCTCCTACTTTGGGAAGTAGTGGGAAATGATATGTGCCCTTTCATCTGTGTGTGGGAAAGTGTATTTTTAAGTGGATATCATGGTTGATAAAAAAAATTGGTTTTGTATAGTTCAGACCACATATTGAATCATCAAAAGAAGTTAGGTCCCTTTCTCGACCTTTTTTTAGAAAAGGGTTAGCATTGTAATTCACCTTTAAGGAGGACTTACACAATTGATATATTTAAATGGGGGGATCATTGGATTTACTTGAGGAAATAGGCAACACCTTATGGAATTGTGAGTCTACTGTCATTTTTCACTCTAAGAGGGGGTGATCTTTGGGAGAACTTCCTTCCATTGCTCTGAAAATTCATATTGTCTGCATGAAAAATATGTATGGGGGGGAAGGGATGATAGATGGATAGAGTAGAATTTCAATCAATATCAATAGGGTCTTCTTCAAATTAATTTAAAAATCAATCAGTTGTCATCAAATCTTATGGTGCCTATGGAATAATGCTCGACCTCCAGCAAAAGCTTCATCATTTGGAGAATGAATTGGAAAATAGCATAGTGAAATTGGAAGAAGTGGTCCAGAGGATGAACTTGGCCAGTAGAACATCAAAAAGAATCTCCTCTGAGGCATCAAACACAACTTTTGAACAAAATGACCAAGTTAATCAACAATAATAGTGGGAGGCTCAATCTCCTGTCAATTGAATCATGACTGTTTGGTGATGTTATGTAAATTTTGTTTTGTGTGGGGCACCTTATCGCGTATGTATAAATGTGATAGTGTTGAATCATCCACTCTTGTCTCTGAGAGGGATGACATAAATAAGTGGAAATTAATGGCCTGGAATTGTATTCCCATCCCATGTCCTTTGGAGTTGAAGAAGCAATTTTTCAAAATATGTAAATATGGTGTGTTATGCACAATGATTTCAATCCTTAATCAAAATTCTTCGTTACGTTGAAAACAAATTATGATTATTAAAGTTTATTATATATTTTTAATAGTATATTATACTTTATAGCATAGATATGTTAAGTAATTTAATTTTTTATTTATTAGGGTTATTAATATTATAGATTTGTTATTATTTTGAATTTTTTTTAATAATTACTTTATTGTTATTCTTATTACGATTATTAGCAGGCATTATGATTAAATTTTCGGGTTTATAATAATTTTCTTTTATTTATAGTTATCCTTTGCCTTTGACTTTATGATAATAACTTTCACTCCAACCAATGTTGTATTCTTCTAGGGTTCTCTGTTCTTTACATTTTTATGTATTTATTAGCAAGACTAGCCTCTTCTCATATTCGACTATACGTCATGATGATGGATCTAGGTAGTGATTTGAAAATTTGACAAACTCAAGATGGCTACTATGGATTTTCTAAGCATTTCTTGTAACTAGTCCCATCATAGAAATCTCAATATGACTATGATGCCATGAAGTTATATACATCAAGAAGGAAATAAATTCTCTTATTTAAAGGAGGTGGGGGCGGATTCAAACTGTCTACAAGCACTTAGGCTATGAGAATGTGAGAGATTTAAACAAAAGGACAACATATTGAACTTATAACAAGACAAAATAAATGTGGAGCAACTAAATCCAATTCATAACAACACAAATATACTCATTGAGGAATTTGTAAACAATTAAAAATTATCTTCAATGAAATTGAAACATTGGAAATCCATAAACTAGGGAAATTTAATGTTGAATCCAAAGAGAGATAAATAATAGAAGTCTAAATAAATGTGAACTTGTGCTAGTACATCAATTATTGTCATGTAAGAATGGCATAGAAAATTCATATCCTTTGCCTAGCATTAGTCATTGTCTTAAAAGTTTGGAAATAAAATTCAAGATCAATATTTTAAAGAAGTTTCTCGTGCTTCAAAACGTCAAAAAATAGACATAATGCAATGTTTATAGGTTTGTAGATGTCAAATGGGTTTATCTCAGGTGGTTGGGAGGAATAATTGTTATCCTCCCCACCCAAGTTCAATTCTCATGAATTTGAGATCAAAATGCATATATTGTTGTAATGGCTTTGATCCTTCTTATTGATTGACTTTGTGGCTTGAAGAATCTAGGGTTTAACCTCAGTACCATCCTTGAAACGAGGGGAAGCACTTGGGGGTTTTCCTTGGATGTGTAACTTAGATAAATAAATAAATAAATAATAAATAAAATAAATAAATAAATAAATAAATATATATATATATATATAGAGAGAGAGAGAGAGAGAGAGATAAGAACTTAATTATAATGCCATATCTACATGACTAAAAATCAAACCAGCATAATGCAATATTGACCATTGCTGAGAAGGAAGAATTAAAAGACCAAAAGAAAAAAGTATGTCTCGCTCATATTAGGAGTGGTTGCACATTCACTTCTTCATCCTTTCTATAATGGTTGGACATGTCTAAATTGGCCTATTTTGTTTTTCAATTGAGGTGTAGAACATAATGTTGATGGAGATGTGAATCCTACTTTCCTATGCCATAGAAGAGTTGGAGTTAAAGCATCTTGGTAAGAAGACATAATGATTATTTGATATTTAAATATACAATAGGACTATAGACAACTCTCCCAATTCACAAGTAAAATCAAAAAAATATTGTCTTATCTCATTAATTTTGTGCATAATTATTTAGTGCAGGTGCTCCTATTCCTCAAACCCCACCAAGATAAGGAGATAGTTATTGCAACATGCTAACACTAAAAGTAAGCTTAGCCATGACGTAAATTGTTGCTATAATTCAATATCATTAATGTTGTCGAAGGACCAAATAGGTAGTAAGAAGGATAAATTGTTAAGGAAACTCTGACTTCTTAATTTCATTCTCTACACTTGACAAATTAAAAAAAATAATGTTAAATGAAATTAGAACGTTAAGAGAGAGAAGATAATTATAATAGACACATTATTATTCATGAAGAAAATTAAGGACACAAACATTATTATTCAAGGAGAAAATAAAATGAACATATATTTCTATTGATACATAATATAATTTGAGAATAAATCATTCAAAGCTAGCAAGTAAAACTCAAATCCTTAAATAATTTATCAATTTCCTATAAAATCACATCCAATCCTTTTTAAAATTTATTGGACCTAATAATTTCCTTTTTGGTAAAGTTAATTTCTATTCAATCTTCAAAGCACGATAGTATGTAAAATTTTGGTTTGCTCTCGTCTACCACTTTGGAAACTAGACTAGTGGCGAAACCAAACTTTTTTTCAGCATTCAAACATTAAGATAAGATAATTCCAACAAAAAATCATAGAGTTTGTACCTTAGGGAATAGCATCCTATCTAGATATTGGCCTTGAGACAAAAAAAACATCATAGTGAGTAGAAGAAATGAGAGTAAGAATGACATATCATTTAGTCTTAGGAGAGTAAGATTCTTCCACGGCAATTCGATCCTTATCACTACTTGACTAGCATCTTGTATTTGGAGGGAGGCCTAAATGATATTTAATTCAATGTAGTAACCTATCTAAGCCCTTCATGGAGAGTTAAAGCTCATCCAACATTAGGAGGATTTCCTCCTTAGCTTCATTATGGTCCAATAAGACATGACCCAACAAAATTTTTCAGATGTCAGTAAATATCCACCACGTACATACACTGACTATATTGACATCTAGTGTGGCCTATGTCTCACATCAATTCAACTACCTCCTTGATGACCTTGATGTATGTCAAGCAACCCTGCTCACCTTCTATTTCTATTTATTCTTCAATTATCTCATCTTGGATGGAATGAGAAGTGCGAGTATAATATAACCATGTATAGGTTTTCATTCTCTGTTGAGCTCAAGAACTACCCTATTCCCTATAATTGGAAGCACATCTATTACTTCAAACACATTGATGAGGCATTGAGGACTTGCACCAAAATATTATCATTTCTAGGGAAGGAGTGACCACCCACGAGGAGGGATCGAAGGGTAGGGGGACTTGGCCTAAGGAAAACCTTAGAAGCCAAAAGCTAACAACAAGGGCAGACCAGAGCTTGAGAGAGTGCTAAGAGGGTGGATGAAGGGTAGGGAAATAATTTCAAAAGGAGTGAGAAAACCTAACTACAGTAGACCTAAACAGAGGCTAAGAATAGATACAACAAGCAAGAAACAAGGCATTAACTAAATTTACTCTTGGAGGACACACATTAGAAGATACCCAAAGACTAATGAAACAATATAGTAAGGATAACTTCTCCTGAAGCCAAGGAAATATAGGATTCATGGAAGCCATTGATGAAAATGACATCAAAGTGGGAGATCTAGAACCCGTGAATCATAATAATTCATAACGTTGAATAACTCTGTACCATGAAAAAACCTCTAACTTGCGTTAATTTCCACCACCGTCTAGGTCAAACATCCCACTATGAAAATTATGAATGTTTTGCAAGGGAGGTTGGGAGGAGAATGAGCAAAACTATGTCTCCATAAATGTAGGCTCCTCCATCATAATTGTTGTAATTATCCACACAATTTCCACGATAAAACTTGTGATAGTGTGAAAGAGATTCAACATTGAAACATAATGCATATTAATAGTCCTCTGTATAGAGACTTCATGTTTATCTAATATCATCAAGGGGTGCATTGCCACACTTGTCAGCATGTATGCTTGGTGGGATGACAACAATGTTCCCTCCCACTTGGCCCATCTCCGTCACCCCATTCAAGGAATTGTACCCAAGAATTTCAAGGCAAAAGTTGATTCATATTGATGTAAATAACTACCATTGGACTAAAGATCAAACAAGGTGATCCTTATAATCAATTTGGTCCTTATAAGAAATTAAAACTCAAATATGGATGGTTCACCATTCTACAATGACAATGAGATAAAATGGTATGGTACTAGAGAAATTTATTAACCACAATATTTACAATCATGGTTAATGTAAATTCCATGTCTAATTGAACATTTTATAACTTGTTTTTTTTATAAAATTAAACTAAAAATCTAATAATTAGGTAAAACTATGCTTACAACATCAACCCATTAATGTTGAAATTTACCTATGGGATGCATTTTTATGCACATTGAAAAAGAGATAAAGTACTAGAAGTATATGACCTTACATGAAATTATTTAATCATAGTTGGTCCCTATAAGTCTCTATCACAACTTTGCAAGAGTTTCACATTTTTCTAGTTGGCCTTGACTAGGGCTATTAGTTTAAAAATATGACTTTCACATTATTAACCATATATGTTTACAAAGCTATGACCAACCAAAAAACTATTTGTTAGACACAAAATTTCTTTACATGGAGAATATTTACCCTTGATTCTTCATTTTAGACATGGAAATTATGTATTCTATGTAAGTTTAGAAGTTGAATAATGCCATGGTACACATACCTTCAAACCTATCACTGCAAAGACAAATGATGTAATGCATTTAACCAATAAAAACAGTAGAATATGAACAATATTTAGAGAAATATAAGTGTGAAAAAGGAAATGCAACTGACAATGAGATTAAATCTACAAAATATAACCCTTGTATTTGTCAGGCCAGGAGGTAACTCCTCAAATGAAATTGTATTATTCATTTAGGTTGTTCATTATTATATACAAGAGGGAGTGACTATTCAGTTTCATCTCCCAATGACTCTCCATTTCCTCTATTATTTATTTACACTAATTACAGTTGTTCACCCAATCCCTATGATTAGGTGTCAATTTCCCCCACCCCCACCTTAATCTGAAGGGATGTTGGTGAGTCCAAGCATCACTCTGAATCTTTCAAGCTTTTCTCTTCCAAGCGCTTTGGTGAAGATGTCCGCAATCTGCTCATTATTGGAACAATGGTGAAGATGGATTATTTTGGCCTCAACATGATGTCAAATCAGATGATATTTTGTATTGATGTGATTTGTTCGATCATGGAACTTTGGGTTCTTGGCCAGCTTTATTGCCGAGGTATTGTCAATCATGAGTGGAGTTGATTGTACTTGTTTTACCTCCAAATCTTCCAGAATTTTCATGAGCCACACAATTTATTTTGTTGCCTCAGCTGTTGCCACATATTATGCCTCTGTTGTGGAATCTACTGGAATTGATTGTTTGCGTGATCTCCAAGAGACAGCTCCTGATCCAAGACTCATAGCGTAACCCGAAGTAGAAAGCCCAGTTTCTTTGTCTCCATCGAAGTCTGAATCAGAGTATCCAATCAAGCTGAAGTCGCCCACCTGTGTATACTTGATTCCAAAGTCTTGAGTTCCCTGCAAGTACTTTAGAACTCTTTTTGCAGCAGACCAATGTCCCTCACAAGGCTTTTGCATAAACTTGGAGAGGATTCCAACATCAAATGAAATGTATGTTCTAGTAGTAGTCAGGTAGTTGAGACTTCCTACAAGCTGTCTATACTTTGTTGCATCCTCAAATTCTTTTCCTTCAATGGATGTGAGCTTTAAGTTTTGTTCCATTGGAGTAGTCAGAGGATTGCATTCATTCGTACCAAACATGTTCAACAGATCTCCAATGTGATTCTTTTGAGAAAGGAATATGGACTTCGGATGTTGAGTTACTTCAATACCAAGATAGTAATGAACATAGCCCAAACCAGTCATTTCAAAACCTTTCCTCAATTCCTTCTTTATGGATGCAATGTAGCTCTCATTGTTCCCTGTCATCAAAAGATCATCTACACATACCACAAGATATACAATTGTTTTGCAAACCTTCTTAACAATCAAAGTTGCATCATCAAGATCATAATGTTTGAAATTGAGTTTCAAAAGATGCTTAGTTAGTTTTTCATACCAAGCTCGTAGTGCTTGTTTGAGGCCATACAAGGATTTCACAAGTTTTCATACTTTATGTTCATGTCCTTTTACAGCAAATCCTTCAGGCTGGGACATAAAAACATTCTTTTTTAGATCTCCATTCAAGAAAGCAATTTTTACATCCATTTGATGGACTTTCCAACCGTTCTGAGCTGCTAGGGCAAAGAGTGTCCGGATGGTAGCCCATTTTGTTGTGGGGCAAAAGTCTCCTCATAATCGACCCCTTCCTTCTATGCAAAACCTTTTGCCAAAAGCCAGGCTTTGTGCTTGTCAAATGAGCCATCAACTTTATACTTGTTCTCGTAGACCCACTTGCAACCAATTGGTTTGGTTCCCAATGGAGGATCAACCAGCTTCCAAGTGCCATTCTTTATCAAGGCATCATACTCCTTTTGCATTGCTTCTTTCCATTCATCATGAGAAGCAACTTCTTTGAAGGAATTTGGTTCAAAATTTGTACACAAATTCAATTCACAATCATAAGAAACATCCATATCAGCAGGTGAATCAGAGTCATCTACATCACCTCCATTTTTTCGGGTTGAATTTCTAGTTCCTGTCTTTCCAACCTCATCACGATGAACACTTTCAAATGTCTTTGTTAGGCACTTTGGGGGACCTTTCTGAGATGGCCCAGGCTGCTCCGTTGATTGAGTTGGGACTGAATCAAGATTGAGTCTCCCAATTCTGTCAATCACATCACTCAAAGTATCATCGGTTTTTGGAGTTTCATGTGGGGGAGAGAGTGCTTCAGAAAAAAATTCCACAAGTTGATCTAGTATAGGAATTCCCCCTTCAGGATGTGGAATCTAATTATCAAATTCTTGAAATGATTTTTCATTTGCGAATCTATCCAAGCGATCAAGTTTCCGCTCAACAACATTGTCAGTTTTGGATGATTCAAGAAAGATTACATCTCTAGATACAACAAATTTTTTATTGCCTTCATCATAGAGATGGTATGCTTTGGAGGTGTTTGAATACCCTAGGAAGATACACTTACGACTTCTTGCACCAAGTTTGTTTCTGTGTACCTTTGGTATCAAGGCATAACATGTGGAACCAAAGACCCTGAGATGCTTTACCGAAGGAATGTGACCATACCACATTTCATAAGGAGTCTTGTTTCTAATAACATTAGATGGACATCTATTCTTTATATATATAGCACATAGAACTGATCAGCCCAAAGAATCAATTTTACATTTTTGAAAAACATCATGGAGCGCACCATATTTAAGATTGTCCTATTCATTCTTTCAGCTACTCCATTCTGTTGGGGATTATAAGGCACAATTGTTTGATGTTTGATCCCATGTTGGTGAATATAGTTTTCAAATTCATTTGAAGTGTATTATTTTCCATTATCAGTGCGAATAGAGCCAATATGAGATTGTGCATCATTTTCAATCCATGTATGAAAGTTCTTGAATGTTTGAAAAGCATTAGATTTGTTCGTCAATAAATAAAGCCAACACATTTTGGTGTAGTCATCAATAAATGTCATCATATATTTATTTCCATTTGCAGAAGGAACAAGCATTGGACAACATAAATCTGAATGAATGAGTTCAAGTTTTCTATGTGCTCTGGAATATGAATCATGAAAAGACTGTTTGCTATGCTTTCCTAGAACGCAAGCATCACATTGCTTAAGTTTCCTAGGAAATGTAGGCAAACCGGTAACACCATTTTTCTTCAACAAGCGGAGGCTGTCATAGTTCAAGTGTCCAAATCTAGCATGCCATAATAAACTTGATCGAAATGTACCTTCTTCATAATGATAATTGTATGAAAAATTTTGTGCACAAGCAAAGGTACCTTGCAGCTTGAGAAGCATTTCTCCTTATATCCCCATCATGACAAGTGAGTGGTCTAATGCTTTTCTCACCTCAAGCTTGCCATCAAACATATGAATGGAGTGTCCTTGCTGGTGGATGTGGACCGAGGACATCAATTTTCTCCTCAGCTGTGGGAAATATAAAACATGATGCAGAAGAAAGTTTGAAAGACCAGGCAATTTAAGCCTGATTGTACCAAGCCATGATGGCTTGAGTTTTGATTTGTCTGCAAAGTATACTACTCCATCAACATTGTCAGAAAATTCTTCAAAAAAATATCTTCTAAAATTCATGTAGCAAGTTGCTCCTGAATCAAGCAACCAATCATTTTTCCAAGAAGTAAGTGAAGCATTAAATAAGTCTTCATTTACTCCAATATTATAGTGTGTCACAACATAGTGAGCGGATTTAGGTGCTTTACCTTTCTCTTTGTCATTAGTTTTACCTTTGGGTTGGTTTCTTTCCTAATCAATTCTGTCCCAAGGCAACTTGCATGTGGATGCATCATGTGATCCATCTCTTTTGCAGCGTATGCAGTGAAAATCTGACTTTTCTCCTTCAGAGTATCTGCCCCCCTGCCTCTGAAATTTCTTCCTCTTCCTCTTCGACCACCTCTTCCTCCGGAAGAATCTTGAGCAAGATTCCTCTCTCTATGTGCAAGACACATAGCCTCTTCAGAAGAGTGAGGAGTTGTCTTCTTCCCAAAAACTTTCTCTCTTTCAACAATTTTTTTCACAAGGGAGTCAAAGGTAATATCTTTGAGGTTTCCATTTGCTTGCAATAACTCAAGTTAATTTGAGCAAGTGGGATAAAGTTCCTTGAGAAAAGCTATTAGAGGAATGTCCAATTCAACATTAATGACTTTGGTATCATCCATAATAGATTTTATTTCTGATGCAAGAGCAAGAGGATCATCATTTTTTAATTCAAGGGTGAACAATTTAATCATGAGTTGAATAACTTCAAGTGCAGAGTTTGAGTCATAGAATTCCTTCAGTTTTTGTAAGGCTTCAAAAGAATTTGAAAATGGCGAAATATGGCGACTCACCTCTTCATTTATCGATGTTGCAATTGATGCATAAGCCTTGCTATTCTTATTTTCCCAAATGGTGAATTCCTTGTTTAAGGTAGGTTGTTCTAGCTCTTTGTCTCCGTCTCCAACACACACTCCTTTCCAAATCTCATGAAAAATGAGAGTGTGTTTGATTTTCCAATATCACTCGGGATAATTTTCCTTCCCATTGAGGACCACTCCCACAATATATATTAATGAGTGCATTTTAAAAAACTGTGAACTGTAAAAAAAAAATACTTCTGTTGCCAATGTATAAAATTTTACTTCTGGTGGAGAAAAATATAGTTCTGATGCAAAAATTTAAAAAAAACAATTGCACTCTACTATATAGGATAGATCTTCAGAGAACCACGGAAGCTCGAGCTAGAAAACTCTTGCAACGTACCAAATCAACGAAAAGCATCCAATCTGAATGCAAAGAGTGGAGTATTACCATAGGCGTATGAGAGCAGATAGATAGGCCTAATGGATCTTCGACGGGGCAACCTATTTTGAGTAGAGATCCAATATAATAACAACCTTATACAAAACATTACATATCTTTATAGCTCTATAAATACTTTATTACTATTAAAACCTTAATTACTTGTGGTCCTGTCATTAATGATTAACATGTTGGACATTGGATAAACCAATGCTCCCTGCGTGTTTCACGACATGTGGTTAACCACCTCTCGTGGATCCGTTAACTCTGGTGATGCGCCTATTTACTAACACCTGGGGGTTTTGGTGTAATGAAAATTGTGATTCCAACAAGTGGTATCGAAGCCAAAGGTCTCAAGATCGAAACACACCTGACTTGTGTTGGGGGATAGATTGTTGGACATTGGATAAACCAACACTCCCTGTGTGTTTCAAAAAATGTGCTTAATCACCTCTCGTGGATTCGTTAACTCTGGAAATGTGTCTATTTACTAACACCTGCGGGTTTTAGTGTAACGGAAATCATGAATCCAACATAATAAACACCTACTCGGCCTTATTTAAAAAGAAACACCCTTTTAGTTTAAGTAAATATCCATTAACTATCTAATAGGTCTTATTCGAAGAGGATGGCCTCATATATTAATTTGACCAACTTTTAAGTACCATAAAGTAGGTAGGTGTTGTGCTATTCAAAAACCCCCCATGTATTAATGATAGTAGTTAATATTACGTTAATAAATGGGGACCCTTTAAAAAATCCATCCAAAAAACAAAACTTATCATTTAGGCGTTTCTTTTATTTTTGGAATAAAGCAAGCTATCAATCAAACCCTCCAGAGAACTACTAAATGCTTACCTTCCCACATACACCAAGCATCATCAAAAGATCTTTCTAACCCTCCAAATCAATTAAAATGATTAAAAAAGGACTCTATGCTCAAAACTATCATAATTCTCACATAAATTAAGTCCTTAAGATTTTTCTTCAGACGCTGAGTCTCGCATCGCATATCGCCATGTATAAAGGACTTGCTTTAAAAAGGTTTTTTCGAAACATGCGAGATGAAAAATTGTGATGGCGTTATAACCTTTATCGCATCGCATTTCAGGTATTCAAACGAACACCACAAACTTACCACCAACCGATATTGCGAAATGCGATCAAGACCTAGACCCACTCCTTAAATGTATCATAAGCAAATGTTTTAGGTCCTCCACTCATTAAAAAGGGTCTTTTACATAGAAAAACCTGGCAAGTAGCTATATTTTGAAACGATAAACGAGCAACTCACATCTTGCATCTCGCAAAAACACAGCAGAAGGTAAGAAAAGCGAAAAGAAATAATGTGATATTGCGATCTCGATATTACTTCGCAAATCGCACAATCGCCATCATCGCAGTTCAAAGGCTCACCACCCTCGAAACTTTCTTCCCGTTTTACAATGCAGACATTTATGAGCATTAAAGCTAAGGGATAGCAAAGCAGCAGTGGGCATTTAGTAAGAGATAATTGCATTTATGTGTGAAAATCCATTTAGCATGATATGATATCTTCTTACGTGCGTTCGAATAAAACTCCTTTTATCACCTTTATGAGTTATCTGCATTATTTCATTTTACGTTCATTATCATCTTTGTGTATCCGATAGTTGTTGTTCTTCACTTTCAGGGAAAATCCACAGAGCAAATTGTTGAAAGCAATGGTAAAGAAAGACAAGGCAGTCATCTTTGAGAAGCCAGAAATGACTCCTCTATTTACGGATACTACATTCAACAAAGAAGGAGTAACCTCTACATGGGAGGCCATGTATAATAGATTGGAGGAAGAGCAACCAAGGATTCTGGAAACAAATATAACAGTTGATGGACGTGATTCCTCAGATGCCTCCATGTTAGAGACAGCATGCTCATTTTTGCACCGCATAGCCGCGTGCTCGAAGATAATACCTTATACTGACATCGTGAAATGGGTTATTGATGAAGCTTACATCTCAGAGAAAGAATTCAAGACAAGAAGCCAAGAGGTTATGGGATCTTTTACCCCAGACAACCTACGACTTATCTACCACCTACCAGAGCCACAAGTCATCTACAACATGTAGTACATCGAGAAGTTTGCAAAAGAGAACGACAACCAAGTACACTACACCCAGGCCTGGTCAAATAATGAGGAAAAAAACAAGAAATACAAAAATGGTATGTACACTACTTCGTCGATTTGTCCCCCTCATAGTTTTGCAGCGGCCATGCTATGTAGACTATTTGGAAAACCCTATAGTACTAAATTCTCCCTAGATTGGATGTCGTTAATAGATGCAGCTGTTAACGCAACTATAATGAATTGGGCATAATTTTTCTGACAATTTAGAAATAACAATAATTGAGTATAGAAGGAAAAGAAGTGTCGTTTTGAGGGTTTACCCTCCATTTTTTATGAGCATCTGTGTAATGGATGCAATTTGTTTTAGTTCAAAATTCCCTATTATGGGATGGAAGTGGACTGTTCAAAATCCACTTCCTATTCACATATGCCACAAGGACATGTGGGAATCCAACTTTCAACCACATTTTTTGAAGATTTGTCATGGAGTTATGCTTCCTATTCACAAGTGGCTTTATAACTGAGATGCCCCCAGGTTTTCCCAAGAAGCTGAAGTAGATATCCTCCAAGTGGCCAGATGGTTTGGGGAGGAGACATTTACGTATATCAGGGTATTTGGCAGCATCACCTCCCCCCATGTCCTCCCATACTATGTTCCAGACAAATTGATGGCTAGAGAGATAGCCTATCAAACAGCTAGTGAAGGAGGAATGAGCAAGGCATTAAAGGAATCAGAAAAGGCCATCTAGCCTACATTCCATTTATAGTGTGGAGAATTTGCATTACACGACCTAGGGCATGCATTTAAAGAAGCAGAGAATATGTTATCTTTGCAATTACCTAAATTTCCTGGAAGGCACTATGACCCATTCGACATTGTCAAAAATTTCACCACTTTGGTGAAATTAAAAGTATTCAGTAATGGGGAAGATGCCTTTGATGACATCTTTTTGTAGAAAAACACCTTCACATAGGTGAAGCATATGGCACAATTACTTTTTGACCGTGAATATCTTGAAAACTTTTATAGCTACAAAGAAAGGAGGTTATCACAGGTCCCATTCAACCAATTATTAATTGAACCAATAAGGGAGCCTACTCCAAGTGTAAGTATAGAAGGTGACTCAAATGAAAATTTTAAAATCGATTCTGGAGCAAAATCCCAAGATAAATCTACCAAGGAATCATAGAAATCATCACAAATTGGGAAAAGTAGAAGCAGAGATTCGATAAAGGATACATCCCAATCTACACATAATATAGCTGAAGAAACTTCAGCTAGTAAGCAGGCTGAAATCCATGACGCCTCCACACAGCCAATAAAACCCCCGGTAATTGATTTCGATGAAGAATGGGACAATTTTAATAAAAGGATCAACACAGAGGAACAAACGCCAAAGTTGCAAACTCCACAACAGAAAACAATTCCAGAAATGACAGCAGAGGAGACTGTAAATTCTCAAGAGGTAGAACACATCCCTGTTACCCTCACCTCTGAAATCATTTTGAGAATAGAGGAGATTCCCCCTCTAGATGTGTTTTATATCCCACAACATAAGGTCGTTGCTAAAAGACAAAGAAAGTAAAGGAAGTTAGACTCTACAACTGTTGTTACCCCTGATAATGAACCGATGGATGTTCTCTGGAAAGACTCAATTGTCGACCCGTCTGCCAATCTTCCTAGACTCTCACAGTTTGCAGGTGCCTATGCTACAGCGACCATGGACAAAGCAAAAGAGGTGCAAATGTTGCTTAAAGAAAAAGAAGATAAAATTATGTCGCTTGAACAACAATTACAGGAAGCAAAATCTAAATAGCAGGGAAAGATACAGTTAGCTAAGCTACAATGGGAACTCGAGCAGATGCAAATAGAACATCGAACTAGCTTAGCAGAGAAGGAAGCAAAAATAAAGGAAATAACTGATCTACACAAAGATGATCCAAAACTTGATCAATTTATTACCAAAGCGCTTGGCCTTAACTCCCAGCTGATGCACCAAAAAGAATTATTGTGCCAGAAGATTTCACAATGGTACTCTTATTGCTAAACAAGCGACAAATTGACAAGTCAAGTCATGGATATGAGACTTGAATATGATGATATCTTTTAAAAGGTCTCTGATTTCATCACCTGGCAGAATACAGAAGAAGGGAGAAAAGTCGACTTACCTAAACTAGAAGAGTCGCAGAAAGAAATCTTATTTGCGAACTGGGATTCTCAGCGTAAAGAGGTAGAAAAGGCAATAGCAGACATGGGAGCAGCAGCAAACTATGTCATAGAAAATGTCAATGTAAATTTACATAGCGCCAACTTTGTGGAAAAATCCATTCCAAGTTTTCTTCCTAATGCGAAACAGCTTGAACTACAGTGGAAATAGGCAACAGAAGAAAAAGCAGAAGTAATAAGGCAAACAACCAGGTTAAACTGGGAAGCATATTGGCGACATTTGGTAAAACCTCACAGCGAATGGATCACCCTGCGATGCCTAACCACTTCTACGGAGAAAATGGCGCTAGCACTGACCAATGTTGTATTCGTTGGACAGTTGAAAGCTTAAGTCGGCCAACCAACAGAGCTCAAGCCCATGATGGACATTTGCGATCTAAAGGATCAAATGCAAGATAGGTAGTCACCATGTTCATTTCTATTTTGATTTTATTTTTGCATAATTTGAGACAGGTCGTTTAAACCTCCTCAACTATTTTTGTAATAATCTATTTTTAGTTTTATAGTTTAAGTATTTAAATCCCTCTCATGCATTTAGAGAGGGGTCCAGAAATTTTATCAGAAACAATCTTCAAAACATGCACTTTTGTCCCTTTGAGGAAGTTCTAGTGAAATTAATGGAACAGGATTTATTTTTATCTGATTTAGCATCTTCTACTAAAATTGCACTTTTGTACTCTTAGATGGTGTTGAATGGACTGAAAGTAGATCAATATTGTTGAAGCACATGAGTAGGATGTATTATAAATGGTACTTTTATCTCATAATTCTTTTTACTTATGTATCAAGCAATGATTTCTTTTCAAGTTATTTATGTATGAAAGTCTGAATCTTGATTGCCATTATTGCACTTTTGTATGATGATGATCTATATTTTATGCTGAATACATGAATAATTCCTTATGCGATATATCTTTCACAATCATTTCAACTAACTTTTTATATGAAACGATTATTGTTAAAACAAATTCATTTCTGATCGCAATTGAATGATCTTTATTATCAATTGCTTTCAGACATTATTGTAGATCACATACATCAATCCCAGGCATAGTTATAATTAGATAGTGTTTAAATTAGGATAAAATGCATGTGATTATTAGTTTAGATTAGATTACTTATAGCTTAGATATTACTCCAAAACATCACATATCACCCCATTAGCACAATCATTAAATAGATTGGGAAACTGGTCCCATTATCCCCAGTCGGAGCCACTACTCCAAACGGAAAAGGAGCTGCTAACCAAGGTCCGGACTGGGTGGTTTTCCCCCATGTTGAAGCAACGATTTTCAAGGCTTCAACATTTTGGTGCTAGAAGGAGGGCTTGAGTATGAATGGTAAGTAAATCCAAATCAACAGGCTATTCTAAGAGTAAAACTCCCTCACCATCACCTCCAACTTCTCGAAAGTCTTCCAAATCCCCTGATCCTAAGCGAGAAGTTGCACAGAAAATTATACAAACCATTGTTGAAATCCAAAACAAGCCAGATCATTCTTCTTCCACTGAAGCCCCTGAAGTTCAATATTTGATTCATAAATTATAGGGGATTTCGCTATCTCAAGAAGAATCTGAGTTATATTAAGATAGTGTTACCTCTCGGTTCACCCCATCTCAACGGTTAACTAGAGCACAGAGTGAAAAGCTCGAAATCCCTTTGTTCAAATTTCCTCTACCAAGCCGTAAGAAAGCTAAGAAAACACCATCTAAATCTCACAGCGAGGTTCTTTCATCATCTTCATTCATTCCATATATACCCTCACAAGATCAATCATCCACCTCGCCACTCCAGATCGTGATTCACACTGGTGCAGGAGCTACATCTTCCTCTACCCAATCACCTTTGACCACTACTACACCTTCCCCTACTCACATACCAGCAATGGCACAGAATCCTCTGAGGCCATGGACAAACCCAAGAGCTGTTATGATGATTGGGCCTTTACATCAATTACCAGCGCATCTAGAGAAATGGTTGCCCAAATTCAATCCTGATAATGGCCTATTAGTTTAGGAACATATAAACAATTTCATGTTGTCTATTAACTTGAATGAAGTAGTGGAAGAAGACGCAGTTGTAAGATTATTCCCATATACTTTATAGGGAGTAGCAGGATCATAGTACTTTTCATTACCATCAGGTTTTATTAATAGTTGGGATGCTTTCCAAGAGCAATTTTTAACTAAATTTGGAGATGATAGATCTACAACTACCCTAATCAATGATCTCTCCAATTTGAAAGCCGAACCGAAAGAACCCATTAAGGAATTCAACTCTCGCTTCAATAAATTATTGAATAAGATACCAACGGCATCTAAGCCTAGCGATGAGGTCCAAAATGAGTGGTATATTTCTACTCTACCGTCAAACACAGCTATCTTCGTTGATAGAGCTGCCAAACCAACTTTGGCCGAAAATATGAAAGAGGCAATAGTTGTGGAGAAATGCATTCTAGCTGTGGAAAAGAAAAATGCATTAGAAGAACGAAAATCTAAGAAAGTAACCTTTAGGGACGAATCTAAGAAGAAACCACCAAAATATCCTTTTGATCTTGAAGGGTTACAAAAAGTCCTCAAGACCATGTCTAATGAAATGGTTGATATTAAAAAATAGGTAGCAGAGACTTCCTCTAAGAAACCTTTTAGACCATTTAAAAGGAATTCCCCTGCTGGTCCTAAGCCTCCAAATAATATTGTTGCTTTGTGTTATATTATTTCCACGACCAGCCCACGTAGTTAACTGGGGGTTAGAGGGGGGGCGAAAACCCCCCTTCATTGTGTCGATTGCGTAGCGGGGGGTCACAAGGGGTTTGATGGGTGCAGGTAACCCCCCTCTATCGGGTACGGGGCAGCGCCCCGGAAAATTTTGCTTTTTGGACCTTATATTAGGTTAGGTGGACCTACCTATGGTTTTGTGCCTGATTTTCGCACATGGTTTCGGACACGATGGTTTTCGGTCCATGGTTTTGGACGCGATGGTTTTCGTTCCATGGTATTGGATGCTTCGACATCTATAAATATGTTTTGTAACATTGAAAGGAATATAATGAAAAATCAAGCTGGTAGTCCCGGTTTCTGGATCCATGGGAAAATCTCTGTGTATATGTGTTTTATGTGTTATGCTCTCGCATTGTTTATTTTTTGTTCTTAGAATTCGTAATGCAAGTAATTTTTGTACGAGGTTAAAACCTACATTTAGTATCAGAGTTGTTTTGGCTTCAAGGGGATGCCTTTGTTGCTGAGGGGTTTCGCTCAGGCCTATGGTAGACCCTGTTTAGTGGGAGATCTGTGAGATCGATTCTGGTGGTGAAAGAAGATGGTGACAGTGGAAAGATAGAGATCGAGAAATTTAATTGTCAGAATTTTGAGTTGTGGAAACTCAAGATGGAGGATCTGTTGGTGGATAAAGATCAGTGGATCATGGTAGATCTAGGTACTAAACCAACGGGAGTGTCTGATGAAGAATGGAAGAAGTTGGATCAGAAGGCAAAGAGCACAATACAATTGTGTGTCAAATTCAGTATTCCTGAATGTATCAGGAGAAGCTACAACGAAGGCTTTATGGGACAAGTTAGGGAATTTGTACCAACCTAAGTCTCTAGTGAATAAACTGTTCCTATGGAAAAAGATGTATAACCTGAGGATGAAAGATGGAGACTTGGTGACAGAGCATCTGAATGCATTTAATACTATGGTAAGTCAGTTATTATCTATTGATATTAAAATTTCAGATGAAGATAAGTGCATCAGTTTGTTGTGTTCTCTACCAGATTCGTGGGATAGTCTGGTTATGGCAATAGGTAGCAATGCAACTGCCTTGCAGTTTGATGAAATAGTCTCATCCTTGCTGACGAAGGAAATGAGACGGAAAAATATGGAGAGCCATAATGGTGATGCCTTGTCTGTACAAGGACGGTCCCAGAACAGAAACAAAAATAAGTCATTGAGTGGGAGGTATAAACCTAGAGGGAGATATAAATCTCCAGGAAAACCTGTAAAGGTGGTGTGCTGGAAATGCGGAAAGGAAGGGCACTACATAAGGGACTATAAATCTAAAGCTCCTGATAAAGGAAACATATCTGATGATCCTACTTCTATAGAGGCGAAAACCACCTCAGATGAAGATGGGGATATGTACTTGGCTTCTTCAAGTACACATGTAGATCATGAGGCATGGTTGATTGACTCAGATGCATTCTTTCATTTCACTCCCCATAGAGAGTGGTTCTGCGAGTATGAGAAATATGATGGTGGTGATGTCTCTTTGGGGGATGACAAAAAGGCTAGAATCGTTGGTCGCGGAAAAGTAAAGTTGAAGTTTCAGGGTGGAAGGGTTAGAACACTTCCGGGTGTTCTGCATATTCCTGCAATAGCCAGAAATCTGATTTTTCTAAGCAAGTTGGATGATGCAAGTGTAAAAACAGTGTTCGAGAAGGATACCTGCAAGATGGTTTGGGGGGCACTCGTATTGATGCGGGGAGTTCTAATTGGAGCTCTGTACAAGCTACAAGGTAGCATTGTTGTTGATGGGTGCAACAGTTCTATAGTTCCTTAAAGTGGAGCAGAAAATCTAGTGGTCTCTGGAAAGAAGACCATGTTGTGGCATCAAAGGCTTGGACATATTGGAGAGAAGGGCCTTCGAATACTTCATGGTAAAGGTATGGTAGAAGTTATGAGTAATAGCTCTCTGGATTTTGATTTCTATGAAAATTGTGTATATGGAAAGCAGAATCGGGTGAGTTTCCCCTCTGGTGTTAAAAGGGAGAAACAGATATTAGAACTTGTGCATAGTGATGTGTTTGGACCTGTGAAGGTTCCATCACTGGGTAAGTTTGTGTACTATGTATCATTTATAGATGGCTTCTCAAGGAATACATGGATATATTTCCTTAAGAAGAAATATGAAGTCTTTGACAGGTTTAAAGAATTTAAGGCTCTGGTGGAAAACCAGAGAGAGAGGAAGATAAAGATGTTGAGGACAGATAATGGTGGAGAGTTTTGTAGTAAGGAATTTGAAGAATTTTGTAAGAAGTGTGGTATAGCACGACAGAAGAATACTCCATACACACCTGAGAAAAATGGATTTGCAGAAAGAATGAACAAGACATTGATGGAAAGGGCAAGAAGCATGCTCAGTGGTGCCAAGTTAGGACAGGAATTCTGGGCAGAGGCAGTGGAGACAGCATATTACCTGGTCAACAGATCACCTTCATCAGCATTGGAGGATAAGACTCCACAAGAGGTATGGACTAGTAAGAAACCCTCTCTTTCACATCTGATGGTATTTGGATGTGATGCATATGTACATGTTCCAAAGGAGAAATGAACCAAGTTGGATAGTAAATCTAAAAAGTGCATCTTTATTGGGTATAACGATGGTTTAAAGGGTTATAAGCTTTGGAACCCAGTAACAAGGAAGGTTGTGTACAGCCGAGATGTGGTGGTTAAAGAGGTAAAAGATGTTATTAAACATGAAGTCCAACCAAAGGAACCTGAGAAGACAGAGTTTGAGCTTAAGGAGGAAGAATCAGACTCTACAACTGAGGAGGAATCAGAAGATAAAGAGCCACAAACTTCAGGTGTGAGAAGATCGGTTCGAGAAAGAAGGCAGCCAGAAAGGTATAGTCCATCTGCTTTCTGTTCAATTTTTGTTTTATCTATTACTGATGATGATCCCAGAACTGTGAAGGAATCAGTAGATTCAGAGAACGGAAAACTCTAGAAAGAGGCCATGGTTGATGAAATGGCATCTTTGCACAAAAACGAGGCTTGGGATTTAGTGGAGTTACCAGCTAGAAGGAAACCCATTGGTAGAAAATGGGTGTTCAAGAAGAAGAAAAATGTAGAAGGAAAGGTGGAGAAATACAAAGCTCAGTTGGTAGCAAAAGGTTACTCCCAGGTGCCGGGAATTGATTTTGGTGATATTTTTTCTGTTGTTGCCAAGGTAACTTCTATTAGATTACTTTTACTTGTTGCTGCTGCTTTTGATTTTGAGGTAGAACAGATGGATGTGAAGACAGCATTTCTTCACAAGGATCTGGAAGAGGAAATCTACATGAAGCAACCTAAAGGTTTTGTGGTGAAGGGTAAGAAAGAAATGGTATGCAAGTTAAAGAAGTATCTGTATGGGTTAAAATAGTCACCAAGGATGTGGTATCAGAAATTTGATACATTTATACAGGGACTTGGCTTCACTAGAAGCAAAGCAGATCACTGTGTGTATTTTAAATTAATTGGTGACCATGTTATTTATCTGGTCTTGTATGTGGATGATATGTTGTTGGTTGGAAATGACAAAGAAATTATCCAAGATTTGAAGACCCAATTGTCCTCCAAATTCGACATGAAAGATCTTGGTGCTGCAAACTATATTTTGGGCATGGAAATTAAAAGAGACTGGGAAAAGAAGAAGCTCTGGTTAAACCAGAGAAAGTATGTCGAGGCAATACTACAGAGGTTTAATATGCAGGGTAGTAAATTGGTGAAGGTTCCTATTCCTGTAGGTGTGAGGTTATCTGTTGAACAGTGTCCCAAGATACAAGAAGAGGAAGAGGACATGTCCCGTGTTCCATATGCAAGTGCAGTTGGTAGCTTGATGTATGCAATGGTCTGTACTAGACCAAACATTTCACATGCAGTGGGAGTATTGAGAAGGTTTATGTCAAAACTAGGGAAGGAGCACTGGACAGCAGTGAAGCGGGTTTTCAGGTACTTGCGTGGCACTAGTGATTATGGTTTGTGCTACCAAGGAAGACCAAGATTGGACAGAGTGTTGGATATTTATGGCTTTGTTGATGCAGACTAGGCTGGAGATCTGGATCAAAGAAGATCTACAAGTGGGCATGTGTTTCACCTATTTGGAGGTGTAGTCAGTTGGATGAGTAAGAAACAATCTGTAGTGGCACTATCAACTACAGAGGCAGAATACATGGCAGCCACTCATGCAAGCAAGGAAGCAATTTGGTTGCAGAGATTGTGTTCAAGTATGGGGTTAGTACAGGGAGCTATAAGGATAGACTGTGACAGCCAAAGTGCAATTTTCTTGGCAAAGAGCCCTGCATATCATTCAAACACAAAGCACATTGATGTTCAGTGTCACTTTGTGAGGAATATGATAGAAGGAAAAAAGGTGTTACTAGTAAAGGTGGACACTTTGAAGAATACTGCAGATGCATTGACAAAATTTGTGAGCTCTGAGAAGTTCTCTTGGTGTAGAGAAACAATGGGTGTTGCAGGGCTAGATAAATGACTAAGCTCTCTTGTGGCCCCCTGTGGAAAGAAAACAACAAGTGGGAGAATGTTGGGTTGTGTTATATTCTTTCCACGACTAGCCCATGTAGTTGACTAGGGGGTCAGAAGGGGGGGGATCCCCCCCTTCATTGTGCCGATTGTGTAGAGGGGGGGTCACAGGGGGTTTTAGGGGTGCAGGTAACCCCCCTCTATGGGGTTCGAGTCAGTAGCCCAGAAAATTTTGTTTTTTGGACCCTATATTAGGTTGGGCGGACCTACCTATGGTTTTGTGCATGATTTTCGCACATGGTTTTGGACATGATGGTTTTCGGTCCATGGTTTTGGATGTGATGGTTTTCGGTCCATGGTATTGGATGCTTCGGCATGTATAAATATGTATTGTAGCATTGAAAGGAATATAATGAAAAATTAAGCTAGTAGTCCCACTTTTGGGATCCAGGGGAAATCTCTGTGTATATGTGTTTTATGTGTTATGCTCTCGCATTGTTTATTTTTTGTTCTTAGAATTCGTATGCAGGTATTTCTATACTGGGTTAAAACCTACAGCTATATCAAATGTTGAATCAGATGGACTGGAGGACGAAGTTTCAACAAATGAAGAACAAAAGGATGATGAAGAAGTGTTAGAATTACAAGGAATGTGGGATTTTATCCTTCCCAATGAATAAACCCAAGAAGCATTACTTGTCGCTACCCGAAGTAAAAACCTTGTTGAATTGTCACAAACAAATTAAAAATATAAGGTTTCAATGCCACCTCCTAGGGACAAAGCAACAGGTAAGAAATCTGCACCAAAATCCACTCAAACTACACCTACTCAATTGGATCTTTCACCTTCATCTAAAACTTTGATAGTTTCTGATGAAATGGAATATAATATTATTGATGATATGAAGAAAACTAGGAAAAACATCACCTTTCATGAGCTTAGTAAATTGAAGCATCAGCAAAAGTTACTTCTTAAAGAACTGAAAGAAGTACCTACTGCTCCGCTTCCTACCGCTGTGATCTCACAAGTGGCCCAAGAAATGGGAAGGCCCCCTAGCACTTCTTTGAACAATATTGATCCAACCGACATCGCTCTAATAGGGGGAGATCCAAATCCCACACTCCATCGTTTTTCCTTGATTTCGAAGTCTTTAATAAGAACTTACACAACTGTCTAATTGATTATGGAGCTTCATCTAACATCTTGCCTAGAATAGTTTGTGCAAAGTTGAATGTTCAGCCTCAGAAATCTGTTGTACGAATAGTACATGTCATGCGGAAAGAGTCAATTTTGCGGACAAAACCGACCTCCCTAGAAGCTAAGGCTTTCTAGTGACAAACAAGACAATCAAGCACTATCTTTCCCTAAATATGCATTTAAAATACAAGCAACCAGGTGTTTAAAGCATACCTTTAGTCCGACGCTGTTTGTAGCAGCCAAGCCTCTCCGATCCAGATGAGCTCCTCCTTCTCTTTGAAACCTGCATTCACTAACAAGCAAACGATTACATAGCACCTGAATAACTCATATAATAAAACATATTCATCATAAAGACCAAGGAGTTTATGAAACAAATTATATATAACAACTTGTTGAGAAAAATGAACTTAATTGTATTAATTGGAAACAAAAGAAACCATTACAACCAGTGCCTTGGTGTTGTGCAGGTCCCTCCCAGGGTCCAGCAAG
This sequence comes from Pinus tabuliformis, assembly GCA_031772625.1. Taxonomy (NCBI): domain Eukaryota; kingdom Viridiplantae; phylum Streptophyta; class Pinopsida; order Pinales; family Pinaceae; genus Pinus; species Pinus tabuliformis. The sequence goes on from CM062820.1 coordinate 706,588,168, forward strand.
AGTTCTCCTTTACTTTGATCAGCTCACCCACTTCCAAATGAAGCTAAGAAAGGATGGGAATCTCTCCTCTCAAGCTCTAAAAGGGAGTCCTAATTTCAGCAGCATCTACCCTTAAGAATGTTCAGCTTTCAACCTCTCCTCCCTCTGGCCCAATGCCTGTATTTATAATGCTTTGGAGGAAGTTAATCAGGTCCACCATCAATGGGATAAGCCCCTCTTTCAATGGGATAGCTCCCCTCTTGATGGGATAAGTTCCTCTTTCTTTGGGATGCATGAACCATCTGGAGGCGCTCAATCCACGTCAAACCATCTTCTAAAATGCTCTAGATTCGACCACAAGTAACTTTTTTGAAGTAAAACTTGCGCCTTTTGACCTTTACAGGAGTACGCACCCACCCCTTTACAGAGAGAGCATACAAGTACGCAGGTATTATGAATTTGAGGTGCGTACACGCAGGTAAGGGTAAGAGAAACTGCGTAACCAGAGTTATATTGATTTTTAAGGACTTTCTCTCTTTCTTGGAGTTTGACATGAGGAGTAGAGGTATAAGATTTGCCAAGGAGGACAGTATGACAATTGATGGAGCCATACTGACTGCAAATAGTCATGGTGACAAATTTTAGTGTAACAGATTTCCCCCTAAAGTGCGAAGCCTGTAGTAGATTAGGGTTTCATATCATCTAGGAAGGGTGAAGCACTTTATCATTTCAAGGATTATCTTGTGGAGAGCCCAGTCGGAACCTACAAATATTCAACACACAATACATATACAAGATCATATCATCGCTGAGGTAGGCTTTCCCATACTCAGATTGAAAACTTTAATTAACAAACTAACTACTGCTCTGATATAGGAATGATTTCGCAGTACATCATAATCATAGACTCATGTAGACATAGTATGGACGCAACCATCTGCTTATGATTAGTCTACTGTATAATGAATACAAAACTCCTCGCAGCCTAGATGGTGGAAACTAGATCCAGGGTCTTCATTTCTACTTCCCAAAATAGTACGATTCTATCCATGCGAATAAATGAGTTGATGTCGAACATGGTAGAAACCACTTGATTACCAGTCGATGATGTAAACTGTTAACAAGTGTGAGAGAGACCACCAGTGATGTCAATGGTTCTCAAAGTACCCAGTACAATCCATGAGATGTGAATGAATGTGTTGATGTCGAACATGTCACGGAATCCTTCGATCGAAAGTCAATGATGTAAACTGTCGTCAAAGGCGAGAAACCTGCCATTAGTGCATGCAGATTTCAAGGTATTGACGATTCCTAGATCATCTTTCTAGATAATGTGCTGATGTCGATAGAAAGCGATCCGTTGCAGGCAAGCCCACAACACGAAATCATAGTTCAAGTTGAAGAAAAGTAGCTGTAAGGACTGACTCAGGGATGGTCAAGATGGATGACAGGTATTTTGCAGATGAATGGTTTATTTGCAGTGACCTCTTGAACACATAACGACACAACAGATGGCTTGGTGACAATTGACCCAAAGTTAATACCCAGAAACCGGCTGAAGATTTTCAATGTGGTTTGATCAACTATTAGGTAAAGGATTTCCCAACCCAGGTGAATGAAAAGTGTCGTGTTCAAGAGTGGTGATAAGGTTTTTCTGAGACAGAGGATAACAAATAGGCTCATTTTTCTCTCTTTTCCCCCACCATTTCTGGCAAGTACCTCTTTATTTTTTACAAGCTTGAGGAGGATAACATATGCTTGATTATAAGCTCATCCTTCGGATGAGTCCAACTTAGTTTAGATTCGAACCCTAAGAAGGAGTGGTCCGTTCCTGTTTGTAATCGAACAGGTCCTTTACTGTGAAATTTTAACGAGTCCAGTATAGGAGAAACTCGGCGTTTTTCAATTTTAGAGAGTCTGAAAAAACTTAAGAAGACTCCAGGGTTGACCTTTTTCGTAAATTTGTGTCTCCCAAGCCCGAAAAAGTATAAAATAATACTTGAGAGAACTGCTTGATCTTTACGACCAAGGAGTACTTTCATGATTAGTGTCTCTGACCTGAAAAGTAAAAAGCGATCAAGGACACGTCGTTTTATTTCCAATATCGAATTTGAAACGACAAAAATCCGGCAATCTTTTCATGTTTTTAAGGTCAGAAAAGGGCTATAAGAGGACCGTCTTTTAATTCCGTTTTAACGAGTGTAAAAGAAACGCTCGGCAATCTTTTCATGTTTTAGGAGTCAGAAAAGGGCTTAAAGATGACTCTGATGTTTTTGTTTGTAAAAAATGACAATTTTCCCTGAAAATCCTTTATCCTGCACAAAAACCAACACATTACTCATACCTGTTGAAGATAGATAAAAATACTTTGAAAAATACCTTTTCATGGTGAAAAATAAACAAATTTACCATTTATTTACCCAAAAAACCTATAAAAAGGGCTTTTACCAATTCATTTTTACCATTTTACTGTTGAGGAGAGAAAAAGGGCTTTTGGCAAGAAACTTCCCGTGGACATTGCGGAGAATCCGACCGTCGAAATCGAACGCCGTCTCTTCCAGGTAATTTTGAACATCCTCCTCTTCATTTTCATCCGTTTAGAATTCTTTTTTAGGCCCTAGATTTCATTTTTGGAGGCTTTGGGGTTTCAAGATCCGCCTTTCGGGGTACGCAGGTGCCACACTAGGGACCCGCGTACCCCGACATTTTCTCAGTTGGGAAAATGTCGGGCGTACGCACCTTGCCTTAAGGGAACCTGCGTACGCACGCTCTGTTCCTAAAGGCGGGGTGCGTACCCCGCGAAACAAGTTTTCAAACCCCAAATTCTCCAAATTGGACCAAAATCTTTTGATTTCATGGATTCTATTGGATGTTTTCTGGTGTGTAGATTGTCCACCATGCTTGATTGGCACGAGAGAGAGCACGAAGATGTTGATTTGGCCGCCATTAATCATCAACCATCAATTGATGCTTTGAAGGCATGCGGCCTTTATAAATACTGGGCCATACCTGGCATGAGGGCCCAAGTGAGATTTCTAGAGTGGCTGGTAGAAAGATGGAACGTTCAGGACCAGTGTTTTTATATTGGAGGGCACCAGCTCGAGATAGAGCCCTCAGATATCTACTTTCTCACTGGTTTGCCCAAGAGAGGCGAACACTTGACTCTGTTCGGGACTAGGCCGGGTGGCCAGTCCATCGCTAGTCTCCGACTAGAGTGGTGTAACACTCAGACTCAGGAGAAGGGGATAGAGATCAAAACTATATCCCGCCCTGAACTTATGGTGATTTCTTTTACAGTTACCAGACTTTGCGGGGCTGCCGCTTTACACATTGCCATTGGATCCCAGATGCGGATGGCGATTGATTGCTATCGAGGTACCATTTTCAACTGGTGTGATGTTGTGTTGGCCAATTTAAAGGGCCAACTGACTAGAGCCAAAAATGGACAGCTAAAGACTTTTGGTTATGGGCCTTTAGTTGTGAGTTTTGGCTTAGAGAGGGTTCCGATGTTGATCCCACAGCAGCTCACTGTTGAGGTTGGGCTTCCCCGAGAGCCCAAATTGATGCGATGGGTTGCGGTTATGGCCCGTCATCCTGATGAGGGCACGGAGGTTGTCCGATTTACTCTGGAGTACTTTCACTGGTTAGAGGACCAGGTCTTTTCTATACAGGATTTTCCTTATGCCGGAGTTGATTTTCGTGGAGATCCGGACATGGTTCTTCCATCGGGAGAACAATGGGATGACACAGGTAACTTCATTTTCCACAAGTTTTTAAACTATCTATTTTTTTTTGGTTTGTTTTTATATCGTCTCAAAACTGATAGTATTAATTTTCAAAATGCAGATGTAGGCCCACGTCGTCCAGCCAATCTCTGGCCTTTCGAGAGAAGACTACCAGTTGCAGCGGCACCGGCCCCACAGGACGAGGCCACAGAGACTTTAGCTGAGTTGGAACATGACCTAGAGCGTCTTACAGCAGATATACCAGAGACTACTATAGATGATATTCCTATCAGGCTTCAGCGCTATTTAGTCGGGGTCCTAGGACCTTTTAGGAGGTTCTTGTGTAGGGTAGCCCGTGTAGTGGTGTCATATAGAGATCATCACCAGTGATTGGATGGTCGTTTTGTAGACACATGTGACATTATGGTTTTTTGTACTTATCATTTTTGCCGATCATAAGGTGTTTTTCAACCTATGATCGAAGACAATGTATTTTTTGACACACTCCTATCTATATATATCATTATTACCGGCTTATCTTGTTAAACATGTGTGATGAAATGTTTTGAAATTTACATGTATGATTATTGCAAATGTCTATTTAACATTCGAGAAGCAATCGCATCTGCTAATGTATTTAAAGACCTTGGAATATGCTGATATTCAATGTAATCAAACTCACGTTCCAAAAGACGCACTCTCAAAAATAACCTTAATAACACTGGATTTCTAATGGCATACACTCTATTAAGCTGTAATACAACGAGTTCAGAATCTAACCTCACTATCAAACTCCGAATCCCAAATGAAATAGATTCAGACAATAACTCAATCACTGCACTGTATTCGACAATGTTGTTTGTTGTTTGACCGAGGCTCACCCCATGCATAGAAACTAACTCATCAGAGGGCGAATAGATAACCCAAGCTGCGGAAGAGATATTCCGTGTACTACGACCAGCACCATCAACAAATCCAATGTATGTTTGGAGAGGCATCGACATCTGCAATATCAAGCGTAAAACCAAGATAAGCCAGAATAACGACGAAAACACACTCTCTAAGCTAAGCACACTGTCTAAACTAACAAACACACCAGCTAGAAAGAAAAACTAACCTAACTAAAAATTCTCCAGACCCATCATTTAAGCATAATACCTCTTTAGGTAAAGTCCATTTCTGGGTTTACCCAAAGAGTCCCCGTCAAAGTCTACCAGCTCATAGGCCCCTTTTGCTAGCTTTCGCTTGACAATATAGGGCCCATGCCACATACGAACGAATTTTCCAGCACCTAATTTATCATTAGCTTGATCATATAATAGCACTAGGTCTCCTTCCGAAAAATTTCGAGGGGTCACATTTCGATCATACTGAGCTTTCATACGTTTTGCGTGAGTCTCGATTGCCAATGCAGCATCACGTCGAGTCTCATCTAATTGAGCTAAGTATAATAAACGCTTCTCCTCTTCGGAAGTAGCTGGAAGTAACTCGATGGCCATTTGCAGTGACGGGATTTCGCATTCAATGGGTAGCACAGCTTCCAAACCATAAACTAGTTGGAAAGGAGTGAACCCTGTTGATGTTTTCACTGAGGTTCGGTATGCCCAAAGCGCTGAAAATAACATGTTGTGCCAATTCGACCGATGAATATCAATGATTCGTCGGATCATGATAACTAAAACTTTGTTGATGGACTCAACCAGACCATTCGCTTGTGGATAATAAGGAGTTGAACTATCGTGACGCAAACCAAGCTGGCCTGTAAGTTCTGTCATCATAACGTTTCGAAAATGGTGCCCATGGTCAGTGATTATTGCTTGTGGGACACCAAACCTAGCAATTATGTGATTGAACACGAAAATTGCAGCTGTCTTGCCGTCTGCCTCGAATGTAGGCATCGCCTCGGCCCACTTAGTAAAATAATCTACCGCAAGGATGATATACGCATGCCCCCCGGCCGAGTGAGGGTTACATGTAATAAAATCGATACCCCATTTGGCAAAAGGACCAACGGCAATTATAGGGTGGAGAGGAGCAGGTGGAGTGCGCATCTTTCGATCAAACACTTGACAGTTGTGGCATTTTCGGACCGCAATAATACAATCTTTAAAAAAGGACGGCCAGAAGTAGCCAGCGCGCAATATCTTTTGGGCTGTGGCATACCCAGACATATGACCGCCACACGCTCCAGAGTGACAGTCATTCAGAACCTTTCAGCTTCTTCGTTAGTTAAGCAACGTCGAAAAATAGAGTCCGCCCCACGGCGATAAAGAGTATCTCCAATAATTTTGTACTGTTGGGACTGGAATCGAATTTTCCGACGTTCCGTCTTTGAAACTTCGAGCCGAAAGGATTGGGTCTGGAGATAGACGATGATATCCCCATACCACGGATCTAAAGTGCTGATGAGAAACAAAGATTCGTCCGCAATGGGCTCCTTTGCCACAGTTTCCGTGTCAGCATGCGGGAAGTCACACATTAACTCTGCAAAAACTAAAGATTTCTTAGACTTAGATTTCTCAAACTCCAAGTCGAACTCCTGCAGGATAACAATCCATTTAGAGTACTTGCCCCCTAGTAATTTTTTAGTCAAAATGTAGATCATAGGGTTGCAATCCGAAATGACTGTAGTTTTACGGAGTAAAATGTAGTGACAAAAACGTTGGACAACTTGAACGGCTGCCAATGCCAATTTCTCCACATGTGAGTATTTTAGCTCAGTTGGGTTTAACGTCCGACTAAGGTAATATATCACATGTTCCGTTCCGAATTCGTCTTCCTGAACTAAGACCATCCCAATGGTGGAATGAGCGGTGGCGAGGTACAAAAAGTAGTCCTGGTTGTAGTTGGGAGGATGCAGCAACGGTGCATGGGTCAACGTGTGCTTGAGTGCATCAAAATATTTCTGAGCTATCTCATCCCAAGAGAATTGAGCATTCTGTTTCAACAACTGTGTAAAATCATTTGTAACCTCGGCGTAGTTAGGAATGAATCGTCGTAAAAAGTTTGCTTTCCCCTGCAAACTTTGGAGTTGGCGAAGACTCGAAGGAGGAGGAAATTTGATGATAGCTTCTACCTTCGAGGGATCGACGCGAATGCCTGCTTTCGAAACTACAAATCCCAGTAATCGACCCACTTCTATACAGAAGACACATTTGTGTGGGTTCAACCGAATACGATAATGCCTACACCTCATGAAGATTGCTCGTAAATGGACAAGGTGGTCAGCTCGATGTAATGAATGAGCGGGAAAATCATCGAGATACGGTTGCACAATGTGTTTGATGTCATGAAATGCATAAGACATCGCCCTTTGAAAAGTTGCTCCAACATTCTTAAGCCCAAAAGGTAATTTGCAATAAGCAAATGTCCCCCATGGACAAATGAAAGCCGTTTTTCGTTGATCGGTAGGTAGAATATTGATTTGATTGTAACCGGAAAAACCGTCCATAAAGGAAAATATTTCACTGTCGGCACAATCATCAATTATTTGATCGATATAGGGTGTTGGGTAGTTGTCCTTCGGACAAGCTCGATTAATGTCCCTATAGTCGATGCATATTCTTATTGTTCCCTGTTTTTTGTTAACCGGAACAATATTTGATACCCAATCCGTTAACGGGATCGGATAAATGAAACCTGCTTTCAACAGCTTCTCAACTTCTGCTTTAATTGCAGCCGCTTTTCGTGGGTGAATCTGACGCAAACGTTGCCAGACAGGTTTAGCGTCTGGGTAAGTCTTGATCTCATGGACAACAATCGCAGGATCAATTCCTGGCATTTCCTCATAGGACCAGGCAAACACGTCGCGGAATTCTTGAAATAGGGCCTTTTATGTCTGAATTTCGTCATCTGAACACGAGGCACCTATATGAATGTTTTCAACAATTCCGGGCTTAACTGAAATGTCAATGGGAATAGTTCGAGAAATATTTCCCAAATTCAACTCTGAATCAGGATGTTTCATTGGATTCTGAGCTTCCTTGACATAATCAGCTGTAAAGATTGATGAGAAATCATTTTCAAAACGATCATCCTCAGGTAAAAACGAAGATCTGTGATGGAGATCTTCCCATGGTAAATCGTCTACACACAGGACTTCACGAAGTTGCTCGTCAGATGAAACAACTTCGGGAAACGCTATTAACTTCGAGGTTGATGTGAAAAGTGATTCCTCACGGACCACATTCATTTGGTCAATTTTGGTTGAACGCGGGTCGGTAAAAGATTGCACGGCTTCATAGGCAATTTCATATGGACTCAAAGGCATAGCATCACCAAATGAGTCTATCTCAGATTCAGAAGGAACGATCCAAGGATCGTCATAAACAATGGTGTCTGATGTAATCATATGAATGGATGCAAACGAAGACAATGCATTGATTGGAGGAAAAGGAAAAGTTCCCAGTAAATCGACATCTTTAACTAATCCTACTCCAACATCCTTGTATGGGATAGTCGTTTTACCGACATGCTGAATACTCTCTGAAGAGGCTGGGTCGAATGAAAAGTAAGCCAGCTGGTCTATTGTTACGATCTTGCCATTATGTGGAAACTTTATTACTCGGAAGACCGATGAAACGACCGTTGTCATAGCGTAAGACCAACTTCGACCCAAGAGAAGGTTGTATTCTAGAGGGGCATCAACCACTTCCACATCTAGACTAACGGTTTTTCCTTCAACCCCTATAGGCAAATCCTGTAGAATGCCAAAAGGATGAAACCCACGGCCATCAAAGGCCTTAAGAATTGTCGGGGATTGATTTAGTGAAGGACAACCAAGCGATCTCCAACACTGTATCGACATAATACACGTGGAAGCTCCCTCATCAATTACAGTCCGATGAATAGGCCTGTTTTTGACTATCACTGGGATCTGGAAAGCCATTTGATGAGGCAAATGCAGTGTACTATTTTCTATATCAAAGATTATTAGGTTCGGGTCCTGAACATCAACAGCTCCTATAGCCGACAAAAGTAATTTGCGCTGTGCTGGGCATGATTGCAGCACTTCCAAAGCCGACATTGCTGAGGGTGAAACAGCTAAGTCCTCAACAATGTTATAATTCTGGGGCGCTCTCGCATGTGGATTGAAAGTAGACTTTCGAAGTATACCCTTCGCGGGCGGTTTGATTACTAAGTCCGGGTTAGGTTTCTCGATCTGTAGCGGATCGGAACCGGGAGCTGAGGTTGATGGATTAGAATGAGAAGATTCTGCTTCTTTGCCATCAACAGGACTTTTACTACCATAATCTTGCGATCGAGTCGCAATCCTTACATGAGACATCATCGATATGGGTTCCTCACTGGCACTCTAGGAAGAACCTATCATCTTACTCTCCTGCTTTGGAAATGGATCTTTCAAAACAGCAGGAGTTTGGGAACCTTTAACAATCTTCGCAACCTCTGCCCGATGAGGGCAATCTCTTGTAAAATGATCCTCTTCACAAATAAGACAAGGATAACGAGGTTTGCGCTTTTCGTCATTGGTTTCCGACTTTTCAGTTTTCTCCTTTGGAGTTTTCTCTGCTTTATTCTTCTTCTTGCCTTTCTTTTTCCCACCGGATTTTGATTTAGCCGTAGATGACTCTACAGCGTGAATATCGGCGGAAACTTCAGCAGAAGAATCTCCTGTCGGGGAGTTTGGTAAGGTTATAATAGGAGAAGAATTCTTTGAAGACTTCTTCTTACTTTTAGTGTTCACCGTACCAATCATACCATCAGCGGCATGAGACCCCAAAGGAGCAGCAGCGATTTGATTTGACTTAGGAAGATCTGGGATCTTTTCGTGTAACGTACCTGACTGAGTATAAACTAAGTCAAGGTACTGCGCTTGAGCAATCACTTGCTCCTCAGTAACTACTCCGGCCTTAGCTACGTCTTCAGTAATCTTCGGTAACAATGATTTAACAAACCATTCAGCTAAGATCTGGTCCGGGATAAAAACTTTCACTAACCGCCTTCGACATCTCCATTCATGAATATGATCGGAAATATATGTGGACGTCGATTGTTTTAATGAAGTTAGTAACTTCGTGCCATTATCATATCTGACCGGCAACTGAAAATGAGTTAAAAATGAGGTAGCTAACTGGCTAAAATTATAAAAAGAGGCTCGTGGTAACTCAATGTACCACTTGGCCGCAAGACCAATGAGAGTACGCTGGAAAAGACATAAGCGGATCGAATCATCCGAGATGGAGTTAGAGGCACACCAGAGGTGGTAGGTCATCACATGATTCGACGGGTCCTCTCCAGACTTACCTTCGAACTTGGGAATGTCACTGGGGAACTTATTTGGCATTGGCGGCCAAAATGGAAGATAATTTATTGGATCGTTCGTTAGGCGTGACAAGTCTGGTAAATCCAAAGTTGCGATAAACGGTAACTGCCGATTAGGATCCCTAAAACTCTGGGTCACGAGACCAGTCCCAGGAGGAGGATATCCAGGATAACTAGGAATGGGAGTTGCGTTCGGGATATTGTATCCTCCTGGAAAACCAGGATTAACCGAACCGTACTGGGGTTGTTGTGATTGTTGATAAGTGTACCCAGGATACGGTTGATACTGGTAAACTGATTGCTGGACAGCAGGACCGAATTGGTACTGTCCCTGGTACGGTTGATAAGTGAATTGTGGTTGGAGAAGAAAGCAAATACAATCCAAAAATATCCTAAACTCTCCATCCAACAACACATGTTGTTGACTTGATGAAGATATCCTTAATATTCTGAGTGTTTGATGATGGGATTCTTCCAAAAACAAATGATGCATACTGTTAGGGGGAGCCTGTGATTCTTGATCATTATTGCAGAAGCTATCAGTGAAAGGGTCCATATGAAATCCTTGATGATCTATACTAACAATCATTCATTGATAGATGATTTCTCATGAACACTCCATTGAAGAACACGATCTCTTATCTATCCAATGGACTGTTATTTAAGATGTTTTCCTACTTGATTACTAAGTAGAAATTGGAGCAGCAGAGAAGGCCATCTAATGCTAAAGAAATGGGGCAAAGAAATATGTTGCTATTATTACAGAAGTTGAATTTCTCGACTCAGGGATATGATGTAAGAATAGTTAAATTATGGACACAAATAGAGGCAACCTTCAAACAAATAGATACATCTGGGAATGGAGCTTGAAGCAAGAACAGTTGGCAGCATCTAGAAAAACTGAAGCATTGCAAAAACCTGCCAATCATTAAAAAGAATTTAAAAGATAGTCACAGATTGGATATCAAAATTTTCTAGTGGAGATAACTTACAGAAACCTTGTTAGGCCCCTATACTACTAGTGTAACCCCTTATTGTTATTAATGTTAGGCCCATATACTACTAGTGTAACCCCTTATTGTTATTAGTACAACCCCCTTATTATATTGATGTACCCATGTAGTGCCCATATTGTTACTATTGTGCCCCATAGAAGCCCATTATTGTTATTATTGTGCCCTTACATTATTATTGTTATGTCGGCTCTGATTATGTTATGACCCCTTAGACTCCTATATATAGAAAGGAGGTCTTTTCATTTGTATCATCCAAGAATTGTTCATTTATGTAATGTAAAGGAGGTTGCCCCCTCGAAGAGGCTGAATTCTAAGGCGTTGATCTATCTTTTCTTGAGCTGGTTTCATAACATATGGTATCAGAGCTTTGGATTCTAGGGTTTCGCTGCTCCAAACAGGTCATTGTGGCATTTTCTCTATAACTTTTTTTCTGCGACGTTTCAGAAGTTGCAGAAAAAACCCATTTGAGAAGAAATCGCGCTAAATCTCGGGTCCAAATTTCAGAGCTTTTTGCGCTATATGTGCGGAGATATGATCTGAGGAAGTTGGTCTTTTTATAGACTCGTGAATTACATTCCAAACAGGTGACCTGGGGAAAATCATCATAACTTTCTCTCTGAGCATTGGATTGAAATTTCGTAAGAAGGTACAGAAAGAGGATGGACTGTAGTTTCTTGTATATCTTTTTCAGAGCCAAAGGTCGAAAAATTGACACGTGGCACTTCATACAAGTTCGCTCTTCTGGAAAGGTCTATAATCAGGTCATCTTGGGAGATTGTGCATAACTCTTTCTTGGAGAATCCAATTTGGATCAGACTGGTGGCATTAGAAAGAGGACACAGAGGGCTACTACAGGTAGCAATTTTAGAACTTAAATATCCGAAGGTACAGCGTTACAGTCGTTTCAAGATCGAGGTCCTAAAATGAAGAAAAAGCAAGATGAGGAAGTTTGATGGAAAGGATCCGGTTAATTGGATACTTCAGATGGAGCAATATTTTGATCTACATGGTGTACCACTGTTACAAAAGGTATGTATTGCATCTTCTTATTTAGAACCAGATCAATTTTTATGGTATAAAGGTGTTTGTTCTCGTAAACAACTTGTTACGTGGTCAATTCTCACGGAGGAAATGATAGCACATTATGAGGATACAAAGAGCAACACCTTCTTTACAGCAACACCACAACAATTGGAAAGAGTAAAAGGGCTTTGTGACATTATGGAAAGTAAAATTATGGCAATAATGAAGTCTACCCCTCACAACTATAAAGATGGAAGTGTTGTTTCTCCTAGCCTTCCACAACCTACAAGGGTTACACCACAACAATTGGAAGAAAAAAGAGAAAAAGGGATTTGTTACAATTGTGATAGCAAATGCAATAAAGGTCATAAGTGTGCTGAGAAGAAATTATTTTACATAGAGTATGAAGAGGAGGAAGAAAAGGATCAAGAAACATCAAAAGAAGAGGATATATGCCAGGACCCAACCCCTGAGAAAGAAGAAATGAATCAGACCATATCTTGTAAACTATTGGCAAGAATGACCACTTCTCAAACTCTCAAGATAGAAGGACATATCAAGAAGAAAAAGGTGCAAGAAGTGAAATATCACATCAAGAAAGAAGAAATTAATCCAACCATATCTTGTAATTCATTGGTCGGAATTACCACTCCTCAAACTATCAAGATAGAAGGACATATCAAGAAGAAAAATGTTCAAGAAGTGAAAGATCACAACGAGCGTCAAGAAATGAATCTGACCATATCTTGTAAAGGATTGGAAGAAATTACCACTCCTCAAAATCTAAAGATAGAAGGACATATCAAGAAGAAAAAGGTTCAAGCAGTGAAAGATCACATTGAGCATCAACAACAAGTTCTCCAACTTTTAAAGGATAACGCCACTTTGGTGCAAAATCAAATGAAACAACAGGTAGATCAACATCATAGTGAAAAATGTTTTGATGTAGGTGATTGGGTATTTTTACTACTACATCTAAAGCAAGCTATTTATGAGAAGGAAATGTTGGCAATACTACATGCACTTAAAAAATGGCGACCTTACCGAATGGGAAGACTCTTCAAGGATGAGGATGTGGAAGCATTGTTTTGTGCTATTTCTATTATCCAACTAGATCGGATAAACAAAGCAAGGGATGAATGGAAGAAGGACAAAGAAGTATGGCCACTTATTCAAAAGTTGCAAAAGATCCCAATTCAAACAGTATTGCCAAAAATTGAAGAGGAAGGAAAAATCATATTGGAACCTGGAGTAGTCACAGAAATAAGAACCCGACAACTACGAAATCGATCAATTTCAGAGTATCTCATCAAGTGGAAGAACTTACCTACTGAAGATTCCACTTGGGAGGACAATAATTTTATACAGAAGCATCAAGAACTACTCAAGCATTGAGGACAACGCTTTTTGAAGGAGAGGGGCATGTTAGGCCCCTATACTACTAGTGTAACCCCTTATTGTTATTAGTACAACCCCCTTATTATATTGATGTACCCATGTAGTGCCCATATTGTTACTATTGTGCCCCATAGAAGCCCACTATTGTTATTATTGTGCCCTTACATTATTATTGTTATGTCGGCTCTGATTATGTTATGACCCCTTAGACTCCTATATATAGAAAGGAGGTCTTTTCATTTGTATCATCCAAGAATTGTTCATTTATGTAATGTAAAGGAGGTTGCCTCCTCAAAGAGGCTGAATTCTAAGGCGTTGATCTATCTTTTCTATCTTTTCTTGAGTTGGTTTCATAACAAACCTTTACTAGAACACAAGGAAAAATGGCTCATCAAAAGCACTATAGAAAGAAGAATGTTGCACAGTCGAATATAAGCTTAGTTTGATGATGGTCACTTTGGAAATAGCAACAGTGAGGCACAACCTCTCACCATTTCATCTTAATGCAATGGTGTTAAAATATTGGATGGCAGTGACTTAAGGAGAAGCACAAAAATATAGAGGAACTCAGATTTAAAAAAAGGATAGTGAGAAAGACAATTTCAGTGGCATACTCCCTTGTTTCAGACTATGAATACCTCTTAAATCTGACTACGGAGACAACAGAATACAAGCAACAACCCTTCTATCTTGAAAAAAAAGAGGAGCACCATGACAAGGGGAGTAACATACCCATGAAGATCTACTATTCATGAAGAAGAGGAGAAACTTGACAGGGGGAGTACTTGGGCACTCCTTAGCCATTGATGTCAAAGGGGGAGAGAATGTTGAAAGGGAAAGAATGTTGCCATCAATGACAAAGGGGGAGATTGTTGATATAGATTGTGATTGATGTCAATATGGAAATATTCTAGATACTAAATAATGATGTGAAGCCAAGCAGAGCAGATCCGCGAAGCAACAGGAGCAGTAGACCCAAGAAGGAAAGTCGAGGAGGAAAGATATTAGAAGTCATCAAAAGAGAAAGCCAAAGAGTAAGAGGAAGAAGTTCATCGGAAGGAGCAAAGAGGAACACACAGCGGAAAAGGAAAGAACTAAGAAACAAAGAGGAACATGCAGCGGAGGAGCATAAACAGTGTTAACAGAGGAGTTAACAGTAATATCAAAGAAATAAGTGGAGGGAGTATTAAACCATGGAAACCCATTAAAATCCTCAACACATGTAATAAAAATATCAGCGACCATACCAGCGGTCTATTATGTGCCACTACCCAAAACCCCCGATGTGATATGTACTACAGACCCGAAACAAGTTATGGTAACAGCCCCATACAATATCGCATTCGTCGCATAATCGCAAGCCATAAATGGATGTTCTGTTCAAATCACCGATTGCGATATATATGCGAACCGACCGCTCTATTAAAATACATCGTTATGTTATATCGCGTCCGTCGTGTCAGAAGTTATGTACCGCAAGTCATAAAGGATGTCATGTTATAAAACCTCTGATTGCGATATCATATTGTGGACCCGTTGCACCACTATAACATGACTTTATATAATATCACATCCACAGTATTGTTAGTTTCTAAGGGATGTCAAACAGCCGAATGTGACAAGGTTGTGGACCCGATGGGTTTATTAACAACTGCTTAAGATCATATCACATCCGCTCCATCGGTAGTAGTGGAATCACTATGCTATGTGAAACCTCCAGAAGTTGCGATTGCGATTAAGGTGATGACGTGGATGTGGGACCTCCATGTGGGTATAGCCTCTCTTATGTGATTTCCGTAAATAATAAGTCTATTGGATGAATATTTAAAAAAAAAGGGCCTCTCTGATATAATTTTAATATGCGACATCATAAGTCTGCCTCTCCTCCAATAAACGTGTCTTTTGGGTATTGATGAGACTTGTATATATACAAGTTAAAAACTTCACCTCAAGCATTGATCTCAAGCATCTATCATAGAGAAAAAGGACAGTTCACAACTCGTGAATGTGAATTAGCATTAGAAAGGAAGTCGTATGTCCATCAGGACAGAAGGAAGCCAAAGGTCCAGCAGGATAGAAGGAAGTCGAAGGTCCAATAGAACAGAAGGAAGTCGAAGGTCTAGCAGGACAGAAGGAAGCCGAAGGTCCAGCAGGAGAGGAGGAAGCCGAAGGACGAAGCAATTCTATTGATTGGGTTAATCTTTGAAAGGCTCAAACCTGTGATAAATTAATCTATGGAAGAAGTACAGAACACAATTTGAAGAACAGTTCTGTGAAAGGAAATAAAGTTTCATCTGTCATCGTTTGAAGGGAGCAGTAGACAGTGCCAGCATTGAAGTGTTTATGAGTTTGTTTCTTAGAAGTAAGATATTGCAATAGTAAGAGGTAACTTTGTAGACTTTGTGTGGGCAATATGAAGAGTTGTGAAGACTCCTTCATATGAAGACAGGTTGTCATTAATGATGTAGCATGGAGACTACAGTGAAGCTGTAGATTGACAGAACTCAGTGAAGAAGATTTTGGGAGCAGAGAATTACTACCAAACATATCTTGATAAGATAGGGTTGGATCCCTTGGGGTTGGTGCCTCAGAATTAGAAGGATTGGTGTCCTTAGAGTTGGTGCTCCTAAATCCAAGGTTGGTGCCTTGACAAGATAGGGTCGGAGCCCTTGGGGTTGGTGCCTCAGAATTGGAAGGATTGGTGTCCTTGGAGTTGGTGCTCCTAAACACAAGGTTGGTGCCTTGAGAAGATAGGGTTGGTGCCCTAGAGGTTGGAGCCTCACAAAAGACCAAGTTGGTGGTTGGCAACAGGTTGGAGCCTTATATATATTGTACCTGATTTATTGTAAAGATTATATTAATAAAAGCATTTATTCCTATTGTTCATTTTGTGTTCTAAATATAAATGATTTAACTGGTAAAAATAACAATTGAAAAGGAATAATGATTCACCCCCCACCCCCTCTCAGTATTTCCAACATTGAATTGATCAATCTTGGGACTGATCTAAAACCTCAAAATATTAATCTAGGTCTCAGACTTACGTCAGACGAAAAAGCATCCTTTATAGGTTTGTTGAAAAGATACAAGTATGTCTTCGCATGGAACTATGAAGATCTTAAGACATATGACACCTCTATTATTCAACATACTATTCCCATGATATCTGACGAAAGACCTATTCAATAGAAATTGAGGAAGATCCATCCTAATTTAGAAATCAAAATAAATCTGAGTTAAATAAACTGCTGGAAGCCAAAATTATTTTTCCTGTCAGACATTCATGGTGGGTTTCCAATAGTGTCCCAGTCAGGAAAAAGAACGGCGATATTCAGATATGTATAGATTTTCGCAACCTCAATAAAGCTTGCCAAAAGGACAATTTTCCATTACCCCCTATGGAATAGATTTTGCAATCAGTGGCAGGCTCAGAATTAATGTCTTTCCTGGATGGATTCTCAGGTTATAATCAAAATCTAAGTACATCCAAATGACTAGCTGAAAACTACATTTAGAACAAAAGGGGGCACTTATGCTTATCAGAAGATGTCATTTGGACTAATTAATGTCGGTGCCACTTTCCATAGAGCTATGGATATAGCCTTCAAAGGTTTAGTAAACAAATCAATAGTAATCTACTTGGATGATATAACGGTATACTCCAAAAAACGCAGTAATCATCTAAGGGATTTAAAGCAAATCTTTGAACGTTGCCAAAGGTATGGAATTTCGCTTAACCCTAAGAAGTATATTTTCACATTAAGTGAAGGAAAGCTCCTTGGAATCATTATGTCGGAAGCAGGAATTCATATTGACCCTCACAGAATTAGAGAAATTTCTAAAATACCTTTACCGCATAACAAAAAATCAATGCAATCTCTCCTAGGTCAAATAAATTTTGTTAAAATATTTTTCCCTGACTTCTGAAGAATTGTTTTACCTCTTCAATCCATGATAAATAAAAATTCTCCGTTTAAATGGGGACATTCAGAACATGAAGCTTTTAACTTGATAAAACAAACAATCATGAATGCCCCATCTTTAGCAGCGCCAAATTTTTCAAATCATTTCATTTTATATACTTTCGCTTCCGAGAAATCATATGCAACCATATTGACACAAGTAAAGCAAGAAGAAGTTGAAGCCCCAATCTCTTTCTTTAGCTCCAATTTACAGGGAGCTTAATTAAATTACTCAAATGTTGAAAAACAAGCTTTTGTTGTTTTCAAATCAATAAAACACTTCAAACCTTTTCTCTTCAAAACCCACACAAAGTAATAGTACCATTCTCAACAGTGAGAAATATTTTAATACAAAGGGATGTAGGTGAAAAGAGAGCAAATTGGGTGACAGCCCTACAAGAATATGACATATAAATCAAACCAGCAAAAATTGTAAAAGGTCAAGGTTTTTGCAGGATGTTGGAAGAAGCATCGAATCTATCAAAATTGCAGCATTCAGGTGACGATGTAAAAATCTATGAGGTAAGCCTTAATGACACTAAATCAAGATATGATGATATCATATTTTACTTGAGAAATGGATATGCCCCAACCAAATTAAATTACACAAAGAAAAGAGCCTTGAGATTAAAAGCTAGGCAATATCAAATTGTCAATGATGTGTTGTTTAGAATAAATTATGATTATGTTTTACTTAGATGTCTTGAAAAATATAAGGCAAAGAAGGTGTTGCAGGAACTTCATGATTTACCAACTGGTGGTCACTTTGGAGGAGATACTACAGCACATAAAATCCTACATGTCGGCTATTACTAGCCAACATTATTCAAAGATGCACACAGTTATGTAAGGAAATGTAATATTTGTCAAATAGCTGTAGGAAGATAGAGGAGAGCTATGTTACCATTACAGCCAGTCAACATTGACCAACCATTTGAACAATGGGGATTGGACGTAATAGGTGAGATCGTTCCTCACTCTTCTGAGCAGCATAGATATATCCTTACAGCCGCTGATTATTTCACCAAATGGGTAGAAGCAATTCCACTCAAGGTAGCCAATTTTGAAAACATTATTGAATTTATAGATCAATTTATCATCACCAGGTTTGGCCTACCATCTGCTTTGATGTTTGATAATGCATCTTATTTTTCAGGCAATGCTATGACAGAGTTTTCCCTTAAAATAGGTTTTAAGCTTAAGTAGTATGCTAATTACTATCCGCAAGGAAATGGGTTAGCCGAATCCACAAACAAAAATATCATCGAGATTATTAAATGAATTGTTGGCCAAAACCAAAAGAACTGGCATAAGTCTTTAGTGTTTGCTCTATGGGCAGATCGAATAACTCATAAAGCCTCCATTAGCACTTCTCCTTTTAATTTGGTCTATGGGAAAGAAGCAGTCTTGCCAACACATGTAACTATTCCCTCCTTAGCCTTAGTTCAATTCATTGAAGAAACTCCTTCCTCATCGATGCAGGTTAGACAATTAAAAATCCTTAAGCTTGAAGAGAAAAGAGAAAATGCCAGGACCACACATGCACATCATCAGCAGTTAGTCAAAGCCTCCTTTGATTCAAATTCTATAACTTCAAAGTCTTTTCAACTCGGAGACCTAGTATTGAAATGGGATAAAGCCCATGAAGAGAAAGGTAAGCATACCAAGTTCCAAAAAATGTGGCTTGGCCCATTTCAAATTGTGGATCAAATAGGCCCATCAACTTTTCTATTACAAGATTTATCAGGTAAGAGAGAATCTCTACCTGTTAAAGGGCAGGTTCTAAAGAAATACTTTCCATAGAAGAGGATCTCTTCTGTTCACTATGTATTACTGCGTTTAGTTAAATTTTATTTTAGAAAGAATAATATGAATTGAAAAGCATTTACTTCTGGTTTTACAAAGGATAGTCTCTTTTTAATTTTGACTTTTCACTTGTGTAAGTAAAGATTGTTATGAAAGTAATCTTCACATATGAAATATATAGTTAAGTTCTATCGCTCTTAAACTGCCTGTTTTCTGCCTAAATTATCTGATTTTTTATGAAACTTAGCTTTAAGAAAGAAATTTTTCCTTTACATTAGTCAAGAAAAGTATCAATAACAAAGCAAAGTCCCTCTGCAAAAAAGCATCTTTAAAACTCTACAATTGTCATCCAGAAGCTCTTAAGGAGCCAATGATTCTCCCCACTTAATCAGCTTTCATTTTTAGAGTGTAATTCTAAAATATACTTAAACTTAAAGGATAAGAGGTCTCATCAAGAGTCGGCTTACCATGATCATAAGATTATAACTAACTGACATTACCAATACTGCATATCAAAACAGGGTAATGGCTTAAGATTATATTAATCAAAAGACAAGGGGTCTCATCAAGAGCCAGCTTGTTCAATTAAGTTACAAATCAAGTGAATGGCAGTGTCAATGTTGGTCACCATACCAAGGCATTGTCCTTTAAGAGATAAAAGGTGAAGAGTGTAAGGAATAATGAAGTACTTCAGAAAATAAAGAAAGAAATAGGTATAATTATGAGCTTACTTTAAGATTTCATTCTGATTTAAGTGGGATATTGAATCATTGTTGGTTAAGAGGTAACCCTGTCGATGCTATGAACGCCTGCCGGCAGCAGAGGCTCTACCTACGACAACTGATTATACCAAAAATTGATCTGAGGAGAGACTCCTTGCTTTTATCTTTAAAAACCAAGTAAAGACTGATGTAGACAAAGTGACTTTTTATGAGAAAAGAATAATCAAAAGAATGATAGTTAAGTAGATGTTATTTTATTGATAAAGAGCGGTATTACTTACCTTATATTCCATGTAACTTATTTTATTTTCAAAACTATATTTATTTTGGAAGTTTTAGAAATTTCAAAAAACTCTCAGAGGTAACTGGTTCTTCCAAGTGAATCGCCAATTGTTGTGTTATTAGACAATCCCCAATTTACTAATAATAGTAGTTAATATTACGTTAATAAATGGGGACCCTTTAAAAAATCCATCCAAAAAACAAAACTTAGCATTTAGGTGTTTCTTTTATTTTTGGAATAAAGCAAGATATCAATCAAACCCCCCCTTTTTCTAGAGAACTACTAAATGCTTACCTTCCCACATTCAGCTTGATTAAGCATCATCAAAAGATCTTTATAACCCTCCAAACCAATTAAAATGATTTAAAAAGGACTCTATGCTTAAAACTATCATAATTCTAACATAAACTAAGCCCTGAAGCTTTTTCTTCAAAAGTTGAATCTCGTATCGCATATCGCCATGTATAAAGGACCCACTTTAAAAAGGTTATTTCGAAACATGCGAGATGCAAAATTGCGATGGCGTTATAACCTTTATCGCATCGCATTTCGGGTATTCAAATGAACACCGCAAACTTACCACCAGCCAATATTGCGAAACGCGATCAAGACCTAGACCCACTCCTTAAATGTATCATAAGCAAATGTTTTAGGTCTGCCACTCATTAAAAGGGGTCTTTTACATAGAAAAACCTGGCAAGTAGCTATGTTTTGAAATGATAAATGAGCGGCTCGCATCTTGCATCTCGCAAAAACACAGTAGAAGGTAAGAAAAGCGAAAAGGAATAATGCGATATTGCTTCACAAATCTCACAATCACCATCATCGTAGTTCAAAGGCTTGCCACCCTAGAAGCTTTCTTCCCATTTTACGATGCAAACATTTATGAGCATTAAATCTAAGGGATAACGAAGCATTAGTGGGCATTTAATAAGAGATAATTGCATTTATGTGTGAAAAGCCATTTAGCACGATATGATATCTTCTTACGTGCATTCGAATAAAACTCCTTTTATCACCTTTATGAATTATCTACATTATTTCATTTTACGTTCATTATCATCTTTTTGTATCTGGTAGTTGTTATTCTTCACTTAGGGAAAATCCACAAGAAAATCGTTGAAAAAAATGTTGAAGAAAGGCAAGGAATTCGTCTCTGAGAAGTCAGAAATGACTCCTCTGTTTACGGATACTACATGCAACAGAGAAGGAGGAACCTCTACATAGGAGGCCATGTATAATATGCTGGAGTAATAACAACCAAGGATTTTGGAAATGAAGATTGCAGTTGAAGGACGTGATTCCTCAGACGCTTCCATGTTAGAGACAACATGCTCATTTTTACACCGCATAGCCATGTGCCCGAAGATAATCCCTTATACCAACATGGTTAAATGGGTTATTGATGAAGCTGACATCTCAGACTAAGAATTCAAGACAAGAAGCCAAGAGGTTATGGGATCTTTTACCCCAGACAACCTATGGCTTATGTACCACCTACCAGAACCACAAGTCATCTACAACAGGTAGTTCGTCGATAAGTTTGCAAAAGAGAACGACGACCCAGTAGACTGCACCCAGGCCTGGTCAAATAATGAGGACAAAATCAATAAAGACAAAAACGGTATGTACACTACTTCATCTATTTGTCCCCCACATAGTTTTGCAGCGGCCATGCTATGTAGACTATTTTGCAAACCCGATAGTACTAAATTCTCCCCACAGTGGTTGCCATTAATAGATGCAGTCGTTAACGCAACTATAATGAATTGGACACAAATTTTGTCTGACAATTTAGCAAGAACAATAATCGAGTATAGAAGGAAAAGAAGTATTGCTTCAAGGGTTTACCCTCCATTTTTTATGAGCGCCTATGTAATGTATGCAATTTGTTTCGGTTCAAAATTCCCTATTATGGGATGGAAGTGGACTGTTCAAAATACACTTCCTATTCACATATACCACAAGGACATGTGGGAATCCAACTTTCAGCCACATTTTTTCAAGATTTGTCATGGAGTTATGCTCCCTATTCACAAGCGGCTTCATAACTGAGATGCCCCCAGGTTTTCCCAAGAAGCTGAAGTAGATATCCTCCCAGTGGCCAGATGGTTTGGGGAGGAGATATTACGTATATCAAGGTATTTGGCAGTGTCACCTCCCCCATGTCCTCCCATACTATGTTCCTGACAAATTGATGGCTAGGGAGATAGCCTATCAAACATCTATTGAGGGAGGAATGAGCAAGACATTAAAGGAATCAAAAAAGGCCATCTAGCCTACATTCCCTTTACAGTGTGGAGAATTTGCATTACACGACCTAGGGCAAGAATTTAAATAAGCAAAGAATATGCTATCTCTGAAATTACCTAAATTCCCTAGAAGGCAATATGACTCGTTCGGCACTATCAAAGATTTCACCACTTTGGTGAAAATAAAAGTATTCAGTAATGAGGAAGATGCCTTTGATGACATCTTTTTGCAGAAAAACACCTTCACAGAGGTGAAGCATATGGCACAATTACTTTTTGACCGCGAATATCTTGAAAACTTTTACAGCTACAAAGAAAGCATGTTATCAAAGGTCCCATTGGACCAATTATTGATTGAACCAATAAGGGAGCCTACTCCCAGTGTAATTATAGAAGGTGACTCCAAAGAAAATTCTAAAACTGATTCTACTCGACCTCTTATTGCAAATAAAAAGGCTTTATTACCTTTAGTATCCAATTTGCTACAAAATTTCACCTTATAAACCATTATGGGCATGATACTTTAAATGAATGGGTTGTGATGTAATGGTAGAAAACCTTGGCTTATGTAGGTAAGGTCATGGGTTCAAATCTTGTTGTTGCAATTCTTTTGGGATATTGCTTTCCAAAAATAATGTTTCTTTAACCACCATATCTATAAACTTGCACCCCACATCTCCATGTGTCCTCATCCTAGTGTAATGGTAAAGTGTATGGTTTGATTGGGCAATGTTTAGGGTTTGACTCTTGCCATTACATGATTTTGTGCTTTAATATCCACCATAACAACTTTACATATTTTTTGGGGATATTTGCTATATGATTTAATGGCCACGTGAGCCATATGGATTAAGCCAAATAAATTATGTATAGCCCAAATTAATTAAAACAAATCCAAAGATTGACATGCAGTTCCATGTTGGATTCCATTGTCGCCTTGCAAGAGACAAGACTAGAGTCACATAGGCTTTCAAGAAGGTCCGCATGGAAACCTCCAATTGGTTAATGTGGGACCACATAACAATGGTTGGTTGGTCCACATGGAATTTTTTCACCATGCTACATCAGTTTGTGAGTGTGTCATGTGTCATTCACTATGTGCCAACTCTTCTTGTCATCATTCCATGTGTCAGCTTATTGTCATGCCATGTGTTAGCTTGTGACTATGTCACGTGTGAGTGTGAGTGTGTTACGTGAACCATACAGATTAAGCCAAAAAAAAAATCGATAACCCAGATTAAATAAACCAAATCCAAATAATTACATGAAGTGCCACATTGGATTCCACCACTACTATACAAGAGATAAGACTAGGGTCATGTAGAATTTCTAGAAGGTCCAGGTGGTAGCCTCTAATTGGTCCATGTGGTGCCACATGGAAATTTATAGTTGGTCCACATGGCAGCTTGTCACCATGCCATTTTATCCTATGAGTGTGCCACGTGTTAGTCTCTATGTGCCACATCATCCTATCATCATGCCATGTGTCAGCGTAGAGTGTGTTATGTTTTAGTTCCTGCCCCTGTTTTCTCTTAAACTTCTGAAGGTCATAAATTTTTCATATTATGTCCATTTGAGTTAAATAATATTGCATTGGAAATAACTTAATGAGCTCTTCAACAAGGAGACCTTTTCATCATCATCTGAGACCATCAGTTTTTATTAGTTGTGGGAATCCTCATGGATCAATCCTACCCACTAATAAGATTTGGGACCACCAAAAGTTTGATTTCATTCAATAAATGAGTGAGTCTGTAGATCCCTCACTTTTCCAATTTCCATCCATCATACTTTGTTCAAATACATTCCTTTATACCCACACAAAGGATATTCCACATCATCTCTTCACAAATCCTAACCCTTTGTCAAGAATAACATCTTCTTGCAACTTATCAAGATATTTAGGAGCAAAATAGTGAGTTGAAGGAAGTAAAACATTCTCACCTTGATCCATAATCATAGGAGGCTCATATAGTTTCAAGTTTTTAACATTCACCACTAAATACATTTGAATATATTGATGTAAATCTAATCAGAAAGCATTATCACCAATCTTTCCCAAAATTGTAAATGGACCACCCGATTTGTTTAAGCTTTTTATCTTCACCTTTAATACATTCTTTGTTGATATATAACCAAACTTGATTATTGACCTGGAAATAATGATCTTCCCTATGATTTTTATGCCAAACCTTACACTTGGCATGGCTCTTTTCCAATAGTTCCTACACAACTTAATGAACCAATTGGATCTTCTAAATGAAATTTGTGGCTTTTCTACATCATTGTGTCTATCCACAATTGAATCTTGCCAAGTGTGAATTCCAAAGGAGACTTAGGAAAATATCCAAAACTTGTCTCAAAAGGAGACCTCTATGTAAAAGAATATATGTTGTGGTTAAAGAAATGTTTTACATAATGCAACTACTCATCTCAAAGTTTAGGATGCTTGCACAATATGCTTTGGGTAGATGTATTGATGTCATATTGACCACTTTTGGTTGTCCATTAGTATGTGGATGACAAGCAGTGCTCTTTTGAAGCTTGTTGTCTATTAACCCCCACAAAGTTGACCAAAATTCTACAATGAACTGAGAGTCTCAATCAAATAAAATGAATGTCGCCAAACCAAAATGAACCCAAACATTTTGGAAGAAAATATGTGCAACCTTCTCTTGTGTCGCCTACTTCTACAAGGCATTAAGGCACACGTTTTTCTAAATCTATAACTACCACATATAAGTAATCATGTATTTTTCTAGACATAAGTAGACCCCCTACAAAATCCATAGACACACTTTCCCATGGACGAGAAGGTACAGGAAGTGACATGTAAAAACCTAATTTTTTGTCACTTTGTTTTCTAGTAGCACACATAACACATCCCTTAACATATTTGGACACAATTTCATTCAAATGAGACCAACAACAACAACATTTCAATAGTCATATTGTTTTTCCTATACCAAAATGACAAGAAATGAGAGAAGTATGTGCTTATTTGATTACATTAACTCTTTCATCCTATGGAATATACAAGCTACCAAAATGATATACCAGTTTTTCATGAACATAATAATCTGAATCATCTACTTGAGTACCATGGATTAGTGTTTCATATACATCCTTGAAATATTCATCTCTAGCATATTGTTCAATAAAACTTTCATGAGTTAAAGAACTGTGCTATAAAATAATTGATACAATAATAAAAGTTCTTCATAACATATCAATAACTTTGTTTTGTGTACCTTTCTTATACATGATGACCAAATGGAATTAATAGAAGAATCCCATCCACCAAAAATGTCATGACTATTGTAGCTTGGACAGTGATTGAAGATACTACAAAGGATGATGATCCATATGGACGATTGTCTTTTTTCCCATCAAATAGTGTCTATATAGTAAAACTTCAAAGATATAGGAGATAATCCACCATGAAAATTTCCAATATAAGCACAACACCAAATATACAAAATATATTCACCATGAAATACACCAAGAAAATAGAGAGAAGAACCATTAAGGCAAGGTAACACCATCATATACTCTTTATGGAAGGAATCACTCCAAAATTCATGCTTGCTACAAGACAATACAACTCAACACACCTCCAATACAATGATACTCATGTCTATATATATATATATATATATATATATATATATATATATATATATATATATATATATATATATGGCATGCGTATTCCTAAGGGCCTTATGCCAAATACCCCTTATTGTTATATTATTTCCTTTTAATTAGAAAGTGGGCCTATTCCATTATTATGGCCATATTACGTTCATTATTCCATTAGGTTCCTCCCTATTCCCCATATTATCCTCCCTAGGTACATAAAATTCCATCCCCCTTGTCATGTTTCATCCTTGAAACATGGGGGGAATCCATATAATATAACCTATTGAGCAATGTAGCCAACTCGTACCATGCACGATTGTCCATCCATATTATTGAAATGTGGATGTGGTGTCCAATTATAGACTTTCTTTGATCTTGATTTTGGTTTCTTCTTGTGATCCATGTCTTCATTTCCCTTCTTTGATATCTCCATTTATTACTTTTATTACACCATGTACCTTGAAACTGATTGCTTTTCTAATTCAGTGATTTGTAGTAAGATTATTGATTTTCATCCCCTTGCTTTGATGATTGTTGTTTCTTTGAGTGGGGCGGGCATGTTGTAGTAGCTAAAAAAAAACCCTCATTTTTCTCTAAATGTCACCTATACCTAGGAAAAAATGAAGGTCTCACCCAATCAAGAGACTTTTCATATACCTTCCAAGCTTGATTACCCTTTCCTTAGCTAAAATCACCTTTATATTGGCCCTACCACTGCTTGAGATGAGTTTTGGGAAAAAAAATTGAGATCTTACTTAACCCAATGATACATGGCTAGATGATTCCCTCTCCATCAATACAACATTGGGAACATGGTTATTACAGTGGCACAATTCTCCTATAAGTGTTATCCCAGTGATCCAGGATTTTTTTGTTATGGATGTGTTATTAAATTAAATATATTAGAGCACTTAAAAACCATGGAACATAAGCATATAAAATGAATATAAAAAGACATAATCACGCATGAGATCAAGACACAAAGATTTGATTACGAAGTTCACCCAATTTGGACTACATCTCCGGGCCCTACTCAATAGTGGGGAGGCCTTCATTCATGAATGGCATGAAAAGAGAAGAAGTACAAGCAGATTTTACATAAACACCCTTATACCTCCAATCTATAAGATAGATAACAAATGGAGAGCCTAGCTCTAGAAACAGACAGCACCACTGACTTCCCGGCGAAAAATCGTTCAGAATCGCCTATCCGAACACCAAATTCGGAGGAATGAAGCTTATGCACCTTCTCGGAACCTTCTGATTTCTAAGGTAAGGTTCTGGCCACCTGCCAGGAGCAGGTGCCACTGCTCTACTCTGTAAATCTACGTTGCTCTCCCCCTCCTGTTGTGCGAATAGACCAATTTATATTCTGGTGGGCAGATTCCTTCATAAACAGGGCAGTTACTAAATGATAAGTTTAGCAGGTCGTTTCAACAATTAGTATATTAGTCCGAAGATAGCTCGCGGGTGTTTGCATTCTTAACATAGAAAATCCATCATAAAATAGTTTCTACAGAATATTTTTTTCTTAACTCCTTAACCGCACATTAATCCTTAAACCAATGGTTTTAACATAGAGAATCAACACTTTAATCCTTAAACTGGCAGACAGACATGAATCCTTGGTGATAAGCGATCTACGATAAAGGTGGACTAGGCGAGCTATCAACTGCAATACATAATCTATCGGATCCGATAGAATATCGCAAAATTGCAGTCAGCCAGAGCGAGGGGTAATACTATATATACGACTCTACACTCAGTGATGTGCAATGAACAATAAAAGGTGAACTCGATGGAACTATTAACTGAAACCCATAAATTTTTGGATTCGAGAAAAGACTTCGCAATCGCAATTTGGTCGAAGTCAGGGGTAACATATATAATGGGGCTCTGCGCTCTACGATGTGCGATATCGCATCGCACTCTGGCTCTACTCTGGGGTTGATTCCTTAACCACGGACCCTCTGACTTCTACAACCAGCGAACTGCGAGGCCAATGGAAACCTGCCACTTGGCACTTCCCCATTCGCTGAAGGATCTTGCCATGTCATTTTCTTTGCCACCTGTCCAAGTCAAACTTGTATTTTCACTTGCTCTAACTTCTTCATATGAGCTCAGATTCGAGTGTCTTTCACACCGTTGGAATCAGGACGATGAGCACTTCGATATAAAGCTAATTTTATCAAGATTCTATCACTTTGAGTTTTGAGCCTTCTTACCATAACACTGGTACTTTAGAGATCCACCTGGATCAATCCTCTTGGGTCCTCCTGGATCAATCCTCTTGGATCCCCCTAGATCAATCCTCCCTGATCCTCCCGGATCACTCAGTAACATGACACTTAAAAGGGCGACTTAACCCATCAACCTAGTCTTGCAAACTTGCTTCTTTTTGTGCCATATCACCTTGATTATGACTAGTTTGGCGATATAGTATTGTGCTCCTCACTAGCCCAATGACAAAATAATTAAGGGATGACTCAATTCAGCATTTTCTCTCTTAGGCTTGCTTTTTCAAGCACTATATTGCTCCATTGATGGATTAGCTAGTGTTACAACTCTTCAAAGGTGTTTAAATTGGCTTGATGACTTCTTAAATATACTTTTTTAAGTGTCATATAACTCCACCATTAACTATCTCAATGATACATTGCTCTACTATTGGGAAATCTAGTGACACACTCACCAAAATTGACTTAGCTATTTCTCTTCAAACTTCCTTATCTTCGTGTATATCACTCCAATGATGTTCAATCCAGTGAAATATAACCCCAATAATGGTTAACCAAATGAAACATTGCTTTAGTGATGCTTAGCCCAACGATACAACCTATCACTTTTACCTATGTGTTGTCATATCTCACTGAGTCTTAATTACTATCTAGTGTATCGTTGGCTTGTTTATTATTGAATTTAAATGTTAGGCCCTATATAATCCCCATCTTAAGCTTCAAACCACTTATTATCCCTAGATGTTCAAGTGTAAGAAGAATTTAAGACTTGATTCTTTTCACACCTAGACTCAAGTAAACACTTTAAAAAGGCACCATATGACCCTCTTTCCTTGCAGTGCTTAGTGTTGTCTACCTCTTGTGATATTGAGAGCATTGATTGGAGAGAGAACTTCCTCACTCCTCATTAGCACCAAGTTCTAGCCAGCTCAACTTACGTATGGTGAAATCATTCCCACTCAACTATTGGCTTTTTGTTTCGTTGTCTATTGTGTGAATGGAATCAACCATCTCTATTGGTGGCCTATATTTTTCTCTCTCTCTCATGCTATATCGGATAGATTCACCCCTTTTATCCATCAATTAAGCCATAAAGTACACCTTACCCAAGCCCATGGGTTGTGTTATCATGTTTTTCATTGAACTGTAGCCTTTTACACTCCCCAAGTGCTCATAAAGCATTATATACACCTCAATTCAACTCTAGAAAATAACCTCAACAAATGTGGAAGAGATACATGCCCCTAGCTAGCTAATCACACTCATTTCCTACTTGATTGGGCCCTAGAATCATGCCCTAATAGCAATGATATTTTTTTGGTCTCTATATCGATTTCTATGACAATAAAACCCCTAGATTTGTTTTTTTCCACATCCATTAATGTTGAGCCCTTCCTCACTTCTCTTCTTGAAATCGACCCTACCAAGTTACCCATGGTTTACTCTTCAAGCACACTCTCTGCACCCCCTAGCCCAATTTCACTATTAAAAATTTGATCCAAGATCACTCACTAACACACTAACCATTTGTCTTTAGGGCATGATCACATGGTTTTCTCTCCTAGAAACCCTAGCCTCAGCCTTCGTAGCACAAAGAAACATCTATGTTGAGCAATATGGAACCATGCTAATCAAGATTGTGATTTCATTAACTATAGTATTGTTTCATATGTTGCCCCTGGTCAATCATGCCATCCTTGATTTTTCCTTCACCACAGAGACATGTTGCCTCTATCTTAGCTTAAAAAATAGAAGAGTAAATTGGTAGACAAGAACAACTAGCCTTAAGCCCAAACCTCAGATTTCCTTGGATTTAATATTTATGAACTAATCTATATAATGGGTGTTGTTGTTTTAATTGTTTATGCAAGGAAATTATTTACTTGTCAAGGAAAAGGGATTGTAAATCCCACATGGTTGAGAATTCAAATTAATAGTCACCCACTTTGTGCCTCATTTATAGATATACAACATATGCATGGACATAAGTGTATCAGCTATTTCAAAGAGATGAATTTCCTTCTCATGAACTAATCTCACAAATATACATGTTTTTTAAAAGGTATTGGATACACAAGGTGGTTTCCCATCCCCATGTATCTCCATTTGTAGAGGTAGTTGAGTGGCTTATGAAATATGTTGATCCTAAGGAAGCCATGATGAATGACAGCCACATAAATCCTATTGCCTCATTCAGTGCCTTAGACATTGAGATATATTACAAGATCCCCAAGGAATAAATGGCATTGGATGAGGAATGGCTATCAGATTTGAAGATCATGCACGGAGAGTTATTGAAGACATCGTGGACCAACAAAGGAAACTTCACATCCTAACTAAACAAAGAGTACTACCAATCCATTGATGACTCCCTTTCATTTGGTGACTTCCATGATATGCAAATTGTATGGTTAGGCCAAGCAAATACCTTTTATGAAGGATGGGTTCCATTGATGTACTTTGTAGTAGTTGAAGGAAGCATTTTCAAATGGTTTGAAGTCCTCTCTCCCCTTGAAGGACAACATCATACAATCTTAGAATCTAAAGGAAGGCCAATATTATTAGTACTTGGTGGCATCCTATCTTTTGTATATTGTTTATGTCAAGCATGCATTCCCAACAATGGGTTGGAAGTGGACAATTAAGGAGGATCCAGTCCATATCTATTACAAATTCCTCTGGAAGTCTCACTGCATCATTCCTACACAAAAATTATCCAAGGCTTCTTAATCCCACTATGAAATCCTATTCAATGTACCTATTTCATGCATGTCTGAAAGATCTAGGAAACTAATGACTAGAGTTGGTGATTGGTTTGTTGATTAGGATGGCGCACATCTGGGAATATTTAGAGCAACCAAACCTCCTCACCTACTATCCAGGTTTGTAACTAACTGAATGTTATAACAAGAAATAATATATCAAGTATGCATAGGGGTAGTTGGAGCACTCTTACAGGACAAGAAGTCTCCCTAACCAAACATGCCATTACACCTAAGTTCTTATCAATTGAAATACATGAAAGAAACCAACGCAAAATATGACACCCTAACACTATTCCATTTTGGGGATCTGACATTCCACATATATAATCCTAGATCTTTGGTAAAAAATAATTGTAAGGCATGATAATACATGTACGACTACTAATAAGAGACATGGGTTGAGAAAGAAAAATAGAAAAATGCCTTAAATTTCTCAAAAGTTATTTTTAGGATAAGTTATAATTCTTCCCAAGTAAAAAAAGAGAAAGCTCAAGGTGAAAGAAATGCCCTTGACAATAAGTAAGCTACCCAATAAGAAGCAGTTAAAGTTGCATGGGAGTAGGAATAAGAAGCAGCCTGGATAGCCCAGGAACTTGAACTCAAGAAAGAAGAGGAAGAGATGAGGAGGGAGAAAGAATGAAAGAGAAAAGCAAAGGAAGAAAGGAGAAAGCAAAGTAAGAAATAAGAAAAGTATAGGAAAAATAAGAGAAGAGACAACAATAAGAAGTTAAGGCTAAAACGACAGAAGAAGCTCTCGAGACCCAACAGGAAGCATAGAAAAAAGATGTCGACCATAGCACAACTTCTATGGGAATTGACCCAATTAAACCAATAGTTCCTACCATTATAGGTGATCATTTTATAGTTATAGAGACGAGCATCACACCAACTAGGAAAAGGAAAGTGGTTAACTTGGTAACATTCAAATATGATCACACCCTTAATAGAATAGTGGAACACAAGGAGAAGACCCTATCTACTCCTCATCTTCCTCGAGTATTAATCACTACAAAAAGTACCATTATGCTAGACACCAAAAAGGATCCACTTTCGATGGCATCAGCAAACATGAAATTCTCTCAAGTCGTTAAGAGAAATATGAAAGATATACTTCAACATACAAAGTAGAAATATGACCACGTAGCAAAGCTATAGTAACGGGTCAAGTTATTAAAGGCAAACAAGAAAAATCTGAAGTATGAGGGCACTAACAGGTCTTGTACATCTAAAGTGCCTGAATCATATAAGGCCATGGTTAAACAAGTTTGTCCATGCCTCCAATAGGTCCAGAATATCTCCCCCAAGTTCTTGTCACTCTAAGAAGTGGTTAAAGAAATAGGCACTTAGCTTCATGAAGTACGAAATGCTATGAACCAACTAGAGAAATGGCCCAAGGAATACCCATAGGCTCCACAAGAGGCCCCTAAGATCAGTGAAAAGGAACTGACATATGACTCCATTGTTGTCAACAGGGCCTAAAGATCCAATAAAGGATGGAAAAACACATTTCTAGGTATGTAGCTCAAATATAGCAACATTATTACTTAACTAAGAGGTTAATCAAGGTGAAAAGGTTGCTAGATATCTAATCCTAGGGAGAAGCCAGACTAGTTGAGGAAATAGATAGGGGACTAGAAGAGATGTTGACATCTAGAGAGCTGTATTTTAGTGTCTTCAATAATAATAAAAAACTCACAAAATACAATCTCAAGCGGCACATTGTGGAGCCCTCAAAGCAACAAACAATTATGAATTCCTTCATGGTGTCATTGAAGAAGGATGTAAAAGCCCTTTCACATAGCATATCAAAATACCATGTCATCGTGGAAAGGGTGTTACTTCATAAGATTAATATTATTTTCTCCTATTAGAAGATTTGGGTAGCCTATCTTCCTGACGTATTGGGGATCTCTATTGAAGATGAAATCACATTATAATAGTTGTCATTTTTAGTCTCTAGGAGTTTATAAATTATTTTCTTTACCATATTTGAAAATAATGAGAATTTGAAGAAATTGTAACTACCTAATGGAAGCACAAAAGTCCCTATAAGCAATTACTAATGTAGCATATAAATGATGTGAAACTTTTATTGATAGGGACTTTTGGATTTCTAAACTTCTTTAATTTTGATCTTTTAGAAATCTCTTTAGACATGATCTAGGAAGTTAGTGTAATTTATATCTATTGATAAATAATATTGAGAAGATTGAGGACACTACTAGAATTGTGACTCAGCGTACATTGTGATTTTGCTTTAGACTAGCCTTGAGTATTTTCATTTGTGTTTATGCACTCTGTGAGATTTATTGCTATTAGCTAATGGATTATTTTGTGAACTAGTTAGTTCTTTCTTACATTGTTACTAATTATTTATTCTTGTTATCTTTAATTAGTACATTTTAGAACAAAGTTTGGTTATCATGTATTTTCTCTAATAAGTTAAACATTCCAGTGCCACGAAATCAACTAACTATTTTCTTGATTCAACAATTGTTTTGTTTTCAAGTTCATCTCTTCTCGTCCTCATCTATATTTTAGTATTTAGTCAGTTTACAGTAGTTCCATTTGTGTAATTAGGTAGTTTTAGTTTAGTTTCCATACTTCTTGTTGTGATGATCACTCAATATCTCACAACATCCAAAAAATCAAGCATGGTTACCAAGCAAGAATTTGGATGGGGCTCTTATCCCAAATGGTATGAGGTTTAATTTGGACCTCATACTAGGGAGAACCCTTGTAATTATTGCTAAGTCACTTATCAATGTCAAAAATGTGGTGATATATAGTGACCTTCTATACTTGATCTTATTTCTTTGATTTTTCAACATATAGTTCATTAACTTCTTCTTCCTTTTTATTCCTTCCTAGTGGTTTTATTCGAGTGCTTTCATAAGTTATTTTTATAGCTCAAGATCTAACTATACATTTGATTCTTCTTTATGTAACTCTTCAACATGTAGTTCATTAGCTTTGTCTTCATTTTCATGCCATCATTTTGTATTTTCTTCGAGTACTTCTATAACCTTTTCTTCTTATTCAACTATGGATTCTTAATCTAATATTTCATTGGGTACGACAAATATTTTCCCTGTAGGAAAATATTCATATGGCCTTTTAGACCCTTTTGACTTACCAAGAGACATATCTTGCAATGTGATCTTCTTTTTCTCATACCAAAGCTTTAAAAACTTCTTTTGCACTTTAATATTAATTATACCCATTGAGTCCATCCAAGGATATGTCAAAACAATATCCACATAATCCATATATATAGTATAAAAATTTGAATGTAACACATATTTATCCATGGAAACCTTCAAATATTTAAAAACTTGAACATTTTCACTATCAATTTGTGTGTTTTGAATACCTTTTGCGGGAGCTTGCAATTTTTAGCCAAGATAACATTGATGAAATTATGCTTACAACTATGATTAATATAAACAGTGATATTATCTTGCCAAATACATCAATCAACCCGTAATAGGAAGTTTTCAAATGAAAATAAGTTCCTAGTGATCTTCTTATAGTTCTTCACAACATAAGACCACTTATTTGTAAATGTTTTTTCAAGATTTTCATTTGGAATTTCCCATACATTATAATGCTTAATTTAGTTCCACCATATGAATGCATTATCTTTTAAACACATGTGCACTCTTAATTTCCATCCCTTTCCCACTTTGCAATTCATTCTGTTTATGTGTTCTTCAATACTAGGACCATCATTTTTGCATGTAAAATACATCTTACTTGAAATTCTAGAGGTACAACTATGTTTCAAACAGAACCACTTACTTTTCCGTGGAACCCCTTTATGTAGTTATGGGTTTGAGGACGAAGATGTAAAATGACCTTAACTTGTGTTTGACACCTCAGATTTACCATTAGAATATCAATTATGAAATGTGACCACTTCCATGAATCTTCTAGAACTAGTTTGATTGAAATCTATGCTCTCCATCAAAAGATATCAAAATTGCAAAACTCATAGTCATCACCAGAAAACCCCTAAAAATGATGATTTTAAATTTTCAATAACTTCACTTTTCAAACTCCCTTTCTGATGATTTTTTTCGAGGGCAGAATTCATCCCTTGGATTAGAATATTCAAATTATACACAAAAAGTTCCAAAATTTGACCTGTATTCTGCTAGAAAAATTCTCACCTACAAAAACCCTAAAATGATTGTTGATTTTCAATTGTTGATAACTTCACTTTTTGAACGTTTTTTTGTTTAGAGGAATTCGGTCCTTAGATTTTATTCTTCAAATTTCGGACCAAAAGTTTTACATATTGACCTAAATTCAACCAAGAAAATTTGCACCTACGAAAACCCTAAAAAATTGTTGATTTTCAATTGTTAATGATTTATCATCCCATAATCCATTTTGGACAACCCCTTTTTTTTTTAATTTGGTATCTTTTTTAGAAAACTTCATTTTATTGATTGGATTCTTCAAATTCCACACATTGAGTTTTAGAGACATTCTATTGTCGTCTTTTTCCCATTAAAAAACAACAAAAAGAAAAAATATCTCCAAATTTGTGCCTCGAAATTGTCCCACTCCATGCCCGAAAAAAGAGCTCTAACACCACTTGTAGTAAAAGTTCAAAGGTATAGGAGATAATCCACCATGAAATTTTCCAATATAAGCCCAAAACACCAAATATACCAAAACATTCACCATGAAATACACCAAGAATATAGAGTGAAGAACCCTTAGGGTAGGGTAACACCATGACTCCTTATAGAAGGAATCACTCCAAGCCATGCTTGATACAAGTTAATATAAAGTAACACACCTCCAATACAATGATACTCATGTGTATTTATACTTTCTCATGAGTATTCCTAAGAGTCATATGCAAAATACTCCTTGTTATTATATCACTTCCTTTTAATTATAAAGAGGGTCTATCTCATTATTAGCGGCCACATTACATTCATTATTCTCTTGGATTCCTCCCTAGGTACCCCATATTATCCTTCCTAAGTAACTACAGTTTCCACTTACTTGCACTCTGAACCAAAGCATACAATTATTTTCATAGATAGGATACTTTCTTACTGGACTAGTGAAGGCCTTAGAATGGTAACATATTGGTTTCCTTCATTGTATTAACACTTCTCCCATAGCGTAATCACTTGCATCGGTTTCAATCTTAAATGGTTGTTTAAATCTATCAATTCAAGAACTAGTGCTTTATTGATCTTCTCTTTCAAATTTTGGCAAAGGCTTTTTTCCATTTTCCTTCCCAATAAAAGACCTACTTAGTACCTATAAAAGTAGGTAAAGGAGATGGAACAAAGTAAAATATAGAAATGAACTTCCTCCAATATTGAACTACTTTAAGGAAACTTCTAACTTCTATTACATTAGTATGCTTAGGCCATTTATGATGGCTTCAACTTTAGAAGGATCAATTTTCTATTTTGAAAGTATCACTTTAGAGATTGTTCTATTTTGAAATTATCATTGAATCTACAAGCATCCACAGGGTCTTAGATAGATGGTGATCGGGTGTGTTGTTAAGGCACTCCTAAATGTTAAGTCGTCGGTTCAATTCCTGCCCTATTTGGTTGTTATTCTTGGACATGACCATGATGTAGAATGACCAGCCGAACTTACCAAAAAAAAAATATCTGCAAGCAATGTGCATATAAGTATTTTTGTTAAAAAAACATCTCATTTTTTGTATTTATACTACATTTTCATTTCTAATAATTATGCATATTGTAAAATTTGTATTAATTAAGCTATGGGTCCTTCCTTGTTCATCTCAGTTTATGAAGAATATTGAGAAACTAATCTAAGTCCCAAGCCTTTAGAAATATTCAACTCTAAATAATCTTTTTAGTGAATATACTCATGTGAGATGAAATTTATGGCTCTCTGAATTTTCCATTTCTACATAATTGTACACTTTTCGCACTAGTGCAATCTTGCTCCAAGTTCAACTTTTGCGACAAACAAAAGAAAATATGTGGAAAAATAGAAAAAATGTTTATGTCAAGTGTAAATAGTAATCCTAAGAGCAAGCACATAGCAACCTTCATATTTGTGATCTAATGCTCCAATCAAATTCTATAGAAATAAGGAATTATCAACTTTGTCCTTTTGCACTTTTTTCCATACTTCAAATTTTTAGTTCAAACTATTATCTTCCAAATGGAGAAAATTGGAAAATATTTAGTAATACAAAGTTGTTCACATTGTTGAGAGGATAAAACTTTGAGCAATATAATGTTTCTCTATTTTTTATCTACAACCACTTTTCCTCCTTCAAAGATCCCAAAAAGTCTCCCAAAATAGTGGATTTTGGCTTATTTATGCATCTCCATTCCAAACCATTTAGAATTTGGCCAAAATATCCATTGGGTTTCATCACTCCTATTATTATTCCCTACTTTCTAATTTTCACCTTCGATAGGGTCTTTTTAATGAGTACCACCCTATTCTTCAAAAGGAACTAATTTCCATTTTTTGGAAATCTAGAGTAGAAATGGCTAATGACCTTCATTGACACTTTTATAGTCCTCCTCAAGATATACCTACCCCTAAAATTTCATTTGATTCTATTATGGCCAAAATAAAAATTTGGCACCAAATTCATTTTTTACTTATTTTATATTTCTTGATGTGGCGTGACTCATGTTTGTTGATGTGGTAGTCGGGTCTTACATGACATCTTCCTTGACCTGTGATGTTATCCCTTCATATCTTACCTTTATCATTTTCTCTTTTTACTCTAATCTATTTAATTCATGACACACCGACACCCTTTTCCCTTATCTACCACCCGACGTGATCTTAGCTTATTGATGTGACAACATATGATCGGATGATTGAGCTTTCATTTCAAAACGAAAAGTGATTTACAATTAAGAGCTCTCTTATGCTTTGAAATATCTAATAAATGTAAGATGGATTTTTGTAAAAGAACTGTGTTTGTAAATTTAGTTTGCCTGGCGTTCCAAGTGGACACTCCACCCATCATCAAGGACATAAAATCTTTGAAATGATGTGAATAGGTTCCGCAAGGAGAATAAATAGAATGGGGCGGTACTAGCCGTTATAAAAAAATTGAATTGGTTTATTCTATTTAATCTCCTTACAACACTTGTTCACATCATCTCAAAGCTTTTATGTCCTTTATGATGGGTGGAGTGTCCACTCGAATATCAGACAAACTAAATTACAAACACAGTTCTTTTCCAAAAATTCATCTTACAATATGAATAATTGTGAAAATTTGCTTAAGAATATCCAATAATTGTCATTGGATCTAATCTAATGGTGGACATTGATTTTATAATAAAAATTGATCAACCCATAATAAGTTCTTTTCAATCTAAAATATCCAATGGTGGAGATGACCATGATATAACAATCTAGATATCTTTCAGGGTTGAATTCTTTTTATTGATAACATGGTGACTTGCCTCTAAAATATCCAACAATTGATGTTCATCTTGATCCAACAACCGAGATTGATTTCATATCTAAAAGTGATTGGAGGTTAACAAATCTCCTTTGCTCTAAAATATCCAGTGATGGATATGATTCATAATCAATGATCAAAATTGAATTTGGGCTAGAAAATGCTTAGTGGATAACAAGGAAACTTGCTCCCAGAATGAATATTGGGATGAAACATGTCCCCCACAAAATTTTTAAGCAATGAAAATGTTGTTTTTCGTACTACCTTTAGCACTATGAAATCGCTTTGCAATACCACCCATCATCATGGACTTTGCCACTCATGCAACCTGACACCATGCAATACAACCTAGCACTTTCGTGTCACCATGCTTGTCCACATCACCTGTACAACCCATGCCATATTTTCTATTAATGCCTAGCATTGAAACATCCTCCAACTTTCAATTTTTTTTCTAATTTTCCTCCACAAGGTCATCGTGAATATTTCTACCATTTTCTTCATTAGCTAACTCAATCTTGTGTCGTCAAATTTGATCCTTTACCATCTCAATTTGATGCTATTATGCATATCAACATCAAGATTTCATCTTGAATTGATGATTTTTCCTCCAATTTTGAATTTTCCCAAACTATGACCATGAGGCATTTTATCAAACACATTGTATTCAACTTTCACTCTTTTCTAGTTTCCAATAAGATATTTTGTCAAACACTTCGCAAGCAACTTGTAAATTTTGTACCTTGATTTTATTGGATGAGTAACTTGGGATTAGTGTGGTTTTGAACCTCCTTCAATTTCTTTATTCCTTGGTGGTGTGATGAGTTCAAAGCTTGATTTCTCATGGAGATTATAATAAGATGCTTTGTTGCATTGTTTTCCTTGACTTTTGTGAATTATGTATGAATGGTTATTCAATCACAAATACATGGCATATATGAAGCATTAAAGGAATGCATGTTTAATCTAAATGCATATATGGATTATGATATATAAAATCATTGGCACAATAAGACAAGGTTTAATCAAGGTCATGTTTCACAGGAATGAATTGAATCAACTTTATAATTTAGATGAATATTGCATATAATTATGATGATGATAATTTATATAGTGGTATGGTTCATTGTTTTACCTTAACCAATGCACCATCTTGCCTATTACAAAGAAGTGTGTCCATGAATCATTGTTTTATCTTAACCAATGCATCATCTTGCCTATTACAAAGAAGTGTGTCCAATTAATGCAATTGGTAAAGAGAAAAAATGAACTTAAAGAAAGTTAGAAAGAAAAATATACAAGCCAAAAAAGGATGCCATGATGGATTTTTTTCAACTACACACCACATGTCTTGATAAATGAAGAATTGATTTGGGAACAAAGAATTCAATTTTATAATAAAAATGTGAGAACAACGAGACTCCTCACATCCTTTGATGCAACCAAAGCAACATGAAATATTATATTGTTTTTATGGCAACACAATCATCAAATATGATTTATAAATCTTGTAATCATGTTAGAATATATCAACTTTCCAATGCATTGATTTCTTTTTATTCACTTGTGTTTCTCCGTTATAGTTATGGGAAAGCACTTCTAAAGGAGAAGGACCCATCTAAGGTAGTCAAAAGAATTGCAATTTGTCATTTAAAATTCAAAAAGGTCATACATTAATGCCATCAATTCAACAAGACCCATGTAATTGCATGTTTGTCCAAGAGGCCTCTAGGCATTGCATTTTTTGATAAGAAATACGAGATGCAATGCAATGATATAAACCTTTCCTAATCCATTGCACAATATTTATTGCATGCAAGAGCAATGGATATGGCTCACTATGTAAAGGGGGTATATGATGCCCAATATTAAGTCACATTCAAAAAACGATTATAGCAACACATCAAGTAAACAAGCAATGTGTTTTAACTAAAGATGTGTAAAGTGAAATAATGATGTGTTTTGCCTTGGTAAGACAAAACACATTTAGTGAACAATTGCATCAACATGTCAACACAAGCACTAATGTGTTTTGTTTTTCCATGGGAATCCAAAATACATTGTAATAAGAGTTAAAATTGTGCATAACATAAGCATTGATAAAAAAATTCTTCTTATAAGGCTAAAATGTACTTAATGGGAAGTTGGAACAACACATGAGAAAATTTTATATCAATGTAAGTCATGGTGCATTTTTACATTTGGAGCCCTAGTTTCACATTTATCTAAGAGAATAAAGATAATGTAATATTATTACCAAGTTACATGCCAAATTTCATTAAATTTTAAGCACTTTCATTCTGGTGAAAATCCCAATGCAACCTTTTTAGGTTATACGCAAACATAGATTTAAAGAGCTTCATAAGGAAAAATAGGCCAATGAACTCTATCAGATAACCAAAAATTAGAAAACTATGAGTACTTTATATTTTTAGTTAAAATACACTTAAATGGTGGTTGCAACAATGCACCAACATGGTAGTGATGAATTTTCACCTTAGGAAGCCAAAACACACAGTGGGAAATTGAAGAAATATGCCAACATGAGCACTACTACACTTTTTTCCTTAGGAATACAACCTGCACGTAGTGGGATATTGTAGTAGTGCATCAACATGAGAAATGACATGTTTTCTTTCCCTAGGATGCTAAATTTCATAATGCTCCAAGAAATAAATTTTCATATATACTAAAGATAAAATCACTTGCAAAATTTATTAAATGTAAAGGACTTGTTCTCTTGGCACAAATCCACATGCAATCATTCAGGTTGTACAACTTCAAAGTTTTGATGCGCTACATAAGGGAATACCATTAAGAAGACCATTACCTCAATTCTCTCCAAATTAAATCAATTTGTGAGAACCTTTTTTTCATGCTCTTTTTCATGACCCTTTGGGTAGTTTAGTATTTCATGTAGAGTCCATGAGATTAATGGGCATAAAAATGGACATATAAGTGTTTAATAAGTAAGTCATAGAAGTGCTTTAACTTGAAGAGTGTACATTAGCAAGTCATCGATATGTGTAGCCATGAGTAATGTGCAACAACTAAGCCATCAATGTGTTATGCCTTGAGAAGTGTGCATTAGCTAAGTCATCCTTGTTACC
Organism: Pinus tabuliformis; assembly: GCA_031772625.1. Taxonomy (NCBI): domain Eukaryota; kingdom Viridiplantae; phylum Streptophyta; class Pinopsida; order Pinales; family Pinaceae; genus Pinus; species Pinus tabuliformis. The sequence continues at coordinate 706,629,820 of CM062820.1, forward strand.
CTTTGAGGTTGCCAATGCAATATTTTTTTCTTCAAAAGAAAGAATAGGTACCAAGAAATTTCCCATAAATATTAGCTTGCAATTTCTTATGCTTATATATGCTTGTCCACACCTAACATAATTCTCTCTAATTGTGCATAATTTGACTCTATTTTATTGAGTTGTGTAAGCATTAAGAGAGATAATCAGAACTAATATGGAACATTGGGTGAGATATAGGAAAAATCCATGTGTAGGATCGTATTCCAATACTCATTTACATATAAATCAATTTGTTACAATGCATACTTGGTTGTGGATTCATGGACACTATGTTTTATTAAACTATTGGCATGATTTATTAATTAATTGACATAATTTATTTTACAAACATTATAATCCTTCATTCAATACTTTGTGTTGCATGAATTGTTTCATAGCTTGTAATATCATTTAGCATGACATAGCAAAATTCATCTCCATGCATCTCTTCATTATTCAGTATCAACATGTTCATTACATAATCATACCTAGCACTTAAAGATTTCATGTCTTTTAATCAAACAAGGAATTCTTGAACTAGTATGTATCCTACTTACTTGGTTGTGAAGTGTCATATCAATTTGATTCGTTGTCATTTTGTTAATGTACTCTCTTATCACTTTCCCCTCTCATCATTTCATCACTTGGGTTTTTGAGAGAGAGAGAGAGAGAGTACCATCACAACTTTGTAATAGGGAGTCTCTCATAGAGCATATTGATGACTAGGTGTAGATTAGAGAGATGAAGAGGATAATTAGTAAAAAGAGATGGAACTCAAATTTCTTTTGAAATTTATGATTCTTGTTAAGGTGGAGAGAGGAGCCATTGCCAAGCAAGCTCCACACCTGCTAGAGAATGATGTAGTGAAGACAACAGATAAATGTGAAGATAATGTAACTTCTAGAAAAATGCAAATGTAGAGATTTTTCAAGAACTAAAGTGTTGGAGAGAATGCAAGCTAATACACAAGAATTGGAGAATGTGCAAGGCGATGCATGAGTGCCAAAACTTTCAAGCATAAATATTTGCAGAGATTTGACCTATGAAGTCTTGCTTGTGTGAGCAATTTGTAGTTTATTATTTGTATTAAAGTTTATTCTCACAAACTAGTTGAAGAGTGTAGAAATTTTGAATAATATAACACTTATTCACAGAGGTTATACTGATTATACACTATTTGTGAAATGCATGCATAATACATAACCTCCTCTACTATTGATCATCAATTTGCAGTATTCAGAAACAATCGCATGCGCACATTGAAGCATCAATCACACATATCAACACAGTATATCACGGGGAAAGCATACAGCTGAAAACCCCCAACTATCTGTATATTATATTGATTGAGAACATGTAAAAATACATAGTACAATACTCCTCACAAGTACTCAATACTATCTCCACATGCTACACACAAACTAGCTCAGATCTGAATCAAGTCACAGGTTCAAATCTCCTCCGTTGTTTGCCTACCTCTACTGCGCAATCCTGCATGAGAATGGATGAGAATGGCTGATCCAAACTCGTATTTCCCTTGGCTGAACCACGCAATCCTCATTGGCAATACTCAATCCATTAATTGTGCAAATCTCATGCACAACTATAGTCACAACTGACAGCTGTCTTGCCCTTTCACTCACCTCTAACACTTGTCTCCACTGAACTGTCCATGCACTAAGTTAACTGATGTATTATTTAGTTTCTTTATGAGTTAATAATTAGCGAATTATTAATTCACATCACTCATCACTAGTGTATTCTGCAGTTATACTAAATACAACTAGTTCAACCAAGTCAAATTGAACACAACTCCATCAACTCCTCGATCAACTCCACCAAACTCAATCACTTGAGTTCTAACTGAAGTCCATCATGCAATAGCTCAACTAACCCATAAGAAAAGCGTATTTCCTTTTGGCAGTTGCATGTGCCACATCTGTAGCTCAAACTGAAGTGCTCCAAGAGGATAAGATAATGTTTATAGTCCAAATATTATTAAGAGCTAATAATATTCGACTATTCTATATTTAGACTGGCAGTCTAAAAATAGACTCTGCCCATATGTCTAAAAATAGAAGTCCATCTATTTTTACCAACATGACCAATCATCCACAAATAACATCCTGCAACTCATAGACCATGATCCATATGTCTAAAAATATACATAGTCTAAAAATAGACTTTGCGCCAAAAATAGCTTGCGGGCCCACTTAGTGAAGGCGACTCCTTTTCACTAAGCTCCATCATCTTGTTGCATTTTCAACACTCCCTCTCAACAAGATATGGATTATCTGCAACCCCTATCCTGCAACTCTGGAATGTTCTGCATGCAACACATTTGCCCGGTCCACTTGCTCCAACAACACTTGGAACAAAAACACTCCCAACTGACCACTCTGTTGGGCTAGGAACATACTCTGATGCTAAAGCTCTACCTGTTGCTGACAAGTGCTCCCTCTCTCACATCTATGTTACTGCAACATCTCCATGCATCTCGCACCATTGCACACTTCTCTGTGCCACCTAGCACTGTGCAAAACACTTTTTCCTCTCGCATTGCTGCAGCCTGCTAACTATGCGCTGTCCTAGGATTCCCTACATTGCCGCTCCATCTGCATCTGTCTCTACCTAATCAGTCAGTTCCTGCTACTCCACAATGGGGCTCCTGTATCAAGGTCTCATCCAAGAGGTTGGGTACCTCAAGGATCCTGCCCCTCCTCCTTGGGACAATCACTCTATATTGCCCCACCTCCTACCTAGAGGTAGGGCTGCATGTGATCCCTCAGCCCACCTGGCTCGAAGTTTCCCCCTACTAGAGGTCTCTTCATGAGTAGATGTCTCTACTCGATCTCCTCTCAGCTTCCCTTGTTGTGGTTGCTCCACAACTTCCTGAAGCTGCTGCACCAATCGTGGCTCCTCCACAATCGTCTGAGACTTCTTCTGGCTCTGCATGTTGAGAGGTAATATACGCTCCCTCTCAACCACCAAGTCTCCATCAATTGCTTTGCTACTCAAAGCTTTGCATGCATCTTGAACCTCAAGATCATACAGGTTCTTGACCCGTGAACCAATCTGGTTCACCTGTCTAGTGATGATGTGTCTAAGGAAAACCTTTCCCTTACTGAAGACTACATCATAGCCTCTGTCTTCCAGCATCGCGATCGACACCAAGTTTCTCTCCAGTCCTGGTACATACTTGACATCGGTCAAGGTAAGGCGAGCTCCATGCTCCCTCTGAAAAATAATTGTGCCTACACCTGAGACACTATACTTCTCATCATTACCCATCGCTATGAGTATCTGGAGATCTTTCTCCTCCAAAGTACTGAACAAACTCTTGTCACCAGTCATGTGGAAAGAAGCTCCACTGTCAAGAAACCAACCACTTCCCACCATGGATGAAACCATGCATGCAAAGAGTGTGAAATCGAACTCAAACTGTGAATCACGTGCCTCACCTTTAGATCCTTCCCTGGATCCCTTATTGGATTTCCTCCATGGACAATTTGTAGCATAATGGCCCACCTCATGACAACGAAGGCATCGCACTTTCGATTTGTCAACCTTCTTCCCATCATTGAAAGAACTAGATTCGGAAAGAGAACCCTTCTCCTTCCCCTTCTCTGCTTTGGTAGCCAAAGCGCAATTTTCTTCATCAGATGCCTTTGATGAAGATCCGTCCCTGGTATTCCGCCTAATCTCCTCTTGCACAAGATCCGACCAAAGTCTTTCCCATCCTGGCAATTTCTCCTGACCATTGACACAGTCCTGATAGGAATGCCAACTCTTCAGAAGACCAAGGAGAGCCAAGCTCACCAAGTCCTCATCATCGACAGTCACCCTCACACTTCCCAGCTCATCCTGGCATTGGGTGAACTTCATGAGATACTTGGGCATACTGTCTCCATTCTCACACTTAATGTTTTTGAGTTTATCCTTGAGCGCAAACTTCCTCTGGTCACTCTTGCTTTGGAATAGATCTGTCAATGCTTTCCACATCAAGTATGGAGAAGCCTTTCCATGTAGGCTAGACACAATGTGATCCTTCACGCCCTCCAACAGAATCCTTCGACACTTTATTGTCTTCTTTTGCCAAGCCTCAAGGAGAGTAGCATCAGTAGGCTTTGGGACCTTAGCCTCTATGAAATCCTTCAACCCATTGTCATCTAACACCGCCTCCATCCTGTCTTTCCATGCAATATAATTTGAGCTACCTTCAATGGCATACTCCAATCGTAATCCGTTGAAAGACATTTCAACTTTCACACCAAAGAAACACTGCTGCAAATTTGAATTCCACCAGCTCAAAACTCAACCGCTTCTGATCTAAAATTCGTGAGAACAAAGTATTTCTCGTACAGAGATTGACTGTATGGGCTTTTATCGGATATCTCACCTTCCAAAAGAAGTATGAATCCAGAGGCTACCTAGCCCGATTACAGACTCTGCCTGAAGAAATAAAACGTAATCACTTTCTGAATAATAGATCTGATGATCAACTCTGCTCGGATACCATGTAGAAATTTTGAATAATATAACAATTATTCACAGAGATTATCCTGATTATACATTATTTGTGGAATGCATGCATAATACATAACCTCCTCTACTATTGATCATCAATTTGCAGTATTCAGAAACAATCGCATGCGCACATTGAAGCATCAATCACACATATCAACACAGTATATCACGGGGAAAGCATACAGCTGAAAACCCCCAACTATCTGTATATTATATTGACTGATAACATGTAACAATACATAGTACAATACTCCGCACAAGTACTCAGTACTATCTCCACCTGCTACACACAAACTAGCTCATATATGAATCAAGTCACAGGTTCAAATCTCCTCCGCTGTTTCACTGCCTCTACTACGCAATCCTGCATGAGAATGGATGAGAATGGCTGATACAAACTCGTATTTCCCTTGGCCGAACCACGCAATCCTCATTGGCAATACTCAATCCATTGATTGTGCAAATCTCATGCACAACTATAGTCACAACTGACAGTTGTCTTGCCCTTTCACTCACCTCTAACACTTGTCTCCACTGAACTGTCCATGCACTAAGTTAGCTGATGTATTATTTAGTTGCTTTATGAGTTGATAATTAGTGAATTAATTCATAATTAATTTACATCACTCATCACTAGTGTATTCTGCAGTTAGACTAAATACAACTAGTTCAACCAAGTCAAACTGAACACAACTCCATCAACTCCTCAATCAACTCCACCAAACTCAATCACTTGAGTTCTAACTGAAGTCCATCATGAAATAGCTCAACTAACCCATAAGAAAAGCGTATTTTCTTATGGCAGTTGCATGTCCCGCATCCGTAGCTCGAACTGAAGTGCTCCAAGAGGATAAGATAATGTTTATAGTCCAAATATTATTAAGAGCTAATAATATTCAACTGTTCTATATTTAGGCTGGCAGTCTAAAAATAGACTCTGCCCATATGTCTAAAAATAGAAGTCCATCTATTTTTACCAACATGACCAATCATCCACAAATAACATCCTGCAACTCATAGACCATGATCCATATGTCTAAAAATAGACTTTGCGCCAAAAATAGCCTGCGGGCCCACTTAGTGAAGGCGACTCCTTTTCACTAAGCTCCATCATCTTGTTGCATTTTCAACAAAGAGTTAAAGTGAGAATAAGATATAATTTATAACGAATTGGTAGCTTGAGGAGTTTAGGGATCATATAGGGTGGATAAAAGAGTTAGGGATTTGGAAGGACAACAACCACGAAAAAAACTTATAAGGAAAACAATTGCCTTCAACCAAAGGGCTATGTTTTCAACATTCTAAGTTATATTCATATGTTAATAAACATGTGGATCTTAGCAAGTTGCTTCATATTGTTGGATTATGTGTCCATATGTGGGCTCTTTTCAATCTTGCATAGTTTTGTTGGTGCTTGTGGACATATATATAATGTCTCATGGACTATTCTCTTGATCGTTATTATGTTAATTTCCACTCGCCATATTGCTTGTTAATGTCTAATATAAAACAAAGAGTTTCTCAATTGCAGTGGATTATTCTCTAGTACTCAAAATATTTTATCATACATGTGCATATGTAGTGGACTATTATTTCTTTTTCATGTGACTAATCTTATTTCATTTCCATGCTTTGCTAGTTTATGGTGAGGAGTTTCTCGATTGCTTATGTATTATCATTGATTACTCAAAACTTCTAGTATATGTATGCTTGTTTGTAATTTATCTTTAATAATGTTGTATATCTAGTGGTGTCTCATCTCATCTTGGTTAGCAATTTATTTAGTGACATGGAAGTGTTCTTATGGATTTGATTATGTCACTTCGGGGGGTTCGAATTCGGGTTCATTTATGATAATAGTGGTGGATTAGAGTCCTTGTTATTGGTTACATTTTGGGACCTTGTTATTTTTGCTCCTTGAATTAGTATATAGCTAGTTGCTTATTGAAGAATGTATGTGTTTCCTTTCATTACCATATTTAACCATCTTCATTTATGTTATTGCATCTTACATTGATTAGTTTAAAATAGAGAGCATAATAGAACATCTTGGGTTACATATGATAATTGGATTGCAGGGATTTCCATTTTAATGGCGGGAGGGCTAATTGGGACCTTTAATCAAGAAAATATATCTAGTTGATCAGGGTCAAAAGCTTACACAAAAGAGACAATTAATATGTATATGAGAATTAATGAACTGTTAATAAGGAACATATTAATTACATAAATAGTATTGCAATATTAAATTCTCCCCATTATTTATTTTTTTTGTTTGCTAGACTTATTGGGTTTTGAATCAACCCTAACAGTGACTACTATATACCCCATGGATTATTTTTCCTTCTTATTCTCAAATAAAAAAGGACATGTTAATATTGAGGAAGGATTCTCTAATTTACTAACAATCATTGTAGTGAAGTTATCTAAAAATCGATACTTGCATTTTCACCATTTAAAAGATAAATTTTCACTTTGTTGCCAACTTGTAATTGAAACATAATCATTATTATCATCATCGCAACATCATTAAACATTAAAATATAATTCATTTTTTATGCAAAATCATTGTCCAAGGTAAGATTAAGCTAGCAAGATAGCAAAGTACGTCCAACAAAGTCTAAGTCTAATTGGATTCATTTAAAGTTGAATTCAATGTCCTTAATCCTTATCACTTAAATACGTCAATCTAGGTTCTTTCGTGCAACATGTCCTCTAACATATTCTCTCTTTGGTGTTGTGCATGTCGTAACACTAATCAAATCCAATTACAATCGCAAATTGGCCTAAAATGAAAGCTTAAAAAAAAATCCTAACACATGAGCTTTGTTTTAAACTCTACTTGCATATACATAAATTGATTAAAGTATTCTAATACATATTTTTATTATTATTAAATTTATTGATTGAGCTTTGTTTTAAAATTTACTTGCATATACATAAATTGATTAAAGTATTCTAATACAGCTTTTTATCATTATTAAATTTATTGATTGAGTAAAAATTTTGAATTCATTTCAATAATCATAACTATAATTTAAAATAATTTTGACTTTAAATATTTCCAATAATTTTTTTATTAGTAAACTTTATTGTTTGCATCATATGATTAACTTCATCTCAGTGACCCTAACAACAAAGTAAAAAGATTTTTGATTTGAAATACCTTCCTTTGATATGCTTGGATATTTATAAATATAACCTTATGCATATTTTTTCTTCGTAGGCACTGCATACTAGTATCATAACAAGTTTCAGCACAACGACTTATGGTCTTCATGCTTACTCATATAAATGATTAGTGAAAGTTGTCCCTGATGATTATATCTTGTTTATCTTGTTTGTTTTAGAGATACTATATTAAGTACTAAGGGTTTGAGTGAACCTTCTCCACATATTTTATCTTCGTTGTTACATCCACCTTCTCCACCACCATGTCCTCCTTAAGGTGGTGATCAAGTTCATGTATCTAACAAAAAGGTAAGAGATATGATGTAATTATCTCAAAGAGCCATTAAAGCATTAACTAATAAACTTGGTCAAAATACTTATAAGCCTAGCACTTATGCATAAAGAGAAAATTGTGATAATCCACCTAAGAGTGATGTGTAACGAGAGTTGGAAAAAGTTAAACTATGTAAATTGAAACATATAACAAAAGGTGAGGTAGAAAAAGTTTATTGGAGATATGATCTTATGGTTTGATTTGTGAGATTAAAGTAGTAATCAAAAGAATGGGCATTCTATTTTCATCAACCATAGAGATACTTAGAGCTTCTTTCATATAATGCTTTAGTTAGATGTAGTCGATGGGCATTCTATTTTCATAAACCATAGAGATACTTAGAGCTTCTTTCATCTAATGCTTTAGTTAGATGTATTTTGGTAGCAACTGAGTAAAGTAACTTTGATTAGGTTAAGATGGCTTTGGTATGTACCCAATATATTGGTCCTTAGTGCATGAATGAACTTAGGAATTGGGGGTATACAATACTATTATAAATATTTATGTGATTTCTCTTAGCTCTTATGATCTATTCATTCTAATTGATTGGCTTGAAGCCTATAGTGTTCCAAATCTCCAAGGCAAAAGTGCTATATTTTTAGGATGATTTAGAAAAAATAATGGCTCTTCATGAGAAGAATAAGCATGTTTCTCTAAGATTTATATCACCCTTATAGTGAAAATGTAGTTTTAAGAATGAATGTAAGATGCATGTAGTAATGGTATTGAATGAGGGAGATCATGCCTACTAAGATAAATATATTATTCTATGAGAGCTCCCTAATGTATTTCCAAGTGAGTTTCTTGTACTTACTCCAAAGTAGGAAGTTGTTTTTCTCCATTAAGCTTAAACCTAGTTTGGAATAATATCCAAGGAACCTTAGTAGATGACTACAACTAAGTTATGAGAGTTTGACGTGCAACTTTAGGGGCTTATGGATTTGGGTATGGTGAGGCCTAAAATTTCATTTTGAGGTGCTTTGATGATATTTGTGAACATGAAGGATAGTTTTGTTCGATTATGCATTGATTATAGACCACTAAACTAGGTGATTGCAGGGAACCAATTCCCTTTGCATCATAGTGATGGTAATTTTATCAGATTAAGGGAGATACTATGTTCTCTAAGATAAATTTGTGATATGAGTATCATCAGTTGAGAGTGAAGGATGAGGATATTCCTAAACTACTTATCATAGTTGATTTCGTCATTCTGAGTTTTTTCTTGTACCTTTTGGTTTAACTAATGCCTCGATATTTTTATGAGTTTGATGAGTGGAGTGCTCATAAAATATTTCAACAAGTTTGTCCTTCTTTTTGGATAGTATTTTGATCTTTGTTAAGACTCTATATGAGCATGAGGAACATTTGAGGCTCATCTTTAGTGTTCCATAGACAAAAAATTGTATGTTGAAACATCTGAATACTCATTCTTCCAATCAAAGATCCATTTCTTGTTCATATTAGATCTCATGATGGCATCTTAATGGATCTTGAAAAGTGAGAAGCCAATATAATAGAATATGCATGAGGTGCACAATCTTATGCGCCTTGTTAGTTATCATAGGATATTTATGGATGAATTCTCCAAAAATACTAACCTGATCACTTAGTTTCTAAATAAAGAAGTAAAGTTTACATGGACTAAGGAGTGTGAGCAAGCATTTTCCATGCTTAAGCATATATTGACTTAAGCCTGGGAGTTGAAGATACTTGATATGGACTGATATTTAGTAGCATGTATAGATGTATCTAAGTCAAGAATGGGTGTTGCTCTTTCCTGACATGGTAGATTGATTACACATGCCTCTAGGGAGCTAACACTTCATGAGTGATTTGGGACCTTTTACTTCATTGATGTATTCATAATTGCATGTAAAAAGAGCATGAAAATCACATGTGCATACACTTTAAAGAAGAGGAAAATCAAAGGCAACCATAAAGACAAGGAACACATAAAACTTTATAACAGAGTTTGTCCAATGTGGACTACATCTCCGAGCCCTACTCAAAGTGGCGAGGCCTCTTCATTCATCTCAGCAAAATCAAGTGAATACATGGAAAAAATACACCTTATATGTCCAAATCTCAGGATGACCTAAAATGGGTTGCTCAGATAAGAAAAATGCCTGCACCATCAGATTCTTGGTGAAAAATAGTGAAATTTGAGTAAAAACATGACCCCTTTCTGCCATGGTCAAGTCTGGGCTCCTCGGGAATCTTTTAGATTCCTCATAAGATTCTCTTCTGAAGATGGGTGGAAAATCGGCTACTCAAATGAAGAAATGGACTACACCATCAAAATGTTGGCTAAAAATTGGTTCAGATGAGTATAAACTTGGCATATTTCTAACACGATCAAAATTTGGCCCCTAGAGAATCTTTTAAATTCCTCAAGATTCTACTGCAAGAATATTCCCTTGGAATTTGGAATATTCTACAAAATATTCTCCGAAATATTTTACCTCAAAAATTTTCTTCTGTGGGACCCCTCCAGTCTCAGCCTCCGTGCTCTTGGTTCCACTTCACTTGTTTTGTGGCCTCTCATGCTCTCCCAGTGGCCTCGCGAATGTGTGTTTTAAATAAAAATATTGGCGTTGATTACAAAGCCCAACTTGTGGGCTAATGAGGAGCATATATGGTAATTGGTTTGTAACAACCCTGGTGAAAATTTCATGTAATGAAAGTTAAAAATAATATCCACGATTGATGGGACACTTATTCCAAGCTAATGTTACGCAGGACATCCTAGGGGGTGTTCATTTGGTTGTTTATGGCTAAGGAAATGGCTAAGGCCTTGGAAAGGAAAAAAGGGAATTTTGGCACATTTATTTATGAAAATAATGGAAATTAGGAGAAAATGGAGGTGAAAGGTCATAGGTTGCATGGGAGGAGGAAAATGAAGGAAAATAATGGAAAATGAAGAAAATAGAGGCCTCATTCATAAAAAGGATTATGAGGATCAATTGGTAACATTTCATCAGTTTAACCTCTGGTTAGTTCAGCGTTGGAACTCTCTCTCATTATTTTCTCTCTCTCTCATACTCTTGGACACTTAGAATTTTCTTGGAGCATTTTGGCATTGGATCGAGAAAGGAAAAGAAGGCAAGAGGAAGCAAAGATCAAGAAGGAAAAGGCAAGCGCAGACTTAATTGCAAGTATCGACTTGCATGTGTATTTTCCTTGCTATATTTGGCATGCATGGTATTGCATGTGGTTCTTTTGTTGTTGTGACATGGGTTCTGATAGGTGTAACAGTGTTTTCAACCTAGCCTTTCCATTTTCGGATAGCCATGGTGTGATGGGGTTCTCATGTTTTGATTGAGTTGGATTGTCGGATGGATTCGAAGCTGAGTGGGGTGGATCCCCGAATGATAGAGCACATGGCCTAGTGGTCCCTGAACTGGACTGTGGATCATGGTAAAGCCACTGGCCTAGTGGCCCTGAAGCCAGACTGTGTGTTGTGGTAGAGCAAGACTATGTGTTGCGGTAACGCCAGGAGTGTGCTACATCGGTGGACCTAGGAATCCTTGTTAGTGAATGGTGAGATCTATGGTAAATCCAAGAGGTGGTTTTCTCTCTGTTGGGCCTAGTAATCTCAGGTTGGGATATGCAATAAAGCCTAGAGAGTGGGTCTCGATTTAGGGCCCAATGATCCAGGTTTGAATAGCGGTAAAGCCTAAGAGACTAGGAGATAAGAAAATTCCTCACGATGTAGGTGGAGAAATCTGGTGGCATCCATGCTTGTTTGGCCTCGTGATCGGGTGGAGATGACGGTAAATTCTGTTATGATGTGTTCATTATGTTGGCCTAGTGATCCAGGATGGATTACGATAAATCATGGGTTATGTTGATGAGGGTGAGGTGGTTTAGCCTCGGTATGCCCTGGTTGGTTCTTTTGGTTGAGTCCCACATTTGTGATTGGATATGGCACGGGGGTGAATGGCTGAAGAGAGATTTTGCTCAGCCATTCTATGGTTAGGTGGAACATGATGGTCCCATCTCCAGTTGCTTTATTGCATTCATTAATGAGAAATTCATTCCCTAGATTTCTATGTGCAAATGTATTGATGTATATGTGGATTTTGATGGTTGATATATTTATGGTAATTTTGTTCCTATTAGGCTGGTTATATGTATATTTTATGATAACAACTATGTATGGCTCTCAGCATGTTTTTACTTGTAAATGAATGGATAGTGCATCTATGGCCTAATAGATGCTAATGCTACAAATTAAAGGAGGGTACAATGGTTCATAGTGATTCTCAGATAAGTATGAGATCCCTACACTTAATTATGTTGTTTACACTTGTAGGTTACATGTTGATGACTTGTTTGACAAAATGTCTGTCATGGCTAGTAGGGGTCTGGTTATGGACTTGTTCATCTTATTGCTTTTGCATCAGTCTCTCCCTATACTTTTACTAATTTCAAGCTATCACTCCATTCTAGGTAGTGGCCTAGGCTCTGGGCCTAAAAAAGTGGCTTAAATCTTAGGGTCATTGGCACAAAACTGACAATTTTGGTCCCTCGTCATTGGAAGGTAATATTATGAGAGCGACTTTAGGTTGTTGGTCGGCCCTTGCCCATAGCACGAGAGCGACTATGGCCTAAGAGACACAAAATATCAGTGGGACCTAGGCACAGGCTGTCTGAGTGATTGACTTGTCTCCTGAGGATTTTGTTGATGATGTTGGACGACTGTGTTTGATGTTTTTGTCGATTCCACTTCCTTAAGGTCACATAGGAGGTCGAATATGATCATAGTGGCCTCTCGTATCATGTTTACCCGGTTGGAATGGTTACTTGGGTGGATATGGGAGGAGGGTGTTACAAAGCGATATCAAAGCATGGTTACGCTCTCTTTAGGTGTGGTTTTTTTCTCTTTATGTCCACAGAGTGGTAACAGAGAATGGTTCACCCCTTGGACTAGGTGGGCGATGTGTGTTGGTCATGCATGCATGTCAGTTGCATGTGTGTCTCTTACACTTGCATCTCATGTGCTTGTTTCACTAGTTTGATGATTGATTATGGTTTTATTATGGTTGTTATGGAGAATTTGATATTGATTTCGTGAAATGTATTTGTCATGAGTATGTGACTAGTTGCATATGGATTATGTGTCACTTACAGTTGATTTTATGTCGCCTACTTACATCCTTGTATGTTAGGATACATTCTCGTAGGTTTGATTTCATGTATAAGTCTTGTAGGTTGATTACAAGAATTAATCGCTTACGTTTGACTACATGCGTTTATGTGTACATGTGGTTGATTAGGCATTTCTTATGCATGTTGTTGGTTGCATGTGGCAATGTGTACAATGGAGTAATGGTTGTTGTCATGCATGAGGTCATAGCATGCATTGTTGATATGGCCTTGCGTTGATTCCTGGATCCTAACTAGAATGATGTTTATATGTTGATACATTTATTTGTGAACATATGTATTATGTTATGTTTATGTTATACATGTATCACGTTGATTTGGTGATCTTGCAGACAAGGTATCCTCCCCGAGCTATAATAAGGTAGGTGATTTATTGTAATTTGTTTTATCTGACATATTATGCATTGAAGGAAGAAATATCAAATGGCTAGCAAGATGGTTGACTACAAAGACTCTCCCTATGAATACAAAGAGTAGTATGGTGTTGGAAATCCTTCTAATTTGGCAATTACATTGAGAATCTTGAAGGAAGAGATAAGGAGTTGTAAGGCAAATAATGATTGGATCATACAGGCACAAGAGAAGCAAGCAGAGGTTAATGATATACTTCTTCAGAGTTTGTCGGATTTGCAACGAAAAGGGCCGCTTCGGATCAGCCATGGACATGAAGATAGAACTAATGGGGCATATGATGGTAGGTCTCCTAGTAGACACAAGTCACATAGATCTGACACAGTGAGAGATGGCAAGTTGTTGGACACTCTGGATAGAAGAGGCGATGAGTACATGTATTATTCTAGTTATGGTTCTGATAGACATCATGATCATCATCGCTATCATCCATACAGGACAAATGATGGGGGATACTTGTTGGATGAATTCAAGAAAGCGAAAACACTCACTTATGATGGATATATGAAGAAGTCGGAAGATGCAAAGGCTTGGATACTTGGGATGAACAAATTCTTTGAGTTGCAAGATTACACAGATAACATGAAGGCCGGAGTAGCGATCTTCAACTTGAAAGGTAAAGCAGACATGTGGTGGGAAGATGTTAAGCGGGTCTAAGACATCAGGATAGATGATTTGAGTTGGTGGGAATTGAAGAGGCTTTTCAGGAAGAAGTACTTTTCAAAAAGGTACTACGACAGTAAGGAAAAATAATTCTATGAGCTAAAGATGCGATCAATGACAGATGAAGAGTACACAACCAAGTTTCTGGAGCTATTGAGGTATGCATTGTATCTTACTAATGAGAAGGCTAAATTTTAGAGATTTGTCAATGGTTTTCCATTAGCATTTAGAGATCAGATTGAGTATGATGAACCTCGGTCAGTTGAGGAAGTTATTGGGAAACTAAAGCATTGCTATGAACAATCAAACTGTAAGAATGAATCTCATCATGGATGGAAAGGAAAGGACAAAGGTAAAGGTAAGTGGCAGCCTAAGAGGACAATCCCTTCGCATGCAGATGAGAAAGAGAATGTGGAACCACAAAAGGGATTTAATGCAACTAGACAGGGACATGGGTCACATCATCAGCATCAACATAGAGGTGAGCACTGGTCGGTTGAAGTGTTGGACATGCGATAAGGAGAATCTTAAGAGAGATTGTCCATAGAATGAGAGTGGTTGGCCTCAGATATAAAGTTCACAGGAGGCGTAGACTATTGGGAATGTTGGTCAAAGTATTCCACGTATCTATTTAGCAGTGGACAACAAGAAGGCAGAACACTAGGCATCTATCATTGAGATGGATGGTAAGCTTTGTGATCAAGTTATTTCTATTTTGATTGACCCTGGGTCTAATTATAGTTATGTTAGTCCTCACTTGGTGGATAAGTGTGGTTTGAGTAAGGAATTGCATGCATAGTCTTGGTTAGTACAATTGGCTACAGGTACGAAGAAACAAGTTCATCATTAGGTAAGATCTTGTGATTTTGACTTGAATGGTATGCCTATGGAAGCACATTTGAATGTATTACCCTTGGGTTCATACAGTATGTTGTTTGGCATGGATTGGTTGTATCTACATAGAACCAAGGTGGACTGTTATAAAAAAGCCATTAAGTGTGTTGATGACAATGGGGAACCAAGAGTCTTATAGGGTAAGAAGAAAGACACATCAGTTAGGATGGTGACAGCTATGCAAACAAAGCGTAGCCACAGGAAAGGGTGTATGTTATTTGCAGTACACATTTCTAGTGATAAGGACAAGGAAGTTGAGGATGTAGATGTGTTGAGCAGATACCCAGTTCTACAGGAGTTCAAGGATGTATTTCCTGGAGACATTAGAAAGTTTACACCTCACACGACGGCAGAATTTTCTATTGAGTTAGTGTCAAGGGCAGCTCTAGCATCAAAAGCACCTTACAGGATGAGCACACCTGAGTTAGTTGAGTTAAAGCTACAGTTGAAGGAAATGTTGGACAAGGGATACATTAGGCCAAGTGTATCACCTTGGGGTGCATTTGTCTTGTTTGTGAAGAAGAAATATGGTACTCTCAAATTGTGCATTGACCACTGGCAGTTGAACAAAGTGACTATCAAGAACAAGTACCTTTGTAGAGGATTGATGACTTGTTCGATCAGCTGAAGGAAGGAGTAGTGTTCTCGAAGATTGACTTGAGATATATATACCATCAAGTACGCATCAAAGAAGAGGACATTTACAAGACTGCGTTCAGGACCAGGTATGGGCATTATGATTTTTTTGTTGTTCCATTTGGCTTAACTAATGCTCCAACACATTATGTGCTTAATGAATAGTGTGTTGCGTCCATATTTGGATAAGTTTTTTATTGTGTTCATTGACGATAGACTAGTATATTCTAAAAATGAGGAAGATCATACCGAGCATTTAGCAACAGCATTGAGGTTGTTGAGGGAGCATCAATTGTATGCTAAGCTCAACAAGTGTAATTTCTTTCATACTACAGTATACTACTTGGGACATGTTGTCTCCAAGGAAGGCATTACAGTAGATCTAGAGAAGATAAGGGCCATCATGGAGTGGGTAGCTCCTAAGAGTGTGGATGAGGTGAGATTTTTCATGGGTCTAGCATGCTATTATAGGAGGTTCATCAGGAACTTCTCATAAATTTCTTATCTTATCACATCATTGCAGAGGAAAGGTAAGAAGTTCGAATGGACAGAGGAGTGTGAGGTTAGCTTTGAGTAGCTTAAGTGGGCTTTGACGCATGCACCAGTGCTACAAATTGCGGATCAGGATAAAGAGTTGTCATATGCATGGATTCTTGAAAGAGAGGGCTTAGTGGAGTCCTTATGTAGGATGGACAAGTGGTATGTTATGAGTTTCAGAAACTAAACGAGCACGAGCAGAACTACCTCACACATGATATTGAGTTAGTAGCGAGCATACATGCAATAAATATGTGGAGACATTATCTTCTAGGAAAGGGGTTTGTACTGATGAATGATCATATTTGGTTGAGGTGTTTGTTTGACCAACTAAATCTGAATGCTAGGCAAGCTAGATGGTTGGTCACGATCAACGAGTTTGATTTTGAGATCAGGTACATCAAAGATAAAGAGAAGAGGGTAGCATATGCTCTCAGCGGGTACAGGTAAATCACTTAGCAGCTATGAGATCCTATGGGACAGACTTACAAAAAGACCACTTTGATACCAAAATGGTCCAGGATCTTTTACCTCATTAATGTATTCAAAATTTCATACTACATGTGCATGCACTTTAAAGAAGAGGAAAATCAAATGCAACCATAAAGACAAGGAACACAAAAAAACTTGATAACAAAGTACATCCAATGTGGACTACATCTCTGGCCCTTGCTCAAAGTGGGGATGCCTCTTCATTCATCTCATCAAAATAAGTGAATACATGGAAAAAATATACTTTATACCTCCAAATTTGGGGATGGCCTCAAATTGGGCTACTCAGATCAAAAAATGATTTGCACCATCACATTCCTAGTGAAAATTTGTGAAATTTGAGTATAAACACGACCCCTTTATGTCACGGTAAGGTCTGGGTTGCTTAGGAATCTTTTAGATTCCTCACAAGATTCTCTTCTGAAGATTGGTGGAAAAACAAATACTCAAATGAAGAAACCAACTGCACCATCAGACTCCTAGTGAAAAATAGGTTTAGGTGAGTATAGACTTCGCATATTTCTCACACCGTCAAAATCTAGCCCCCGGGGAATCTTTTAGATTCCTCAAGATTTTATTGTAGGAATATTCCCTTGAAATCTAGAATATTCTCTTAGAATAGTTCACCTCAAAAAACGTGCATGTTCATGACCCCTCCGGACTCGACCTTTGTGCTCCTAGTTCGGCTTCACTTGTTCCGTGGCCTCCCATGCTCCATCATCGGCCTAGCGAATGTGTGTTTTAAATAAAAATCTTGGCGTTGATTACAAATCCCAATTTGTGGGCTAACGATGGGAATATATGGTATTGGTTGTTGGCGGTTGGGGAGGTCCCTGGGTCAAACCCTATGGGACCTATGAATTGGAATATATTTTGGCGTTTTGTTTATGAATGGGGTTGTTGTTGGGCGAGTCGGCACGACTGGTGCGGGTTCAATCCCTGTCGGCCCCCGTATTATAACGGGGTGTTATAGTGGCTACAACCACACTCCAAAATTTTCCCTTCGCCTCATTTTGGAGCCTCCCTCCTCGAAATCATAGCAATTATCCTGCATTGATCAAGTACTTGTCTTTATTTGTTTTCATCTTTCGTGTAACAACTTGTGTTCACTCACTTGTCTCGTCGGTCAACCATAAGCTGAACCAGCACTTGGTTCACATCCAGTGAATCAGTTGTTGGGAAAAAATGTGCAATCCTAGAGGGAAGCTTGTCCTCCCCTTAGGAATTGCACAAAGTAGCCCAATAGTTTCACTACACTATGAAATTGTGCAGAGTAGGGCAGCCAACCTTGCTCTGGAAATTGCACAGAGCAGACCAGCCAGCACTACTCTCCAGAAATGCGTAGTTCTAGCTAGCCTGCACTACTCTCCAGAAATGTGCAGAGCAGCCAAGGCAACCTTCACTGCTATCTAGAAATGCGTGGAACTGGCCAGCAGCACTGCTCCATAAAAATGCGCAAAACTGGCCAACATCACTGTTCTAGAAAAATGCGCAGAGTTGGCTAGCTAGCCAAGGCCACTCAGCCCAAAAACAACGCATAAGTTTTCCCTCAGTGGCTGTCTGTCGCATGTGCCAGTAGGTTGCTCAGTTCCCTCCAGAATTGTGCAATCCTTCCTTGCATGTCGGGCATGCTTTTCAAGAAAAATAAAAAAGAGAAAAGAGAAAAGTCATCCCTAGATTTTAGGGATCTATTTTAACAACATGAGTTACATGCAACTTCATTTTTAGAAACTCCCCGCCAAGTGTCGCTTTTTTCTAGATTTGTGGCATACACGTCATAAACCATAATTTCGCTAAATCTATTCAAATAATGCCTCAAAGCTCATTCTTCACATTTGATCTTGGAGCTTTGGCATTCCCGAGGCATCGAGGAACCTTCGACACAACTTTTTTGGGTAATTTTTGCTTTTCATGCCTGTTGTCGTTTTTTTATCGCTTTTTAGTTTTTGGCTTGTATGAGTGTTGTTTCCTTTGTTTTATAGAATGATCGTTGGCGTTTCAATGCCTTTTAGCTTGTAGAAGTGTTGTTTCAAGTTTTTCATTACCTTTTCTTAGTGTTGAATGCATAACGTTGTTCTTGCACTAACGGTCGTCGTTGCGATGACTATCTTCATGAGCTTCTTGGTTTTGTCATTTAACATATTTATGCACCTGCCTGAATTGCATGCATGTCTATTCACTCAAATCTGCACCATCTTTGCACACACATTCAGTCCTTCATGTTTTCAGGTTTCCATTGGGCAGATTCGGGCTGTCTTGGCCCAGATCTTGTTTCTCATAGCATGCTTTGCGCATTCCTGGTAGTCAAGGTTCTGCCTTGCCTCCAGGAATAACCCAAAGGATGCCCACACTGGCTCCCAGCTGTGTTATGTGCAATCCTGGGATGCAGTGCCCATTCCTTCCCACTGGAACAACACAATGCACAGTTCCAACCTAATTGTTCTACGCATTGCACAGTTTCAGTTAGTAGTCAGTCTAACTGGACTGCACAATGCGCAGTTCTAGCTAACAATCTCCCAGCCTCCCAAGTCAATGTTGTACAATCTTGCTCAGCAGTCACCAGTTTGTTGCTCGATTGATTCTCGAGTTGCTTGATGTTTTTTAGCTGACATTATCTTGCCATGAGTGTCTTCTTTATCTTTAGGTACCATGGGTTTTTGAGTAGCTTCTCAGAAGTATAGGTATCATGGCCTCCAAGAGATCTGGATCAAAAGACACAGTTGAAAACAGTACTAGAGATGTGGTTGAGCAGGGGTATATGAGCTTGCCCGTGTACACAGACACACACTCGTTCATTGAGAAAGACATCAAGGTCACATGGCAAAACATCAACACCATTTTTGCAGGTAGCTTTGAGGAGAATTTGGATGACCAACAAGTATATGTAAACATCCATAAGTCGGGATTGTACAAGGTTGCATGTAGGTTTCCCATATTCCCATGCGCTAATGTGATCCACTGGATTGTCTCACACACTGATCCTGAGATGATGATACTGAGTAGTGTTAGTGGAGTAGCACTTGCTTCCTTCAGGATGGAAGATTATCAATACATGTACCATTTTCCACTACTAGTGAGCAGGATGGATGCACCGTTCTACACTCGCAACAGCAACATGAATACAAGAGACATCCTGAACCATTGGGTAAGAGAGCCATCAAAGTTCAAAACAGCACCCAACCAGATATACAATACAAAGATGCTCAGGAAGGTTTACTAATTCTTGGTCATCTTTGCATGTCGCTTGTATGGCCAAGGGAGTATGAAGACCTTCCCGTAGAGTTGGGTTTCTATGTTGGATCAGCTAGCAAGTGAAGGAAAACCTTTCAACTGGTTCGAGATGTTGGCTTTGCAGCTTAAAGTTCATATATCCAATGCTTGAAGTCCGCCCAAGGATCAACAAACAATATCCTTCATGTCTACTTACCTGCTCGATGCAATCTATACCCGTCAACGGTTTCCCGGCATGGGTTGGACATGGACACCTTCAGAGAATGTTGTCAACGTATATTGCAAGTTGCTCTCAGACTGTAGCTACTGAGGAGTCATGGCTAGACTACCTGACCATTTCATCGACCCTCTATACATGATGATCTTTGAACAAGATCTGCCTTGTATGTCCCAAGCAGCAATGGAGGCGTTGCTGAACATTGCAGACTGGTACACCTCGCCCAATGGCACCTTCATCAGGATGTACAATGCAGAGAAGGTTCTGCATGTGATGTTGAGGTTTGCCACAGACAAGTTGGTCATGTAGGAGGTTGCATACCACATCTCGACAGGGTTATCAGTTGGATTTCATAGGAAGAAGAAGGCACCATGGCCTATGATTCCTATGCAAATTGGGTTGTACGTGATCCAGAGTTTGAAAGAAATATATTTCGAGGTCAAGAACTTCAAGAAGTTTAAGTTCAGCACCAGGAGTTTCAATACGTATGATCCACATGGCTTATGCAAGGACCATTGTGCGAGAGTATACTATTATTGGATCCACGGGGCGTGTCATTGTCCAGAGGAAGACCCATCGATATATTGTTATAACTCCTCTAGGCTTAATGAACTGGTCAACATGGTAGTAGAGTGGTTGGTAGGACTCAAGGCAGCAGCACCACAGGGGGAAGCAACAACAACAACAACAAGCAGCAAACATGTGCAAGACAAAGGCAAGAGGAAGATTGTCGAAAGCACAAAGACAGAGAAAAGATACAAGTTTAAGGAAGACCCACTTGTGGAAAAGGTAGCTTTGGAGATAGATGCAAAGAGGTGATAGCGCGAAAAGGAGGATAGCGCAAAGAAAAAGGGAGAAGAAAATACTGGAAGAAGCAGAGAGGAAGTTGCGGGAAGTACAACAGAAGCTCAAATAAGAACAATAGTTGCGTCAAAGAGAGAAGGAAGCGCAACATGAACGGGAATAGGAGGAAGTGAAAGGCGCACAGACAGCACAAACCACACCAATATAGGTTGAAGACTCTAAACTAGTAGTATATGAGGAACAAAGTGAGCAGCCGCGAGACTAGGAACTTGCTTCGCAAGACGATCTGGTAGTAGAACAAATGGATATGGAGATGGAGTAGCCGAAATAGGATCAAGACATCGACCTCATGCCAAAAGCAACCGAGGTCACCCCATAGGCTTCACCAGCTCCAACGGCAGAGCAAGTCCCGAGTGAACAAGGGGATACCATTATCCTTGAAGATAATCTGGGAACAAATGTGTACAACATAGCCTTTTATGAGTCATAGCGCAGAGTTGTATAAGCACGTAGAGCTCGCACCCCGTATGAGCATGCATCACCTGCGCACTTTGAAAAACGAGTGATTGTGTCAGATGTATGAAGACATTCAACCGCCTTGGCTGATGATACAAAGGCTTATGTCGAATCCACGAGCTCGAGTGTTAAGTTCTCGATAGTATAAAATGAGTGCATGGCTAAGGAGTTGCAAGTAGCCAGGCAGAGAGAGGAACAATCAACAGGATCCACTACAGTAGAGATGAAGAAAGCCATACTTGCTAAAGTATCATATCTTGAGATAGTCACCTAGAGACTGTATGACAGGTTCGTCACCGTGCACAGACCAGTTGTCCATTTACATGGTCATCAGCAGCACTGCATGAAGATAATGCGAACACTAACATATATAAATGCCGCAATTGATCATGTACAGGCATGGACGATGAGGTACAAGGGAGCCCCTCTTCACTTGCAAAAGATGATGAAGTTGCAGGTAGAGTTGGACAAAGCATGCATCTGAAGTCTAATCCGAAGCTATGAGGAACTTCCACCGCTCATCACCGATGTTGAGGCTTCATAAGCATGGTTGTTTAGAAGTTTGGATGCCGTGGTAAGAAAGTATGGTACCCCGTCAATTGGTAAGCTCACCGAGGCCAAAGAGAAGAACCAAGTCATACTGGAACTCGACGCATACTTTGATCAGTTGATGCTCACGGCCACCAAAGTAGATTTGCAAGTCAGCGCAGATAACATGTGGATGTGCATCATCAGTCTGACCTTGCTCAGGACTAAGCTATGCATGTTAAAGGATGAGTTGGACAAAGGTTCCAAATTAGTATACCTGGAAGTAATGAAGGCAAGAGTTCATTTCCAGAAATAAATCATCAAAGGGTACGCGGACACCATTGCGCACTACCAAGCATGGCATCAGTTCATCACTGAGGATCACAAAGAGGAGGTTGATGAACTCGTATTTCTACAATTGTCTGAGTCTTAGTGTTGTCTTGTCTGGCTGACTCAAGCCAATTTTGTCCCACATGGGTATATGTGGAAATCTATTTTGTAAACATGTTGTAAAGTGAAATTCCAAGTGTCATTAGTGGAATGCAAACAATCATATGTAATTTAAAGAGTTATGTAATGAAGTTGAAGAGTAATGAGGGTAGTCCAAGACTTACAAAGGGGAATGTCAAGGGTCACCCCACCCTTTGTTATAAATATCGTAACTCATAGAATAGGATTTTCGGAGCCAAGCTTTTGCTAGGCATTGCTTAGAGAGGGCTTGGAGAGTATTATGACGAGCCTTAGCTTCTCCACAATGCAGAGCAAGTACATCTCTTTGGACGAGCAGGCGGAGTTGACTGTAACGTTCCATTGTTGGGGCTAGTGGTTGTCATGGTTGTATGTATGGATGGAGCTTTCACTTTATATAATATAATAGAGCCAGCACGTTTCATGCATATGTTGTTATCGTAGTTCAACTATTCTAGTTATTTTAGCAATGTATGTAGTTTTAACTTGAATTTATGTATGGACTATTCTGTATGTGATTGTACGAACCTTATTCAAGCGTGTTGTTGGTTTAACCCATCACTTTGGATTGTCGACTATTCTGCGTTCAAGCTTATGATGTCATTAATCTCGTGTGTTCCTTTCAGGTTGTGTACTATTACAGGATTCTAAGGGATGCACTTCTTTTCCCCCTCCATACGTTAGAACCTCCCCATGCATCTCTCCTGACTTGCTTCTAGGTGACACCCTTGCTTCTGACAAATATATCATGCTTACCTCTACACATTATTGCAATGAAGGCATAGCTTTACTCCCCACTTCTGGGAATCCTACTCCAAACGGTATGAGGTCTAGTTGGGCCTTCTTACCAGGGATATCCCCTGACATGTTGGCGGGTCCAGCACCGTCAACATATCTGGTGCTAGAAGGAGGACCAGATGACAATTTGAGTCCTCAAAGTCTGTTTTTAATCTCCACACATCTTTCATAACTAACTGTACAATTCGTCCTCCAAGATGTATGTCTTATGGAAATTACTTGAAACCCCGGAGGATTTTTGGAATGACTTGTTACAATACACATATGAAGGTGAAGGCAAAATAGCTTGGCCTAGGCATATAGCTACTTTCAGCGATCTCTATGGTACCTTCGAATACCCGAGGATTATGTGGCTTGCTTGTTATTCGCTTTCACGCTTCGAGGGCACCCATTGCAATGGTCTATCGCATTGCCTGATAAATCTACTCACTCTTTCAATCACTTTGTAAAAGAGATAGATTGTGCTTTCCATCACTTTGACCGTAAAGCACTTAACCAAAAAATTATCGAATTACGGAAATCCCCATTGAATCTTTGTTGCAATTTGGGGATCGCTTTCGTAATCTCGCATTTCAATTCCCAGAGAATGAAATTGATTGGAAATTTCTTCATAAAAGATTTAAATACCTTCTTCACATATCTAAAAATCCACAAGTGTTAGAATCATTCAAACCCATCCCCGCATACCTCAATGTTAGAGTTGTCAAATCCAAGGTGGACACTGTTGTTGTCACAAGTGACTGTCTGTCCTCATCTCATCAAATATCTCTAGCCCCACAGTGTGAGGTGGAAGAAGGTGCGCACCCATCTGTTGAACCGTCACATCCTCCCACCCCACCTGCTCTTGATTTCTCCACAGACTTGGCTTGCAAGACTGTTGGTTGTCACGTAGACTTGTTTCCTCAACCTCTCTCCCTACGTTCTATTGATCCTTCAGATTGTATTGTGTCGTGTTCTCCCATTCCAGACTCCACACTTGTTCGCAAGGATCAAGTTGTCAACGGAGTTGGTGTTTAGCAGCCAACCTGTGCTATCATTTATGATGAGTATGTGTGGGAATCTGAAGAAGAGCTCCAAGTGAAGGATGACCTCCTTTTGTCCACACCTCATCCGTTCTTCCCTAACATCTTTGGTGATTCTGTCATTGTTAATTTTCCATGTGAGAATTCATTCACAAATGCATCTACTTCCAATCATTCACAGAATACACCGAATGTCAGCCTGTCATTGCATAGCGGACATGACACATCTGTCTTTACAAATACACTCAATATTTCATCTGTCATTTCTGGAAATGTAGAGGGTGAATATTCGTGCTTCTCATCAACCCCTCTATACGATTCATCATATCATGAGGATGTCGATGAACCTATTAAATTTTCTAATCGTGGTTGCTTTGATTTCATTTGCTTCTATCCTTTGCTTTCTTGTTTGTTTGCTTGTTTCACACCCATAGCTTTAGTTATGATGAAACTGTGTGTCGCTCTCGAGACAAGCAAGGTAATGTATAAGAGGACTTGTACAACTACCAACACTTGGTTATATGTTGTCCTCTCTCTTTATGAAAGAGATTGTTGTCTTTAGTCGATGATACCCTAATGGAAAATACGTTCTGTTCAGAGTGAGTCTTGGTGAAAACACAATGCTTGCACTTTAACTAGTACCACCTACTCTAATCAGTTATTTTGGGCTAACCCTTGTCAGCTCAGTCAAGTAGAGTAAGGTGAGGGGGGGACACTTAATGAGTATTGTCAGAGTTATATATCAAATACTTCTTTTAAGGGACAACCTCTTCTATTCTTAATAAGTTGGGATCCCTCTTCTGCCTCTTAAATAAATAAGTGTCTATGCACAGTTCTTTGAAAATGAAAAAAATAAATAAGGTGAAATAAGAGAAAGGCTTCCTATGCAGAGAGGTAATGCAAGTAACTCTGTCAACGTACTGACCAGGCTCGCTAGCAATGGAGAAATTCTTGTGTTCCTATGTGACTCCGTTGGGGTACTGTCTAGGCCTACTGACAGTGGAGCAACACCAGAGATGAAACTAAGACTCTGACATTTATATTACTTGTGCACCAATATACCCCTCATCCCTAATCAAAACAACTTAGTTGATTTGGCTTGGTATGTGTGCTGACCGATGAAGAGAATGGCAAAGACTATATATTTAACTCAATCTTAGTGTTGAAGCCATGATGATCAAAGGATCAAACAATACTTCTGGAGGAGTTAGACTCACTTTTCATGAACAATGTCCATACAAAGAGCTGGAGTTCTTCCAATGTGTTGCCAATGTTGTAGCGGCTACAAACACCCTCCAAAATTTTGCCTTCGCCTCGTTTTATAGCCTCCCTCCTCGAAATAATAGAAACTATCCTGCACTAATTAGGTACTTGTCCTTATTTGTTTTCATCTATCGCTTAACAACTTGTGTTCACTCACTTGTCCCGTTGGTCAACCACAAGTTGTCCCAAAACTTTGTTCACATCTAGTCAATCGGTTGTCGAGAAAAACTGCGCAATCCTAAAGGGCAGCATGTCCTCTCCTCAGGAATAGCGTAGAGTAGCCTAGCAGCTGCCCTGCACTCAGAAATTGTGCAGAGCAGGCCATCCATCCTTGCTATGGAAATTGCTTAGAGTAGGCTAGCCAACACTGCTCTCTATAAATGCGCAGTTCTAGCGAGCCTGCACTACTCTCCAAAAATGCGTAGAGCAGAACAGGACAGTTGCACTGCTATCTAGAAATGCACAGAACTGACCAGCAACACTCCTCTAGAAAAATGCGCAGAACTAGCCAGCCGCATTGCTCTGGAAAAATGCGTAGAGCTAGCCAGCCAACCAAGGCCACTTAGCCTAGAAACAGCGCAGAAGTTTTCCCTTAGTGGTTGACCATCACATGTGGGGGTAGGTTGCCCGGTTCCCTCTAGAACTGCAAAATCCTTCCTTACATGTTGAGCATGATTTTCCCGAAAAGGAAAAAAGAAAAAAGAGAAAAAACATCCCTAGATTTTAGGGACCTATTTTTAGCAGCATGAGTTACATCCAAAGTCGTTTTTAAAAACTCCCTGCCAAGTGTCTCTTTTTCCTAGATTTGTGGCATGGGCATCATAAACCCTAATTTTTCCAAATCTATTTAAACGGTGCCTCAAAGCTCATTCTTCACATTCGATCTTGGAGCTTTGGCATTCCTGAGGCATCTAGGAACCTTTGGCACAACGTTTCAGGGTAAGTTTTTCTTTTCATGCCTTTTGTCATTTTTTCTATCACTTTTTAGTTTTTGGCTTCTATGAGTGTTGTTTCCTTTGTTTTATTGAACGATTGATGGTGTTTCAATGTGTTTTAGCTTGTAGAAATGTTGTTTTAAGTTTTTCATTACCTTTCCTTAGTGCCGCATGCCTAACATTGTTCGTGCACTCAGGGTCGTCGTTGCGGCGACTATCTTCATGAGCTTCTTGGTTTTTTTATTTGATTTATTTCTACACCTACCTGAATTGCATGCATGTCTATTCATTGAGATCTGCACCAGATTTGCACACACACTCAGTCCTTCGTGTTTTCAAGTTTCCATTGGGAAGATCCGGGTTATCTTGGCC
Organism: Pinus tabuliformis; assembly: GCA_031772625.1. NCBI lineage: Eukaryota > Viridiplantae > Streptophyta > Pinopsida > Pinales > Pinaceae > Pinus > Pinus tabuliformis. The sequence continues at coordinate 706,656,832 of CM062820.1, forward strand.
CAGATCTTGTTTCTCCCAGCATGCTCTACGCATTCCTAGTAGTCAAGGCTCTGCCTTGCCTCCAGGAATTATGGAGAGGCTTCCCACACTGGCTCCCAATTGTGCTCTGCGCAATCCTAGGAGGCAATGACCAATCCTGCCCACTCGAACTGCATAATGCGCAGTTCCAACCAACAACCCAACCTGACTATTCTATACATTGCATAGTTTCAGTCAACAATCAACCTCACTGGACTGTGCATTGTGCAGTTCCAATCAACAGTGAGCCTCACTGGTAGCTAAGACTGCACAATGCGTAGTTCCAACTCACAGTCTCCCAGCCTCCTAGAGTCAATGTTGCGCAATATTCCCAGCAGTCACCAGTTTATTGATCGATTGATTCTCGAGTTTCTTGATGTTTTTTAGCTAACATTATCTTGTCATGAGTGTCTTCTCTGTCTCCAGATACCACAGGTTTTTGAGCAGCTTCTCAACAGTACAAGTATCATGTCCTTCAAAGAGAGCTGGATCAAAAGTGTTAGGGTCCAACCCTAACCCCCTTATTTATGTAATAAGGTCGAGCCATAGTTATAGTTAAGTAAAGAGTCAATAAAGCCCATATTAATAATTGTAAGTGGTTGACCCGCATTTAAAGAAGGGACCACAGTTAGTTGCAAATGGACCATGGTATTAGATAGATGGTATTAATAAGAACCGTGGTATTGCATGTATGAATCCTATATAAAGGATAGAGACTCCCCTTGAGGAGCATCATGTCTTATTTTGTAATTGAGCCCAGCTCTATTAGAGGTTGCCCCCAAATACTTGTTGTTATTTCTTATTGTTCTGTGTTCTAGGTATCATTTCTTCGCATATTGGGTATTCTGGTATCTTCTCGCAGGTCAAGAGCATAACAAGTGGTATCAGAGCAATTTCTAGGGTTGGTGGGATCTCCATTTTTAGCAACAACAACAACAAAAAAAATTGGCTAGAGATGTGTTCTGGCATCTTTAAACCACGGGATATGTCATTGAGCGCATAAACCTGCAGATTTGGGGAGGCATGCATGCAGGAAATACGCTTGTTGGACTCCTTTGTAACCCCTGTGGGTACCCCTTCGAGTAGTAGTGCATTAGACAGAACCACGCATGGACTATCTTCCAAGTAGACTTTGGGTATATCGGAAACCCCCTAGGCTCTCTTGAAACCACGCCATAGATAAACCGTCGGTCGTCTTGCTGCTACAGTACACCGAGAACACCACTCGGGGATATTACTCATGCGTATGATAGGGTAGTGGGGTTGTACGGCTAAGGGTGTATGGTTGATCCTCCTTGGTTTGTGCCCTAAAAGATTGGGTCGAGTACTACTGTCAGACCCTTATGTATATTGCGATCTGTAGCACCTGACACTCCTTGAGACCATAGTTCCCTTGTCTCTCTCTAGATCACGCATCATCTTTTCCAGATCAGATCTAGCAGGTGGGGTTTTGTTACAGCCACAAAAATCAGTTCCACCATTCAGATCTCTCAGATCCACCATTTAGATCTATCAGATCTGCCAATCAGATCTATCAGATCTAGCCGTTGGGTTCTGTAGCAGTCGCCACAATTAGATCCACCATTCAAATCTAGCAGCAGGGGTTAAATCACTACCACATTCCTACTCATACTCTGCAGTTGAGGGTTAGCCGACAGATCAGACTATTTGTGTGGGCCCCTATACCTGGGCGTGATTCTCGCAAGACATTGGGCATAATTGACTTTTCTGGGATTCAGCTACTGCAATATTCCTAAGCAAGGAGTAAAACTCCTTTCAGAGTAAAAAAAAAAAAAAAAAAAGATCTGAGACCCTCCTGGGACGCTTATAGGACACTTAGCCCATAAGAATCAGGTCGATGAGCTGAGCAAGGTGGTACCATGTACCATTCACTTGTTTATGTCAAAAATTTTGGGTGGTCCCAAATTTTAAATGCACCGGATCGGTGCATGGTACAAACCAGAGCTCAAGCTATGGCCAATGAGAAGATCGACACCCTTGAACAAAAGTTGGATGCAGTACTGACGTCGATCAAGACCTTAGCTGACACACTCACAAAGGGCAAGTCGGAGGAACACTCGGAGGCATATGCTTTCAATGAAAACATGGAGGGCAAGTCTAGCCATTCTCTTCACCTCTTTGGCAACCACCAACAATCCCAGACGTGACCACCCAAGCTGGACATGTATAAATTTCATGGCTCTCATCCAGCCACATGGCTAGCACAAATGGAGCAATATTTCACACTGAATCACATCAAAGATGATGCGACTCAGCTTAGTGTGGGAAGCATGTACTTGGACGATGAAAGATGGCAATGGTGGCAGTGGCATCAACGTTGCTATGGAAGGCCCGTGACTTGGCAAACATTCTCAAAAGCTCTTACAGATCACTTTGACCATGAATCTAAATTTTTGGGTCATCTTACTAAGCTCCGACAGACAAGAGTAGTGAACGAATATATTACAGCCTTTGAAGCCTTAGCCTTCCCCACAGGAGGTCTACACAATCAGTTCTACTTGGAATGTTTTGTCAGTGGTCTCAAAGAAGCCATACAAGCCCACGTCCGACTGCAACACCCAACCTCATGGCTGGATGCTTGCAAGATATCTCGTGAAGTAGAATGTGCGTTAGCGGCCCAGTCCAATTGCCCAAATTTCATAGCCAAGGGTCGCCCCACCCAGGCTCAGCACTACCCAAACACTCAAGGTTCAAAAGGTGTCACCAACGAAAATGGCGGAAAGAAGAAAGCAAGGATTGTAATACTACTGTGATGAGAAATACTCCCCCAGGCATAAATGCAAGGAGCCCAAATTATTTCAAATTGATGCTACTGATCACAGTTCATCGAAGGAAGCCCCACCACTTGAGGAACCAGAGGAGAAAGATGAGGATAACCAATCGGACAATGTACCTGAAGAACCAGTTATCTCGCTTCATGCTTTGTTAGGGATTTCTTCTCCCCAAACTCTCAAAATCAAAGGTTTTATTAAGCATCGCCCTGTAGTAGTCTTGATTGATAGTGGCAGTACACATAACTTTATCCATCAAAGAGTCGTTAAAGCAGTGCATTGTTATGTAGAAGCAGTCTCTAATTTCCAAGTCCAAATTGTTGATGGTGGGACAATGAAATGTGAAGGCCGCTGTGAAAATTTCAAACTTCAAATGGGGGATTATCAGCTAAAGACCCACATGTTTGCCATACACATGGGAGGGTGTGACATTGTCTTGGGTGCTGAATGGCTCCGCGCATTTGGCCCAATCACAATGGATTTCTAGGAGTTATATATGAGCTTTAAGCAGAAAAACCACACACATACCCTCCAAGGACTCCAGGTGGGTGCTCCCTCTATCATCAGCTCGCATAGGATGGAAAAATTATTAAAAAAGGGCCCCATGGAGTTATAGCCCAATTTAATGCCATCCAGGCCTTCGAACCCACTTCTCTTCATATTCATCTTGAGATGCAACAGATCTTAAACAACCATCGCCAGTCTTTGACAAGCCTCATGAGCTTCCACCCTTGAGAGGGGAACATGATCATAGCATTACTTTGATCCCAGTGGCCCAGCCACCAAATATGCGCCCATATAGATATTTGTTCGCCCAAAAGAATGAAATTGAAAAAATCATCAAGGAACTCCTGGAATCAGGCGTCATTCATCCTAGCATTAGTCCTTATTCATCGCTTGTGGTCATGGTGCTCAAGAAAGATGGGGAATGGTGTATGTGTCCAGACTTCAGGGCTCTCAACAAGCCGACGGTCAAAGATAAATTTCCTATCCCGGTTGTCGATGATTTGCTGGATGAACTAAATGGGGCTCAATTCTTTACTAAGCTCGACCTTCGCTTGGGCTATCACCAAATTTGCATGAAAGAAGTAGACATTCCAAAGACTGCTTTCCGAACTCATGAAGGCCATTATGAATCCCTGGTCATGCCATTGGCCTTTGTAATGCCCCATCCACTTTTCAGAGCCTCATGAACCACCTGCTCAAACCATATCTCAGAAAATTTGTCCTTGTTTTCTTTGATGACATCCTCATCTACAGCCACACTTGGGCCACACATCTTCAGCATGTAGATCTGCTCTTGCAACTACTCCGGAATCATACATTTTTCGGGGTGGCGAGTTTACGGAGCATATTTGTACGTTCTGGTTCAAAATGTACATAATCTAATTGTACATCTGGATTGTTTGTGAAAAAATACCCAAGTTTTAAAATAAATAAAAATTAGTTGAATCGGAGTCCGAATGAGGGAGATATCGCTGATTTAAAATCAGCCCTTTTTTCAGAATTTTTTTGTGACGGCGGGAGAGTTGCAGCGCGAATCAGAAATTCCAATGCCTAGATTGGGATTTCTATCACCTGAGAAGATGCAGAATGGTTGTTCCATTTCCAAAAATAGGTCATAATAGGGATTTTGAGTAATATTGACTGAATTGTGGCCATTTCAAATTTTTGCCAAGTAAGCGATTTATTTTCAAAAACCCTCTTCATGGCTTATAACAGTAAGTTTTTTACATGAAAAAATGATGGGTATTCTATTGAAATTTTTATAGCATGTAGTAAGTTTGACTTCCCAGGGCGTTGGAAGGACAAAATAGGGTATTATTTGAAAGATGAGGCTGCTATATGGTGGAAATCACTTCACAGTGAGATTCTGAAGTTATGTCGTGCTCACAAAATTGAAGAACTACTTTTGGACAAATGGTATCATACTAGAAAGGAGGAAACCAAAAAAACTAGCAAAGATTTTATTTTTGCAGGAAAGAAGGAAACCAAGAAACCTAAAGGGTTATTTTCTGTTGGTATCTCCTTATTGTAGGTTCATGGATTGATTCAGAAGGAGAAGATGATTGTGTCTATAAATCCTAGCTGCAAGCATAATTTTATCAATGTTAATTTGGCAAAAAAATTGCAAGTTCCAGCAAAACACATTGAAAATACACAGGCTGATAATGAGGATGTTCAAGTTTATAAAGATTTGAAGCTTTCTATGGATAAGTATGTGTTGCATTGTGATTTTTATACTTCAGATATGGATAACATGGATGTTGTTTTGGGATATCCTTGGATGGAATCTGTGGGTACTATCAATATTAATGTGCAGAAGAAATTCCTGAAGCTCTAGTATAAAAAGAAGAACATTACATTGCAGGATATTTCCACTAAGATCTAAGCAGCGACTATGGAGGCACAAGCAAAAGCTCTGATACCACTTGTTATGCTCTTGACTAAGTGGGTCAAATCTGGGACAATCTACCTATGAGAAGGAGATCATGGCCATCTTACATGTAATAGATACCTGGCGACCATACTTATTGGGGCGGCGTTTCCAAATCTGCACAGACCATCAAAGCCTTAAATATTTTTTGGAGCAACGCCTATCCTTGCCACAACAAAATAAATGGCTTGGCAAAATGTTGGGATATGATTATGAGATAATTTACAAGAAAGGGCGTCAAAATGTCGTAGCAAATGCTTTATCATGCCAATTTGAGGAGGAAAGCACCCTGCTCACAATCTCCCTTCCTATTCCAAAATGGATTGAAGAGGCTCGCAAGGAATGGTTTTCACATCCTCAGCTCTCCCAACTCATTAATAAATTGCAGGCGGATTCAAATTCCACAGCGAGCTAGTCTTGGTAGGATGAGATTCTTCGCTACAAGGATAGAGTCGTGATATCACCAAAATCCACCCTTAAAAGTCGCATTTTGGCGGAGTTGCACTCATCTCCCACTGCAGGCCATTCAGGCTTTCAGAAGACTTATGCTCGCACTCGACGTTCATTCTTTTGGACAGGCATGAAAAAGGAAATTCTTACTTTTGTAGGTGAGTGTGACATATGTCAACGCCACAAAGGAGAAACAGTCAAATCCCCAGGCACATTACAGCCATTGCCCATCCCGGCCTCAATCTGGACAGAGGTTTCTATGGACTTCATTACAGGTCTTCCGAAGTCAGGCAACAAGTCAGTCATCATGGTGGTTGTGGACAGACTTTCTAAGTATGCTCATTTTTGTGCCCTACCCCACCCTTTTACACCGGCTTTGGTGGCTCAATCTTTCATGGACCAGATCTTCAAATTGCATGGCATGCCCACTTCAATTGTGTCTGATCGTGGCCCGACCTTCACCAGTAACTTTTGGCAGGAACTCTTCAGGCTACAAGGTACCAAACTACAACTCAGTACTTCCTATAATCCCCAAACTGATGGTCAAACTAAAGCAGTCAACAAATGTTTGGAGACCTACCTTAGGTGTTTCACTTCAGAAAAGCAACATCTATGGGTACAGTGGTTAGCTCTAGCCGAATGGTGGTATAACACTAACTATCATGCCACCACCAAAATGACTCCATATGAAGCAGTTTATGGTCAACTCCCTCCTTCACTACTTCTTATATCCAGAGATGCTCGAAGGTACAAGAAGTGGATCAACTCCTACAGAACTGCACAACCATGCTGGCCCACCTTAGAGAGAATCTCCATCAAGCTCAAAATCGCATGAAGCAACAGGCAGATCAACATCGTTCAGAACACAAATTTCAAGAAGGGGATCAGGTATTTTTGAGGCTGCAACCATATAAGCAAACATCACTCAAAGACAAGGGTTGCTAGAAATTATCTCCACAATTCTACGGACTGTATCAAGTACTTCAGCGCATCGGAGAAGTAGCCTACAAGCTAACTTTGCCACCCACAGCAAAAATCCATCCAGTCTTCCATGTCTCATGCCTCAAGAAAGTGATTGGGAACCATTGTCGAATTCAAACCAATCTACCAGAATTGGATGAATAAGGTTCAGTCTGGCTCCAACCTGAACAGGTTCTTTACAAGCAAGAATGGCATCTGCACAGCCGCACGATCAAGGAAGTCCTCGTCAAGTGGAAAGACACCTCTCCAGAAGATGCGACCTAGGAACCAGCCACTGTCCTTCAGCAGTTTCCGCAGCTTCAGCCTTGAGGACAAGGCTATTTTTATGGGGGAGGGCATGTTAGGTTCCAACCCCAACCCCCTTATTTATGTAATGGGGTCGAGTCATAATTATAGTTAAGTAAAGAGTCAATAAAGCCCATATTAATAATTGTAAGTGGTTGACCCGCATTTAAAGAAGGGACCACAGTTAGTTGCAAATGGGCCATGGTATTAGATAGATGGTATTAATAAGAACCATGGTATTGACCCATGGTATTGCATGTATGAATCTTATATAAAGGATAGAGACTCCCCTCGAGGAGCATCGTGTCTTATTTTGTAATTGAGCCCAGCTCTATTGGAGGTTGCCCCCTCGAAGAGGCAAGTGAACATTGCTTTCCTTTCTGAATAATAAAATACTTGTTGTTATTTCTTATTGTTCTATGTTCTGGGTATTATTTCTTCGCATATTGGGTATTCTGGTATCTTCTTTGTTGTGGGGAAAAATGTCTATGCAGAACGATCCTATCCACCTAAGGTGTGACAGTGCCTTAGCAACAAACGAGTACAGCTATGCTGATTTCTTCCTTTATGAAATGTGAAAGAAGAGAGATCAATAGACTTACCGGTGTCTTTCGTTTGTCCCTCGATCCGGTCTCTCTTCTCTTTGGGTGTTCACAGCTACTTGCCTACTTGCTTATCCAGCTTCAACTTCCTGCAAGATCACAAGAGAACAGCTACTTGCGACAAGAGAACAGCTACTTGAGACAAGAGAAGAACACTACACAAAGACAGATGTTCACATTCATAACTAGTTTAGGATTAGAAATAAACCAAATACACTAAAGCATTCATGCATCAAAATACATCAGCATATAGGAGAAACCAAGATAGCTTTATTGATGAATAACAAGGTTCAGGAAGAGATACAACCCAGAGGGCTCCAATCCAGCATCTCCTTCCCAGCAAATGTGATTCCTATCTTCAGCCCCTTCAAAGCATTAAGCACCCAATGATTCCAGTCTCAAACCAACAACAATTCTTTGCAATAACAAAATTCCAGCCTCTAGATCTCATGGAGGAGAGATCCATATATAGATGTTTGGAGAGAGGATGAGTCAGCTTGAGATCTGACTAGTGTCCTCTCCCTCTGTCAGTTCTTGAGTCCACTTGGAGGTTCTTGCTTCCACTTGGAGATTTGGAACCTCTTACTCATCAACAGTCGAATTCCCTGAGGCAAGTGTCATTTTGGAAGCTTCCTGGGTTCTGACACCTTGAGGAATGAGTCTGCCACTTGTCCAATCTCGCTCAGCGCAGGTAGCCAGTGTTGGAGTTGACATTCAGCGCAGGTAGCCAGTGGAGCCATTGACATTCAGCGCAGATGGTCAGTGGAGCAGCTGACATGATCCTGAATTGACTTGTTTTTGAGCAGTTTCAGGTGGAGAACTTTTGTGAATTGCTGTGGTTTGTTAGCCTTGTTCCTCTAGGGGTAGGAACAACATGTTTAGGGACTTTGGATCCCTTAGATTATGGACATTTCATGCTCAATGTTGTAAGGCACAAAAATGTCTATAACAGTTGCCCCCTAAAGTATGAGGCTGTTTATCGGGCGAAATGCTTTATCAGGGGGATCCGAAGTTCATCCGATGCTGGGAGGAGACCTGTAATACAATACAATACAATACATTATTTTTCATACTGCTTTCATGATCTAGCTGAGGCGGGCATTCCCATGCTCAGCTTTATAAATTCATTTTTCTGTACATAGAACAGACAATCGTCTGATGATAGACTGATAATTTTGATGAAATTATCATCCTTTGAATAGGATGATTATCTGCTGCAATGATGTACATGTCAATGTCTTTATCTTTCCTGAATATATATCGCAGCCCGGATAGATGAAACTAGATCCGGGGTCTTCAAACTCGTTCGATCTTCACTCTAAGTACAAGTCGATCCATGTGAGAAATGTTCTGAAGTCGAACATGGAAAGACATCGCTTGATTACCGATCAATGATGTAAACCATTAACAAGCGCGAGAGGAATCACCGATAATGATGATGACCCTCAAGGTACTGCAGTACAATTCACGTGGTGTGAATAAAGGACTTGGCGTCGAACACCACGCAAAATCTTTCGGTCGAAGGTCATTGATGTATACCTGTCGCCGGAAGTGAGAAACTTGCCATTGTGGCATGCAAGCTTCAAAGTACTGAAGGGGTTGTTCCTAGATCAACTTCTTGGATAATGAGCTAATGTCGACAAGAAGCGATCTGTCACAGGAGGGCCTTAATGAATCCCACATCAGTGACACGGAACGGAGCTAATGATTTTAATGGAGGTGAAAACGATCTGTGACATATGATTCAGGGTGGCGGTCATGAATGGATGAAGGATAATGTATGGCAGTGGATGGGACACGGTTGACTCTTTCTGAACGACTTCTCTTGAACATATGGCGACACTGATGCGATGGATCGGTAGCATTACCCAAAATATGGACGGTATGGCGAGACCATGGATGTGACCGGTGAATGAAACAACCCAACCCGATTGTGGTACGGAGGAAAAGTGTCATGTTCAAGAGCGACTTGCTACCATCAAAGTTTTCCTTAGTTTCTCCCAATTTTTCCCCAGTCATTGCTGACTAGTACCTCTTTATTTTTGTCAAGCTTGAGGAGGATAACATATGCTTGTTCTATAACCTGCCCTTCGGGCAAGCCCATCGCTATGTTTTAACGAGCCTAGCGATAGTGAAACTCGTTCTCGTCTAAAGACAAGTTTGTCGCTATTTAATGATTTTAACGAGTCTAACGACAAGGATAACTCGGTCCTTTTCATTTTTAGAGAGTCTGAAAAGGTACATAAAGTCAACTCCAAAATTCCTTTTTCGTCATCTAATCCCTTAAGTCCGAAAAAGTATAAAACAATACAGAAGGGATGAGTTTTCGATAGTTTTAACGAGCCGAATAAAACAAGCGCTCGATCTTTTTTGTGCAATAATCCCTCAGGTCCAAAAAGATTAAAATCTAGAGGAGGGATAGCTCTTCCTATCTTTTAACGAGCTGGAAGGCCAAAACTCGGCAATCTTTTCATATTTTACGAGTCCATTGAAAAGAGCTTAAAGAAGACTCGTCTTTTGAGGAACGAGTGATAAACAGGGTTAGCAGCAGATTCCAGGTACAGGTTGGAATTTTCCAATCACGGCAGTGTCACAAGGATGGCTAGGTGAAATCACTCTTCGCAGCTGTTCCTCAAAATGGGTAAACAATCATATGGAGGTGAACGATCGGCCAAATGAAAAGTGGAGGTGACGGTGCAAACACGACCAAGGCTTTAATGGCTGATGATATTACATTCACTGTGGTTATTTACCGGGATAGTTCATTTTTTAACGAGCTTAAACGTGGGTGGAAACATTTGCTCGATCTTATGTTTATTTTTTAACGAGCATGAACTTTGCTAAAACTGCTCGGATCTTGCGTTTATTTTTTAACGAGCATGAACTTTATGCTAAAACTGCTCGAATACCCAGTCATAAGATAAGAGTGTCTCATCAAGATTCTATTTTTTATGGAGCTTCATCTTACTAAGCTTTGCTCCGTATCCTTTCTTTATGCAAGTTAGGAAACGGCTAACCCAAAAAACAGATAAATAACCGCTCTTTGCTTGCACTCCAAAAGGTTTGCATGCCTCCAAGTATAAAGTACGATTTCAAGGTTACCTCTACTTCTCTTCCTTCAAAATGATTGTTTTAAAGAGAGAGGCCTACCTCTTTCAGGTTACCCAAAGATTGTCTCGTTAACTTTTAAACAAAACACTTCCTCGGCAATGTCTACCGAAATAGACAAAGGTGAGTGACAATTCTCGTCAACTTACATAACTTTGACAAAAGAATCTTATTCCAGAATAACCCCTCTTCCTCTTTGGACGGGGTACAGACCAGTCATATTCTCCCGCGGAAACCTACTCTATACCCAAAGTTTCCCTGCCGAAGCAGACCAGGATGCATGCCCCTTGGGTTCCAGTCATATCCTCCCGGATTACTCGCGCTCATCAGGAGGACGGACGGTGGGTTGAGACACTTCTTGCATGAATAGACCATTTAGGAATGGTACATGACTATTTGCGATGCGTGATCCGGGAAATGAAAGTTGGTCCACGAGCTTGACCACTCTTCCTTCATGCGGAAAACACATTACTCTAAAGAGTGAGGAGACAATAGCTCCCATGCAATATATATAGTCTCGTCCAAGGAGTAGGTTATAATCCAAGGGTTCTTGAACGACCATCACGTTCATTTGAACGGTCTTCCCTTTCAATGTTATAGGCACATTGGGGAGGATCCCTAAAGGTCGACTGGTTCCTTTATCAAAACCTGATAGATTTCTCATCTCAGGTAAAAGCGCTGGCGAACCAAGCACTTTCCAAGCAATAGTGGAAAGGATACTCACAGATGCCCCCTCATCAATGATAGTGCCAGCCATTACCATTCTGTATATTTGAACGATAATTCTGAATGGTATACTTGCTGGCAACCGGGGTCTGCCTAGTTGGTTCCAGTCAAAGGACACAACCAGGTTGCTTGGTGGTGGGACCGAATAAACAGCCGGATATCGCTCTGACGAACTTCCTTCCTGCGATAAAGGAATGGGGGCATTGCCCCCTTGTTCATCAGAGTCAGTGTTGATGAAGAGAATTTGGACGGTGTCGTCTTTATTCTCCTCTGTGATGGTATCATTCGAAGATAGAGCCTCTGAAGGCAAAACCGGGTCAACTGCCGTATCAACCTGTTGACTTTCGTCAGGCATGGATCCAGACGGTTTATCTTCAATGATAGGTGCTTCGGCTGACCATCTGGGCGGGTCAGCCGGGTTCTCAACTAGTGAAGGACTTGGCAGGAGTTTTTGATATCCAGGAGGAAGTTGCGCTCGTAAAATCGGGCGATCTTCCAGAACTCTTTTAGCCTCGTCTAAGAAGGGACAACGGTGGATGGCGTGATCGCCTTCACACAGTTTGCAGGGAAATCTAAGTTTCCCTCTCTGTCCTGTGGCTTCACTTTCACTAGTCGACGGTGAGCAGTCAACATGGCTATCAGAGGTTGATGCTACCGAATTGTGCAAACGGGGAGACCAGTCCCTTAGTATTCGAGGGATACAGGGACAATCTCTATGGAAATGGTCTCCCTTGCATATGACACATGGCGATTTAGGCCTTGTCAGTGCTGTGTGTGGATTTTTGTCAGACGACACTTGTTTGCCCCCAGTCGCCTTTGGCTCCTTCTTCTTCTTCTCTTTCTTCTTCTTTTCCTTCTTCTCCTTAGGAACCTGGTTTTTTGTTTTACCAGTTCCGTCAAGCGAAGAAGAAGGAGGAGAGGAAGATGAAGTAGAAGGCTGGTGGGCAACTCTAGTCTGGTCTAACTGTTGACTCGACTGTTCAGGAATGGTGGTGTTCTGAACGACATTGGTTGAAAAGAGCCAAACTGGCAGGCCAATTGTCAGTCCTGGAAGCGACAATGTGGCCATGTGGGGCGCACCAACATCTCCCCAAGAGGAGAAGGGACTAGGATTTCCACCAAGGGGAATTCCTTGGTTGGTGTGCTCCATTTTTTTCAACCTAAAGATCAACGCAGGAATAAAGGGTGATTGTTCCGTTTAAAATAAATTTTAACGACGCTTTAGACACAACTTGCTTTTTTAGTTTTAAAGAGTCGAGAAAAAGCTAAAGATGACTCTAGTCTCCTTCGATGTTTTAACGAGCCCGAAGTGACAAATGCTCGGATGGACTTTTTCTGTTATAGAGTCTGAAAAAGGCCAAAAGGAACTGCTCTGGAGTTCTAGGCAGAGGGTGTGCCAAACTTTTCGCAAAACTGCAGAATACTTTTTAGGGTACGGGTGGTCGATCTTCGTGAATGCTGTGTTCACTGCATTGCGATCAGTAGGGCGGCCGACACGGCTTCCTAAGGATAAAGGATATATGCCTATAGGGGTCTCCCAATATATACGCGACGGTACGTGGGAGCACAATCCGTACTAGCACTATCGTCCCTCAGGAGGAATCACCCACCTTCCACGAGATCGACAGTCACTAGGCTTAACGACGCCGGAACACGTCTCTAGCCTAGACCTCTATGTTGTGCGTTATGTTGCAAAGCGTTGTTAGGTTCATTCAGTTTATTTTAGGTTGATCTTTTTAAAGTTTACCTTTCAAGTTTCACCACGAGATGTATGATACAAATTCCTAAATGCAGTCTAAAGATGATAAGCAAGCTTTATATCTTTTCAACTTTGAAAATCCTAGCTACTAAGGGAAAAGAAAGACACCATCTTTTCTCAAAGAGCAATCAGCACACTCTAATGCACTTTTCCTAAATCCAACATGCAAACTATCAAATGCAAAATGCACAATGCAGGTGTTTGTTTTCCGCTTTCTTAGTATTGATGCCTACGAAAAAAGCTTTTTGTACAACTTTGAATTTGCTTTTAAATGATCAATACAAACAAGTTCACTTTTTCGAAATCAGAGAAGATAGAAGAGATTACACTACTTAACGATTTTCGAAATAAAGACTTGTTTCAACACTTAAAAGAGACAAATTAAAACCAATAAGCAAAAGTAAATATATAATCAATCTGCAAACAGCCAATGAACTCTCTTCTAAGATCACAATCAATCAGATCTGAATCAAAGGCTACAGGATGACTATTTTACTCATGCAAAGGAAAACTGTAAATGACGCCACAAACACATAAAAACATTCACAGTCTTTTTGTACAAAAGGAGGCGGAATCTAAGCAAAGAAAAGGAGTTAACTGACTGGTACCTATGCTGGTTAAAGGCTGCAAAAAACAGAGATCAAAACAGGGCAACAGAGAGCAGAGAACCCCAGCTGCACAAGGCCAAACTGGTTCAGCGCAACCTCAACACTGAGGACTTGACATTCAGCGCAGGTAGCCTTCACAGGACCTGCGTTGAAATGCAGACTGCCTTCACAGCAGTTGCGCTGAAGGAGAAACTCTCGTTTCTCCTGGGTTCTGGGTCACAAATTGCTCAAAAATCAACAGTTTCAGGCCAAATCAGAAACACAAGCAAGGTATAATCAAAGGGATGCTTTGAAAGCTACTAAGATCTATCACAACGATCATCAAATCATTTGTGAACCCATTGTTCAGATCATAGACAACTCCAGCAACTGGATCAAAGCAGCAACTTTCTACTTTGCTTCCGGGAAAGATGCAGTTCGATTGATGCTGTCAAGTCTATGAAGTAAACAAATGACAGAAACACAAATGAAATGACTAAACAAATCTTCCCCAGTGGAGTCGCCAATTTGTTGTGGGGAAAAATGCCTATGCAGGACGATCCTATCCACCTAAGGTGTGACAGTGCCTTAGCAACAAACGAGTACAGCTATGCTGATTTCTTCCTTTATGAAATGTGAAAGAAGAGAGATCAATAGACTTACCGGTGTCTTCCGTTTGTCCCTCGATCCGGTCTCTCTTCTCTTTGGGTGTTCACAGCTACTTGCCTACTTGCTTATCCAGCTTCAACTTCCTGCAAGATCACAAGAGAACAGCTACTTGCGACAAGAGAACAACTACTTGAGACAAGAGAAGAACACTACACAAAGACAAATGTTCACATTCATAACTAGTTTAGGATTAGAAATAAACCAAATACACTAAAGCATTCATGCATCAAAATACATCAGCATATAGGAGAAACCAAGATAGCTTTATTGATGAATAACAAGGTTCAGGAAGAGATACAACCCAGAGGGCTCCAATCCAGCATCTCCTTCCCAGCAAATGGAATTCCTATCTTCAGCCCCTTCAAAGCATTAAGCACCCAATGATTCCAGTCTCAAACCAACAGCAATTCTTTGCAATAACAAAATTCCAGCCTCTAGATCTCATGGAGGAGAGATCCATATATAGATGTTTGGAGAGAGGATAAGTTAGCTTGAGATCTGACTAGTGTCCTCTCCCTCTGTCAGTTCTTGAGTCCACTTGGAGGTTCTTGCTTCCACTTGGAGATTTGGAACCTCTTACTCATCACCAGTCGAATTCCCTGAGGCAAGTGTCATTTTGGAAGCTTCCTGGGTTCTGACACCTTGAGGAATGAGTCTGCCACTTGTCCAATCTCGCTCAGCGCAGGTAGCCAGTGTTGGAGTTGACATTCAGTGCAGGTAGCCAGTGGAGCCATTGACATTCAGCGCAGATGGTTAGTGGAGCAGCTGACATGATCTTGAATTGACTTGTTTTTGAGCAGTTTCAGGTGGAGAACTTTTGTGAATTGCTGTGGTTTGTTAGCCTTGTTCCTCTAGGGGTAGGAACAACATGTTTAGGGACTTTGGATCCCTTAGATTATGGACATTTCATGCTCAATGTTGTAAGGCACAAAAATTTCTATAACATTCTTGCAGGTCAAGAGCATAGCAAAAAGATACAGTTGAAAGCAATATTGGAGATGTGGTTGAGCAAGGGTCTATGAGATTTCTCGTGTACATAGACACGCACATATTAATTGAGAAACACATCAAGATCACATGGAAAGACATCAACACCATTTTTGCAAGCAACTTTGAGGAGAATCTAGAGGACTGACAAGTCTATGTAAACATCCATAGGTCAGGATTGTACAAGGTTGCATGTAGGTTTTGCGTATTCCCATGTGCAGATGTGATCCACTGGATTGTCTCACATGCTGATCCTTAGACAATGATATTGAGCAGTGTTAGTGGAGTAGCACTTGCTTCCTTCAAGATGGAAGATTATCAGCAGATGTACCATTTTCCACTGCCGGTGAGCAGGATGGATGCACCATTCTAGACTCCCAACAGCAGCACGAATACAAGAGACATCTTGAATCATTTGGTAAGGGAGCTAGCAAAGTTCAAAATGAAACAAAACCAGATATACAAGATGAAGACACTCAAGAAGGCTTACCAATTCTTGGTCATCTTCACACACCGCTTGTATGGCCAAGGGAGCACGAAGACCTTCCCACAGAGTTGGGTTGCTATGCTGGATCAGCTAGCAAGTGAATGCAAACCTTTCAATTGGTCCGACATGTTGGATCTCCAACTGAAAGTGCATATATCCAATGCCCAGAGTCCGCCCAAGGATCAGCAAGCAAGATTCTTCATGTCTTCTTACCTGCTCAATGCATTTTGTGCTCGTCAACAATTTCCTGGCATGGGTTGAGCATGGACATCTTCAGAGAATGTTGTGAACGTATATTGCAAGTTTCTCTCAGACTGCAGCTATTGAGGTGTCATATCTAGATTATTTGACCATTTCATCGCCCCTCTTTACATGATGACCTTTGAAAAAGATTCACCTTGCATGTCCTAGACAGCAATGGAGGCGTTGCTGAACATTACAGATTCTTACGCCTCACCCGATGGCACCTTCATCAGGATGTACAATGTGGAGAAGGCTCTGCATGTGTTGCTAAGTTTTTCCATGGACAAGTTGGTCATGCAGGAGGTTGCATACCACATCTCGACAGGATTATCAGCTGGATTGCACGAGAAGAAGGCACCATGGCTTTTGCTTCCTGTGTGAATTGGGTTGTACGTGATCCAAAGTTCGAAAGAAGTGAATGGTGTGGTCAAGGACTTCAAGAAGTTTAAGTTCGACACCAAGAGTTTCAATCTGTACAATCCACATGGATTATGCAGGGACAACTATGCGAGAGTGTACTATTCTTGGATCCACGGGGCGTGTCATCGGCCAGAGGGAGACCAATGGAGATATTGTTATAACTCCTCTAGGCTCAATCAACCAGTCAGCATGGCAGTAGAGTAGCTAGTAGCACTCAAGGCAGTAGCACCACAGGGAGCAGCAACAACGACAACAACAAGTAGCGAACCTGTGCAAGACAAAGGCAAGAGGAAGATTTCTAAAAGCAGAGAGACAGGGCAAATCTACAAGTTTAAGGAAGACCCACTTGTGGAAAATGTAGCTTTGGAGATAGATGCAAAGAGGCAATAGGAGGATAACGCAAAGAAAAAGGGAGAAGCAAAGACTGGAAGAAGCAAAGAGGAAGTTGCAGGAAGTATGATAAAAGCTCAAAGAAGAACAAGAGTTGTGTAAAAGAGAGAAGGAAGTGTAGCATGAACAAGAACAGGAACAGGAACATGAGGAAGTGCAAGGCACACAGACAATGCAAACTATGCCAATATAGGTTGAAGACTCTGAACTAGTAGTAGATGAGGAATAGAGTGAGCAGCCACAAGAACAAGAACTTGTTCCGCAAGATG
The DNA here is from genome assembly GCA_031772625.1 of Pinus tabuliformis. Classification (NCBI taxonomy): domain Eukaryota; kingdom Viridiplantae; phylum Streptophyta; class Pinopsida; order Pinales; family Pinaceae; genus Pinus; species Pinus tabuliformis. The sequence goes on from CM062820.1 coordinate 706,674,042, forward strand.
TTTTGGTAGTAGAACAGATGGATATGGAGATGGAGTAGTCAGAACAGGATTAGGACACCAACTTCATGCCAAAAGCAACCGATGTCATCCCACAGGCTTCACCAACTCCAATGGCAAAGCAAGTCCCGAGTGAACAAGGGGATACCATTCTCCTTGAGGATAATCCAAAAACATATGTGTTCAACCTAGCCTTTGATGAGTCACGGCTCAAAGTTGTACAAGCATGTAGAGTGCGCACCTCGGATGAGCATGCATCACCTCCGCACTTTGAAGAACGTGTGATTATGTCAGATGTATGAAGAAATCCATCCGCCTTGGACAATGCTACAAAGGCTTATGCCTAAGCCACGAGCTTGAGTATTAAGTTCCTGATAGCAGAAAATGAATGCATGGCTAAGGAGTTGAAAGTAGCCAGGAAAAGAGAGCACAAGGTAGTTTTCCATCTACATGGTAATCAGCAGTGTTGCATCAAGATAGCGTGAACACTCACATATATACATGCCACAGTTGATCATGTACAGACATGGATGATGAGGTACAAGGGAGCCCCGCTTCACTTGCACAAGTTGATGAAGACGTAGGTAGAGTTGGAAAAAGCACACATCCATAGTTTGATCGGGAACTATGAGGAACTCTCGCCGCTCATCACCAGTGTTGAGGTTTCGTATGCATGGTTATTTAGAATTTTGGACATTGTCATGGTGAGAAAGTATGGCACCCCGTCGATTGGTACGCTCACCAAGACCAAAGAGAAGAACCAAGTTAGACTGGAACTTGACACGTAATTTGATTAGTTGATGCTCACGGCCACCAAAACATATTTGCAAGTCAACACAGATAACATGTGGATGTACATCATGGGTCCAACCTTCTCATGACTAAGTTGTGCATGTTACAAGATGACTTGGATAGAGGTTCCAAATCAGTATACCTAAAAGAAATGGAGGCAAGAGTTCATTTCTAGAAAGACATCATCAAAGAGTACGCGAACACCATTATGCACTACCAAGCATGGCATTAGTTTGTCACCGAGGATCACGGAGAGGAGTTTGATGAGTTGGTCTTTTCGCAACTGTCCAAGTCTTAGTTTTGTATTGTCTGGCTTACTCAAGCCAATTTTTTCCCACATGGGTATATGTGGAAATGTATTTTGTAAACATGTTGTAAAGTGAAATTCCTTGTGTCATTAGTGGAATGAAAATAGTCATATGTAATGTAAAGAGTTATGTAATGAAGTTGAAGAGTCATGAGGGTAGTCCAAGAGTCACAAAGGGGAATGCCAAGGGTCACCGCACCTTTTGTTATAAACAGAACCTCATAACTCATAGAACAGGCTTTTGAGAGCCAAGATTTTGCTAGGAATTGCTTAGAGAGGGCTTGGAGAGTATTTTGACGAGCCTTGGCTTCTCAACAATGCAAAGCGAGTACATCTCTTTGGAGGAGCAGGCAGTGTTGACTGTAACATTCCATTATTGGGGCTAGGGGTTTTCATGGTTGTATGTATACATGGAGCTTTCACTTTATATAATATAACAGAGTCAGCACGTTTCATGCATATGTTGTTATTGTAGTTCGACTATTCAGGTTACTTTAGTAATGTATGTAGTTTTAACTTACACATTTATGTATGGACTATTTAGTATGTGATTGTATGAATCTTATTGAAGCATGTTGTTGGTTTAACCCATCACTTTTGATTGTCGGCTATTCTTCTTTCCAGCTTGTGATGCCATTCAGCTTGTGTGTTCCTTTCAGGCTGCATATTATGACATGCTTCTAAGGGATACACTTATTTCCCCCTCTGTGCATTAGAACCTCCCCATGCATCTCTCATGACTTGCTACAAGGTCGCACCCTTGCTTCCGACAAAGGTATCATGCTTACCTCTACGCGCTATCGCAGTAAAGGCATAGCTTTACTACCCACTATTGGGACTCCTACTCCAAACGGTCTGAGGTCTAGTTGGGACTTCTTACCAGGGATATCCCCTGACATGTTGGCGGGTCCAGCGCCATCAACACAGGGTCATTGGCCCATATATATTTTTAATGATATTCATTTCGCTATTGGGAATGGGTTGGCAGGTCCTTCAGCCTGGTGGCATGCCACCTAATAATATATTTTTTTAAATGCTTTTTTTTAACTATTTTAAAAAAGTGTTTGCTGAATTTTTAGGGTCATTCGAAAAATTAAACAAGCGACATTTTGACGAGTTCCAACTGTCGATTATTACAAATTTTCGCTCAGTTAGTGGCCACAAAATTTTGTGTTTCTACCATATTTAGTTTGACTGTCAAATTTAGTGAGCCTCCAAATTTTTCTCATGACAGAAGTCTTGCTCCCTTGACCTGAAACATTGACTGTCAATATCACATACGAAGTCGGATTTGAGTGTTGTCTGTGTCATTGGAATCAGGATGAAGATCTCTTTGTTCTAGTCTTGGTTTCAATGAAATACACAAACTTCAATTTTTGAGCCTCTTCAAAGCCACCTGCATCATTCCTCCCCACTAAGGAGATTTTGGTCCTCCAAAAGCATAAACATGATTGCAATCTCAATTTGTACAACAAATTCCTCTGACATGCCACCTTCCCATTCCTTCACCTTTGTATTTTGGAACTCTGAATGATGAAAATGACACCTGTTTCATATTCAAACTTGTAGCTGCTAATACATGTTCAATTACTAGACTAAAACATGACACAAGAAAACCCCCATACTTGCCAAGATTTTATAACACACTCATGGTCAAGTTTACATCAGAATTATATTAGAAACCATATCCCAAGCTATCAACTAAACAATAAAAATTATCACCATGTTGCATTCATAAGTGATGGAAAACACTTCATCACTTTTACAAACATTTTTGAAACATTTGATTTACAAATGTGGTCATGCTCAAAAATTGTTTTGATGCCACTATCTCTCACCCAACAAGGTAAATAGGTCTTTTTCCTATAGTTGATTCTCTTGTTGGACTACTTCACTAACTAGTTCCTTCGTAGGTGCTTTCTACAACTTTGTATGGTGATCCCAACATGTGACCCTCTAATATCCACCCTTGTTTCAATGAATGTGATGGTTCTTCCTCCTCCAAAATTCCATGACCTTCTTTGACTGATTGTTTCTAGTGCGTCTCTTACGAGGAGAACTTTCCTTAGCTCTTCCTATGGAATTCTCACTATCACTAGAATGTTATGATGTGCTCTCAACATTCGTCATTAATTAGTCACTGGTTGTCTTGGAACATTCTCCAACCTACTTTTTTACATAACCAAGTCCTGCATATGGGACAACAACTCCACTTTTATGGGATTCACAATGTCAACACCTATTCCTTGATATCCAATTTTCTTCATCAATTTTGAACCAATTCTTGTAGTGTGCTTTTCAAAAGTAGCGAAATCATCATCGTAAAGAAAACATGAAACTAAAGAATCACATTTTACCTCAGGTATTGAATCTGAAGTGGGTGATGATGGCTTGTCACGTTGCAACTATTTCAAGGCCTCTTTTGTGCCTTGTAATTAATGCAACAAACTATGTTTCTCCTACTTTGCTTCTTGCACGATTCTCCCCTATTCATCGTTCTTTTCTTGAATGATTTGGTTCATCTCCCCAAGTCCTTGGAGCCATGCAGTCTTTGGTTCTCTTCTCATCTTTGGCACAACATCTGCTGCAATCTTCATCTCATCGCCTGAATTAGAACCCAAGTCAATAGGTCCATCACTTGCAATCCTAAGAGTTGTGATCTTCATCTCATCACCTCAATCAGATCCTAGGTCAATTAGTCCAACACTTGCAAACCCAGCAGTTGTGACCTTCACCTCATCATCTAAACCAGATTCTTGGTCTTATTGCATGGTGAATACCCTCTTCTACTTCCCTTTTCTGCCATTCCTCTTTGGCTTCAATTTTGGATGCAGTTTCCAGTAATGCTCCTCATCATGTCCTTCTTTGTCACAATTACTGCAAGAGGTATTTGCTTTCCTTGTTGTTGTTCTCTTCTTTGGATGGTCATATTGTTCATGTTGGGCCCATGCTTTCTATATGTACAACTTTCACACTAGTCTCATCAAGAGTTTTGGGTTCAAACAACAAAAAAGAATGTCAAAGATAACTATGTAAAGAACTAATATACTTCATCAAAGTATCAGATGAATCTAAAGGAATTCCCAATGTGAAAGATTGTTTTCTAAATTTCTCTATGAAACTTTGAACATCTTCGCCTTTTCCTTGTCTCAAATGCTTCCATTCTATCATGGATTTTTGTCGAAATTGTCCTTTTAAAGCATAAGCAAATTCCGACCAGGAAGAAAGGAGTTCACCACATGCCTATGGCCTTTCTGAAGTTTTATCTCCCAACATATGAGAGCAATGCCTCCCAGTTGAAGAGATTATAACTAGATATTGGCCTCATCTTCTTCAGTTTGTTGAATCCTGCAATACACTTCAATATGTCTGATCCAATTATTTAGATTTTCTACATTAGACTCTTCGTTAAACACAGGCAAATCAAACTTTACATCCTTAAAAAAAGGATTTTTAGAAGCACTTTTATGATGCCTGTTAGAATGATCATATTGAGATGATGAAGAAGAACAAATTTCACTAGAATAAGGAGATGGAGGTTCAAGAGGTTCTCCTCCATTTTATTGGTAACTCAAAGCACAATCCTCTGCTTTCTCTTCCTTTTTATTTTCCTTCTTTATCATTTTCCTCTTTTAATCGGCAAACAGTTTGTCTACCTTATTTTCCATGGTGTAAAAGGCTTTACAGAAATCTTGTTCATTTTCGATATGAACATCATCATCTACCATTTTCCTTCTCTGCATTGCACACCCCGCTTCTGGATCAAAGGGCTTAAGTATACCTTCGCCCTATTTGAGTTTTGCCCTAGTTATCATGCACACTCGTGATTCACATATTTCCACTTAATTTTCAATAACAATCACATTAACCATTAGTCACATTGACAGTAACTATAGATAGAACATAAACAATAAATGTAGAAGAAAAGCCAAGACAAGGGAACACCAGTGTTTGGCAAATGCCAAGAAAAAACCCCAAGATGGGGAAAACGCTTTGATCAATTCTTCTTCTTATTATATCAAATGTTCAACGTAGAGAGAGAGAGAGAGAGTAAAATAAATTCAAAGCTGACTTGTCAATAGATGATCAAAATCATTGTCCAAAACAACCCTATCAAATCTGTTGTGCCCTCAGTAAAAAACAGTCAAATAAGCCCTAACCATAAAGTTAACAACAGTCAAAGTTTGGTCAAACTTCTCCAAAATAACTTGGTCAAGGAAGAGAGGAACTCAACCTCTCTTGTTGGTCAAAGTCAACCCAAAATAGTCATCCAAACAACAGTCAAACTCGATCAACTTGAAGTCAACTCTACGATCAAACAAACTTGTGGTCAATGCAGGTTAAAGTGCCAAGAAATTCTCGGTTTATGTGGCAAACAATACAGCCTGCCCAAAAAAATATACCACAAAAATTGCAGTCAAAGGAGGTCAAATAGTCCTTTTTCAATGCCCAGAAACAGTCCTGCAATTCGACCCTATCAAAAATCCACTTCTGCCATTCTAACATGTGAGAGAGATCATGTAATTCTGAGTTGTATGAACCAATAGAAGGAAGAGAGAGAAGATATGTTGTGTGATGATGATATGCCAAATAAGGTTTGAGGTCATCCTTATTTATACAAGTCGTTGAGGGTCAAAAGACATGTTGCTTGGGCTTCATGAGCCGACATGATGATGTGGTTGACCTTAACAATTTAAGCATGTGCGGAATTCACTTGAAAAACATATTTCTCCTTGTCCAAATTTAGTGATCTTTAGGTTGATTTCGGTCCTCTCAAAAAGAAGAATTCAATGCAATAATTATCTCGATCAAATGAGTTGTCCAAAGTGGAATTTGGCCCTAGTTTCCAATTTTAACATCATCCTCATATCTATTTCACAGTTTTTAAAGTAAAAGTCTAAATGCTTTGAACTTAGATGAATAATCTTAAAAACAATGAAAATAATTTGGATTTAAAGAAATTAATTGATTTTCATTTAGGTGGGATCAAATCACATTGTGTTTACCAAATACGGTTTCCATCTTAGTCCAAGATTCATTTGGGTAATCAATTCCTTGAAGGTGAAACTATAAATAAGGAGAGATAAACATTTTGATTAATCTGTGTGCTTTTTCATTCTTACTATCCCATTTGGTTTTCTTGTCAACATTTGTGGGGCCTTTTCTTTTCCTAAGATAATCTATTACAATTCCTGACTTCATAAGGAATCCTCTATGTAACAACCCCTCGTTAAAAGTTCATGTAATAAAAGTTAATAAAGGCAAAATAAGACCACGTTAAGGGCCACTTATCCCAAGCTAAATATTGTGAAAGATATCCTAGTGGGCATCACTTGATGTGTTTATGGCTAAGGGAAATTGACAAAGGCAATGACTAAGGCATTAAAAAGGAAAGAAGATATTTTTGGCACATTTGTTTATGAAAATAAAGGAAAATAGGAGAAAAGGAAGGTAAAAGGTCACAGGTTGCATGTGAGGAGGAAATTGAAGGAAAATCATGGAAAATGAAGAAAATAGAGGCCTCATTGATAAAAAGGCTTCTAAGGATTAGTTTGTAAACTTTTGTGAGTTTAGTTTTGGATCTCTCTCATTACTCCCTCTCTCTCTCTCTATCTCTCACACTCTTGGACACTTGGAGTTTATTGGAGCACTCTAGCTTCAGTGCAAGGAAAAGAAAAGCGAGAAAGGAAGGAAAAGGAAAGGAAGAAAAGCAAATATCAAGCAAGGAAGAGTAGGATCAAGTAGCTTCAACAAGAATACTTGCAGGTAACATATTGCATGTGTGATTTCCTAGTTGGTTTGGACATGCATGGCTTTGCATGTTGGTATATGGTTCTCTTGTTGTCAGTGACATGGTTTTGTCAGGTTATGATAGTGAGCCTTGCCTTGCATTTTTTTCCAAATAACCATGGTGTGATGGGATTGTTTCTTGGGTTTGAGCTTTGGAATTTCCAGATGGTTTCGGAATCCGAGGTGGAAGTGGTCTTGGGAAATTCCTAAAGGCCTAGGAATCCCTTAACCAATTTTGGTGAGAAACACGTAAAGCATGAGGGTGAAGTCTCAGTTTAGGGCCTAATGATCTGATGTGGATTGCGGAAAAGGCTGAGAGACTAGTGTCTCGGTTTAGGGCCTAGTGATTCGGTGTGGATTGCGGTAAAGTCTGAGAGACAAGGAGATGAAAAATTCCTCAAGGATAGTGATGGAGTTCAGAGGCATTCCAAGCTCAGTTTAGTTTTGTGATCTTGGTGTCGATTTTGGTGAGATCACGGTTTGGTGAGGGTGGAGGTGGTTTAACCTTTGGATTCCCTTGGTTGTTTTTGGATTGGTTTATCCATGAGATCCCATATTCATGCTTGGAATATGGCATGGGGGTGACTGACTGAAAGAAATATTTGGTTCAGCCATGTCTACAGTCGGGTGGTACATGGAAGTCTCGAACCTGGTCAGCTTTGCCTATGTTTAATAAAAGCTAAGTTCTCTTGCTTTTGTACTTGTTAATATGTGGCTTTAATGGCTATTGTCTCATTGTTATTTTCTTGGTTTAATTTTGGTTATATGACTGGTTATTGTCATGAAATTGTCATGTATTTACTTGTAACTGGAAGGATAATGGATGCAAGACCTAATTGATGTCAAAATAGTTAAGGGAAGAGGGTCGTGATCCTTTTTGTCAAGTCTCATATGAATTATCAGTCTTTAATTCTTTTTCTTGTATTCATTTCATGTACATTGCATTGATGCCAAGTGTTTGACAAAATGTCAGTCCCGGTTGGGGATGGTCAGACCTAGTCCCGAAGTCAGTCTTTTATTTGTAAGTCTTGTCATCATGTAATTTATGGATTCTGAAAGTGTCATTGAGTTTTGGGCAGTGACTTGGGCTCTGGGCTTGAAAAACTGGCTCAAATCCTGGAGACTCAGGCACAACACTAGGCATAAAAGTCCCTAGACGCATGCATACCCATGTTGTGGGAGCGTTTAGAGCCTTCTGGACGCATGATTGTCCAAATCAAGGGAGCATCAGGGGGTTAATGGTCAAAAAAGTCAATGGGACCCAGGGGCTGGTTACCTAAGTGGTTGGGATGGTTCCTGGGAGTTTTGTTGCTGATGCAGAAGGTCTGTATGGTGTGTTTCCGTTGGTCCCACTTCCTTAAGGTGACTTAGGGGGTTAAATAATATCATATTAACTTCTCATCACATGTTTATCCCAGTTGAACGATTACTTGGGTAGATTTGGGAGGAGGGCGTTATAGAGTGATGTTGGGTAGTGGAAGCCCTGCGCAACGGTTAGGGGGCTCGAAGCCTGAAGTTTTGGGTAAAGATAGGGTAAAGACTCCGATGAAAGCGCGGAGCATGAATTATAATAGGTTGAGTCAAAGGGTAGTTCGCCCGAAAATAATGTAAAGAAATGTAAATAGAGTCGGCCCGCTCAGGGATCGCAGGCCAAGGAAGGGTATAAATAGAGCGAGGCTCTATGGGTAGAGATAGTTAAGTTTTGGTGGTTGATCTTGAATATGAAATGTAATGGGTTTTTGAAGCAAATAGTCTAAAAGCGTTTGTAAGTCCGAGTCGAGGGTTGGGGTAGTAGATAGAGGCTCTGCAGCTGTGTGCGCAAAGGCCTGGAAAGTCCGCAGCTGTGTGCGCGGACCCCTACAGCTGAGTGCGCAGGCGGATCTGGATGTATTGAGGATAAGTGGAAATAAAGATAAGTTTCTCTGAAAATTTTGTGTTCCTTCTGAGCTATCGCGAATCTGACTTTTATAATATCTGTTTAATTAATCTTCTTATTGTATGAATGTATGTAAATCTGGGTTCATTTTAAATGCGCAAATTGGTTACGTTGGTTAAACATTTGCTTAAAGACCCTGTTGAAACAGATCTGATTTATAACCGCATCCTCTAATAGAATAGCGCACTAATAAAAAGGTATAATCAATCCGGATCTGTGTGAATACCGAGCAGCACGGAGCTGTAGACCGATGCACAAAACCTCTAGACCACATCTAGGCATCCCTAGGATACGAAAACCTGGTTCCAGCACCCTCTCTTGCTACCTCGGGTGAGACCTCAATCCGTGCTCTGCGGGCTGTTTCCGAAAGGGCCGGTAGCTGCGGGATTTGTTTGGCTAAATAACTCTACCGAATCGGGGTTAGGCCCATATAAGCCAAAAAATGGTTCCATTGTCAGGACCGGGATCTGCCTAAGGGGTGTCTAATGTGGGAACACTGGAATCCTACAAAGAAAGAGCTTGAAGAGTGGTGGGATCTGAAGCTTCACGAGTTCCCGGTTCAAGAAAACCGCTATATATTCACGGATATACACGAGATCTTCTTCGTAACATTTCCGATAGAATTGTACGAGTGGATCACGAAGTTAGATGATAGCGTGGGGAGGTGCAGACTAGACCAGCCGATAATGTGGACTCCAGAACTAGTGCGCAGGCTAGAAGCCACCGAAGATAAGCTTGCGCGCGTGATAGATCGCTGGTTAGATCAAATTATAGGGGGATTTATCACTAAATTCTCGATAGATACAACTGTAAGTTACAGTGAAGTAGAAAGGCAATTTCTCCAAGGACCACGGGGTAAGTACATCAAATCATTGAATATTTGGATTAAGATGTTGTTGTGCGAAAAACAGATTCTGCGCGTATATTGATGTCTGGAGTAACACGGAGATGAATGAGTTATCGAGGAGTAGGAGGAGTAGAGAACAACCCTCTGATTTGTATCTCATAGGAGAGTGAGGAGGATCTCGCTAGGTTCTCGCCAGGAAGTGCGGTCCGCTTGATTAAAGAGCGCTTCCCCCTAATACCACCTCCATCTACACCACTACCCGCTTCACCCACATCGAGTCCATCCACACCAACACCACCTCCACGCCCTCCACCACCAAAAGCTAGGATGGCGACTGCAGTCAAGTTACCAACATTTCAGGGTGTAGGGAATGAAGAGCCAAGTCGGCTTTGGTTTGTGATAAAATCTGTATGGGACACGCAAGGCATAACAGATGAAAACATCAAAAAGGCTACGCTAGTCAGTGCATTACAGGACCGCGCGCTGACATGTTACATAAAATACTCAACTGACCATCCGAATGAGGGAATAACGGCAATCTAGGATGCGCTAAATAAAGAGTTTGGCCAACCAAAGTCTGGAGCCCAGTCAGTCATTGGGTTCAAGGAGATAGCAATGTTGCTTGGCGAAACTCTCTGGGATCTGGACCAAAGGTTAAAGAGTACTATTCGCGAAGCTAACATGACTTTGACATATGGGCAGCATTGTGCATGGTTTATGGCGTCATTGACACCCCATCTGAGGATGGCTGTGTCACAACAAAATATCTCAACCCAAGCCGAGGCACTGGAGACAGCAATGAGGTTACACGCGACCCCAATACTGGACCCAGGGTTGGGAGTTCAGCAAATCCATGCGCAACTTCAAAACTTGAGTTTGGAAATGCAAATTTTGAAGCAAGGAAGAATGTCTCGACCAGAGGTACGTCTGGAGGTAAGTTGTATTAAATGTAAGAGCCAAGCGCACGACAAGGACCATTGCCCTGTCTTCGTGAACTATCTGGCGGGAGGAGGCCTAATGCCATTAAAAGTGGAGGTACAAGCAGGACCGAGTGCCGTGCCTGCGCTCTGGTGCGCGATTTTCCAGGTAGGAGGAAAGCATGCCACGGACAGCTGCCACCTATTGCCAAGCTTACGACAACCTCCTCAACACTTATTTTGTAACTTCTGCAGAATGATGGGTCATGAGGAAAGAGATTGTCGCATGTTGATGGATCGACCACCTACGTATAGGATGCAAATAGAGACGCACGGGCAGGACCCGGCCGCACCATTCACGCGAGGGGGATTCCCGGTACGCGGACGGGGTTGCGGCGGAATGGGACCTAGACAGGGACGAGGACAATTAATCTGCTATAATTGTGGAGGGCCAGGGCATTACGCGCGGGATTGTACAAACCCAACCAAAGCCTGTTGCCCGTCATGCTACCAGTTTGATCACGATGCAGTCGACTGCCCTACGCTAATTGCTCAATTGCAGGAAAAAGGAGTGCTCCCAGCTAGCCCCACTCAAAACGTCCAAATGATGAAGGCTGAACCACGCACCGAAGACCCCAACATAAATATGATGCTCAGAAGTGGCGCAACTACAGGGGAAGATAAGGGGAAGAAGCTGGAAGAGGATATGTGGGTTCGTAAGGTTCCCGCAAAACAACCAGAATTTGATTTGGCGTGAGCGAAGGAAACCTTTCTGGAGGCTAAGAAAAATTTCGCAGAAGCATCTACTTCGGGTAGTAAGGGGCAACCAGAACTGGAACAGGATAGTTCTTTGATAACTACCTTCTTAGAAACCTGTATGAAGCTTCTGAGGGATGCTAATGCGGTGAAAGGGTTACAAGAGTTAATAACTAGATGTGCAGGGGCAGACGAACCGCGCTTGATCCACAAATTGGGAAAACATGTTTTGCATACCGGTCGGGAGATGCGACTGACCGTCCAGATTGGTGACTATGAGATGGACCAGGTCATTTTAGATCTAGGGTCCGATGCAAATGTCCTACCAAAACAGACTTGGGAACGCATGGGCAGGCCTACGCTGCAATGGTCCTCGATCCAATTGCGGATGGTGAACCAACAAAAGATTTTGCCTATGGGAAGACTGCAAGGGGTTACCGTGGACATCGATGGCGCCAGCACACAAACCAATTTTGAAGTCATCGAAATCGTGGATGACAGTAACCCATATCTGGCATTGCTAGGGATAGATTGGGCAACAGACATGAATGGAATCATCAACCTCAAGAAACGGAAAATGATCTTCGAAAAGAATTCTCTCCAAGTAGTGATTCCATTGGATCCAGCTGAAGGGGCACGTTATACTGAACCTGTGCGCGACGATGATAGTGATGGGGAACTAGACTATATCTACCAGCTCACAGCGCGAAATCAGGACAGGGTGAATCCAACAGCAGACGGTTGACTCTCATGGGATCGCGATAGCTCTTGCACGTCGGATTCAGATGAAGAGGTTGAACGATGGCAGAACCGACTGCATGAAGTAACCACATTAAATTGCAACAGGATGGTCGCAATAGGAGCCATAGAGCTGCCTGCGGAGGAAGCCGAAGAACCGGTCGCCTCGATGAAATCGAAACCAGGTGCGCCGAAAGTATCTACGGTAGCACCCCGAATGACCATGGCTTCAGCAAAAGGGGCAGTCTTGACAAAGTGAAGGAAAAAGAATGGAGGTCACGGGCAGGCGCAGGCACAAGTAGCTAGACAAACTAAAGAAAGCAGCCTGAAGTGACTTTGGTCGCCAGTAGCCGATGACAGGGTCCGCAGGGACTCAAAGGGCAGCACACATTGCAGCCTTCCAATGACACAAGCCTCTTGGAAGTTGAAAATACCGCGGACTAGATGGGTCTATACTAAGCGATGGAAGATAGCTCAGAGGAAGCCGGGTAGCTGCAGGCCCCGCACTAACAGCACAATCTGGGCACGGCCGAGAGACCAAAACGCGATATATGGGAACAGATTTAGCAAAATGTCACGCCATGACACTTACAAAAGCGCAGCCCCTTTACACATAAGGCGATTCAGACCGCTTAGGAATACTGCTAAGAACGACTGAGCTGTGACCCTGCTATCATGGCTGCGCAGACATCGTCGGAATGAAAAAATGGCTACCCAAGCGCTCGAGCGATGCTTGCAACCCCGGCTAGCAGGGACATTACGAATTCGCATCAATGATGTGAACACCTGACTAGTGGTCGACGCTACAGTCTCAGCACCCCGAGCAGCTGAAAGGAGGTGTGGGACTATAAACAAGTCTACAGGAAGCCGGTCTGGCGAAACGCTTCCCTCCCAAATTACTCTACCCTCTCGATCGTAGTAGCACCCGATGGACAGTGCTACCGCGCAAACCAGTCAAGAGATGACCATTAGCACCACTATTCATGTCAAGGACGTTATGGTATGGCAGGAAGGAGCGGGCGATGGACCATTAAGATGAAAGTTCTGAGTCAGATCTGCTAAGATCTGCCGAGGGAACGTTAGTACTAAGCTAGAAAAGGAGGGAAGGGATTTGTTCAAAGTTATGGCTTTATTTTATGACCTGGGCACGACACGGGCATATTGGCACTATACATCAGAATAGAGCAACAAGCATTCGGCTCCCAGACAACCCATGAGTACCATGGCCAGAACCCGAGCACGATTCGCGGAAGAAATGCAGCTGAATCCGGAAGAGCCAGAGGGTGTGAGTCGGGCACCTAGGGTTTTGAAATCCCCACGCACACCGCGAAAGAAGAAGACTAAGCAGAAGACAGGAATAGTACGAGCCTCACCACGGTTCACCAAACAATCCACAACCGATAAGGGCAAAGTCATTTCCACCGAAACCAATGAAGATGACTGCTCTACAGGAGTTGCTTGACCAGATAGACGCATAAGTCGAGGAAGAAGTGGATGCATTCCAACTCCCATCATTACCTCCATATCTCTCTCCATGGCGAGGGTCAACCAAGCTACCCAAGGACTTAGACGTTGCGAAGGCTGAGCTTCAAGCCCCGCTTCTTCCAAATGACATAAGGTTCGAAGGCTTGCCATTGGGGCGCATTTCAAGCCTCAAGTTTGAATATTGGGATCTGGCCGACCACGATAAGTTCCCTGAGTTGGCCGAAGACATGTTATTGCCGCGGGCATGGCTACTAGGTGTGGAGAAGGTGGGCATCCTCAACCTCAAATGGCTACCTCACTACCACCGCGTGACTATTACCACATTTGTAATCTGGCAACTACTTTGTCTGGTACATGATGGATTCCTGTGGTTGGAAGAGCTGATCCCGATCACAGCTGAACTAATCCACCGAATAACACACCTACCGCTGAAAGGAAATGACCCCACTGACACCGTAGGAACCAACAGCGAGGTAGACCTCACCGAAACAACAAAGATGCGATACCAGCTGGAGAAAAGTAAGTGCGGATATGTCATAGCCAGCATCAACGACTGAGCCGTCCGAGTGGCTACCCAGCTCCTCGCTGGTAAACTCATGAGGAAGTGCCACGCAGATGAGGTACCCACTTCTGTCATTGCGTTGGCCGAACAGTGTGCCGAAGGGGTTCAGTTCAATTGGGCACAGTTCTTATGCAACGAGTTCCTGACCAACTGTCAAGAAGCACAGGACAAAGGTAAGACATTTCATTATGCATGGTTGCTTTTGTCAATCCTCTTGGTTATAGGCGAACTGCCGCAGGATAGCCAGTTCCCCAGCATTACAGATGACCTCCTTGAGGCAGTACGGTATATGGCGCTATGCGGTACAAGGGATGCGACAAGGGTTTCTGCAATCCGAGCATTTTGGACCTCTATGGAAGGAAAGATAAGGACAAGGATTGCTCGATGACCGCGAATGTCTCCCACGATCTATAATAATTTCCAGAGCACGACCGAGTTTAAAGCCGACATGCATCACTTGTACATCCGGGCACGGAAGGATCCGGAACGATCCTGGGTCACACTCCCGTTCATGGCAACAGATGAGGCAATTTACACAGTTTTGGCAGCATGGCCACTCGAATGGCGCACTCCAGATAAGGTCGTCCTCGACCAACTCACCGCGCAGTAGCAGAAGAAGGACCGACAGCAGTGGCTCATGCACATGGCAGAAAAGGCACGTTGGGAACAATAGATGGCTTCGTAGCAAGAGGCTCCCAAGAACCCACCAGCAGAAGAGACCACGACAGAGCAGGTACTGGAGTCAGACCAGGAAACATAGACGCAGGACCACGCGGACTAGGTCAAGCGGTCGCATAGATAAGACTCACCAATTTCCCAGAAAAAGTCCAAAATAGCGAAGGTTTTGGAGAAAGAATTCACAGTGAGTCCTACCGCTCCCAATGCATTTCCCGCTCTAATTACAGAGCAAACAATTGTGTTGGGGGAGATCAGGATGCAATTGGAGGCATTATAAACGCACTCTCTAGGATGGGTCCACCTCGTCGACAATACAACCGCAGATGGTGTGCGTGCCCGCACCAAACACTGTACCGTTGCTAGTCGATGCTATCCTAGTCAAAGGCACCGGCAACAAGCGTAGTTGGGAGTTCAATATGGCTACCCTACCCAGTGGGATACTCACTAATGAACTCCGGGCTAGGGAAAGTCGCGCCCTTCACACTTTAATGGAGCAAAAAGCCGAGTTAGAATAGGTCAATCTTCAGCATGCTGCCTTGGTCGAATGTTATTGGGACGTCGAACAAGCCGTGACAGAAGCATGCAGCATGGTTCTGGCGTTAGCTATCCCCGTGGACCTTCCAACCATTACCAAGGTTCAACACATGGCCGCAGGAGTCCGCACGGCCCAAGAGGCGGCCACAAAAGCACAGGGGGAGCTTACTCTACAAATAGCAGAGCTCAGACTCTAGGCACAACAACCCTTGGCAGATCGTGAACAACGTCGCGCAGAAATTCAAGCAGGCATGGAAACAATGAGGTGCACTGTCTGTGAATATTCGAGGCTCTTAGATCAGTCTATTGGTATACTTACATCTCTCCAGGAGGACCCCACCATACAACGCGTGGAAGCTGAGGTGCGCGCGCTGCAACAGGCCTATGATACAGCTCGCGGAGATGCACAAATGGTCGTTATCACACAGCAGCTGGCCAAAATGAGGGAGGCCCAGGCTCTCAAAGCCCAAATGGACGTTGCATGGCAACAAGAGGCAGAGCTTAAAGAATGCATTCAGCCTTGGCTCGATGAAGCGTTTGTCGTCTCTACAATGATTGAGGGCAAGTTAGCACATATGCAGGCAGTATGTGATTCCGAGCAGGTGAATCCAACTGACACGGATGCATCAGTGACTCGGTTGGAACAGGTACAACGGATCGCCGTAGAATTTGTTGAGGAAACACACGTTGTGCAAAAGTTGTTAATTGACCTCCGTGAGAAGATTGCCACACTAGCTGAGTGACTCAAGATGAGTCACGATGATTTTGTTGGGGGACTGTTGGGTAGCGGAAGCCCCGCGCAACGGTTAGGGGGCTCGAAGCCCGAAGTTTTGGGTAAAGATAGGGTAAAGACTCCAATGAAAGCGCGGAGCGCAAATTATAATAGGTTGAGTCAAAGGGTAGTCCGCTCGAAAATAATGTAAAGAAATGTAAACAGAGTCAGCCCACTCAGGGATCGCGGGCTAAGGAAGGGTATAAATAGAGCGAGGCTCTATGGGTATAGATAGTTAAGTTTTGGTGGTTAATCTTGAATATGAAATGTAATGTGTTTTTGAAGCAAATAGTCTGAAATCATTTGTAAGTCTGAGTCGAGGGTTGGGGTAGTAGATAGAGGCTCTGTAGCTATGTGCGTAGAGGCCTGGAAAGTCCGCAGCTGTGTGCGCGGACCCCTGCAGCTGAGTGCGCAAGGTGGATCTAGATGTATTGAAGATAAGTGGAAATAAAGATAAGTTTCTTTGAAAAAGCTATGTTCCTTCTAAGCTATAGCGAATCTCACTTTTATCATATTTGTTTAATTAATCTGCTTATTGTATGAATGTATGTAAATTTGGGTTCATTTTAAATGCGTGAATCAGTTACGTTGGTTAAACTTTTGCTTAAAGACCCTGTTGAAACAGATCTGATTTATAACTGCATCCTCCAATAGAATAGCGCACTAATAGAATGGCATAATCAATCTGGATCTGTGCGAATACCGAGCAGCACGGAGCTGTAGACCAGTGCGCGAAACCTCCAGACCACATCTAGACATCCCTAAGGTGCGGAAACCTGGTTCCAGCACCCTCCCCTGCTACCTCGGGTGAGACCTCAGTCCACGCTCTGCAGGCTATTGCCGAAAGGGCCGATAGCTGCGAGATTTGTTTGGATAAATAACTCTTCTGAACCTGGGTCAGGCCCATATAAGCCAACAAGTAGTATCAGACCATGGTTCACCCCTCAGACTGGATGGGTTGTGTGTTGGCCATGCATTCATGCCGATTGCATGTGTGTTAATCATCCTTTTGGTTTGTATGCTTGTTGCATATGCATGGTGTCGGTCATGGGTGTAGTGACGTCGCCATGTGAAAGAGGATGTTGTTGTTGTGAAGTGTGTCGTCATGAGTATATGATTGGTTATGCATTGCTAGGCATGTCAATGGTTATATACTATAAAATGTGCATTGATATGGTTGTTGTTTTCATGCATGAGGTCATTGTATGTGTAGTTAATATGGTCATAAATTGATGACTGGGCTCTAGCTAGAATGATTATATGCTTATGCATTATATTTCTATATGTTGTCATGATTATGTTATACATGTATTATGATGATTTTTTGACCTTGCAGATGAGGTATCCTCCCCGAATTATGTTGAGATGTGTTGGTTTATTGTGATTTGGTTTTGCTGACATGAGATACCTTGCAGGAAGAATATCAAAGATGACTAGCAATATGGAGACTACAGTTCCTGAGACTCTCCCTATGGATCATATGAGCAGCAGGGTTTTGGGAAATCTTCTGATTTGGCAGAGACACTGAGAAGATTAAAGGCATAAATAAGGAGTTTCAAGGTAGACAATGACAGAATCACATAGGCACAAGAGAAACAAGGAGAGGTAAACGCAGTGATACTTCAAAGGTTGTCAGAGTTGTAGCGACGGGGACCACTTTGGATCAACCATGAGCAAGAGGACATAACTAACAAGGCATATGGTAGTAGGTCTCATGGTGAGTACAGGTCAGATAGATAGGACACAATCAGAGATGGTAGGTCCTTGGATACTCCAAATAGGAGAGGTGATAGACACAGGTACTATTCTAGTTCTGGTTCTGACAAGCATTATGATCATCATCGTTATCATCCTTATAGGAGGAGTGACAAGGGATATTTTCCGGATGAGTTTAAGAAAGCAAAGCCACCTACATTCGATGGAGAGATGAAGAAATCACAGGATGCAGAGGCATGGTTGCTTGGTATGAGGAAGTTCTTCAGATTGCATGATTATTCAAAGAACATGAAAGAAAGGATAACCACTTTCAGTCTCAAAGGTAAAGAAAATATTTGGTGGGAAGATGTGAAGAATGTTAAAGGCATTTGGGAAGATGACTTGACTTGGAACGAGTTTGAGAGGCTCTTCAAGAAGAAGTATTTGTCGGAAAGGTACTATGATGATAGAGCTAAGGAGTTTTATGAGTTGTAGATGGGTTCCATGACAGATGATGAGTATACTAGCAGGTTCTTGGAGTTGTTGAGATATGTGCCTTACCTCAAGGAGGAGAAGGCCAAGGTTCAAAGATTCATTAGTGGACTGCCAGTAGCATATAGAGACCAAATTGAGTTCAACAAGCCTAGATCATTAGAGGATGCCATTCAAAAGTTGAAACGTTTTTATGAGCAGTCGAAGCGCAAAGTTGAGCATAAGTGTGACTTGAAAGGAAATGAGAAAGTTAAAGGAAAATGGCCACCAAAGAGAGGAAGACCTCAAGATGTAGGTGAGAAGGAAAATGTAGTCTCTTAGAAGAAGTTCAATACATTTGAGAAGGGACATGGAGAGCAACAGACTAGAGGCGATGGTAGAGCACCGTTGTAGTGTTGGATATGTGGTAAGGATCATCGTAAGAGGGCTTGTCTGCAGTATCAGGGTGGTATACCATATATCTATAGTGCTCATGAGGCACATATAATTGGGGATGTTGTTCATAACATTCCTTGGATTTATGCAGTTGTGGGCAACAGGCAGACGAATCATTAGACATCTATCATTGATATGGACGGTAAGCTTTTCATCAAGTTGTTTCTATTTTATTGATCCTGGATCTAATTATAGTTATATTAATCCCGACCTGGTGGATAAATTTGGTTTGAGAAAAGAAGTGAATGCAGAATCTTGGTTGGTACAGCTGGCTACAGGTACAAAGAAGAGAGTTCACCATTGGGTAAGAGCTTGTGCATTTGAGTTGAATGGTATGCCTACAACAACACATTTGAATGTATTGCCATTGGGATCATATAGCATGATTTTGGGTATGGATTGGTTGTACCTTCACAGAACCAAAGTGGATTTCTTTGACAAGGCCATTAAGTGTGTGGATGATAATGGAGAAAAGATGATTTTGCAGGGAAAGAAGAAGCCTACATCAGTGAGGATGGTTACAACTATGCAGGCTAAGCATAGTTGCAGAAAAGGTTGTGTGATGTTTGCAGTGCATATATCTAGTGACAAGGGTAAAGATGTTGAGGATGTAGAAATATTCAAGAGGTACCCCGTATTGCAGTAGTATCAGGATGTGTTTCCAACAGAGATTCCAGAGTTACCTCCTCACAGGGAAGTATATTTCTCTATTGAGTTGGTGCTAGGGGCAACACCAACATTGAAGGCACCTTACAGGATGAGCACTCCAGAGCTAGTAGAGTTGAAATTGCAGCTAAAGGAGATGCTTCACAAGGGATGCATTAGGCCACGTGTATCGCCTTGGGGTGCACTAGTGTTGTTCGTAAAGAAGAAAGATGGTACTCTCAGATTGTGCATTGATTACAGGAAGTTGAATAAGGTAACGATCAAGAACAAGTACCCATTGCTGAGGATTGATGATTTGTTTGATCAGTTGAAGGGAGCAACAATGTTCTCTAAGATCGACTTGAGATCAGGATACCATCAAGTACGCATCAAGGAAGAGGATATCTACAAGACTGAATTCAAGACCAGGTATGGGCATTATGGGTTTGTTGTAGTTCCATTCAATTTGAATAATGCCCTAGCTACATTTATGTGTTTGATGAATAGTGTGTTGCATCCTTATTTGGACAAGTTTGTTATTGTATTCATTGATGACATCTTGATATACTTCAAGAATGAAGAAGAGCATGCCGAGAATTTAGCAACAGTGTTGAGATTGCTAAGAGAGCATCAATTGTATGCCAAGCTTAGCAAGTGCAACTTCTTTCAAACAGAGGTGCATTACTTGGGGCAAGTTGTTTCCAAGGAAGGCATAGCATTAGATCCAAAAAAAGATAAGGGCCATCATGGAATGGACAGCTCCTAAGAATGTGGATGAGCTAATATCATTCATGGGATTAGCAAGTTACTATAGGAGGTTCATCAGAAACTTCTCATGGATTGCATATCCTATAACATCCTTGTAGAGGAAAGGTACGAAGTTTGAATGGGCAGAACAATGTGTGGCTAGTTTCGAGCAGCTGAAGCACTTGTTGACCAATGCTCCAGTCCTTAAGATTTCATATCCATGTAAAGAGTTTGTAGTGTGTACAAATGCATGTAAAAGAGAACTTGGTGGAGTCCTTATGCAAGAGGGACAAGTGGTGTGCTACGAGTCCTAGAAGGAATGAGCACGAGCAGAACTACATGACTCATGATCTTCAATTGGCAATTATTATTCACGCATTGAATATGTGGAGGCATTATCAGTTGGGCAAGAGATTTGTATTGATTACCGATCACAGTGGGTTGAGATACTTGTTTGACCAACCGAATCTAAATATGACACAAGCTAGATGGCTGGCTACCCTTGATGAGTTTGACTTCGAGATCAGATACATTAAGGGAAAGGAGAACCAGGTTGTAGACGCGCTTAGAAGGAAGGTACATGTGAACCATATAGCAGCTATGAGATCTTATGGGACAGAGTTACAGGATATGATCTTGCAAGCAGGATAGCAAGATGACAGGTATATGGAGATTATGCACAGGTTACAACAGAGTGCAGGTATAGGTACAAGTACGGTACAGGTGATCAGGGTGCAGACTATCGTCTCATGGTAGATGATTTGGTGATATTTAGGGACAAGATCTATATGCTAGATTGTAGTGAGCTCAAGAACCTTATCTTGAGGGAGTTTCACGTCAAGCCATACTCAGGTCACCCAGGATATCAGAAGACGTTGATGTCGGTGAAGAAATTATACTTTGGCTGAATTTGAAGAAGGAAGTGGCAGAGTTTGTGGATAGATGTTTGGATTTCCAGCAAGTAAAGGTGGAATGTAAGCATCTAGGTGCTCTACTACAACCTATTCTGATTTCAGAATGGAAATGGGAGGTCATTTCCATGGATTTCATTATACGTCTTTTGATGACAGTAGGACAACATGATTTTATTATAGTCATGGTCGATAGGTTGAGCAAGGTAGCTCACTTCATTCCAGTGAAGACTACATATTCAACTAGTTAGGTGGCACAGGTTTTCATCAGGGAGATCATGAGATTACATGGTGTTACGAAGAAGATCATGTTGGACAAGGATGCGAAGTTCACTTCCAAGTTTTGGAAGGAACTATTTGCAAGTTTGGGTACATAGTTGGCCTTCAGTACAACTTATCATTCGCAGATAAATGGATAAACAGAGAGGGTCAATAGGTCTTGGAGGATATGTTGAAGATGTACGTGATGCACCAATAGAGAAGATGGGAGGAGTATCTTCCATTGGTTGAGTTTGTATACAACAATGGTTATCATGGGTCATTGAGTACGAGTACTTTCGAGGCACTATATGGGTGGAGTTGTAATACTCCCATCAGCTAGAGTGATCTAGTGAACAAGGTACTTACTGGACCAGATATGTTGGCAGACATGGAGCAAGAGATGCAGGTTATAAAGAAGAATCTAAAGGCAACATTAGATAGACAAGAGAGTTATGCAGACTAACACAGGGCATTCAAGGAGTTTCAGGTTGGGTAGCATGTGTATTTGTGCATCAACCCCAAGAAGAGCTCTTGAGGATTGGATCATGTGCCAAGTTGGCACCACGGTATTGCGGGCCTTTTCATATCCTTGAGAGGATTCGACCAGTGGCCTATCGACTTGCACTACCTCCAACAGTGAAAGTCCATGATGTTTTCCATGTTTCTTTGCTTAAGAGGTATATAAAGGATGTTGATCATGTTATTGATTGGTCTGTATTACAGGTGGAGCAAGAAGGAGAATTCCATCCAGAGCCTCAATGCATATTGCAGCAGAAGCAACTCATGCTCAAGAATAGAGTTGTAGAGCAAGTTAAAGTGTAGTGGAAGCACTTTGGGCCCAGAGAAGCCACATGGGAGATAGCGGATCAGATGCGGGCTATGTATCCTTCTTTGTTTGCGGGTTGAGGCAAAGAAGTTTTGGTTTGATGTTTTTTATAAGTTTGACATACATTTTGCTGATGTTTTGTATATGTACATACACATATGGATGTAAGTATTTCCATGAGCTAAGTTATAAAGCTCCAATAAGCGGTATGGTTGTTATCTTGTCATATTGTCATGATGTTTTTTCTTAGCAGGTCATTCATTGTAAATACTCCAACGAGCTAAGTTATAAAGCTCCATGGGAAATATGTTTTCTTTTCAACGGTTTTACTGAGGTATTGGTATGGTTTAACACCGAGGACGGTCTTCCCCAACGAGGAGGGGTCTGTAACAAGCCTTGGTTGAAAGTTCATGTAATAAAAGTTAATAAAGGTAAAACAAGACCACAGTTAAGGGACACTTAAACCACGCTGAATGTTGGGAAAAATATCCTAGTGGGCATCACTTGATGTGTTTATGGCTAAGGGAAAGTGGAAAAGGCAACAACTAAGGCATTAAAAAGGAAACAAGGTATTTTTGGCACATTTATTTATGAAAATAAAGGAAATTAGGAGAGAAGGAAGGTAAAAGGTCACAGGTTGCATGTGAGGAGGAAATTTAAGGAAAATAGTGGAAAATGAAGAAAATAGAGGCCTCATTGATAAAAAGGCTTTTGAGGATCAGTTTGTAAGATTTTGCTAGTTCAGTTTTGGATCTCTCTCATTATTCTCTCTCTCTCTCTCTCTCTCACTCTTGGACACTTAGATTTTCTTGGAGCACTCTAGCTTTTGAGCAAGGAAAGGAAAAACGAGCAAATGAAGGACAAGGAAAAGAAGGAAAGCAAAGATCAAGCAAGGAAGAGTAAGATCAAGCAGCTTCAGCATGATTATTTGCAGGTAACATATTGCATGTGTGATTTCCTAGTTGGTTTGGACATGCATGGGTTTGCATGTTGGTATATGGTTCTCTTGCTGTCGGTGGCATGGTTTTGTTGGGTTATGACAATGGTTTTCAGCCTTTCCCTGCCTTTTTCTAGATAGCCATGGTGTGATGGATTGTTTCTTGGTTTTGAGCTTTGAAATTGTCAAATGGTTTAAGAATCCAGGGCAGAGGTGGTCTCAAGAAATTCCTAAAGACCTAGGAATCCCTTGATCGATTTTGGTGGGATACATGGTAAAGCCTGAGGGTGGAGTCTTAATTTAGGGCCTAGTGCTCTGGTGTGGATTGCGGTAAAGCCTCAGAGACAAGGAGACAAAAAATTCCTCAAGGATAGTGGTGGAGTCTAGAGGCATTCCAAACTCGGTTTGGTTTTGTGATCTCGGTGTCGGTTTTGGTGAGATCACGGTTTCGTGAGGGTGGAGGTAGTTTAACCTCTGGATTTCGTTGGTTTATTTTGGATTGGTTTATCCATGAGATCCCACATTCATGCTTGGAATATGGCACGGGGGTGATTGGTTGAAAGAAAGATTTGATTCAGCCTTGTCTACGGTCAGGTGGTATGTGGAAGTCGCGAATCTGGTTGGCTTTGCCTATGTTTAATAAAAGCTAAGTTCTCTTACTTTTGTACTTATTTGTATGTGGCTTTAATGACTGTTTTCTCATTGTTATTTTCTTGGTTTAATGTTGATTATATGATTGGTTATTGTAATGTTTATTGTCATGTATTTACTTGTAACTTGAAGGATAATGGATGCAAGACCTTATTGATGTCAAAATAGTTAAGGGAAGAGGGTGGTGATCCTTCTTGTCAAGTCTCATATGAATTATCAGTATTTTATGCTCTGTCTTGTATTCATTTCATGTACATTGCATTGATGCCAAGTGTTTGACGGAATGTCAGTCCTAGTTAGGGATGGTCAGGCCTAGTCCTGGAGTTAGTTTTGATTTGTAAGTCTTGTCATAATGTAATTTATGGATTCTGAAAGTTTCATTGAGTTCTGGACAATGACCTGGGCTCTGGGTATGAAAAAGTGGCTCAAATCCCAGAGACGCAAGCACAAAACTAGGCAGAAAAGTCCCTAGATGCATGCATACCCATGTCATGGAAGCGTTTGGAGCCTTTTGGACGCATGCTTGTCCATATCAAGGGAGCGTCCGAGGGTTTAATGATAAAAAACTCAGTGGGACCCATGGGCTTGTTACCTGAGTGGTTGGGATGGTTCTTGGGAGTCCTGTTGCTGATGTGGAAGGTTTTTATGGTGTGTTTCCATTGGTTCCACTTCCTTAATGTGACTTAGGAGGTCGAATCATATCATAGTAACTTCTCATCACATGTTTACCTTGGTTGGCCAATTACTTGGATAGATGTGGGAGGAGGGCGTTATACTCTATGTGAGATTTACATGAGAAATAGTTGGCACAAGTAAGTAAAAGAGCACTTGGAGTGGCCATATTAAAATATGTACTATTATTGGTTCAAAAGCTAAAACCTATTGTCTAGATGGAAATCTCTTAAAAAAACAAGTAGTTAAAAAAAGCATGGAAAATGAACTTTGAATGTGAAATTTATGCCATTTTTAAAAAAGGCATAAAAGTTGACGAAAATGTCACATGACAAGTTAGTCCATGTAGTGAGCTGCATAGTGAGGTCACCAAGTAAAAAATTCCCTTTCTTCTCTAACTTTAACCAGAAGATCACTTTTACAAATAAATTAATTATGAAATGACCCATTTTTTACTTTTATAATGAAATGTATAAATTAAAGCTATGTATAAAAAGTAACTTGAAAAATAATATTAAAGCGATTTTATAGTTATTCAAATTTATAACTTAAGTGAAATGCAAATTATAATAAAGGTCTGAAATAACTCCTATTTACATGATTTTTTTAAAAGTAACTTCAAAAATATGTCTTTGAACTCAAGGCCTCTTATAAATAAAGTAGCTTTCAACTTATTGAGCTAATATTTAATATATAGCAAATTTGATGACGAAAGAGGGATCTTGCTTTATTGGTTTGTTTTTACCCTTTTCCTTGAAGCACGTGCCTACCCTAAGAATATTTGTTTTTTATTGCAAAAAAATCAATATAAGCACACACAAGAAAAAGAGATTTTGAAAAAAAATCATGAATATTAACAATATTGGAATTAGATCTTCGTCAACTTACTCATAAACCTATCAAATAGAAAACATAGAAGAAACGAACTCTTTTAGCTTTATTTTTGATTTGTTGAGACCACATGGAGCACAAAGGAAAAGAGCATATGTATATTGGACAGAGTAACAAACTCGCAATAAAAATAGTAAAATTGAAATGTTAACACATACATTTTTTTAAAGAAGAGAATATTCAAATTTTATACCTATAGATCTAATAAAAATGTCCTATCTTGGGCAAACATAAAATGTCCTATCTTGGGCAAACATAAATATGTCTTAGGTGAAACAGAAAACATTTTTAATGGAAAGTAATGCTTTGGATGTGATGGAATATTTTACTCAACCTAAGAATGCACGAAAACAAAATAACCTACAAATGTGGTAACATAAGTTCAAGATCTCGAACAACAACAAGAGTTGGTCTTAAAACATGCCCTTATATCATGTTTGACAAAACAAGTTATTTAACATAGAGAAAACACCTTAAAATAAGTATTCATGCAACCAAATCAAAGATTAAAACACTAGTGTTTTTACATGGTTAAAGCTTTTTAAGAGGGAAATAGTTCATAGCCCAAGTCAACATGGTTATTTAAGGCAATTTATTAATGCAAAAGAAAAAAATTGTACATAAAGAAGTTTTTCAATCAATAAAAATCAGAGGCCAATTGAGTGTTATGGCATAAATTAATAGCCATTGGTGTCAAGGAGAATATGAGGCATCGAGTCACTCTATGTCTAGAACATATAGTAATTATTGGATTTAAATAACTAGAAATGCATATTGATTCCTACTAAAGAAACACATTTTTATCTAAATATGCACTAAACCAAGTTGATGTTAACTAAATCCTAAGTATCTAATAATCGTAACAATAATAGTTATACGAAATATATAGGTACATGGTTTGATGTTATTAGACTATCCATGAGATTGTAGGTTTTATAATATAAAAAAACAATTACAACTTTGTGTGACATGTATATTGATAACAATGATGATATTTTTAATATCCTTTAGATCAACTTAGTCTATAGGACCTAGAGAGGAGGCAATGAACAAAGAAAACTAGGAGATTAAAACCCTAAAATGATTTATTTAGACAAAGTTTCAATGCAAGTTCAAATTTCTACATAAAATCTCCAAGTTTAGTTTGATTCTCTTGGTTTAGGATTTCATGAATCAAGTTGTGATTGCAAATATTAATTTAAGCATGTCTACTATCATTATCTAAAGGGCATATTGAACAAAATAAGCTTCATCTTTAACCCTCTTTGAGTTGCAAAAAATACAATTTCTTTTTCCTAAGGAGTTTTTGGAAGAGTCCATCTATTGATTTCATTATGCAATACAATGTGATTTAGTTCTTAGTTTAACAATCATAATGTTTTAAGGATCATGTTTGCAACCTTATAAAGGTAGAAAGCATGATCAAGTTCGAGATTGCTAGTGTTTTTATAATAAAATAGTTTTCTATTGTTGATGATACTTTCATCACTCCATAGGAATTTAGACATTTTATTTTCAATTTTCAATTTCAAGATTTTGAAATGGAAGAGTTTATGTGTTCTTAGACATCCCAAAGTTTTAACCATTTACCGAAGTCCTTTTCCAAGCTATTTTTAGATGAAGTTGGTTCAATCATGATTGAGGGGCAATGGTCGGAAGCCAATTTTGATTGCACAAGACATGGGATTAGAATAATGATTGAACATTAAGAAAAAAACAAATGGAAAACTCATAGTTACATCAAATGACATAAAATAATAATGAAAAAAGAAAGGACTCATGATCACTAATTCTCAATTACAATGCAAAGATATTATAAAATTAAGGTACCATTGTAGGTGTTAATTGCCTCATTTTATTTTTCTTTAACACCTATTTTCTCACTGACATTTGCTCTTGACAGGCCTTGTATTGGCCCATATTTGTTCTTCTTATAATGCCACTTTCCAATCTCTATTGCAACTTTTTGACCCTTTTGATGCATGAGTACATATTGTGATGAAGGAAGAGTTGTTATGTTTCAACTTTACCTTTCCCACATATCCTACATAACCTCTCCTCTCATTGTTCCTCCACCCTATTTCATGTTGTAGCCTATGGTTGTTGGTTGTTAGTCAAGTCATTGCATGTTTACCACTTGTTTAGAATCAAATAATCTTGAATTTTTCTTTCTTCTTGCTTGTTAAACTATTATATATAGTGTTATTGTTTTGTATTTGCATGTTTTTTCCATTTTCTTTGTTGTAGCATTCCCAATTATTGTTTTTGAGTGTTTTTTATTTTTATTTTTCATGCAATTCTCCTCTTATATGTCCCAATCCTTAAGCCAAATGCTAAAACATAGACTTCTTCCATCTTCTACACCCCCCTGGGTGATTTTGGTCATAAACCTCTCATTGTCATGGATATCATTTTAAGGCTATATAGGATCAATGTTTTATGAGCTTCCAACTCTTAGGTTGTTTAGTATTAGGTTTCTTTTGTACCCATTCCAACTAGTTCCACCTATGTTTGGGTACACATGGGCCCCAAAATTTATAGTCGTATAAGTGGAAGTTGTTATATGCTACCATCCCTTTCCCTAACGACTTAGGTTTGCACTTTCCCAATGTTGTTTTAATTGCCTCCATCATCTCTTCACATTGACCTTTCATGTCTTTGTCTTTTCTCAGGAACCCTCATTAGGAGGTGATTCTTTCCATTATTGTGTTGAAAATTTACATATTTTCTCTGGTAACTTCCATCCCCATTTTTGTTGCTTTGTTTTCTCTCGGGTCTCCTTTTTGTCCACCTCATTTCTGCAATGAATAAAGTGTGATCTTATGACATCACCTTCTGGAAATTGTTTATTGTGGACATTATTACCCTATCTATCCCATTTTCTGAGATCATTATTTAATCAACAACACTCTTCTTAGCCTTTGTAATCCTCTCCACCCATGAAATCTATTACATATAAACATGTTGTGATCATTGTATAAATGTAATTTTTTCTCCTTGAATGATGTAACTTATTGCTGGACATTGGATAAACCAACACTCCTCGTGTGTTTCGTGACATGTGCTTAACCACCTCTCACATATCTATTAACTCTGGCGATGCATCCCTTTACTAACACCTAAGGTAACGACAATTGTTATTCCAACAAGTGGTATCAGAGCCAAAGGTCTTGAGTTCGAATCGCACTCGACTTGCATTGGGAGGGAGATTGTTGAACATTGGATAAACCAGCACTCCCCGTGTGTTTTGTGACATGTGCTTAACCGCCTCTCATGGATCCATTAACTATGGCGATCTGTCCATTTACTAACACCTATGTGTTTTTGTGTAACGACAATCATTATTCCAACACTTCTTTCTTATTGTCTATCAAATTTATCTTCCATCCTCTTCAACTAGCCATAAATGTCAGGCACATTCCATGAATCTTTCCATTTAAAGGTTCCTTGTTATCCATTATGGTCTCTAATCAACATTATCTCTCCCTTCTCTTCTATTCCATAATGTCTTATGTTGTATAGCTCCCTGTTTTTGGGCTTTCTTCATTGTTACACTATCTTGGAGTTGTTTTTTACAATGTAGGAAATCCCCCCTAACTTTTACTGTTATTATATCTTATTTCAAATCATGCATAATTTGTATTTTTAAACCTCTTGAATCTTATAACTTTCATGTTCACATGTCTCGACTATGGAAATAATGTCTCACCCTTTTGCTAATGACCTTGGGTCATTAGTGTTTCCTTCACATACATCCCTTATAAATCTATGTTATCCATTCTAGTTTTCCTTGGGTAATGTGTGTCGTGTTCCCTTATTTGTGGTTCATGGCTCTAAACTTTATACTTGCCTTGCCATTCCCCATGACAACACGCTCGCCATGATTTCTCACTTCCTTATTAATGCATGGTCCATCTTTCTTCTCATTAGATAGGTCTAAGGTCATGACTAATGAACCGATTAGACCCCTTAAATGACTTCATTTCTCTTAGGATATGGGCTCTATCCCCTGTCATTCCAAAGGGTGACCTCGAGTGACTTAACTGTCATTCCAGAGGGTGACCTTGAGTGACCTATCTTTGCTTTCCTATCCTTGACATTTGCTTACTCTTTTCATAGATTATATAGATCTTATCCATCCCGAGACCTTTCAAGAACCCCTTCCATTGTTCCACTAGAGTCTTTGCCCTTCTTGCATCCTCTATCCTTTGATCGTGGCATTCTTTGTCTTATTGTCTTGTGTGTTTCTCCATTAGTATTGTGTTAACCTCCTTAGATTTCACGACTTGCATTAGTTCTATCGACCTATTGACTTCCTATACGCACCCACATTTTAGTATTCTTGATTTGCTCCTAGAGGTCAATTTCAATATCTTTAGGTTTGACTAGCAATATCTTCATCTCCTCTAGTGTTGTTGTTTCTTTGTTGATATGTTCCTCCTTTGGAAATGAATCCTCCTTTTAGAGGTGTTTCCCTTCGAGCTCTTTGATGCATTTTCATGGCTTACAACTTCAACTTGTTAGGGTATAATCCCAATTCTTAGATGGTTTCTTGTTTATAATGGCACTGTGACTTAAGTTGTTGCTTGTATTGTTAAGTCTTCCTTTGATGTATCTTCTAGGGTC
This sequence comes from Pinus tabuliformis, assembly GCA_031772625.1. Lineage (NCBI taxonomy): Eukaryota > Viridiplantae > Streptophyta > Pinopsida > Pinales > Pinaceae > Pinus > Pinus tabuliformis. The sequence continues at coordinate 706,703,942 of CM062820.1, forward strand.
TTAATGATATTTTAATAACTATATTAATTTTTCTAAAATCACTATAGCATTGACTTTATTCCTTGCCAAATTGTGGAGACTTCCACCCCAAATTGGCCTTACTATTTTCATGTCCCTCAATGCCTTGTTATTCAACCTTATTCCTTGTCTTTGGTTGAGTCATCTCACCATGCTATGCTTTGAAGTGATAGTCACTATGTGATCAATGGTTTTACAATTCACAATAAGCTAAATATAAGAGGCAACAAAGTAACATTCAGATTGGCAGCATGTTACCTGCCCCACAAAACTCGAGCTACAAGAAGACAAAGTTAGATAAAGAAGACCCTTGTGCTACTTAGAAAAGAGATATTTATGATTTCAGGAGCTTAGGAGAAATAGTTCTAATTGGTGATTTTAATGCCAGGACCACAAACAATCAGTGTATTCAGTTGGGAAGTGATGATAATTTGGACAATAATCCTCTTTGGTTAGAAGAGAATGAAGAGCACAAGTGGAAAAGGACTTCCCGAGATGGGAATGGGAGTGTGTCACACTTTGGTGCTGAGTTGCTAGACTTGTGTAGCCTATATGGCGTGAAAGATTGGCCAACATCCGAGGGCATAATGTGTAAAACATACAATGGTCAAAGTGCGGTGGACTATGTAATATGTTCTCAGAGCTTTGTTTGCAATTTGTTAGAGTTCAATCTTGAGGCGTGTCCTATTGAGATGAATTCTGACCATATGCCTCTTTGTATCAAGTTGGGCATACACACAAGCGGGATACAGGAAGGGCAAACCCAACAAGGTCATAAGAAAGTGCATTTAATTGGAAAAATCCTCATAAATCAAGAAAACCAAGAGTTATTTGTTGCTGCTCTAAAACAACACTTTCAGTGGGAAAAAAACAAAATAGAAAACAAGGAAGACAATGCAGAAACATAATACATTAGCAACAAAATGTTGATCTCTCTAATCCACAAAGCTTTAAAAGTGTGCAAAAGATTGCGACCTAAGAAGAGGATCTCAAACACTTTTCCAACTAATCCTTGGTATGATGAAGAGTGCGAGGCTATTGAAAGGTCCCTTAAGGAGAAGGAGACAAACATGGAAAGCAGGAAAAAGTGTAAAAATTTGATAAAAAAAAAATAAAAAATTATGTAACTTCAAGGAGGAATGAATTAATCTCTTTGGGAAAGCACAACCCTAAAGGATTCTAGCGTGAACTACAACAAAAGAGAAAGCAAATAGATAATAATATCTAAGATACTCATTGGTTGGAATATGCAAAGCTCCTCTATGAAAGAAAACAAAAGAAAAGTAGCCCCCCCATAATCAACATTACAACAGAGTTATTTTTAGTGGAGGATGTCAAGCGTGGTATAAAAAAGTTAGCAAGTGGTAAAGGCCAAGACATTGATGGGCTATAGGCAGAATTCTTAAAATGGGGTGTTGAGATCTTGGCCCTAATCATCAAAAGGATCATCAACAACATCACACAAGGCAATTTTCCAGTCGAATAGACAACATGTGTCACTATCCCTCTTTACAAAAGTGGAGACATCAATAATCCCTCTAATTATCAAACTATTATGGTCAATCCTCTTCTTGGAAAACTGTTTGGGACCATGATGGAGTGTAGGATTAGTAGTTGGGTAGAAAAAGAAGGTAAAAGAGCAAAAGGATAGGTTGGTTTTAGGCCAAGACACTCTACGATTGATAATTACATCACTCTTAGGCACTTCATTGAAAAAGTGTGGGACATTCAGGGGGGGGGGACCTTTTGTTGCTTTGTTGATTTCAAAAAAGCGTTTGACACTGTTCCTAGAGATAAGTTTTGGAGAATAATGGAAGAGCTTGGAATCCCAAGTGAATATAAGGCTGTTGTCCATAAGTTGTACGAGAAAGTTAGTGCTAAAATCATAACTAAAGAGGACTTTTTAGAATGCTTTGGTAGTGACATTGGGCTCAAGCAGGGGTGTCCCCTTTCCCTCACTCTATTTGGTTTATATATTGATAAGTTAGTAGAATGGCTAAACAACACTAGTGGAGAGGGAATTCAACTAGGGGGTTATGTGGTGAAGCTACTTTTGTATGCTGATGATCTTATCCTAATTGCAAAATTTGCTCAAGGTTTGAGAGATCATTTGAAGGCCTTAGAGATTTTTTGTCAAGAGGTTGGGATGCAAGTAAACACTAGCAAAACCAAAGTCATGATCTTCTCTTTAAAGTGGAAAAAGCAGCAGGTTAGCTTTATATTTGAGGAAAAATCCTTGGAGATAATGGAAGAATACAAGTACCTAGGAATTGTTTTTCACAACAGGCTCAGTTGGGAGACATGCATAACTAAAAGGATACAAGGGGGATGGAGAGCTTCTTACCTCCTTCAGAATAGATGCAAGAAAGCATAATTGTGGGACTAGAAAACCAAGAAAACTCTTTTTGGAGTGTTGGTTACCTTGGTTTTCCTCTATGGATGTGAAGTTTGGGGGAGAAACATGTCAAATCACAAGTGGAGACAACTAGAAAGAATTCAAAAGCACTTAATCATTAGTAACCTCAAAGTCAAGTCAATTGTCCCATATGAGATCTTGCTAGAGGAGGCTGGAATGTTCCCAATGGAGGCTTCAACAATCATCTGTTTGTTAAGTTATTTAAAAAAGGTGGAAATCATGGATGAACACTGTTGGCCCAAGACTCTCAAAATGACAAGTGGATGAGAAAATGGGGAATAAATTGACAACACTGTCCTAACTCTAAAGAGGAGATAAAAAAGTGGGCACTTGAAAAATTTAGGATTGCCATGTGGGAGAAACAGGTTGGTAGGAAACAATCGATATATGTCAAAAATTTCAACCCATCACAGTCGCATGATGAAAAGACTTATTTGAGTGCTGCAATAAAGGGAAAGGCTAAAATTTTAAGAGTGCAGTTGAGGCCCAGATCTCACCATCTTAGGTGCGAAACAGGTAAATGGATAACTCCCAAGGAAGAGTGGGAGGAAAGAACTTGCATCTTTTGCAGGAAAGGAACAGTTGAAACTAAACGACACTTCATCATGGAATGTTCGGCTTATGAGGACATTCGTAATCAGTTTGAAAATAGTCTAAAGGTGGACAGTTTGAGCACGTTGTTTGAGGAAACAAGGCTTCACAAAACTGTGAATTTCTTGATCAAGATTCATGGCAACATGGCTATTTAAGAGGGAAACTTGAGGCTGTAATGTTTGGTATGGTTTGGAGTATAGGTCCCTTAGACTGCTCGGTCTCATAGATATCATTAAAATTCATTCAATTCAATTCAAAGAAAAATACTATTACCATTCAAATTTTTTTTAATACCCTAGTGACATTTAAACTTCCCACCTTTGAAGAACAATTTAATTAAAGTTTAGAGAGACAATTATTTGTTGAACAATTTTTTTAAAAGCATCCATTAGGCCTCTGAGGAGATTCGAGATGCCCTAAAGATTCGGAAACTCTTACCCGGTTCTCCCTCCCGGCGAGTCATATTTCCCATGCTATCGGGTCATAAATGAACGGTGAGTGTATATGCCCACTGTTTGATTTCAGCGTTAGCAAAATCGAATGGTGCGCATATACACCCGCAGTGCATTTATGGCCCGATAGCATGGGATTTATTGGATCCCCTTCCTTATGGCAGAAAATGGTCGCTACGACAACGGCAAGCGTGGCGTTGTTAATTATATGTTGGCATAGCTTCTATCTCGTGGTGGGGTTGGAATTAACCCGTCCGGGGAAGGTGGAGGCCCCTCACTATTTTTGGCGTCATCCCTTGCACAGGGTACCCACCCGAACATTGAATTTTCCATCCCCAGCTCGGAGTAAACGGTACAAATTCCTCAATCGCTGTTCGGCGTTCAAGACGCAGCGACGGCAGCCAAAATTGATGACAATGCCAATGGAATCGAACCCATAACCTGCGAATTTGATGTTACACCCCACCCAATGAGGAGGAGGTGAAGGTCAGTATAATCAGGGTATGACGGGGTCCATTCCATTGAAACTTGATTGGTGGGAGGAGCAGTGTGGCGAGGGCAGAGATGGTGAGGATGTTATGGAGCTGCACATTATGCATAACGCGGGGATGGAACGGGAAGCGGATGGAGCTTCTGATGCTGGAAAGCTAACGGACTCTCAGTTGGATGACACGATTGATAGATTGATAGAGAATCGCAAGCGATTGAAATTGGCTGACGGTGGTCAGAAGCTGAGCATCTATCTCAAGAAACATATAGATGAGAAAAACCGCAGGAGCAGGACGCCGCGCCCCGAGGTTTTTGTTTCCTAATTATTACTATTAAGAGGAAATTTAGCTTGCCTGAATTTATAAATGTACATGTACTGAGGCATCTATGCATAAACGTATCAAATTCCTTTTTTTAATGACTAGATTCGGTAAATCTCAAAAGTCCAGTGCTTAATCATCCTGACTTAATTGTTCTCGCCTATAGGGCCAAAATCCGGCCATTGAGGAAAAACCCAGTTCTTAGTCCCGTTTTGATTGATCAGATAAGTTTTATGAAACTTTCTTATACTGCAATGTTTTGCTCTTGTGTTTTCCACAATCCGTTGCTGGTATGTAGTATATGCAAACAAATATTGTGTTTGAATTGTTTCTCAGGTGGTGTGTGAAATTCTTCCAATTTGGGAGACGTACGGCATGCATTCTAATAATAATGTTATGGTTATTTCTATTAATTTTTTTGCTCTGGTCTTTTATTCTTTAAGTGAGGCGAATTTATTCTCTGCGACCCAAAAAACAATTTTCAACGATGTCAGTTTTATACTAATTGCAACCTTTTGTTTATGAATGCATTTTTGTTTCCATTAGCAGACTTCTGCTTTCTCAACTAAATCAAAAGAACCTCTACAGCCCAATGAAGTTGATTTCGTAGAAACATTGCATGCGATTCCTCTGCAGCCATTTGTTTAAAGAATAATGAAATGTGTAATTATTGCATTTGGAAGTCTCACAACCAGGTCTGATTTTAGGTCGCAACGCTTGTCAACTAGCGACGAGCTTAATGCTCGATGGACTTATGGACTTTTGCTACAACTGTTCTTCAATGCCAGGAAGGCAGACAGTACCATATTTCGGCAGATTGAGATTCAACAGAATTCCTCTTCTTTTTGGTTGTTTGGTTGCCTTACCTTGATTGTCTAGACGCCACCTAAAGTAATACAATGCAAAGAAGCTGGGATACAACTCACAACATATGAATTCCTTGGAGGAGAAGATTGTAATGTATCCGATGTCTTCACTTGGCATGGATCATCAAATGCTCCTTTGTTTTGTTTTGCCAAACTTCTCTGTTTTTATTCGATTATCTGCTATAATCCCGACCTGTGCGTCATTATCATTGTTTCCATTATCTAACTGTCTATACCATTGTATTCAGCTTCATTTGCTGCTATTTCCTGTTGTACATTGTTCTTCCATTATTTCTGTTCATTTCACTTTCTTTAGTTGGCATCTTGTTTTGTTTCTGTTATCATTTTATCATTGGGATGTTAAAAAATCAGACCATGGTAAATAGATTCTGCACTCGGGAATCTAACCGCTATAGAGTATGTTAACCTACAAACACATACTACTGATAATATGAGCATAAAACATACTAATCTGAATTCTCATAACAGCATCACTATCTGTATCCTAAATCTGAAAACAATAAATTAATTATTAAATTCTATAGCTCAAAAATTTGTTAGGCCAGGTAGTAACTCCTGAAGGCGAAAATGATTCGTATGTATTATTTCATTAGGTAGGTCTTCATTATATACATGAGGGAGAGACTGTTCACTTCATCTCCCGATGACTGTTCATATTAATTATTTATCTATTTACATTATATTCACCCAATCTTGAGGATTAGGTGTCAACATTCCCCTCCCTAATCTGAAGGGATGTTGGTGAGTCCAAGCATCATTCTGAATCGTTCAAGCTTTTCTCTTCCAAGCGCTTTGGTGAAGATGTCTGCAATTTGCTCATTAGTGGAACAATGACGGAGATGGATTGTTTTGGCGTCAACATGATGTCGAATTAGATGATATTTAGTATTGATGTGATTCGTTTGATCATGGAACTTTGGGTTCTTGGCCAACTTTATTGCAAAGGTATTGTCAATCATGAGTGGAGTTGATTGTACTTGTTTTACTTGCAAATCTTCAAGAATTTTCTTGAGCCACACAATTTCTTTTGTTGCTTCAGCTGCTGCCACGTATTTTGTTTCTATTGTGGAATCTGTTGGAGCTAATTGTTTGCGTGATCTCCAGGAGACAGCTCCTGATCCAAGACTCATAGCATATCCTGAAGTAGATACCCCAGTTTCTTTGTCTCCCTCGAAGTCTGAATCAGAGTATCCAATCAAGCTGAAGTCGTCCACCTGTGTATACTTGATTCCAAAGTCTTGAGTTCCCTTCAAGTACCTTAGAACTCTTTTTGCAGTAGACCAATGTCCTTCATAAGGCTTTTGCATAAACCTGGAGAGGATTCCAACAACAAACGAAATGTCTAGTCTGGTAGTAGTTAGGTAGTTGAGACTTCCTACAAGCTGTCTATACTTTGTTGCATCTTCAAATTCTTTTCCTTCAATAGATGTGAGCTTTAAGTTTTGTTCCATTGGAGTAGTAAGAGGATTGCATTCTGTCATGCCAAACCTGCTCAACAGATCTCCAATGTATTTCTTTTGAGACAGAAATATGGACTTCGGATGTTGTGTTACTTCAATGCCAAGATAGTAATGAACATAGCCCAAATCAATCATTTCAAAACTTTTCCCTAATTCTTTCTTTATGGATGCAATGTAGCTTTCATTGTTCCCTGTCATCAAAAGATCATCTACATATACCACAAGATATACAATTGTTTTGCCAGCTTTCTTGACAAATAAAGTTGCATCGTCAAGATCATAATGTTTGAAATTGAGTTTTAGAAGATGCTCAGTTAGTTTTTCATACCAGGCTCGCGGTGCTTGTTTGAGGCCATACAAGGACTTCACAAGTTTGCATACTTTATGTTCATGTCCTTTCACAGCAAATCCTTCGGGCTGAGACATAAAAACATATTCTTTTAGATCTCCATTTAAGAAAGCAGTTTTTACATCCATTTGATGGACTTTCCAACCATTTTGAGTTGTTAGGGCAAAGAGTGTCCGGATGGTAGCCCATTTTGCTGTGGGGGCAAAAGTCTCCTCATAATCGACCCCTTCCTTCTGTGCAAAACCTTTTGCCACAAGCCTAGCTTTGTGCTTGTCAAGTGAGCCATCAGCTTTATACTTGTTCTTATAGACCCACTTGCAGCCAATTGGTTTGGTTCATAATGGAGGACAACCAGCTTCCAAGTGCCGTTCTTTATGAGGGCATCATACTCCTTTTGCATCACTTCTTTCCATTCATTATGAGAAGCAGCTTCTTTGAAGAAAGTTGGTTCAAAATCTGTAGACAAGTTCAATTTACAATCATAAGAAACATCCATATCAACAGGTGAATTAGAGTCATCCACATCACCTCCATTCTGCCGGTTTGAATTTCTAGTTCTTGTCTTTCCAATCTCATCAGGATGAACACTTTCAAGTGTCTTTGTCAGCCACTTTGGGGGACCTTTTTTCAGATGGTCCAGGGTGCTCCGCTGATTGAGTTGGGACTGAATCAAGATTGAGTCTCCCAATTCTATCAATCACATCACTTAAAGCATCATCTGTTGTTGGAGTTTCATGCGGGGGAGAGTGTTCTTTAGAAGAAGATTCCACATGTTGATCTAGTATAGGAATCCCCCCTTCAAGATGTGGAATCTGATTATCAAATTCTTGAAATGATTTTTCTTTTGCGAATCTATCCAAGCGATCAAGTTGCCGCTCAACAACATTGTCAATTTTGGATGATTCAAGAAAAATTACATCTCTAGATACAACGAACTTTTTATTTACTTTATCATAGAGACGGTATGCCTTGGAGGTGTTTGAATACCCCAGGAAGATACACTTACGACTTCTAGCACCAAGTTTGTTTCTATGTACCTTTGGTATCAAAGCATAACAGGTAGAACCAAAGACCCTGAGATGCTTTACCGAAGGAACATGTCCATACCACATTTCATATGGAGTCTTGTTTCTAATAGCATTAGATGGACATCTATTCTTTATATATGCAGCACATAGAACAACATCAGCATAAAACATTATCTTTACATTTTTGAAGAAGAGCATGGATCGTACCATATTTAAGATTGTCCTATTCATTCTTTCAGCTACACCATTCTGTTGGGGATTATAAGGTACAGTTGTTTGATCTTTGATCCCATGTTAGCGAAGATAGTTTTCAAATTCATTTGATGTGTATTCTTTTCCATTATTAGTGCGAATAGACCCAATATGAGATTGTGCATCATTTTCAATCCATTTATGAAAATTATTGAATGTTTGAAAAGCATCAGATTTGTTTTTCAATAAACAAACGCAACACATTCTGGTGTAGTCATCAATAAATGTCATCATATGTTTATTTCCATTTGCAGAAGGAACAGGCATTGGACCACATAAATCTGAATGAATGAGTTCAAGTTTTCTATGTGCTCTTGAATGTGAATCATGAAAAGACTGTTTGCTATGCTTTCCTAGAATGCAAGCATCACATTGCTCAAGTTTCCTAGGAATTGTAGGCAAACCAGCAACACCATTTTTCTTCAACAATCGGAGGCTGTCATAGTTCAAATGTCCAAATCTAGCATGCCATAATAAACTTGATGGAAGAGTACCTTCTTCATGATGAGAATTGGATGAGAAATGTTTTGCACGAGCAGAGGTTCCTTGCAGCTTGAGAAGCCTTTCTTCTTCTATTCCCCTCATGACAAGTGAGTGGTCAGATGCTTTTCTCACCTCAAGCTTGCCATCAAACATATGAATGGAGTGACCTTGCTGGCAGATGTGAACCAAGGACAACAAGTTTCTCTTCAGCTGTGGGAGATATAGAACATGGTGCAAAAGAAAGTTTGGAAGACCAAGCAATTTAAGCCTGATTGTGCCAAGCCCTGATGGCTTGATTTTTGATTGGTCTCCAAAGTATACTGCTTCATCAACATTGTCAGTAAATTCTTCAAAAAAATCTTTTCTATGAGTCATGTGGTAGGTTGCTCCTGAATCAAGCAACCAATCATTTTTCCAAGAAGCAAGTGAAACATTAGATAAATCTTCATTTACTCCAATGTTACGTTGTGCCACAACATAGCGAGCGGATTCAGGTGCTTTACCTTTGTCTGTATCATCAGTTTTACCTTTCTGTTGGTTTCTTTGCTGCTCAATTTTGTCCCATGGTAGCTTGCATGTAGAGTCATCATGTGATCCATTTATTTTGCAGCGAATGCAGTGCAAATCTGCCTTTTTTCCTTGAGAATGTCTGCCCCCCCGCCTTTGAAATATCTTCCTCTTCTTCTTCGACCACCTCTTCCTCTTGAAGAATCTTGAGCAGGATGCTTTTCTTTATGAGCAAGGCACACAACCTCTTCAGAAAATTCAGGGGCTGTCTTCTTTCCAAAAGCTTTCTCTCTTTCAGCAAACTTTTTCACAATAGAGTCAAAGGTGATATCTTTGAGATTTCCATTTGCTTGCAATGACTCAAGATAATTGGAGTATGTAGGATAAAGTGCCTTGAGAAAAGCGATAAGAGGAATATTCAATTCAACCTTAGTGGATTTAGTATCATGCATTATAGACTTTACTTCAGAGGCAAGAATAAGAGGATCATTATTTTGCAGTTCAAGAGTGAAGAGTTTAATCATGAGTTGAACAACTTCAAGTGTAGAATGTGAGTCATAGAGTTCTTTCAGCGTTTGTAAGGCTTCAAAGGCAGTTGAAAATGGCGAAATATGGCGACTCACCTCTTCATTTACAGATGCTGTGATTAATGCATAAGCTTTGCTGTTCTTGTTTTCCCAAATGACGAGCTCTTTGTCTGAGGTAGGCTATTCTGGTTCTTTGTCTCCGTCTTCGACACACACTCCTTTCCATAACTCATTGAAAATGAGGGTGTCTTTTATCATTCGGGACCACTCAGGATAGTTCTCCTTGCCAGTGAGAACTATTCCCACAATAGATATGATTGAATGCATACTGTAAAAAAATACTTCTGCTGGAAAAAATGCACTGTAGTAGCAATATTCTGAAAAATGAAATTATGGTAGCAATAGGGCAAATGTATTATTGTGGGAGGTATTATATGGAGGAGGAGTGGTATGGAGGAGGTATGACAGTTTCAACACAGGATGTTTAAATTCGAAGATTCCAGTCGTTATTAAGTCAAGTAATAACTATCTTTATTTTTCAGAAAATAGAAAATTTGTAACTTGAAGACTTTGCTATCTCTTTCAAGTTACAGGTGGGTCCGATATCAGCTCAAAAATTGGAAAATTTTCTTTCCTTGACTTTATCAGCCAACACTATGAGAACAGTGAGATCCAGTAGAGATATAATCAAATCCAAAGTAAAGCGACCAATCCTCATCACAAAACTGGCTTCTCTGGTTACTGAGATTCATTATACGGGAGTCATTCATATATATGGTATACGCAGGGTGTTATAGCGGAGATTTATACGGTGTCAGGTCACAACGGACATCGAAAATATAATACAAAAGCGTTATTTCAACATTTTAGATTGTGGACGGAGAGCAGTGCTCAAGCCTTCATTGTATCATAGTCACCAAAGTGTGGACATAAGAGTCGACTGTGGTGGAGGAACAACATTTGCTGTGCAATGTGAATACCAAGGAAGCCAACGTATATCAAAGAGGCTGATGTAACAGTGTTCACCTGTGTATGGAGGCCAGAAAGACAGATATGTACCTGTGACGCAGTTTCGAAACAGAATCGCAGGCCCTTCTGCAGCTTTTGGCACTCGCGCTTCGTAGCACAGGTCCGGAAGCCCTAGGGATTGCCCATGCAACCCTCTCTTAAATATGGCGAAGCCTCTGGTGAAACCTTTGTCAGGCCAGCATGCAGTGTGTAGGACATCGATGGTGGAGTCGACGATGAGAGGGAACGTATGGTAGCGATAGGGTAACTAGGGTATGGCAACCGAAATATGCAACGTTACAAAAATGTAGAAGGTCGAGACCAACAGTAGCGTGGATTCCACTGGTATAGTAGCGTGGAGTATTAAACCACGTTTGTGGGTGCGCAGATACCAAACGCACAGTAGAGGACAGTGAGCATAGGAATGGAAAATATCACAGACCGCAGAAATGGCAGAAGGGAGTTACAAGGGCATAAAAGCTAAAAATGGAGCTGGCTCTGATACCATGTCAGGCCAGGCAGTAACTCTTCAAGGCAAAAATGATTTGTATGTATTATTCCATCAGGTAGGTCTTCATTATATACATGAAGGAGAGACTGTTCACTTCATCTCCCGATGACTGTTCATATTACTTATTTATCTGTTTACATTATATTCACCCAATCTTGAGGATTAGGTGTCAACAAAATTAAAGCTCTCAAACCACCACAGTGATGCACCCTGCTTCTCTTTTATAGATTAGGAAGAAGAGTAGGTATTATGACTCTGGACACATGAGCAAAAGCACCTCAACTGAAAGTATCAAGCCCTAATACTAATGTGCCTTCCTTGCATGGCTAGATGAGCCAAGTGAAATACGCCTCTATTGGAGATGAATTGAGGCATGCAAGCTTGCATCCTTGTAGAGATTTGTGCCCTAATCAAGACTGGGAATCCACATGCATAAGTGTCTACTCTAACTATGAAATTGTGCCTTCTAACTAATTGAGCATCTGACTACTAGCTAGGGGATTGTGCACTCTAACTAATTGGACATCCCCGCCGCTAACTAAAACAAAACTTAGAAATAGAACTGAATTGCTAAATATCGAAATTGGAATTAAACAAAAATATGCATGCACCCTTAATCTCTGCCCCCTCCATATATGCCGTTGCACCCTCATTACTGCTGTATAACATGTGGAAGGTGTTGAGAAATCTATAGGGCAATTAATAGAGTGATTTCCCTTTTACTGATAACTGCTTGTTATGTCTTTTTACTTTTCTTACTTATTTAGCTTTTTTACTTATTATTACGTTTGTGTATCATCAAACAACTACCGAAACAAGAAGAACAATAACACAAAATATAGGCTGCAAGGCAGGGTTGAAAGCTCTCCACTTGAGACGAAAACCCACAAATATCTTCTCTTCTTATAGATTTTTCAATTAGCAAATTCCAAGACCTCTAGACCAAGACCAATACCTTTCAAAACCAAGTCCAACCCTTTCGGATGATGTGCTTCCTTTGTCCAAGTCAAACCCAATCAAATCTCTTCCACAACTACTCTTATCTTGGATGCCCTACCTCATCCTCAAAGAATATCAGGTGCCAGATGCTTACCCAATCCTCCATTTTGTCTTCCCAAGTGCAGACAAGAATGATGTGCCCATCTCTCCCTCTCAACCAGGGAGGATACATCAACCAACCAAGCTTGTATCTCAAATACACAAGCTTCTTATTAGGAAGAGATTTTGTTAATATGTCAGCTAACTGCTCATCGGTGGAGATATGTTGTAGCTGCAACACACCATCTTGCACTAGCTTCCGAATGTAGTGATACTTGTTGTTGATATGCTTTGTCTTTTTGATGAAACACCGGGTCTTCAGACAATCATATACAACTGGTATTATCACAATGTATCATTGTAGGGTCCATTGGTCCTTCAAATAGGTCGGATAACAACTTTCTCAACCAGAAAACTTCTTTGCTTACTTCACAAGCTACAATATACTCAGCCTCAACACTACTCAAAGCCACTGTTTCTTGCTTTCTGCGCATCCATGAGATCATGGAGGATCCCAAACTAAAACATCCTCTTGTAGTGCTCCCTCCATCCTGCTCATTGCCTCCCTAGTGGGAATCTGTATATCCAATAAAGTGGACATCATTCCTCCTATCATATTTCAAGTAGTAGTGGATGGTTCCTTGCAGATATCTCAGTATATGTTTTGCTTCTATCCAATGATCATACTTTGGCTCCACTTGGAATTCTCTGACAACATTTACTTCCAAACATATCTGGTCAAGTATTCACCAAGTACATCAGTGAGCCAATCAATTGTTTATACCTGGAAGGATCTACAGGGTTTGATTCGAAACTCCTTAGTCTTTTAAAGTTTGTGATCATCGGGGTTGTCATTGGTTTGCAATCCATTATGTCAAACCTCGTCAACATCTTGATCACATACTTTCCTTGACCTAGATAGATCTCATCAGGTCTTTGCCAGACTTCCAGTCCTAAATAGTAGTGCATCAGTGCTAGATCCTTCAAGTCAAATTCTGCTGCTAGTTGCTTTTTACATTCTTCAATTCGACCTTCCACACATGTCAAGAGAAGATCATCCACATACAAAAGAATGATTGCTGGCTCTCCCTTCACAACCTTAATATAAAGGTTCAGATCAACATAACTCTTTGTGAAGCCTAATCTCTGTAGGTATGCTGCATGCATCCATCCTAGTATACCATGCCCTTGGTGCTTGCTTGAGGCCATATAATGCCTTCTTCAATCTGCAGACACATGCCTTCCTATCTTTAACTTCAAATCCCATGTAATATCCCCAATATTGATTTTTCATTTAACATGATTAACGAAGTTTACTGGCGAAGTGCTAAGCATAGCACAATTTTGTAATCTGGGCATTGGAGACATTTTTGGTACATGGGACATAGGAGAAATCGAAAATTTCAACCTTAGTGTAATGTGGGGGCCACTCCTCAAGGAATACACATCCCTTGGAGGAAAAATCGATTGTGTGGGAAGGAGGTCGAAATATTTGGCTAAGGGACCCACAAGGAAAGGTGAGGCAACAATTATAAATAGAGGGTTGAAGGCAGCATGGAGGACCTTTTGGTAATTTGACATTTACACTTTGTTGCTCTAGTTGTTCAGCAGAGTCACAAGTGCTGCTTAGCACCAGAGGTTTCCAAGGGGAAATCTCACCCTTTTCTTTGGTGGACCACGAGTGCCACCTAGGGAGGTATTGTCACGACTTTGTGGAGGCTTGGGGGACCAGTTGTAGGTGGTACGACTTGCCTTAGCTTCAGCCTAGACACAGAAGAGGAGCGACACAGTTCTTTGGTGAAATGGGGTGCCAGAATTAGAGGCTATACCATTGCTGGGCAATTCCTTGTCCAAATTGCAGGTGAAGGAAGAGAATTTACGGGAGGAGAGAGTGCCTCTCTAAGCAAGACGAATTTCTTGGGTTGGGCTTGTGCAGATTTGTCCCAGGACTGCGTAGCCATTGGTGGAGCTAATTGTGGGGAGGCTTGAGAGAAGGATCGAGGAGTTGAGGTTGATGGGAGTCTGATCAGAGGGAATTTGAGGAGAGTTTCCAGCCCTTGGATGATCGGAAAATACAATGTTCTTTACTGGTTATATTTTCTGGCAGTGGAGGAGGGCCAAGTATTGGGGGGTCAATTTTGGAGCTTCAAAATTAGAATAAACTGTTCCTGGGTTTTTCTGGGTTTGTTGAGGAGAGGCCAAGAGTAATTTGGCAGAATTTTTTGAGCAATCTAGAGGGCTTAAACAGGTGTCTCTTTCCAACCAGCAGTTGTTGGTAATTGACACCATTTTGTGGGTTTTTTGGTGGGAAGGATTGCGACCAATTCCTTTTTGGGTCCTGCGGGAAAAATTAAGAGGAAGCTACAACAAAAATTTCAGGCCAATTTGGGCATTCCAGCAGGGGATTCGAACCATTTTTAGATAGCAATAGTGGCACAATTCTAGGCAGCGAAGAGGCAGTTTGGGGGTTGAAGCTTCTACACATTAGGGCATCTTTCTCACCTTGGGTTTGCTTCCACTTGCTTACGCAAGCTCAGGTGCACTTGTTCCTTGTTATTGTACTCCCATTTATTCCAGATTTTTAATAAAATGGCCCAACTGTTGTGCTAAAATTTTTATTGCGTGTTTGGGTGTCTTGTGTGTTAAAATTTTGGTCGTTTTCGAGCTCATGCTTCAGTTATTCATTGCATAATTCCATTAGAAATATTATAGTGGTATCTAAGCCATGACCTTGGCCAACTGTGGGGTAGCTAACTAGATCCTGGAAGATTTGTACATGTATGCACAGTGATAGGTTAAACCATAGATTACCCATGGCTCAAGGAAGATTTAGTATGCAAGAATTCTTGGCGCAATTAAGGAAGGTGTCGGACCAGATCCATCCTAATCCTTACAACAAAGACACTAGAGTTGCGTAGGCCGTGGGGGTGCAACCATCTACACTATATGGGGAAAGTCGACTGAATCAGGGACAGTTAGAGGGTGAGACCAGGGGGCGCTATTGTTGGTGGAGACCTGGCTTTAGATATCAGGCTCCTGAGGAGGAGGTTGAACATGAGGTTGAGGGCACACAAGATTGTGGGGAGCATAGGGATACACCCAATGTGACGCAGGAGTCACCATTGTTGGAGACTCCCTTGACTGCTCCGGTTGACATCTTAGTGGAGAGTATAGAGCATACCCCAGTAGTTCCATCCGTTGATGAGGTGACCGAGGTTGTGTCTGGGTTTTTGGGTGATAGCCACACACAGCAGATGGGGGATGTGCCAGGAGACGTATCCACCCTTGATGAGGCACCGGGAGATACAAAAGTATTAGACGATGCGCAGTTTCATTAGTTTTAGGCCGACCTTCTAGCATTAAGAAGGAAGGCCACGTCAGTGCGAGAGGCTATTCTGTTGCAGAACGAGGAGCTAGAGGGCATGAGAGTGGTTTATGTCGAGTCAATGGCCAAACTGAATCATGTTGGGGAACGGTTGGATTCCCTAATGGTATAGTTAGAGTGCAGTTGGAGTGTCAGAGCAACCCTCTTCAGGCATACATAGACGGGGCTAGCAACACTGTTAGGTGACCCTTGCTCATTGGAGTGAGAGAGACAGAGCTACCTAGTCAGATTTCATGTGTTGACCTGGATAACGAGATGAGATGACCTAAGTTGAACAGGGTGCAACATACGCATGTTGGGGTTGTTTTATGTGCGGGAGTTCATGCATTCGATCCCTCTCTTAGGGTTGGATGGCGAGAGATTCTGAGTTGGTACTTGCTGGAGTGGGCTAGGGAGATGGTAGTGGACCCGGGTGTAGCTCAACATGAATTTCTAGGCACTGGGGATATCAGAAGCCCAGACTCGCGTTGGGATTCGGGTGGGACTACCTATCATTTTCCAGGTATGCCGGTTGACTACGACCTGGATGGTACAATTGACCTAGTAGTTGAGCACGCGCATTCGCTAGGGGAGTTTGGCGTGGCACTAGTGGCCAACCAGTTTATGGGCAGAATCCTTGGGTTGTCTTGGTATGACGATTGTACATGGGATCACAGGATGATCAACATGCTTTGGCAGGAGTTTGTCGGAGGAGGTACCATTGGCAGGCCACCAGACGTTGCCTTGTATGGAGCTAGGGATTCTTCGCATTTGTGTGGGGCACAAAGGACACAGAGGGGCAGAGCAGTGGTGGCATCGTTACTATCACCTAGGGAGATTCACTTCTTGGGTCCCTGAGGGAGGATTTGGAGGGGAGGTCCATTCATCAGAGGGTATGGTGATGCGATAATGGAGGTGATGATATTGGTTTGGTGTGGGCCGACACGTAAGAACACAACTCTAGGCCATCACATCCAGGGATGTGTGGGAGCATCTAGCATTGAGCAGTGGTCTACAGGTGGGCATGGAGATGCATGGTGGTGTGCTGTAGTGTGTTGGATTGCGTTGCAGAGTAGGAGTGTCTTGCATTGCATTGAGTACACACGGGGAGTGACTGGGGCAGTGACACAGGCAGGACATAGGACGGTACAGGATGGTATAGCAGTAGTTGGGCGTATCCTATGGTATACAGGGACAGGCTACGACATACAGTGGCATGCCGAGGAGTGTGGTGGTACTTGGTGCTATGCAGTGGCATATAGTGCGGCACAACGACCCCTTGGAGCGTTGCCTCCAAGGAGACTTGTGGACAGGGACATTAGGCGTACCGTTAGGTGTAGCTCAACCCGGATCGACGAGGACAAGGTTGAGCTCCTGGGGACACCATGTTCAGTGGAGATAGGTCTTTGACTGGGTTATTAGCAGATCTGAGGCAGAGAGAGGGACATCCATAGGATTACTCTTTGGTACCCCTACAGATTCTTGATCATACCCTTGGGGACCTACCCACTCATCACTCTCCAGTGTTGCTTGCGGTCGAAAAGCGTTCGGTTGTTGCCACTTGATGCTCTCTGTTAAGGCGGAGGGACATGGGAGTCCCACCCTAGGCAGTTGGATGAGACATCGTGTGTCATGGGCGAGGAGGTGACTCTCCAATTGAAACATTTGGTGGAGGCACAAGCGGACGGATAGAGGCTTGGGGATGGCATGGTTTATTGTCCAGGTAGCATAGGTTCCACTCCTAGGCTCACACTTGGGGAGTAGATTGCAAGGGAACTGCATGATGTATTTCTAGCGAGACAGTCTGAGGTGTTACAGGAGCCTGAGGGACAGTGGATGGTAGACTTCGTCTACAGGAGGGTACCCAGACTTCGAGCAGTGTTCAGGTGTATCATTAGGAGTTGGGATAGCGGATTTCACTGTGTGGTTTGGCAAGAGCAGGGCAGGTTGGAATGCGTGGGACAAATTCTTGATACTTGGGGTCCACCTATGGGATACATACAGGGGTCAAAGATGAGGGACAAATGGGTTCTAGCAGGTAGCAGCACTATGCAATGACATTCAGTGAGGAGTGGGAGTTATGAGCTCCTAGTATGGTTGGGGGATCCAGGGATCCGGTTGGTGAGTGGATCACTCCACTTTGTGATGAGCGGGGTCATGATAGGGGGTGATCTAGTTCACCATGGGTTTGACACATGGGGGATAACTGAGACCTCCACTGCATGGTGAGGCAGCCTTACCCTGTTGTTGCTCAGGGTCGAGATTAACAGTGGAGGGGTAGACATTGGCATCATGGAGATGCCTGGGAAGGATGAGCTTGGCCTTCACAAATTTTTCGCCATTAGGTCCTAGGAGAGGAGGATACAGTCCATGCACGATGGGAAGTATGTCATAGTCAGAGTGGCACAACGTCAGCATGGTGGTAGCCTTCTGAGACTAGCATGGGACCCGAGCATCACAACACTTCACAACTCAATGACCTTTAGGGATGAGCTGGCTACTACAGGGGGAGATCATGCAAATCTTCCATTGGGCTTTAACGAGTCACTAATGGAGTGGGGGACTTCATTAGCATGGTAGGCTGGTCAACAAGATAATATTAGGAGAAGCTCATGTGAGTGAGGCTTTATCTTTGCAGGGATTGGATGGTATCTTCAAGAGTTTACTCTTGGAGTGTATGGGATGGACTACTTGGTAGGGAAACTTCATGAGGAGTTGGACATAGTGCCACATTATCATGATTCCCTACTCACTCATGGTATGCAAAGGGCTTCTGGTACTTATGCCTGACAAGATAGTGAATGTAGCAAGGGGAGCTTCATGTTGGACGGGATGGCTTGGGATCTTGGTATTGAGGGATTCCTTCATTTCAGGACAGGGTAGAGGTCAGGGACTATTCAGTGGCGAATTTGGGACCCTGGCATATTTTGCAGTGACAGCGAGGATCAACAACTAGAGAGGATGCTTGTTCAGGCATTGCTTGAGGAAACACAATTTTTGGCAGGGAGGACTGTAATATCCCTAATTTTGATTTTTCATTTAATAGGATTAACGAAGTTTATTGGGGAAGTGCTAAGCATAGCACAATTTTGTAATCTAGGCATTGGAGACATTTTTGGTACATGGGACTTAGGAGAAATCGAAAATTTCAACCTTAGTGGAATGTGGGGGCCACCCCTTAAGGAATACACACCCCTTGGAGGAAAAAATTGACTCTCTGGGAAAGAGGTTGAAATATTTGGCTAAGGGACCCACAAGGAAAGGTGAGACAACAATTATAAATAGAGGGTTGAAGGTAGCATGGAGGACCTTTTGGGAGTTTGACATTTACACATTATTGCTTTAGCTGTTCAGCGAAGTCACAAGTGTTGTTTAGCACCGGAGGTTTCCAAGGGGAAATCTCACCCTTTTCTTCGATGGACCACGAGTGCTACCCTAGGGTGGTATTGTCATGACTTTGTGGAGGCTTGGGGGACCAGTCTTAGGTGGTACAACTTGCCTTAGCTTCAACCTGGATGCAGAAGAAGAGCCACGCAGTTCTTTGGTGAAGTGTGGTGCCGGAATTAGAGGCTATACCATTGCTGGGCAATTCCTTGTCCAAATTGCAGGTGAAGGAAGAGAATTTACGGGAGCAGAGAGTGCCTTTCTCAGCAGGACGGATTTCTTGGGTTGGGCCTGTGCAGATTTGTCCCAGGACTGCGCAGTCATTGGTGGAGCTGATTGTGGGGAGGCTTGAGAGAAGGACTGAGGAGCTGAGGTTGATGGGAGTCTGATCGGAGGGAATTTGAGGAGAGTTTCCAGCCCTTGGACAAGCGGAAAACACAACGTTCCTTACAGGTTATATTTTCTGGTAGTGGAGGAGGGCCAAGTATTTGGGGGTCAATTTTGGAGCTTCAAAATTAGAATAAATCCTTCTTGGGTTTTTTCTGGGTTTGTTGAGGAGAGGCCTAGATTAATTTGGCAGAATTTTCTGAGCAATCTGGAGGGCTCAAACAGGTGTCTCTTTCCAACCAGCAGTTGCCAGTAATTGGGACCATTTTGTGGGTTTTCTGGTGGGAACGATTGGGACCAATTCGTTTCTGGGTCCCGTGGGAAAAATTAAGAGGAAGTGACAACGACAATTTCAGGCCTGACGCAGGCAGAAGCAGAACTTACAAAAACCCAATAATCACCCTGCGGATCCCCTTTAAACTATAACCCGACTGTTTTCCTTTTTACCGAAATACACTGAAAAACAAGCCGAAACAATGAATATTTACCTTTTTAATATTGGCGCGCTTATCGTACACTGGAAGTCAATGCATTGATCCTCGGTGACCGTTGATCTGGATTTGTGAGATCTGACGGTCGTCAGAGATTTCGGGTGGAATAATAGACCGGGGTTTAACTGCTCGATATACAATTTTCTCCCCCTCCTTTGCTACGTGTCAACGTTTCAATGGGATCGGATGCCAGACCTTCAAAACCACTTACAACTTTTAACGCGCCCGATAACCATTCAGTGTAGCGAGACCGCTTGGCGATCCAACGGTCGCGGTTGATCGCGATCCAACGGTTGCGATTTAATCGCCTGATCGCAAGTCGCAATGTCCAATTACTAGGCTCCTTATGCTTCAAAGCGCCGATCTGATATCGGTCTTACAGACCCGATATGGTATAGATCCTCGCCTATAAATGTTTCAAGTCCAGATTCCAAATCCGACTATGTTTTGCGCTCATTTTTAGTGTAAACTGGGTTTTACACTTGCGAGGCCGAAGCTACATAATAAACTCCGCCGACCCGATAAAAGTGATCCGACGATCAGGATTTAAGCGGATCAAATAATGAAATTTATGGAAAAGGCCTCTGACTTCTATAAAACCCGCGATTTCAACATAAAACACAAAACAACAAAGGAAATAACACTCTGTTGAATACAAAGGATCTGACAGCATACAAGGGTTTCCACATACTGATAATCAATCATACACACAATATTATTCATTCATAATAAAATACTTACAGAGTCTCAGCCTTGGGCCTGATTACAAAAATGAAAGACCTCTGTCTCAAAACCCAATCCACACACTATTCCTGCTCTCGCTCCACTCAATCCTCTCCTCAATCCTCTGTCTTTTCATTACATTTTTCCTTCCTTTATCAGTTGGATATCACTCTAACTGTGTCTAACAAATCAATCCCTATTTTTAATAAATCTAACAACGAAACTTCTAATTCCTAGCTCTACCTCACACCTATCCTAACAACTTATATTTGAACCTAAAATAAGACAATTTCTAACTTATTACAATAATGAAATACAACTCATTTCTTGAGAGATCAAACCCTCTCAATAAAACTGCCTTTTGACCAATCAGGTCAATGAAATTCAACTTGTTTAGCCACAAAATGTGAACAAACTTTCACATTGCTGGCTAAGTCCGGATGCTCCTGCATCAGACTCCTGGGGAAGAAAAGAATCGTCCTTCAAACTTTCAGGACTTACTCCATACTTCTGTAATTCTGCTGTTGTCAACCAACTAGCATCCTCCTCTGGTTCTTTTGGATACTCTTTTCTCCAAAACAACTTCCACTTCCTTCTTAGCTGTCTTTGGCATTTGTTCTTCCCAGTTCACAGTTTGAACTTCATCTCCTGTAGTTTCCTCTTGCAGCTCTGTCTCTGCTTCTTTGTATGGATACAATTCTGCAACATTGAAGATAGGTGATTTTCCAATCCCTTCTGGCAACTCAATTTCATAAGCATTACTTGAAAACTTTCTTTTAATTCAACATGGTCCTATCTTTTTCATTTTTAGTTTATTGTAAGTCGTAGCAGGAAATCTTTATTTTCTCAAATACACCATCACTAAATCTCCCACTTGGAATTCTTTCTCTCTTCTTTTCATATCCACCCTCTGTTTGTATTTGCTGCTGCTTTCCTGCAATCTGCCTTTGACTTCTTCCTGTAGTCTCTGCATCTGTTCTGCAAACTCTTCAGCTTTTGCACTTCTTGTTTCCTGTTTACCCAAATTTCTGAGCTCATACACACCTCTTGGATTCATTCCAAAAACAATCTGAAATAGATTCATTCCAGTACTTCGGTTTGGAGTATCGTTATAAGCAAATTCAGCCTGAGCTAGTGCTAAATCCCACTGCTTAAGATTTTGATACACTAAACTTCTCAATATGTTTCCCAAGCTCCTGTTTACTACTTCGGTCTGTCCATCTACTAAACTAAAACTGAGGTTAGCTCCCAATTTCTTTCAAAGAGTTCTCCAAAAATGCCCTACAAACTTTTTATCTCTATCAGATACAATACTTACAGGCAAACCATGTAATCTTACAATTTCTGTAAAAAATAGATTAGCTATATGTGTTGCATCACTAGTCTTCTTACAAGCAATGAAATGTGCCATCTTGGGAAATCTATCTACTACAACATAAATGGAATCATTCTCTCTCTGAGTTTTAGGTAAACCCAAAACAAAATCCATGCTAATTGCATCCCATGATCGGTCTGGTATTGGTAATGGTTGGTACAATCCTGTGTTCTGACTCCTTCCTTTAGCATGCTGATATATTCGGCATTTCTCAACAAATTTCTTAACATTCACCTGAGCAAAGGTTTTATCTTGTGCAAAGTGACCAGATAATCCTCCACTATGTTTCTCCTTTATTATGTTTTCCCTCATGGAGCATTTGGGAATACACAATTTGTTGCTTTTAAACAATAGGCCTCCTTGAATGAGGTAGTCCAACCACTGACTTCTATTATGACTCATTGGATTTTGAACTGTTGTATAGATATCTTTGAAATTTGCATCATCCTTGTACATTCAATCATTTTCTCAAATCCTACAACACCCACTTTGAATTCTTGCACATTATAACTTACCCTGGTCAATGCATCTGCTACTTTATTTGACTTACCACTCTTGTGCTTTATTACAAAAGTAAAGCTTTGCAGAAATTCTACCCACTTGGCATGTTTCTGATTCAACTTCGGCTGGTTATTGATGAACTGTAAGGCATGATTGTCTGAATACAATATGAATTCCTTTGGCAACAAATAATGTCTCCATTTTTTCAAGGCTTGAACAATAGCATAAAAATCTTTATCACAAGAAGAATACTTCTTCTTAGCTTCATTCAATTTCTCACTAAAGTATGCTATGGGTCTTTGTTCTTGACTCAAAATTGCGCCAACTGCAACTCCACTAGCATTTGTTTCTACTTGAAAGACTTTTGCAAAATCAGGCAAAGCTAAAATTGGTTTCTCTGTGATTTTCTTTTTCAGCAAATTAAAATTTCTGTCCGCTGCTTCTGTCCACTTGAATGGCTGATTGATATCCTTAATTGTTTCAAGAATTGGTGCACAAATCTGACTAAAGCCTTTGATAAACTTTCTGTAAAAACTTGCAAGACCATGGAAACTTCTTACCTCAAATATATTTTTGGGAGTAGGCCAGTTCCAAATTGCTTGGACTTTCTCTCGATCAATCTTCAAGCCTTCTTTAGAAACTACAAATCCCAAGTAAACCAGTTCTTCTTTCATGAAACTGCATTTCATCAAATTTATCAGTAGTAGTTGTTGTTGTTGTTTTTTTTTTTGTTCTTTCCTTCTCCTTCAGAGTTCTTAGGACCAACTTAAGATGCTCTAGATGTTCTTCTTTACTTTTACTAAAAACTAGAATATCATCAAGATAAACAATAACAAACTTGCGTGCATACTCCTTCAAGACTTCATTCATTAATCTCATGAATGTGCTAGGTGCATTAGTGAGTCGGAAAGGCATCACTAACCACTCATACAACCCACTGTTTGTTTTAAATGCAGTCTTCCACTCATCGCCTTCTCGGATCCTTATTTGATGATATCCACTCTTCAAATCTATTCTAATAAAGTATTTTGATCCACTTAAACAGTCAATTAAATCATCCATCCGTGGCAACGAAAATCTGTACCTGATTGTGATCTTGTTGATGGCTCTGGAATCTGTGCACATGCGCCATTCTCCTCCTTTCTTTGGACTGATTACTATTGGTACAACACATGGACTAAGACTTTCTTTGATTAGCCCCTTATCCATCGGCTCCTGCACTTGTCTTCCAACTTCTGCCTTCTCTTGAGGAGTTAATCTGTATGCTGCTTTGTTTGGCAAACTTGCTCCTGGTATTAGATCAATATGATGACTAATACTCCTGATTGGTGGCAATGCATTTGGCAACTCATCCACAATAATATCAGCAAAATCATCGAACAACATTTTAACTTCTTCAGGCAAATCATCCAAGTTTGTGGAAGTCAAAATTACCTTTGGTCTTCCCACAATAGCAAAATGCAACTCGTTCTTCACTCCTTCCTGTAGCAGCGCCTTCCCACTTATCAGCATAATACTACTTCCAGGTGTTCCTTTGTCAGCATTGTCCTTCAATGGCAGCAATGTATGTTTAGTTCCATCTTTCTCCAGAGTATAAGTGTTTATCCTTCCATCATGAATAGCTTTTCGATCAAATTGCCACGGTCTCCCTAGCAATACATGGCATACATCCATGGGCATTACATCACATAATATCACATCTTTATACGTACCAATTTGTATCTCCAATTTGCATTGTTCAGTCACAATAATCTGATGTCCCTTCTGTAACCATGATACCTTGTAAGGAGTAGGGTGCATTGTCTTTGCTAATTTGAGCTTGTCCACCATCTCTGTAGAAACAAGACTGTCAGTGCTTCCACTGTCAATTATTACTTTACAACACTTACCTTTGGATTTACAGATAGTTCTAAACAAATTCTTCCTTTGTGCTCGTTCTCCAATCTCTTGCTCTGCTCTAAGCAAAGTCCTTCTCAATAACAGTGATTCACCTTCTTCAGGGGGTTCTTCCTTTTCCATAAGTTGAGGTGGTTCTGGCTTTGCCTCAGCCACATTCACATTCCTCTGACTTGTTGGTTTATTATGAGGACAGTCCCATGACATATGTCCCCATTCTCCAGATGTATAACATTGAACATCTCTTCCTCGCCCTCTTCCTCTGGGCACAAATCTTTCTGTGTTAACTTCTCCCCTCTCTGGTGGTCTGCTACTTGAGCTTCCTGCTTCATGCTGATGCTGTTGTCCCCATGGTCTAGTAGTTCCTCTACCTCTTACTGAGCTTTTTCCTTTATTCCTCTGAGTCTGTTTTCTCAACATCTTCTCTTCTGCCTTCAAACCTGCTTGATAGGCTTCTTCGATAGTCTTTAGACTCAACAAGCTAATCTCATCCTGGATGTCATACCTTAAGCCATTGATATATCTAGCTACCTTCTCCATGTCATCTTCTGCATGTCCTGCTCTAATACGCAATCTATAAAACTCTTCTGTGTATTCTTTAACAGACATTCCTTTTTGCCTTAAATTTTGCAATTGCTTAAAAAGATTTAACTCATAGTCTTTAAGCATAAATTTGGCTCTCATTTTACTTACCATTTTATCCCATTGCTTGATCTTGGACTTTCGCCAACATCTTGATAACTTTGGTAGTTTCATTGTCTTCGTCTCCTTCCTCAGGAGATTCTTTTGAAGAGCTCTCATCTCCTTCATCAGGTGCTCTTCTTTGGGCAGTCTCAATTGTCTCCATTCTCGTACGCAGACCTTGGATCTCCTCCAACAACACTGCATTTGCTTCAGGTCTTCCTCGACCAATGCCAGCTCCTCTCCTTGGCGGCATTTTTGCTACAAACAACCCTTTCTTCTGCTTTGATACCACAAATGACGCAGGCAGAAGCAAAACTTACAAAAACCCAATAATCACCCCGCGGATCCCCTTTCAACTATAACCCGATTGTTTTCCTTTTTACCGAAATACACTGAAAAACAAGCCGAAACAATGAATATTTACCTTTTTAATATTGGCACGCTTATTGTACACCGGAAGTCAACACATTGATCCTCGGTGCCCGTTGGTTTGAATCTGGGAGATCTGACGGTCGTTGGAGATTTCAGGTGGAACAATAGTCCGGGGTTTAACCGCCCGATATACGGTTTTCGCCCCCTCCTCCTTTGCTACGTGTCAATGTTTCAATGGGATCAGATGCCAGATCTTCAAAACCACTTACAACTTTTAATGCGCCCGATAACCATTCACTGTAGCGAGACTGTCGGATATTTCGGGTGGAACAATAGACCAGGGTTTAATTGCCCGATATATGGTTTTCTCCCCCTCCTCCTTTGCTACGTGTCAACGTTTCAATGGGATCGGATGCCAGACCTTCAAAACCACTTACAACTTTTAATGCGCCCGATAACCATTCACTGTAGCGAGACCGCTTGCCGATCCAATGGTCGCGGTTGATCGCGATCCAATGGTTGCGATTTAATCGCCCGATCGCAAGTCGCAATGTCTAATTGCCAGGCTCCTTATGCTTCAAAGTGCCAATCCGATATCGGTCTTACGGATCCGATATGGTATAGATCCTCGCCTATAAATGTTTCAAGTCCGGATTCCAAATCCGACTATGTTTTGCGCTCATTTTTATTGTAAACTGGGTTTTACACTTGCGGGGCCGAAACTACATAATAAACTCCGCTGACCCGATAAAAGTGATTTGACGGTCAGGATTTAAGCGGATCAAACAATGAGATTTATAGAAAAGGCCTCAAACTTCTATAAAACCCACGATTTCGACATGAAACACAGAACAACAAAGGAAATAACACTCTGTCGAATACAAAGGATCTGACAGCGTACAAGGGTTTCCATAGACTAATAATCAGCGTACAAGGGTTTCCATAGACTGATAATCAATCATATACACAATATTATTCATTCATAATAAAATACTTATAGAGTCTCGGCCTTGAGCCTGATTACAAAAATGAAAGACCTCTGTGTCAAAAACCCAATCCACACACTATTCCTGCTCTCGCTCCACTCAATCCTCTGTCTTTCCATTACATTTTTCCTTCCTTTATCAATCAGATAGCACTCTAACTGTGTCTAACAAATCAATCCCTATTTTTAATAAATCTAACAACAAATCTTCTAATTCCTAGCTCTACCTCACACCTATGCTAACAACTTATCTTTGAACCTAAATAAGACAATTTCTAACTTCTTACAATAATGAAATACAACTCATTTCTTGAGAGATCTAATCCTCTCAGTAAAACTGCCTTTTGACCAATCAGACCAATGAAATTCAACTTGTTTAGCCACAACATGTGTACAAACTTTCACATTGCTGGCTAAGTTCGGATGCTCCTGCATCAGACTCCCGGGGAAGAAAAGAATCGTCCTTCAAACTTTCAAGGCTTACTCTAGACTTCTGTAATTCTGCTGTTGTCAACCAGCTAGCATCTTCCACTGGTTGTCCTTTCCATTTGACTAGATATTGGAAATAAGTCTGTCCTCTGGTTCTTTTGGATACTCTTTTATCCAAAACAGCTTCCACTTCCTTCTTCGCTGTCTTTGGCATTTGTTCTTCTTAGTTCACAGTTTGAACTTCATCTCTTGTAGTTTCCTCCTGCAGCTCTGTCTCTGCTTCTTTGTATGGATACAAATCGGCAACATTGAAGATAGGTGATATTCCAATCCCTTCTGGCAACTCAATTTCATAAGCATTACTTGAAAACTTTCTTTTAATTCCACATGGTCCTATCTTTTTCATTTTCAGTTTATTGTAAGTCGTAGCAGGAAATCTTTCTTTTCTCAAATACACCATCACTAAATCTCCCTCTTGGAATTCTTTCTCTCTTCTTTTCATATCTACTCTCTGTTTGTATTTGCTGCTGCTTTCCTGCAATCTGCCTTTGACTTCTTCCTGTAGTTTCTGCATCTGTTCTGCAAACTCTTCAGCTTTTGCACTTCTTGTCTCCTGTTTACCCAACTTTCTGAGCTCATACACACCTTTTGGATTCATTCCAAAAACAATCTGAAATGGACTCATTCCAGTACTTCGATTTGGAGTATCGGTATAAGCAAATTCAGCCTGAGCTAGTGCTAAATCCCACTGCTTAGGATTTTGATACACTAAACTTCTCAATATGTTTCCCAAGCTCCTGTTTACTACTTCGGTCTGTCCATTTGTTTGAGGATGGTATGCTGAACTAAAACTGAGGTTAGCTCCCAATTTCTTCCAAAGAGTTCTCCAAAAATGCCCTACAAACTTTGCATCTCTATCAGATACAATACTTACAGGCAATCCATGTAATCTTACAATTTCTGAAAAAAATAGATTAGCTATATGTGTTGCATCACTAGTCTTCTTACAAGCAATGAAATGTGCCATCTTGGGAAATCTATCTACTACAACATAAATGGAATCATCCCCTCTCTGAGTTTTAGGTAAACCCAAAACAAAATGCATGCTAACTGCATCCCACGGTCGGTCTGGTATTGGCAATGGCTGGTAGCCTGGTACAATCCTGTATTCTGACTCCTTCCTTTAGCATGCCGACATATCCTGCATTTCTCAACAAATTTCTTAACATTCACTTGAGCAAAGGTTTTATCTTGTCCAAAGTGACCAGATAATCCTCCACTATGTTTCTCTTTTATTATGTTTTCCCTCATGGAGTATTTGGGAATACACAACTTCTTGCTTTTAAACAATAGGCCTCTTTGAATGAGGTAGTCCAACCACTGACTTCTGTTATGACTCATTGGATTCTGAATTGTTGTATAGATATCTTTGAAATTTGCATCATCCTTGTACATTTCAATCATTTCCTCAAATCCTACAACACCCACTTTGAATTCTTGCACAATAAAACTTACCCTGCTCAATGCATCTGCTACTTTATTTGACTTAACACTCTTGTGCTTTATTACAAAAGTAAAGCTTTGCAGAAATTCTACCTGCTTGGCATGTTTCTGATTCAGCTTCGGCTGGTTATTGATGAACTGTAAGGCATGATTGTTTGAATACAATATGAATTCCTTTGGCAGCAAATAATGTCTCCATTTTTTCAAGGCTTAAACAATAGCACACAACTCTTTATCATAAGAAGAATACTTCTTCTTAGCTTCATTCAATTTCTCACTAAAGTATGCTATTGGTCTTTGTTCCTGACTCAAAACTGCGCCAACTGCAACTCCACTAGCATCTGTTTCTACTTGAAAGACTTTTTCAAAATCAGGCAAAGCTAAAATTGGTTCCTCTGTGATTTTCTTCTTCAGCAAATTAAAATCTCTGTCTGCTACTTCTGTCCACTTGAATGGCTGATTGATATCCTTGCTTGTTTCAAGAATTGGTGCACAAATCTGACTAAAACCTTTGATAAACTTCCTTTAAAAACTTGCAAGACCATGGAAGCTTCTTACCTCAAATATATTTTTGGGAGTAGGTTAGTTCCAAATTGCTTGGACTTTCTCTGGATCCATCTTCAAGCCTTCTTTAGAAACTACAAATCCCAAGTAAACCAGTTCTTCTTTCATGAAACCGCATTTCTTCAGATTTATCTGTAGGTTTTTTTTTTTTTTGCTTGCAGAGTTCTTTGGACCAACTTAAGATGCTCTAGATGTTCTTCTTTACTTTTACTAAAAACTAGAATATCATCAAGATAAACAATAACAAACTTGCCTGCATACTCCTTCAAGACTTCATTCATTAATCTCATGAATGTGCTAGGTGCATTAGTGAGTCCAAAAGGCATCACTAACCACTCATACAGCCCACTGTTTGTTTTAAATGCAGTCTTCCACTCATCGCCTTCTCGGATTCTTATTTGATGATATCCACTCTTCAAATCTATTTTAGTAAAGTATTTTGATCCTCTCAAACAGTCCATTAAATCATACATGCGTGGCAAAGGAAATCTGTACCTGATTGTGATCTTGTCGATGGCTCTGGAATCTGTGCATATGCGCCATTCTCCTCCTTTCTTTGGACTGAGTACTGTTGGTACAACACATGGACTAAGACTTTCTCTGATTAGCCCCTTATCCATCGGCTCCTGCACTTGTCTTCCAACTTTTGCGTTTTCTTGAGGAGTTAATCTGTATGCTGCTTTGTTTGGCAAACTTGCTTCTGGTATTAGATCAATATGATGACTAATACTATTGATTGGTGGCAATGCATTTGGCAACTCATCCACAATAATATCAGCAAAATCATCTAACAACATTTTAACTTTTTCAGGCAAATCATCCAAGTTTGTGGAAGTCAAAATTACCTTTGGCTTTCCCACAATAGCAAAATGCAACTCCTCGTTCTTCACTGCTTTCTGTAGCAGCTCCTTCCCACTTATCAGCATAATACTACTTCCAGGTGTTCCTTTGTCAACATCGTCCTTCAATGGCAGCAATGTATGTTTAGTTCCATCCTTCTCCAGAGTATAAGTGTTTCTCCTTCCATCATGAATAGCTTTTTGATCAAATTGCCATGGTCTTCCCAGCAATACATGGCATACATCCATGGGTATTACATCACATAATATCACATCTTTATACGTACCAATTTGTATCTCCACCTTGCATTGTTCAGTCACAATAATCTGATGTCCCTTCTGTAACCATGATACCTTGTAAGGAGTAGGGTGCATGGTCTTTGCTAATCTGAGCTTGTCCACCATCTCTGTAGAAACAAGATTGTCAATGCTTCCACTGTCAATTATTACTTTACAACACTTACCTTTGGATTTACAGGTAGTTCTAAACAAATTCTTCCTCTGTGTTGGTTCTCTAATCTCCTGCTCTGCCCTAAGCAAAGTCCTTCTCAATAACAGTGATTCACCTTCTTCAGGGGGTTCTTCCTTTTCCATAAGTCGAGGTGGTTCTGGCTTTGCCTCAGCCACATTCACATTCCTCTCACTTGCTGGTTTATTATGAGGACAGTCCCATGACATATGTCCCCATTCTCCACATGTATAACATCGAACATCTCTTCCTTGCCCTCTTCCTCTGGGCACAAATCTTCCTCTGTTAACTTCTCCACTCTGTGGTTGTCTGCTACTTGAGCTTCCTGCTTCATGCTGACGCTGTTGTCCCCTTGGTCTGGTAGTTCCTCTACCTCTTACTGAGCTTCTTCCTTTATTCCTCTGAGTTTGTTTTCTTAACATCTTCTCTTCTGCCTTCAAACCTGCATGATAGGCTTCTTTAATAGTCTTTAGACTCAACAAGCTAATCTCATCTTGGATGTCATACCTTAAGCCATTGATATATCTAGCTACCTTCTCCATGTCATCTTCTGCATGTCCTGCTCTAATACTCAATCTATAAAACTCTTCTGTGTATTCTTTAACAAACATTCCTTTTTGCCTTAAATTTTGCAATTGCTTAAAAAGATTTAACTGATAGTCTTTAGGCATAAATTTGGCTTTCATTTTACTTACCATTTTATCCCATTGCTTGATCTTGGACTTTCCTTTCCTCGCTCTAGATGTCTGCAGTTCATCTCACCAAATAGCTGCATGACCCTTCAATCTAGTAACTGCGAATTTCACCTTCTTTTTGTCATTAGTTTCCTCTTCATAGTCAAAATATTTGTCCAATGAATTGATCCAATCCATTAGCTCTTCTGTATTGAGACTCCCTTCATACATAGGAATTTCCATCTTTGCTTTTCCTCCTACTTTCGCCAACATCTTGATAACTTTGGTAGTTTCATTGTCTTCGTCTCCTTCCTCCTCAGGGATTCTTCTGAAGAGCTCTCATCTCCTTCATCAGGCGCTCTTCTCTGGGCAGTCTCAATTGTCTCCATTCTCGTACGCAGACTCCGGATCTCCTCTATCAGGACTGCATTTGCTTTAGGTCTTCCTCGACCAATGCTAGCTCCTCTCCTTGGCAACATTTTTGCTGCAAACAACCCTTTCTTTTGCTCTGATACCACAAATGACGCAGGCGGAAGCAAAAATTACAAAAACCCAATAATCACCCTGCGGATCCCCTTTAAACTATAACCTGACTGTTTTCCTTTTTATCGAAATACACTGAAAAACAAGCCGAAACAATGAATATTTACCTTTTTAATATTGGCGCGCTTATTGTACACCGGAAGTCAACACATCGATCCTCAGTGACCATTGATCTGGATCTGTGAGATCCGACGGTCGTCGGAGATTTCGGGTGGAACAATAGACCGTGGTTTAACCACCCGATATATGGTTTTCTCCCCCTCCTCCTTTGCTATGTGTCAACGTTTCAATGGGATCGGATCCCAGACCTTCAAAACCACTTACAACTTTTAACGCGCTCGATAACCATTCACTGTAGCGAGACCGCTTGGCGATCCAACGGTCGCGGTTGATCGCGATCCAACGGTTGCGATTTAATCGCCCAATCGCAAGTCGCAATGTCCAATTGCCAGGCTCCTTATGCTTCAAAGTGCCGATCCGATATCGGTCTTACGGACCCGATATGGTATAGATCCTCGCCTATAAATGTTTCAAGTCCGGATTCCAAATCCGACTATGTTTTGCGCTCATTTTTAGTGTAAACTGGGTTTTACACTTGCGGGGCCGAAACTACATAATAAACTCCGCCGACCCGATAAAGGTGATCCAACGGTCAAGATTTAAGCGGATCAAACAATGAGATTTATAAAAAAGGCCTCGGACTTCTATAAAACCTGCGATTTTGACATGAAACACAGAACAAGGAAGGAAATAACACTCTGCCGAATACAAAGGATCTGACAATGTACAAGGGTTTTCACAAATTGATAATCAATCATACACACAATATTATTCATTCATAATAAAATACTTACAGAGTCTCAGCTTTGGGCCTGATTACAAAAATGAAAGACCTCTGCCTCAAAAACCCAATCCACACACTATTCCTGCTCTTGCTCCACTCAATCCTCTCCTCAATCCTCTGTATTTTCATTACATTTTTCCTTCCTTTATCAATCGGATATCACTCTAACTGTTTCTAACAAATCAATCCCTATTTTTAATAAATCTAACAACAAATCTTCTAATTCCTAGCTCTATCTCACACCTACGCTAACAACTTATCTTTGAACCTAAAATAAAACAATTTTTAACTTATTACAATAATGAAATACAACTCATTTCTTGAGAGATCAAACCCTCTCAGTAAAACTGCCTTTTGACCAATCAGGTCAATGAAATTCAACTTGTTTAGTCACAACATGTGAACAAACTTTCACATTGCTGGCTAAGTCTGGATGCTCCTGCATCAAGGCCAATCTGGGCATTCCAATAGGGGATTCAAACCATTTTTAGATAGCAGCGGTGGCATAATTTCTTGGCAGCGCAAAGGCAGTTTGGGGGTCGAAACTTCTACTCAATGGGGGCATCTTTCTCACCTTGGGTTTGCTTCCACTTGCTTATGCAAGCCCAAGCACTTGTTCCTTATTATTGTACTCCCATTTATTCCAAATTTTTAATAAAATGGCTTAGCTGTTGTGCCAAAATTTGTATTGGGTGTTTGAGTGCCTTGTGTGTTAAAATTTTGGTCGTTTTCTAGTTCCGCTTCAGTTATTCATTGCATAATTCCATTAGGAATATTACATCCCAAGGGTTGTTCTATATAGACTTCGTCATCAATTGTGCCATTCAGGAATGCAGTTTTGACATCCATTTGGTGGATGTTCCATCCCTTCGATGCTGCCAAAGAGACCAACGAACGAATAGTTGTATACCTTGTTGTTGGAGCAAATGTCTCTTAATAGTCGATGCCTTCCTGTTGCGAGAATCCCCTAGCGACAAATCTTGCCTTATATGTATCAATACTTCCATCTGCTGCATGTTTGATCTTGTAGAGCCACTTGGAAGTTACCACAAATTTGTCTTCAGGCCTAGGTACGATCTCCCAAACTCCATTCTTCATTATAGATTAATATTCTTCATTCATGGCATCCTTCCATTCTTGGTGATTGACAACTTCAAAAGTGGATGGCTCTGCTTCTATTAGTTTTTTCATGTAGGCTGCATACCCAAAATATCATTTGGGCTTCTTGCTTTCCCTGAATGTACCTTGAGTTGCTCCATGACCTTCTGCATCTAGAAGTGTAGACTTCAACCAATTAGGTCTTTTTCTAGTTTCGAGGATAACCATAGGTTGTATAGGTTCACAGGGACCTTCATCTTCATGGTTTGATTCTTCTTCTTCCCTAGTAACTTCTTCTTCGAATACCGAAAGTTCTTCATCATCAGAGTCCATAGGGAGATCCTTTGATTTCTTGAATGCAATACTTTCGTCAAATATCACATCTCCACTGACTTCTATTCGATGTCCTTCCTTTATGTAGATCCTATAGGCCTTAGAAGAGTTATTGTAGCCCCAAAATGTTCTCTTCATGCCAGATGGATCCAACTTCTTTCTTTTGTCCTTAGGTATATGAATATAGACAGGACAACCAAAAATTCAAAGATGATCTACGATTGGTTTCTTCCCAGTGAACACTTCTTCGGGAGTCTTGTTATCTAGTGACCTGTGGGGACTTCGATTTTGTATGTATACAACTGTCTTTGTAGCTTCAACCCATAGGAATTTCGGTAAATCTTGATCATGTAATGCCACTTTTACACTTTCTTCAATGGATCGATTCTTTTTGCAACTCCATTTTGGTCGGGATTATATGGGACTATTAACTCCCTCTTAATCCCAGACTCCTTACAGAAGTCTATGATTTCCTTGGATGTGTATTCTCCTCCATTATCAGAGCTTAATATCTTGATTCTTCTTTCTGTAAGGTTTTCTACTACAACTTTGAATTCTTGAAATTTGGTAAATACTTCATCCTTGGATTTCATTAAGTAAACCCAAGTTTTCCTTGAATGGTCATGTATAAATGTTACCTCCAAGTGATTTAGGAGTCAGTGGACCACAAAGATCAGAATGAATAAGATCCAAGATTTCTTTCGACCTTGAAACACTACGTCCAAATGGTCTCTTGGTGTTTTTACCCAATGCACATCCCTTGCATACTCCTTCGCGATCTTCTTTCAGTTTGGGGATTCCATCTACTATTTAATTTAGTGTTGGAAGGATTTTGAAATGGAGATCACTGAATCTTCTATGCCAAAGTTCACATGCGTTGATTTCAATATGAACTAAAGCTTGAGCAATGGGAGATAGCAACCTATAAAGTCTTCCTTCACGAATCCCAATCACTCTAGCATTTTCTATGCTTGAATTTTTACCCCATACTACAACTTTTCCATCAATGAAAGTCACTCTATCACCTTTATCTTCTAGACTTGAAATGGAAAGTAAGTTCTTATGCAAACCTGGAACAAATAGGATGTTGTTGAGATGAATATTGCCTCCATTCTCCAGCTCTATCGAGGTTGATCCAATTCCTCTCACAGGATAGCTCTTATTATCACCAAGTTCTACGGAGTAAGAAGACTTTCCTTTTGATAATGTCTTTAGTTGTTTGTGATGACCGATTATGTGTCTTGATGCTCCACTATCGATCACCCACATGTTCTCATCTTGAAATATGCCATTGAGTGTTGAGAAGAGTCGTTCGTCCTTTGTCTTGGTCACTTCCTTCTTTGGAGTAAATAGGAGATTCCATGCTTCTTTGATACCTTTCTTGAGATGACTTGCTACCTTTGAACACTTCCTTAGAAACTTCTTCCATGTAGTAGAGATTTTCATAATGCTCTTAGCCAATCTTAGCTCTGATACCATGTTGAGAAATCTATAGGGCAATGAATAGAGTGATTTATCTTTTATTGATTATTGCTTGTGATGTCTTTTTACTTTTCTTACTTATTTAGCTTCTTTATTTATTATTATGTTTGTGTATCATCAAACAACTACCAAAACAAGAAGAATTATAACACAAAATATAGGCTGCAAGCCAGGGCCAAAACCTCTCCACTTGAGAGGAAAACCTGCAAATCTCTTCTTTTCTTATAGATTCTCCAATTGACGAATTCCAAGACCTTTAGACCAAGACCAATATCCTTCAAGACCAAGTCCAACCCTTCCGGACGATGTGCTTCCTTTGTCCAAGTCAAACCCAGTCAAATCTCTTCTAGTAGCACAACTTCGACTTCAAGCTGCAAAATTTCGGCCTCTACTGCAGGTTTGAAATTTTCGGCCTTCCTGCAGTACCACGTGTGAGTTTCTTTTGGCCTCCCAAGGCTTCCTCAGACCTTCGCTTGACTTTCTCTTCCTCTGGAGCTTGAGGATGGCTTATTGTGACCTTCTTTCACTTCCTTCATCAAGATCAAACTTGTAGAAGAAAACCCTAGACTAGCTGTAGAAACCAGGGAAAATTTTAAGAACCCCCCCTAAATTTATAAATATAATAAATGGGCGAATCTCCATGGTATATAGGAAAGATGGAAGGCGATTTTATCAATAATATAATATGTATACATAATTTTTTGGCGAATCTCTCACCAGGCATGGCGAATATTTTACTCAATTATAAAATCATATTTTACTCAATTATAAAATCTTGTAAGATCTTGGCGAGTCTTTCACTAAATAATATAACTTTGTAAAGTCCTAGTGAATCTTAGCATAGGCTACATGCTGGTTTAATTCCCCCATTTAAATAGGCTACATTCCAGGTGAATACCATGGGTCAATACCATGTGCCATTTTTATTTTTATTAATTCTAATATTAGGGTTAATAATGGTTTTTTGCATGGTATTAATAACAATCTAGTCCATGGTATTTGTCCCATAGTATTTTGGCCATAGGTTTCAACTTTCACCTAAATATAACCCATTTTTTGAGTGTTCGTAAATATAAGGTGACTTATGGAGTAAATATAAAAAAATGTTTTATTTGTTTACCATACCTCTCGTTTATTTATATTTTTACTAATATACCATACCTATTTTACAAATATGGTATTTGGCCCATAGGATTCACTTAAATAAAACCTCTTTCTTGAGCCTTCATAAATAGAACGAGGGTTATGGACTAAATATAAAAAGAGGTTTTATTTATTTACGATACGTCTAGTTTATTTATATTTTTATTTATTTACCATACCGTTTGAGTAAGTATAAAAAGACGTTTTATTTATTTACCATACCTCCACTTTACTTATATTTTTATTTGTTTACACCGTTACATGTATATAAGGTGACTTATGGAGTAAATATAAAAAATGTTTCATTTATTTACCATACCTCTCATTTATTTATATTTTTATTAATTTACCATACCTCTTTTATAAATATGGTATTTGTCCCATAGGATTCACTTAAATAAAACCTATTCTTGAAAATGGGCGAATGAAATGTTGTAAGTCCTAATTTCAAGGGCTAAATTTACCTTTTTTACCCTCTCCCTTAAAATAAGGTGGGCTATTTGAGGTGATTTGTAAAAATGTACTATGATACAAAATATTCGCCCACTAAAAATTTAAAACCCCTTAATTTCGCCAAAGGGCGAACATTCGCCCCTAAAATTATCCTTGGTAGAAACCCTAGCATTGCTTCCCACGTGTGAGAGAGAAATAACCCAAAAATAAGTCTCCTTCGTCCTCTTCCTTCTTCGCTGCCTTTTTCTTCTTCCTCCTTCGCTTGATTGAGTAAGTGATGAACGTCTTCCAAGGAGGTCGAGTTTCCTCCTTTATATAGGCTTCTCAAGGTGGACATAGCTCCTTAATTTAGGCTGACTTGCCAGCTGCTAGGCCGACTTGGTCTTGAAGGGTATTTTGACACTTTTAAGGACAAAACTATGTTTCTTTACAATTTACAATGTGCCCGATGGGGTATTCAACTTATGACAATGACTCTTTTGACTTCTTAACTTAGGACAAAAGGCACTTAATGGGTGCTTGACCTATAAAATAAAAGGCCTTGAGCATGAAACCCATGCTAAATAATAATAATAATAATAATTTTTCTTTCATTT
Source organism: Pinus tabuliformis (assembly GCA_031772625.1). Classification (NCBI taxonomy): domain Eukaryota; kingdom Viridiplantae; phylum Streptophyta; class Pinopsida; order Pinales; family Pinaceae; genus Pinus; species Pinus tabuliformis. The sequence goes on from CM062820.1 coordinate 706,741,413, forward strand.
TACAATATACAAGAATCAAAAGTACATTTCATATTTTTGAAGAACAAACCTAGTTACACGTTTTTCAACAAAAGGAGGGCTTATTGATGTTGGTGTTTACTTGGAAGGTGCCATATTTGGAAAACAATCGAGTTACACAGTTAAATAACTAGCACACCTCTGTAGTGAAGAAAGTTCTCACTCCAAGCTTCTCCATAAACATCTTGAAATTCCCTTTTGCAAGGGGCCTTGTTAAGATATTGTAACTTTTTGATATGTAGTATTGTATTGAAGAGCTGCTAAACGCTTTTGGACCCTTTCTTTATGAAGTGGTACTTGATCTCAACATGCTTGGACCTCTCTTGAAACATTGGATCCTCAAAGATTTTGATACAACTCTAATCATCACAGTAAATGTTAAATCTTAGATATTAAGTTATTACATTTCTATTAGTATATTATTGTTGTATTTATTAGTTGGCTAGGCTCTTTAATGGTTGACTAGACGCTTTATTTGTAATTGTACCCTTCATATCTATATATACCAAGGAGACCTAGTTTTAGAGATCATCTCATTTGTGCATTCGTAATATTGTAAAAGGAGTTTGCACCATCGAAGAGGCTTCTCATTGATTCTTCTCTCTCATTCTCAAAGTGTGGAGCTACTTCTCTTTTTATTGTTATGCTATTTGGGTGTTTGGTGCATAACATTTGGTATTAGAGCATATGATCCTTGGGTTTGAGTCCTTTAGATTAGTTTTATTTTGAAAGTTAAATTATATAAGTCTTGCAAAAGACCACTGCATAGCATCCAGTTCAAGGGTCTGAAGAAGTCACTGTGGTAGGGTCATCTGTCATCGCACCAGGAGGGTCTTGAAGCTTAAACTCACACTGGATATGTTTTTCCACGTGAGCAAGACGAGTATCCGTTTTTTTCAAACTGTCCCGCTTCTTCCATTGATTCCTCTGGATTTCATTCAAGAAGGAGATGGTGTAGTTTCTATCTTCATGTTTTTTGTAGAGAACACAACCCAACAATTTCTTAAGCTTGTCAGTGGAGAGTGACTGACTGTAGATACTGGTTCTAGTGTGACTGGGGTTAAGAAGCCAATGGGATACCTCATCAAACACCTCAGCATTAGAAAGAGCAAGACATTCCTTAGTGACCCGGGCTTCCCACTTTCGAATATCCTTATGCTCGATAGGGGGAGTCGCTGTGTGGAAGGCTGCAACAACCACCTTGGCCTGCACCTCTGCACGTGGTTTGCGGCGCTGGTTTGGATCCCATTCACCTTGGCACCCTCAAGCAAGTGAGCCATGCGTCCAGTTGACCAGAGAGCCAAAACAAAAGCGTAAGAGCACACACCCACGACCCCACAGGTAGCTGAGAAATAACACCTCCTCCTCCACAGGTGAAACAACCTAGGCAACTAGAAAGAATCCAAACCGACTCTCCGCATTCATCATCAACACAACCCAACTCGCTGCACTGTCCAACAACCACTAACAAAGGTTCCAAAACCACAAAACACTCTTCAACAGGTGAGCAGTCCCTTCACAAGATAGGACTAAACTCAGGACCTCACCAAGCGCAAATCCCCATATACCCAAACAAATGAACCCACAAGAGAGATGACTAGGCACTTGCTTGACACAACTACCACCTCAATATTCAACAGGGCCAAAATAAAACTCAACACAGGAACGTACAACAGACAACGTTGAAGAGAGGTAATTCCCCGAAAGATGAATATTAATTGCAGAAGAAGACCGCAAGACCAAGCCCAGTCACCTATGCCCTTCGTCGCCAAGCCCTATCGAATTCTAAGAAGGCATTCAATGAACCTCACACCAGGCTGCTAATCCCCAGATTGGACAGTGCCTTCAACATGAGCCCAAAGGATGCCCTAATAAACACAAAACAAAAGAAATGCGGAGAATTTGCAGGGAAGGAGGGAAAGGATTCCTTCTCCTTGTTGGTGATAAGCCCAAGCTATCACAAATGGAATGTTGCCATACCATTCACCGGAAACAAATATAGCTGAATTGTACGATAGACCCACTTTCCCTCACCTTCCTCGGGTTGCTAAAATCTTGAAGCCTTAAATAAACGCCCGTCACCTTAACCATCTCGAGTAGGGGAATGTTAATACATAGAACCACAAGCGTGGGAAGGAGTTTCTCTTGCATGCAATCACCCTGGGAGGGGCAGGCCACACAACCCCCCACCATTAATACCCACAGACAATGGTGGTATGGAGGACTCCAATCCGAATGCCTCATTTTGATGTGTAGATCACCCTGATAGGGGAGAGTCCTTTAGATTAGTTATCTTGACATTTTTGCTATAATTTTTTTTGGGAACCTTGAGATGACATAGTGAAATACTTGAGGTAAATTTTTTAAGATTTTGGTTCACTATATTCAGGCTACATGTCATGGAAGTTAGGGTTTTTGAATACTCCTAAAACTAAACTCAAATAGGTGTTTTGGGTAAAACAATCATATGATTTAGAAAGATCCAAATTGAGTATCACTAGTTATATTGAACAAGGTATGAATCATAGTATTTTAGGTCAAACTTTTAGAAAATAATCTAAACAATTGGATATGTGATAGTCCGTACGAGTTCGTTCTTGAGAGTGTTAAAATCAACAAGTTTTGCGAAAGTTACCATAACTTTTTCTTGACATATCAGAATTTGGTCAAATGTAATGTCCCCATCGCCTAGGAGACATAAGGGTAAGGTTCTGCTAGCCTAATTAAGTTCCCGTAGGCTAGGACGAAAAACTTAATCAAGGGAACATAATTCTCCTAGGAGAAAACCTTATAAAAGCTAAGTGGAGAAAAAAGGGGCATGAGTCTTAGGCTAACAAAAAGATACTTTTAAATTATAAAGTGAGAAAACCCACTAAAGTGACTAAATTAAAATAAAGGGTAAAAGGGTAACAAAAGGGTCAAGTGAGTTATAAAAAAAGGGAAATGAGGAGTCTTTCCTCATTTTTGCATTTGATCACTTGAGAAATACATTTTGGAGAGCTCTTGGGAAAGAGACCAGGATTTTTGGAAACCTTCATTTTGGTTGCTGGCTTCGGTGTTGAAACTATACACCTTAGCTAGTAGTGGAGTGGAATCACTCAGGTTCTGATATTGCACTTCATTGTTGAAGAAGAAAAAGCCGGTGGCAGAAATGGAGTAAGTTTAAAGGTGTTATTAGTTGATTTTTTAATCTGACCTTTGGTATTCTCTATTCGCTCCAACAGGTCGAGTTTATTCATTATTTGTGACGCCATTTGCCTGAGGAGACAAGTTGATACTAGGAGGCCGAGTTTGATAAAAAAGGGGGCCGTATTTTGAGTTACATTTGGGCCGAGTTATCACTATTTTCTTGCTGGAGTTTTGGGTCGAATTTATTTACTGTTACTGGGTGGCCAGAATCTCTTTTCTTTACTGGCCAAGAGTCCTTGCATTTCTGGGAATATCATCCATTTAACATAGGCTGAGTTGTTTATATTTCAGAGGCGTTATTGAGGGGCTGAGTGCCACATTGTTGGTAGAGTTGACTGCTAGCATTTCTGAAGGGGTTGACTGATATTAAGGCTGATTTTTGAGTCTGCTCATGGAGCCTGAGTCTCTCATTGGGAGGAGGTTGAGTTGCTCATTGTGTGGAGGCCGAGTTCGGTCGCTTTCTTGAGGCTGAGTTCCCTTGATTTTGAGCTGAGTTGGTTGTTGTATGTGTGGAGACATTTCTGGCTTATGCATAGCAGATTTGGGAACTGAGTCTGTACTGTCATCCATTCTAAGGAAATATTATATTGTTGGTGCTTTTTTGAGTTATTTTCGGAGGGGGAAATAGGAGTATATTGCTGTTGCAAGCACCTCTCTGTGGCATGTACATTTCTAGTGTTAATGTAAATTGTATACTACTGTTTTGAAGTATCTTTGGTATCTATTTGGCATTATGTTTACTGGTTTAAAATATAAAATAAAAAGAATGCAACTACAGTCATACACATGCAAAATGCTTGGTGAAATACCTCAGTGACAAACCCAAACAATCTCAAAAATTTTAGTGGAAATCTTGAGATATTCCTAAGGGGGTACCTTACATCAAACCTGTGGCATTGTAGAGAAGAAATATCATTCTACCACATATCCAAATTTCAGACTCAAAAGCATAGAAATTTTTGAATTATGTCAAGTGCAAGGTTGGCTTGTAGAAAAGTTTATAAATTAGGGTTTTAAAAAGGTATGCTAGATTTTAACTCGCGTAATTTTTGATTGGATGATCTATTTAAGGTGATTCAAAAGGTGCGGTCAAGAGAAAATAATGGATAACTAAGTAAATATTATTTTTGGCAAATATGGCAAGAGGTGGTGGAAAAAATATATTGCTGCTAATCATCCAGAGAACTTATCCATGACTCTTGAAGAATGTGAAGACTCATGGAACCAAGTGCTCCAATTGAGGAACCAATTTAGTGACATTGGTGATAATATGTTGAAAAAGGTTGTTTTGGCATGTTCACAAGACATCCTTACAAGGAGAATTAAAGATAAAATGGAAAAATAGATGGATTAAAAGATGGGAAGTGGATGGATCAGAAGAGGGAAGTTAAAGATAAAATGGAAAATTTGACGGATCAAAAGATGGAACAATTACAAAATTCAATGGAAGCCATGGTTTTACATGCCCTAGATGAGAGTTTCCCTAAAAGTGGTATTGTGATGCAAGGACTTAGGAAATCATGAAAATAAGGAGAACAAAATTGTTGAACCCTAATCACATATGGGAAAGATTTTAACTCCTCATTCGTCACTTAGATATGCATTATCGATGGTTCAACTTAGGACCAAGGAACTATTTAATTCCCAAGATCGATATGTGGAAGTTTGATGGTAAATATCCTCTAACATGGATATTTCAGATGGAGCAATTCTTTGATCTTCTCAAAGTACCAACTTTACAAAAGGTAATCGTTGCATCCTTGTATTTATAACCTAATCAATTTGTTTGGTATTGACGGCTTTGTGAAAGAAAAAATAATTTCATTGTCTTGGTCCATTTTTGTGGATGAATTGATAGTGCATTATGGGGATATAAGAGCAATATATTCTTTAGTCAATTGATAAATCTTTGGCAAAGAGGTGCAATTAAAGAGCACATTCAATAATTTCAAAAGTTGAGGCTTAGAGCAAAAAACATTTGTAATATTCCTAATTAGCCATGGCTTATTAGAATATTCGATTTTGCTCAATTTTGCCTTATATAGTTATTTGTAAATAAAAAGGTGAGGAAAAGGGGACATAACTCATTTTTAGAATCAAAAGTCACTTCTTAGTAGCACAACGTTGTGACTTAAAGGGGAGCCAAGGGGGCCAAAGGACCACACAGAGATGGGGCCCACGTAGACACTTGGAGGCACTGCGCAGATGGAAAGGGAACACGTGGCAAGAGGGGATTACGTTGGAGGAGGTGAGCCTTGGGATTGGGAGAGGCCAATGCTATAAAGGAGAGAGGAGCTCCCTCATTTTGTCATTCGAGTATGAGCATTTGAGCTAGTCACTTCGACTTGGAGAACGCTGGCTGTTTAGCCTGTCTGCAGTACTGTTTAGTGCACTAAGTGTCTCCGTTCGGAGATCTCACCCTTAGCCCCGGGGGACTTCGAGTGCCTACTCGAGCAAGTTATTTTCAGCAGTCTTTTTGCAGTAGTTTTGATCTTTGGCATTGAGGTGGAGCTGAGCATTGGGAGACTGCACAGTCTTGAGAGAGAGGGACGCAGTTCTTCTGGGAGCAGTTTCGGGTTGAGGATTTGTGGAGGAGTTGAGTTGGGATATTGAGCAAGGGATCAACTCTTGCATATTGGAGGGGTTTGGTAGAGTTTCAAGCAGTATTTTGGAGGATTCTACTCAGTGGCAATGTAGAACCTTGAGGGATTGCGTGATTCCCCAAGGGGCGATTCTCGGGGGTCGGCCATTTCAAAGAAGCTTTCTGGGTTTTTCTGGGTTTTCTGAGTAGGGGAGGATTCCAGAGTTTCAGCATTTTCTGAGGAGGCGAACAACCCCAAATCCTGATTTGATTTCCAGTAGTCGCAGCAACATGGCAGTTTTCCAGCAGCATCCACACAGAGGCCATTCCTTTGTTATTTTTAGTGTATTTCTTCACTTTCCTGGTGCAAGTCGAGGTGCCATCCTTCTGATCACCTCCTGTACTCATTCCATTACTCACTATAATAAAATGGCTTAGCATTTCTCGCTGCTTTTCTCGAGTATTTGCTGATATTTTATGCTTATATTATTATATGTTACACCACTGTTATTTTTATCATTTTGAGTTTCCCGGTTATTATATTATTTGTGCGTATTTGGTTGGAGTTTACTGGGGTTTGGGGGAAAATCTCTGAAACGGGATATTACAGTGGTATCAGAGCATAGATCTGGCTTAGCCTGTGGAGCTAGCAATCTATGACACTGGGGGAAAGCCCTACATTTGTTACAGAGGTAGGAGATACAGAGACACTGGGCATAGGTTGGAGAACACCTACGAAGAGGGAGACTGTGTTCTAGTGGTGAACGCAGAACAGGAGGAGCCTGTGGTGGATGCAGGACAGGAGCAGCCTGTGGTGGACGCAGAGCAAGAGGAACCGATGGCAGATGATGACGAGAAGAAATTTTCGGACATGCTCCTCAAATCAGTGCAGGATCTGTCGAGGCAGATTGAGGTGATGGGGTAGAGATTCACGGCGGTGGAGGCTAGATAGCATGAGAGCCCACGAGTTTTCCAGGTTGGAGAGGGATCGGGTGCATCTCACCATTTGCCAGAGCAGGGTGCCACTTAGCATGATACTACTCAGCAGGTGGCCTCACATGCCCCTATACGCTCTACCATGCCCACTTTCCCAGGAGTAGATACGGGGGCCAGAGCACAGCAGGAGGCAGAGCCCGGTCATATGGACGATTATGTTGCGGAGTACCGAGCCTATGGGCAGGAGTTCAGGGATGCTCTCTCATTTAGAGACTTTGTTCAGCTCCAGCGGGATAGTAGACCCCACGACCATCATAGAGGATACCGACATTATCATGATGGAGACACCCACTGCACAACTAGTAGATTTCACTTGCCTACGTTTGATGGCTCATCAAACAGTTCGACAAAGTCCTGGGTGGAGAAGCTGGACATCTATTTCCAGCTTAACTAGATGTCGGAGACAGAGGCCATCAAGGTGGCGACATTACATTTGGATGGTGAGGCTCAGGATTGGTGGTTCCATGGGATGGTTACACTCAGCGATTCCACAACGACGACGTATGCCGAGTTCACTAGGAGATTGATGGAGAGGTTTGACCGGAGGGATCCGAAACAGCACTTTGTTGAGCTGACGAGGCTCAAACAGACAGGGATCCCAGAGACCTACATTGCGGACTTTTTGAGGGTTTTAGTGATGGTGCCAGATCTATCCACGACACGGAGGATCTACATGTATGTTGAGGGGTTAGCAGAGCCACTTCGCGGTCTAGTCAGATTCGCCAGACCAACAACCCTTTAGGATGCTATTAGCAGGGCCCGAGACTTACAGGATGTCTTACCCAGGACCCGGACACCTTACCCCCAACGACAGGCTTTTTAGCCTAAGGGGAAGGATGTGAGGATTCCACCTCCGAAGGGGAATCCAGGACGGGTACAGATTGATGATGATGCCAGGAGGGAGTTGAAGAAGAAGCGGTTGTGCTTCACCTGTCAGGAGCCGTGGGCACTAGGACATAGATGTGTTGCTGGCAAAGCACATTTTATTGAGGTCTTTTTCGAGAGCAGCAGGGAAGAGGATGAGGAGGATGATGTGGAGGTAGGAGATAGTCATGCCATGCAGGGTCCCTTGCCGCCTCCACCACCAGCAGTAGGTGGTGCAACTTTTGCACCTACCGGAGGAGCCCTTGCAGCGTTGCGAGGAGTTCCCAAGTATTTGACGCTGCACGTACGGGGGACAGTACGTGGCCAACGAGTATCAGTTTTGGTTGACAGTGGGGCCACCCACAACTTCATCGATGCACAGATGGTTGAGTGGAGAGGTATATCGACAGAGAGCTTCGATGGATTTTCAGTTTTGGTCCCAGGAGATTAGACCATGGTGTGTGCTCGTTATGTTCCAGAGTTATCAGTGACTATGGGCACCTACACACTGACTGACCACTTCTTCGTGGTCAATATTCCGGACACCAACATAGTACTGGGTGTTCAGTGGCTCATCACTCTAGGGAAGGGCACTACAGATTGGAAGGCCCTAGAGATGGAGTGGGATGATGAGGAGACAGGGAGGCATGAGAAGATACGAGGACAACACACATACCCGCCTCAGACTGTTTCAGCTCATCGGATGGAGGTAGTCTTCCAGAAGGGAGACATAGAGTGGGCAGTGGAGCTGCGTGCATCAGAGGCAGGGACTACAGGGCAGACAATGCACCCAGAGATACAGGCCATCCTTGACCAGTATGCCACAGTGTTTGGGGAGATTCCACTGGGACAGCCATCAGACCGGGTGTTTGAGCACACCATTGAGCTTGAGCAGGGCATACAGGCAGTGATTACTACCCCTTATAGGCATCCCAAGGCCTATCGGGATGAGATTGAGCGGGCCATTCAGGAGTTGCTGGCTCTTGGGCACATTCGGTCGAGCACAAGTCCTTTTGCTTCTTCCGTGGTGTTGGTGAAGAAGAAGGTCGACACATTGAGGATGTGCATTGACTACAGGGCCCTGAACAAGAAGACCCTGAAGAACAGATACCCCATACCGAGGATCGATGAGTTGATGGATGAGTTGAGAGGAGCACGGTTCTTCTCAAAGATTGATTTGAGATTTGGGTACCATCAGATTCGCGTGAGGGAGCAGGAAATTCCCAAGACCGCCTTCAAGTGTCACTATGGGCACTTTGAGTTTTTGGTGATGCCCTTCGGGCTAACGAACGCCCCAGCTACATTTCAGTCTTGCATGAATCACATCCTCCGCAGTCACTTAAGGAAGTTTGTGTTGGTGTTCTTTGATGATATCCTCATTTACAGCAGGACTTGGGAAGAGCATCTCCAGCACATTGAGACAGTATTTCACATCTTGGAGGAGCAGCAGTTCTATGCCAAGCTTTCCAAATGTGAGTTCGGGTTGACAGAGATGTTATACTTGGGACACATCATAGGAGTGGATGGAGTGAGGGTCCACGAGGAGAAGATCAGGGTCCTCAGAGATTGGTTGGAGCTGAGAAACGTGACGGAACTTCGAGGATTCATTGGCATTTGTACTTACTACGGGAAGTTCGTCAAGGGTTTCTCACAGTTTGCTGGACCCTTGACAGATTTGACGAGGAAGGGGCATTCAGTTGGTCGGATACAGCGCAGCGAGCCTTTGACAGGCTCAAGGAGGTTATGAGCAGCTGCCCAGTGCTTGTGTTGCCAAATTTTATGCAGCCATTTGTTTTGGAGTGTGATGCGTTGGGAGAGTGAATCGACGCAGTGTTGATGCAGGGAGGTCACCCTATAGCCTTTGAGAGCCGGAAGCTCCTTCCGCACGAGAGGTTGTATTTTATATACGACAAGGAGATGCTGGCCATCATGCATGCATTGGCTAATTACCGGCAGTATTTGGTGGGTAACAAGTTCAGGGTGAGGACTGATCACAACAGCCTCAAGTTTTTTTTTGGAGCAGAAGCAGCTACAGGAGAGGCAGCAGAAGTGGATCAGCAAGATCGAAGCATATGACTTTGACATTGAGTATGTCAAGGGTAAGAACAACGTGGTAGCAGATGCCCTTTCACGAAGGCCAGCCACTTTGTCTCTTATAAGCTTGGACGCAGACTGGAAGGTTCGACTCTTAGTGAAGTACTCCAAGGACATATTTGCATGAGGTTCTGGATGGGCAGGTGGCGGATGACAGGTACAGGGTGGTCGATGAGATCTACTACAGGGACCGGATCTTCTTGACTGAGGGGTCTCAGCTCAAGAAGAAGATACTTCAGGCGTCACATGATTCACCATTGGCAGGTCATCAGGGGTTTACTAAAACCTACAGGGCCATTAAAGAGGTTCTCATGGAAGGGCCTCAAGGAGAACGTACTCCAGCATGTCCGGGAGTGCGATGTTTGCCAAAGGAACAAGGGGGAGATGAACCATCCAGCAGGACTATTGTAGCCTCTTCCCATTCCGAAAGGGCAATGGGAGTGTATTTCGATGGACTTCATCACAGCGTTGCCCATGGTACAAGGCAAGGATTGCATCTTTGTCGTCGTTGACCGGCTGACAAAGTACTCACACTTTTTTGCCATATCCGCACACTACACAGCAGTGCAGGTGGCCGAGCTGTTCTTCAGAGAGATTTTCAGGTTACATGGTCTTCCCAAGACCATCACTAGTGACAACAGCGGTTTCATGGGCAGATTTTGGCAGGAGATTTTCCGGTTGGTGGGGACGGAGTTGACACCGAGTACCAGTTATCACCCATAGACGGACGGGCAGACAGAGATAGTTAACAAGTGGCTGGAGGGCTACTTGCGTAACTATGTCAGTGGGCAGCAGAGAGCATGGCTGAAGTGGCTGCATCTGGGGGAGTACTGCTACAACACTACACATCACATGTCCATCGGTATGTCACCATTCTATGCCTTGTATGGATATCATCCTTTATCTTTTGCTGACGTGATGTTTGGTGCTAGCAAGGCTCCGAGAGCCAAGATTTGGATCCAGGAGAGTCAGGATATTCTTCGAGCTCTCAAGGATAACATGGCTACAACGCAGAACCAACAGAAGCTGTATGCTGACAGGGGTCGGGTGGAGAGACAGTTTGAGGTTGGAGACTTGGTCTACCTACGATTACAGCCATACCGACAGTCGTCACTGAAGCAGAAGGGGGTTGAAAAGCTCAAGCCTCGCTTTTATGGGCCATTCAAGGTGATACGCAGGATTGGATATGTAGCATATGAGTTGGAGTTGCCCCAAGGCAGCAAGATTCATAACATTTTCCACGTATCATGCCTGAAGAAGGCGTTGGGACAGCATGTGACAGTGACAGATGAGCTACCACCCACGGATGATGAGGGGCATTTGGTGTTGCAGCCAGAGGCTATTATTGATACCAGGGAGAGGCAGCTACGAAGCAGGACAGTCCGAGAATTCTTGGTGAGGTGGAAGAATTTACCAGATGAGGATGCCACTTGGGAGAGTGAGAAAATTTTGCAGCATCCGTCACTTCAGTTGCTTGAGGACAAGCAACATTTTGCCGGGGGAGACTATAATATTCCTAATTAGCCATGGCTAATTAGAATATTCGATTTTGCTCAATTTTGCCTTCTATAGTTATTTGTAAATAAAAAGGTGAGGAAAAGGGGACATAACTCACTTTTAGAATAAAAAGTCACTTCCTAGTAGCACAATGTTGTGACTTAAAGGGGAGCCAAGGGGGCCAAAGGACCACACAGAGATGGGGCCCACGCAGACACTTGGAGGGACTGCACAGATGGAAAGGGAACACGTGGCAAGAGGGGATTACGTTGGAGGAGGTGAGCCTTGGGATTGGGAGAGGCCAATGCTATAAAGGAGAGAGGAGCCCCCTCATTTTGTCATTCGAGTATGAGCATTTGAGCTAGTCACTTCGACTTGGAGCACGCTGGCTGTTTAGCCTGTCTGTAGCACTGTTTATTGCACTGAGTGTCTCCGTTCGGAGATATCACCCTTAGCCTCGGGGGACTCCGAGTGCCTACTCAGGCAAGGTATTTTCAGCAGTCTTTTTGTAGTAGTTTTGATCTTTGGCATTGAGGTGGAGCTGAGCATTGGGAGACTGTGAGTCTTGAGAGAGAGGGACGCAGTTCTTCTGGGAGTAGTTCCGGGTTGAGGATTTGTGGAGGAGTTGAGCTGGGATATTGAGCAAGGGATCAACTCTTGCATATTGGAGGGGTTTGGCAGAGTTTCAGGCAATATTTTGGAGGATTCTACGCAGTGGCAGCGTAGGGCCTTGAGGGATTGCGTGATTCCCCAAGGGGGCGATTCTCGGGGGTCGGCCATTTCAGAAAAACTTTCTGGGTTTTCTGAGTAGGGGCGGATTCCGGAGTTTCAACATTTTTTGAGGAGGGGAACAACCCCAAATCCTCATTTGATTTCCAGTAGTAGCAGCAGCACGGCAGTTTCCCAGCAGCATCCATGCAGAGGCCATTCCTTTGTTATTCTGAGTGTATTTCTTCACTTGCCTGGTGCAAGTCGAGGTGCCATCCTTCTGATCACCTCTTGTACTCATTCCATTACTCAGTATAATAAAATGGCTTAGCATTTCTCTCTGCATTTCTCGAGTATCTGCTTATATTTCATGCTTATATTATTATATGTTACACCACTGTTATTTTTATCATTTTGAGTTTCCCGGTTATTATATTATTTGTGCGTATTTGGTTGGAGTTTACTGGGGTTTGGGGGAAAATCTCTGAAACGGGATATTACAACTTTCTAGAGGATAATTTGTTAGATCTCTTTATCGACACTTTAAAGGAGAGCATTCAACATGAGGTGTGTCTCTTGGAACCTAAATCCTTGGAGCATGCTTTAAGTGTAGCAAGGAAAAGTTGAAAGTTGATTCGTCAACTGTTGTGGATACTCCACTTCATTCTTCGTCATAATAGATCTAATAAAAATATACTGAAATATGAAATCTATAATATGAGGGTTAATTTTCCTTGGATTTTCTGGATTTATTAAACAACTGTTTTTTGCTTATGCATGCAATACATAAAATGCGAAAAATAGAGAACAAATAAAACAATCAGTCATAAACCACAATAACAACAAGATGTGACCTGGGAAACCCTTTCAGGAGAAAACCTAGCTGGAAGGTCAGACTACGTTGCTCTCCTTCTCTAAATGGAAATGGTGTAAATACAAAGGAATGAGACTTGTGGCCTATGGGCTGAGACATAACACAAATTCTCTTTGTTTTTCCCTCTCTCTATCCACTTTCAGCTATGCTTTACTATGGAACAAAAATGCACCAGAATATAATCAAACCCTTTTCCTCCTAGTGGCTCAATTATAACCCAGCTCGATAGTCAATTAGGGGTTAAATATGAACCATTCAACCTTCAAAATGAGTTATAACTCGATCCTTCTAGAGTATTTCATAGTGGCCACATGGCTAGCCCCGTTTCCATGAGTAATGGGGGCCAACATGGCATCCTCTCGAATTATGGTGGTTAAACCAATGTTACCAGACTCGGAATCGGCAATAAATCGGCGAGGCAAAAGAGCGAAGAGTTTTAATCGGATCGGGAAAAAATCGGCAAAAAATCGTTGAATTCATTAAATAAAAATATACACATATATTGAATTAAAAAAAACCATTTTTCATTAATATTGGGTAAAGGCATGTCCAAACAATGCATAATATCAATAGATGTCCAAAATATCATGAATAAATAAGTATCTCATATATGTTATGAGTCCAAACATGATCCAAAGCACTGAGTCTTGAGTCCTTAGAAGCATATGCTTCTAAAAGTTTACAAAAAAGTTAAAAACTGCATACTAATTAGAAAAAAATCAGCAACTAAGAGTCTAAGACTCTTAAGAGTGAGAACTAGAAGCGATTCCTTCCACTTCTTCGCTTGCTTGACTCTCAAAGTTCTCCAAGTCATGAAGGCTTAAAAGAGGAGGCTCATCTAATTGAACCCAGTCTGCCGCATTTGTAGCTTGCAAATCTATCTCTTCAAGGTCGATTGGTGAATGATCCATACCTGTCATTATCATGAGACATTGAAATGTGAATTAAAATTTCACTTTGAAGTTTGAAGTTTGAAGTTTGAACTTTAAAGTACGAACTAGATTATGAAAGCTTCAAATTCAACCTCTCGAATCTCACCTTGTATTTGTTTGTTGCAAAGTCGTAGATTGTAATGGACAAATACAAGGTCATTCAAGCGTTTTTGTGTCAATCGGTTGCGCTTCTTAGAATGTATTTTCTCAAACATGCTCCAGTTGCGTTCACAACCTGAAGCACTGCATGCTTGGTTTAAGATTCGAATGGAAAATCTCTTCAAATTTGGCGTATCACTACCAAAGTTTTGCCACCAAAGACCTAGCAAGTGATAAGGGTTTGTGAGTAGAAGACTAGAAGTACTAAATTAGTAAATAGTAAAAACTTAAAAAGAAAAGAAAATTTAATAAAACATTTAACATACAAAATAAAGTTTAAACAAATTTAATGAATTGATGAAGCCTTCAAGCTGGGTACCTGGTAACATCTTAGACCTTTGTCTTATAGCACTGGTATAGGCAAACAATTTAGATGGTGCCCTATAATCTTGTAGTTGGGAAAAGACACGACTTTATTGTTCTGGATCAGGGAAGCACCTTTCCACGCATGTCATAAGTCCTCTGCCAACCTCCCCATCCTCATTAAATTTGCTCTTATCATAAAAATATTGTGGGTTTAAGAAGTACCCAGCAGCATGTAAGGGGGAATGCAATTGCCTATCCCAACGTGCATCTATAATGTCCCAAAGAGGCATATACTTTGTCTCATCATCCCCATATCTTCTTTTGATGGCCTCCTTTGCGAGATCCATCGCCTCATAAATGTAACCCATAGCGGGTTTGTCACCATCAACCATCCTGAAAGTTCAAGCATTCAAATTTAAAGAAATATGAAACATTGTAAATAAAAAGAAGCTTGAAATGAAATTTAAAAAATGAAAAAGTTAAAAGACTTGAAGTACCTGAGAACTCTAACAAGGGACTCCGTCACAACGATAATCTCTTCGACATCTTTCCAGAAGCCATCATTAAACACAAGTGCAACAATTTCGCTGCCTTCAGGGGTCTTGGAATGTTTAGATCCCATCCACTCAGGTCCCAAGAACATCCTCTTCAGATTTATCTTTGCTCAACCATAGATTGCAAAGATATGAAATTTGTTGCAAATCTAGTCACTGCAGGTCGAACAATTTCTTTACCTTCAGTGTATATTCTCATAGTGTTTAGGACAATAGTGTGGTTGTATAGGTATTTGGTTATGGATTTTGCCTTCTCCACAACCTCATGTATCCAATGAAGCTTACCAATGTCCTCAAGCATTAAATCTATGCAATGGGCAGCACAAGAGGTCCAAAAAATAGTGGGGTGCCTCATCTCAAAAAGTCTACCAGCAGCCATATAATTCGCTGCATTATCGGTGACAATTTGTACAACATGTTCTTCTCCCACTTCTTGAACGACTTCCTCTATCATTTCACAGATAAGTTGGGCAGTCTTAACCTTGTCTGAAGCATCCACTGATTTGAGAAACATTGTGCCTGCAGGACAAGATACAAGGAAATTTATTAAAGTTCTATTCCTCTGATCTGTCCATCCATCACTCATGATGGTGCACCCTGTTTCTACCCATGATGAACGAAACTCAGCTAGCACAAGCATGACATCTTCAACACTCTCTAACAACATATCTGTCCTAAGGCTCTCTGATGTAGGGGCTTTGAACCCTGGACCTACAATAGCAATTGCATCAACCGTAGCTTGCCAATAAGGACTTCTGGCACAGTGGAAAGGTATGTCAGAATAGTACCAAAAGTTAGCAATGGCCTTCCTTGCCTGACTATAGATATTTTTTTTCCAACCAGTGCCATCCAAGGTAGGTTGGGAACCGGGTTTTGTGCGGGGAGCAAAAAAGGTGTTTATGTTTCCACCTCCAGTGTTGAAGGAAGGAGTTGAAGGACTCGCATGGCTTTGAGTTTGACTTGGCCTTGGAGGCATGTGTGGAAAACTTGGGAACGGCATTGAGGATTCAACAGATTGAGGTGACATGGGGCTAGTGGCAGAAAAAGTATCAACTCCAACAGTTCCTATTTCAGCATTTTGCTTTGCTTTCTTGGCATTATGCTGCTCTAACATATCAAGGGCCAAGGCTGCTTGGTATTTGACATTGTTGTCAACGGCGCCGCAAAGACCTATATCATGGCCAGGTATTTGTGCAAGGTGGAACTTGAATCTATAAATGCCTCCACTACATTCCTTTTTGCAAAATTTACAAAGGAGCATGGATTTTCCGGGAATCTTGTCACAATAAGCCCAAGCAAAGTCCCGCTCTCTCGGCATTGTTGTTGCTTTGAACTTGTGTTTAATTTGTGGCTTCTGTTAAGATTTGGAGTCTGGCTTCTATTTAATTTGTGGCTCCTGTGAAAGACAACAAAAAATCAAATTTAAAAATGATCCAAAAATTTAAAATATGCTAGAAATTTAAAAAATTAAATGAAGACAGATGTCAGTGAACATATAGAAATGTTGCCTTTCAATAAAACCAGAAAACATGCAGGCAGCAGAACCCTGGTTTTATTCAATGGAGCACAAGTACAACAGAGCTCTAAAAATTGGCACAAAAGCACACCAAGAAAGTGCCAGAATCAGAACTATGATAAAGAGGTAAGTTACTTCAAGAGGCAGGGAAGAAGGAAAAGTTTTATAACATAGTTAAGCAAAGGAACTTTGAGATCTGTTAGGTCGAGTTTAGATTCTAGAATGATCCTGTAAATATTATAGATTCACACCAGTGACCAGATGCATTCTAATTTCTAACACTTTGCAACCAAACATAACACAATGAAATATATTTATGTGGCATTGCATATCTTAAAATAATGTTTAATCATTCATATTAAATAAGAATATCATATGATTATCTTCATGGTCACATTCATTTAAAATTTTGAAGGATGACTCTACCTCATGGGGGCGTTGTTGAAGGATTAACACTCCAATACTAGGAGTCAAAGTTTAATTGACTTTAACGTGTAATAACTATTGACTCACAGAACCACCTAACTCCTAGCAGCAGCCTATCCATGCCTAAAAACTCATGCCTCTTCAAGTGTTCTTCACTCACAGGAATCTGATTTTAAATTGAATTAAAATTGTAATCCAAAAGTATTTACACAGGTTGTTCAAAATTTGTTGTGAAACTTAGACTAGTTCCTTTATGCACCATATTTGATATCCTTGCAGATGAAAATGAAATGCTGATGTTTGTCAAAACTTTGCGATGAATATCATCAATAATCCTTGAATGAGAAATCAAATTGAGACCTGAGATGGTTAAGCCTTTAATCTTGTCTTGCTGTTTCTATTTATCAACAAACGTTAAATGTCTAGAAACCCGAGACATTCAAATCTTTCCACTGATAAGGGTCTCAATGCTCATTATGCTAAGTGATCAGCTATAGATTAAGGTGGAGTTATTAGTGATGGCAGTTAGGTAGGCAACACTACTACGTTTGGTATGGAATATAGTGTGAGCTACCTCATTTTATGAAATGACTGCATTTGAATAAAATATGATGTTGCATATTTTCTGTATGAAATATAATGTGAGCTACATCATTTTGTCAAATGACTGCATTTGAATAAAATATTATGTTGTGCATTTTGTGTTTATTTGTATTTATAATATATATTTTCCTACATGGTATCAACTATCAAGGCATGACATGGGTTTTAGACTCTAAAGCCAGCCCAAATATGACATTTGTTGCAGCTCCAGTTCTGCAGGACTGGGCCACTTCCTGGACGGGACTGCAATACAGACAATAAATCAGTCATCATCGACCTATCAAAATTGCCGTCATTTAGAGATTTTATTATTTCAAAAGATGAGACCATCAGACTCACCTATAGGCATTGCTTGTGTAATACTCTGTAATGTAACCAATCACAAGTCCAGCCCACAATCCAACGGCAACACAGAAAAATAGATGCCTGTATAGTTTTCTTTTAAATTTTAGAGGGTTGATAGTATAGACTATAGAGCCTCAAAAGAAGCCGAAAATCTCAATCCATTTAGAATCAGAACCGGATTCCGAAGTCTGCAAGCAGCAATATTCATTCAAAAGAGGTCGGAAACTTATGATTGTGATCGATATTAATAATATCGTATCACTATCACTCCAAAACAAAGCTCATTAGTGGCGGAAGAAATAGTGCATCTGTTCTTCTCTGCGAGTTTGTTGAGCATGTATCGCGATTCGCAGCACCTGATCACGTTGGCGGCTGCACACGATGCAATGATTCATCATTATATATATATATTATAGCGAGAGGAGTTACCTGAAGGCTCACGCACTGCGCAGGTATACGATTCGGATTTATCGATTCTCAACAATGCGGCGTCGAATGCAGCTTCGAGGCTCTGCGGTGGGGTGTCCACTGTCGACTGTGTGGTTTCTGGACGCTGGACGCGGGAGTATGGACGCGGGAAATAGCTCGATAAAGTGATAAATGCCACAAACAGAAACCCAGAACCCGATAAAAATTTTGGCGGGACTCAGGAAAAAAACGCAGAGTCAGAATAATCGGAAGACGCGCGAGTCAAAATCACGTCGACCACGAGTCAAACTCGGTCAACGCGATTTGACTCGGGAAGATTCAAGTCTGATCGTTTCGTGGCCGATCCGAGTGGGAATCGCGATTAATCGGGAAAATCGCCGATTCCTGTTTCACTGGGTTAAACACAATAGGTCAACTTTCGGGAGGCATAACTCTTGTGTCTGAACTTCGATTGATGCGATTCTTGCATTGTTGGAAGGTTCTTTGAGTGTAGAATAGTGCCAAGGGGTGCAATGCTTATGTTATAAAGTTTCAACCCCCAAAAGCATCATTTGAGGCTTCAAAATAGCCCTGAAAGGTTTATGACCCCAATTCTCCAAATTGTGTCCCATTGCTAAAACTGCTCTTGTAAGATGATTTCTATGATTTTTCCACCCTAAAAGCATCGAGATGGATGACAAACAATATAATGATCGAACCCAGATTGTACCTCCCCATTTTGGGAGGCTTTTGGTCCCCAAAAGCTTTTACTAAATGAGGTGAGGATTTTTTTCCTCTACCTTCTTCTTGAAGTACATTTGGCCTTGCCTGGAAGTTATCGTTTCAACCCAATTTGCCAAAGGTCACGTTGCACCTGTCTTGTAGTTCTATACCTCTTCTCCAAAACTATATCCTCTATCAACTCTACTTGAGCATCTGGTGCTAAATCCTCTGGAGAAAGTAGTGCTTGCTTCTCTTATTGATCCAACATAGAAGGCTCATAGAGTTTCAAATTTTCCACATTCACTATTGAGTCAATGCACATGTATCAGGGTAGACTAAGTCTATAGGCATTATCTCCCACCTTTTACAGTATCTTGAAGGGACCATATCGCAGCGCCTCGATTTTCTTATTAGGATCCTGTAGCCTCTCCTTGTTCAACTGTAACCATACTTTATCTCCTACCTTGATTAGCTTCTCTGTTTTGTGTTGATTATGTGTGGCCTTGTACTTTCCCTGTGACTTCTTTAGTGTCTCTTGTACTTGTATATGGATTTGCTTAATCTTCTCCATGAATTTCTTTGCCCTTAAAGCATCTCATGTGAGATCCTCCCTCACTCCTTGCTGCCTATATGCAACATCTAAAGGTAAAGGTTGCAAATATCCAAAGCAAGTTTCAAATGGGGACTTATGTGTAGAAGTGTGGATTGCGTTGTTATAAAAGTGCTATATATATACCAGTTTTTTATCCCAAGTCTTCAGATGCTTCTGATTGTAACTCGTCAAAAGCTGCACGAAAGTCTTGTTGACTACTTTTGTTTGCCCATGATAGAATGTTGTAGACCTCTTCCAACTTTGTGTTCATCTTCTCCCATAGTCCAAAATGCACTAAAAAATCCTGTGTCCATGTTTGAAACGATGCTCCTTGGTATCTTGAAGGGCACCCAGACTTGTGCAAAGAAGTTTGCTGCTTCTTGCTTGCTGATGGTATTTTTACAGGGCATGAGAAAGCACATCTTGCTGAACTTATTAACTACCATGAATAGGTAGTCATGTCCCTTTCTGGATGTTGGTAAACCTCCCACAAAGTCCATGGAAATGCTTTTCCAATGACGAATACGTACGGGTAAGGGATGGTATAGACCCTGTTTCTTGTTATTAGGCTTGCTGGTACAACAAAGTATACATTCTCTTATGAACCTTGCTACATCTTCTTGCATCTTGGGCCCATACACATACCTTTGTAAGTTGGTCACTGTCTTCCCTACACCAAAATGCCCTGTAACCTTGGAGGTGTGAGCCTTATTAGCTGAAACCGCTCACCTTTAGGAACACGTAACTTGTTCAGCTTGTAGAGTAACCCATTCTGCATATGATAATTAATTGTGTTGTCAACATTGTGCACGACTTTGGCTCTATAACTGCTGAAACGCCTCCTTGAAATTTCATCCTCTGTATATGCCTCTTTGTATGCATCATGGGTGAAAGGCTTCATGTGCACGAGAGTTCCCAAAGCTGCGATCTTTGTTGTGGGTGGCCTTGAAAGCATGTTGGTCAACTTGTTTGTGTTGCCCTTCTTGTAATGCTTGGTACGTTGTAACTTACTTTGGGCCTGCAGGTACCATAGCAGCTAGTCATCTATGTGGATTACTGTCGCCTTTCCCATCGGATAGTTTTTAACTTTTTCCACTTTTTTATAGCTTGTACTAGGGCATAGAGCTCCTTGTCATATGCAGGGTAGTTGAGAACTGCCCCATGAATCACTTCAAAACGGTAGCATACAAGCCTTTGTTCTTACATCAAGACCGCTCTCATAGCATACCCACTCACATTTGTCTCCACTTCAAAGGGTCTCTCCAAGTTTGGTAATGCAAGAATCGATGTTTGATTGATTTTCTTCTTTAACTCCTCAAAGGCCTTTTGTCGATCCATTCCCCATTGGAACTCTTTCTAGTCATCGTTATGGCGTGGAGTGGTGCTGCTATTGTTGAAAATGAGGCCTAATTTTGCTCTCTTTTGCATCCTTTTAAAGCAAGTACAATAACTGCAACATTCATGGAAATAATTCGGAAGCTACATGTAATCCCCAAGATTATAGCAAGAGATAGAGATCCAATTTTTGTCGGTAATTTTTGGATTAAATTATTTTCTTGTTTGGATAATTAATTGGCTCACAACTTCTCTGACCATCCTCAATTCGATGGGCAAACAGAGATTGTCAATAAATGTTTGGAAGGGTATCTTTGTTTCTTTGCATTTGATAGATAGACACATTGGGTTAAGTGGTTTCCCTTCGAAGATTGGTGGTACAACATATCCTTCCATGCTTCATAAAAAATGTCTCTATGACACTGTATGGCTATTATCTTCCATTTATCATATTACCTTCGAGAGGGAAAGCAAAGGTTTAAGCAGTGGAGAACCACATAGAGCACTAACGAGAGGTTATCCAATTATTGAAGGACAAATTGGTTATAGCACAAAATAGTATGAAACACAAGTAGATCAACATTGTAGCAAAAGGGACTTTGAAGTACAAGATTGGGTATTTTTGAGGCTCCAACCATACAAACAGATGTCCCTCAAGCAACAAAAGGACAATAAATTAGCACCCAACTACTGTGGTCCCTATAAAATGTTGCAGAAAATTGAAAGTATGGCTGACAAATTTGAGTTGACTCCATCTTCATGTTTTCATCCAGTCTTCCATGTTTCTTGCTCAAAGAAGGTAATTTATTATAAGATCCCAGTGTAGACTATTTTACTAGAGATTAATGAAGGGAAAATCATACTCGAACCAGAAACAATCCTTGAAATACAGATCAAGCAACTATGGAGTCGGCAATTACTGAGTACCTCATCAAGTGGAATAACCTACTAGTAGAAGAGGCGACATGGGAAGATGAGTTCTTCATGTAAAAACATCCACGACTAATCAAGTGTTGAGGGTAACACTTGTTTAACAGAGAGGGGCATTTTAAGTGCTAGATGTTGAGTTAACACATTTCTATTGTTATATTAGTGTTGTCCTTGTTGGGCAACTAGTCCCTTAATGGTTGACCATACCTTTTAATTGTGATTGTACCTTTTGTCTCTTATATATATCAAAGAGACCTAGTTTAAAGATCGTCTCATGTTGTGCATTTGTTATATTGTAAAAGGTGGTTGCCCTTTTGAAGAGTCTTCCCATTCGATCTTCAAGGCATGGAGTTTCTTCTCTTTCTATTTTTGTGTTATTTGAATTTTGGGTCATTGATGCATAACATTAAATCATGGTAGTGTCCAAGTTTGATTTGTCAACTCCACTAATAACTTGCGAAGCTAGATGGATTCACTAGTAGAGTTGGCTACCAGGTATTCCACCTTTGCTGAGCTAAATGTCACTGAAACTTGCTTTTTGTTGAGCCAGGAAACCATCCTGAAAGCCAATCTGAAGCAATATTCTTAAGTGCTCCTCCTGCCAATAGCATTACCTGCAATCTGTAAATCAATGCAGCACCAACTCTCCATGACCAACATACCTTAGACCAAAATGCATTGAATTATCTAGTGAAGCCTGGGATATTCATGTGCCCGTTTGAAAATTCTGAATTCTTTATGTTGTGTGATTCGTAAGTTCTGTGTCAGGTGTTTCATTGGAAAATCTCTCATTCTGAACCCGAATAAAGGATAAAATTACAGATAATAAGTACTTGAGTTGATTTTGTCTCAAGTTTAAAAGGAATTAGACTGGGATATTATATTTGTTCTACTGTAGCCAATTATTTTCCCTTTCTTTTGCTTAATTATGGCTATGGTTTTCTTCCCCTCCTAATGGGACTGATATATCCCCCAGGTTATAGAAGCTTATCTGTGATACAGAGAGGACGTTCTTACTTTTTAGCATATTTACCTGGATTTATAACGTGAACTATTTTGGTTGCAGTTTATTTCTGAAGGGAGAAGCCCTTTGAAAGCTGAAAGATGTTTGAACTCTGGTGAGAGTTTCAGCAACTTTTTGTTTTCTTTGAAATGCTGTTTATGTTACCTCGCGGAAGAAATAAGTACATCATGGGTCAGGGAGTTGCATCACAGAAACAGGAGTACTGGGAATTTAATTCCCGCCCTAAAAAGCCATATCAACAACTTTTTACCTTTTTTCGGTCAAATTTCGAAACCAAAAGAACCAATTTAGTTTTTAGCAATTTTTTTTGGTTTAAATTTTAAATTTACTGTTGAAACCAAGCTACAGATAATTCGTCATCACCCTGATTTTTAGGGTGACAATAAATCAGAGAGATCACTTTTCCTGCATAACATTCTGTAATATTGTAGCCATAGATATACCAGTTAGACATACCATCCAAGATATTCGAACAAGTTTGTCAATACATTCCAGTCATGTTCATACATCATTTGATTCCATGAACTGCACATCCATATCTAATCATCTGGGGCCTTATGTATGTATTCCAACACAGTACACTTGTTGATTGGCATTCCAGTTGAGTATATCCTGATTTCATGATTTTCTTAATACATTCTTTTGATTGATAAATTGGATATGCGTATCTAATTATCATGGGGCCTAGTGCCAATGCACTTACACACATTCTTTCTATTGCATTGTGCTTTTTGCTGTATTTGTTTCTTTAAAGTGACTTATATGTGTAAATATTGATATGGTTCTCTGGATGATATAAATGTCATTGCCTAGTTTCTTGCAGAAAACATAAAGAACTTCAATTCACATCTTTCAACTTCTGATTATCAGAGGCATACACCACTCCAGTCTAATTGGGCTGCTAGACATCAGAGGCAATTAAAGGTGACTGCTCAATCACATTTTTGCTTGATCATGTTTGGATAACAATCTACAGAATGCTCACTTAGTTCATGTTCCTTCTTTGTGCTTTCATTTTCCTCTCTATTGGAAGAAATTCTTACCATTGTTAAGAGGAAGCTCATGCTTTCATTATTCACGTCGTCAGCCAGATGACAATAATACTGCAGGTATTAGAGCCAATGCTTTTGATGATGATCTGCACTATGTCAATAGAAAGTGCAAGCAGCTGACAGGAAATGATCAGCAAAGTTCGCATGATAGACAAATCAGAAACAGTAGTTTCTCTCCGAGGAAGTCTGTTTCTTCTAGTTCTAGCAGTAGTTGCAGCAATCAAGGGAAGTTGACATATATGAGTACCAGAAGTAATCAATTGGGATCTTCTCAGTTTTCTCCTATTATTGAAGAGAATGGCTGCAGTCGAACAGATGGACAGTGAGTTCACTTGACTTGGACTTATTTTAGTTTTTCCTGTCATACAAGGTTTAAGCAAGCTTGTGCCCTCTAATTTTCTGGAAACGTGATGTCTATCTTACATTTCGCTGTCTTCTTATATTTATGTTGAACATGCGTGCAGTTGCTTGACTACTATTCTATCTAATTTTGTCAGTGACACAGCCTCTTATAAAATAATCTCCGTTTCTCCTATAGAGCAAAATTGTGTAAACCTGAAATGCACCTTTTACTTATGGTTGCACGGGGAATGTGTTTTCCTTTAAGTTTGTAGTAGGCAGCTCTTCCTTTAGTGTGTTGAATTAACTTTTATTGTGAAATCTGGGAAATGTTATGTTCCATTCCAGAAATGATCTGAAGCATGTTTTAATGACATTGATACATATGAATTTGTTCCTGTGTGTTTTGGTTGAAGATTGGATATTAGCAGGTCAAAGATATGACCAAGCTAGAAAATAAACTTTTAAGAGTGTGCCTCTCTTTAAGCTTTGTTGTGAATGAATGTGCTCCATTAAATAGGAAAAAATACATACATTTACAACAAAGTTGGCATAATTGTTGAAGAATCAAGGGCAATTAGGTGTAGTGTGATTCTTCTTGACTTGATAACAGTTTGTGGTGTCTTTTTACTTTTCTTGTTAGGTTTGACTTGATAACAATTTGTGGAGTCTTTTTACTTTTCTTGTTAGCTTAATCTTCTTCTTCTTCTTATTAATGCATGTGTGTGTACTTCATCAAATTGCTACCAAAAACATAAGAACAAGAACACAAGATGTTGGCTCTCTGCCAGGGCCAAAACCTCTTTTTTCTTGAGAGGAAAACCCTTTAGTAAGTTTCTCTTATTGAAACTTCTTATTGATCACTGCTAAACCCTAGACCCTTGACTAGAATGTCCTCCAAGCACAAGTCAAGTCCTTCCTTCTTTCTGCACTTTGTTCCCCGGCACTTCTTTTCCCCGCACTACATCCTCCTTCCAACTGTTGTTAGATCTTGTTGCACTTGCTCTAGAAGAGATACCTTGGATGAGACTCTTTCCTTATGATGATCCCTTCCTTCTCTTCACCAACCTACGAACTTGTATGACTGTAATGGGAGGGCTGTTCTAACAACAGAGACAGCCTCCTCCTCTTCCCATGTACTGTAATAGGCTTTAGAACAACCCTATTACCTTCTCTCTTCTTCCTTGCTTCTTCGCTTGAGTGGGAGGCCCTTTATGCCTATGTTCTTAGACCCCATTTTTAGCG
The DNA here is from genome assembly GCA_031772625.1 of Pinus tabuliformis. NCBI lineage: Eukaryota > Viridiplantae > Streptophyta > Pinopsida > Pinales > Pinaceae > Pinus > Pinus tabuliformis. The sequence continues at coordinate 706,766,723 of CM062820.1, forward strand.
ATTCCTACTTTATAGGAAGTCACCGATACAAAATCTTCATCCTAAACCCCATTTGTGGGTTCCAAGTGCATTGGAGGCTTTGGGTTTTCAATTCTTAGATTTCTATCAAACTGAACATTTCTTCTAGGTTGAAAATTACGCCTGGCTGCATTTGACTTCATTGCACTCTTTCAACTGAATCATTCTTTCAACTGAATCATTTGGTTTCCCATAATCTGGAAGATGTAGTCATTTTTACCATCTCTTCGATTAATTAAGTTATCATGTCTAGTGTTGGATCATTAGAATTCACATTCCTTGGCTTCACTTAAGCATTAGAGTTTAATGTCTTTGAATAGTTAAACAAATCTACTTTACTTGAAGCTACAACATTTTCCTTGATTTTCGTAGCCATTTATTGGGGTTTTTTCAAGTCCTTGGGGGCTTTGTCTTTGAGCAAGAAACCAAAATTTGCCTCAAAGGCATTGGCATAATAAAGAAGATGTAATGTTCCTAAGTAGGAATACAAGTGATATACGAGCATACAATTAGTTCAACAAATATAAAAACGAAATAGATACTAAGCACCCATGGAAATGCTGGAAATAATGAACTGTTGAGCCTTTTTATTACTTCTTTAAGGGCAAAATACAATAGAAAATAGAGTGGTGCACTTGGGCTTGTCTCAATGGACAAGCATTACCAACCCCAGGTGAGCAATAGCTGAACTGATGGCTACTGCAACTGCTGCACCAATCTGCACTGCGCTGCCCAGAAACTTCGAACGGCTAGAAACACCACTTCCCGTGCTCAGAAAATTATGAGATTCGAGCTCTTGACTCCTTGGCCTAAACCCAGAAAAACCACAAAGGAATTTAGTTGGTTCAGACTTCTCACATTCGACCCCCAAGGAGCCCAACTTCAACTACAACTGCAAAATTCGGCTTGCTGGATTCTGGCTGTAAATCCTCTTGGAAAATGTCCCAAAGAGATGGGCTGATCCCTAGTGCAAATTCCCTGACTTCCCGGATGAGTTTCTGCGCTGTAGCACTTGCCCCCAAGACCCACGAAAATGCTGGATTGGCCCTTTGCGCTGCCCCCAACGCCTAGAATTCGAACTGCTAGGTTGTTGGCTCCAAAACTCTTAAGAAATGTTGGCCTAATGTTGTCCTTCAGATGCCTTAGCTCTCCCGAACAATATGAATGATCCGTTGTGGCTCAAACTCCTTCATATTCTCCTGGTGGCCCAGAAATACACATTTCCTGTGTGTGACTGAATGGTAGTGCTGTAACAAACTCCTGGATCTCCTAAAACGTTGATGGAACTGCCTTCTTAGGGCAAGCACTCAAGGTCCCTCGAAGGTAAGGTTGAATCTCCTGCTTGAGAGTTTCGTGGCTAAACAACCAGTTGACTCGGCTAAGCAGCAGAGCGAACAGTCTAGTAATTTCGATTTTCAAGGTGAATGAATGAATCCAAATGAGAGCTTCCTCCTTTTATCTTCGTGGGCCTTCCTTGCCTCATGTGGGCCCCTCCATTCAACATTTCGAATTCCCTCCAAGCCATTCGAATGGCCTAGTTCGAATTCCCACGTGGGTGGCCCCCACCTTCCACTAGCAACCAAATTAAGTCAAATTTCCTCCTAAGTCCCTAAGTCGAAAATGCTGGGTTCTTTTCCTTAGCCAAAATTGTGCAAAATGTGTAGAGATAACATGTTACAAATGTGTTTGAGAAGGGACATGACAATCCTCCCCTCCCAAATGTTGCGTGCCCTTAAGCAACCTCAGAGCTGGGTGCTCCAAAATGTGCTCACCCTACAATGTGGCATCCTCATTTGACAAGTTCTTCCAGCATACCAAGAACTCCCTGATGGTCCTGCTCCTCGACTTCCTCTCTCTCCTCTCCAAGATGGTCTTAGGCTCCAAAAACAAGTGGCCCTCATCATCAAGTGGGGGTAACTCTGCTGGTGCTGTCACTTGTTGCCCCAACACCTTTTTAAGGCATGAGACATGAAATACATTGTGAATCCTGCTCCCCGGAGGCAGCTCCAGCTCATAGGCCACCTCCCCAACTCGTCTGATCACTTGGTATGGCCCATAGAAGTGGGGTTGTAGCTTCTCGGCCCCCTTCTGCTTCGGTGTGGACTGCCTGTAGGGCTGTAGCTGGAGGTACACCAAGTTCCCCTCCTCGAAATGCCTCTCTATCCGGTGCGGGTCTACGTACACCTTCTGCTAGTTTTGTGCTGTCACCAAGTTATCCTTGAGAGCCTTGAGGATGTCTTGGCTCTCTTGGATCCAATCTTTGGTCTTTGGGGCTTCACTGTCTCCAAAAACATCATTAGCAAAAGATAATGCATCATATCCATACAAAACACGTAAAGGAGTCATAGCAATGGACATGTGGTGGGTGATGTTGTAGCAGTACTCGCCCAAATGCAACCACTGAATCCAAGCCCTCTGCTGTCACGTAGTTCCTCAAAAACCCCTCCAGCCACTGATTAACTCTCTTTGTCTGGCCATTTGTCTGGGGGTGGTAGCTCGTGCTAGGAGTGAGCTCGGTCTCGACCAATCTGAAAAGCTTCTGCCAAAAACCTTCCATGAACTTGCTGTCCCTGTCACTCACACCGAGCCCCTTGTAATAGATGACCTCATCCATCACTCGGTAGCACTCATCTCCGTGGGTACCCTCCAAGATCTCGCATGCCTTCCTGTCCCTGGAGTACTCCAGAGCCTTCCAATCATGGCAGATGCTCATGAGTGATAGAGCAACTGGTCTTCGAGATAGAGCATCGACCACCATATTGTGCTTTCCACACACATACTCTATATCGAAGTCATAGGCCTGCACCTTGCTGACCCATCTCTGCTGCCTGTCATTGAGGCCCTGCTGCCCCATGAAGTGACGAAGATTGTTGTGATCAATCTTCACCCGAAACCTGTTGCCTACCAAGTACTGTCGAAATTTGGCCAATGCATGCATGATGGCCAACATCTCTTTGTCATATATGGAATATGACCGCTCATGTGGTAGGAGCTTCCGACTCTCGAAAGCAATGGGATGCCCATCCTGTGATAAAACTGCTCCAACTCCCTCCCCAGATGCATCACACTCCACGGTGAAGGGTTGGGAAAAATCTGGAAGTGCCAAGACCGAGCAACTGCTCATCACCTCCATGAGGTGATCAAAGGCTACCTGTGCTCCATAAGTCCATGCGAAAGCCCCTCTTGGTCAAATCGGTCAAGGGTGCTGTCAACTGTGAAAATCACTTGACAAACTTCTTTTAGTAGGTGCAAATGCCTAAGAAACCCCTCGGCCCTGTCACATCTTGTGGTATCGGCTAGTCCCGGATGGCCTGTATCTTCTCCTCATGGACCTTCACCCCATCAACACTAATGATATGCCCTAGGTAGAGCATCTCTGTCAAGCCAAACTCGCACTTGAATAGTTTGGCATAAAACTGTTGCTCCTCCAAAGTATGTAGTACCTCCTCCAAGTGCTAGAGATGCTCCTCCCACATCCGGCTGTAAATCAGAATATCATCGAAGAAAACCAACACAAACCTCCTCAACTGTTCCCGGAAGACATGGTTCGTGCATGATTAGAAAGTGGCCGAAGCTTTGGTCAACCCAAATGGCATGACCAGGAACTTGAAGTGCCCATAGTGACACCGGAAAGCTGTCTTAGGGATATCCTGATCCCTCACCTTGATCTGGTGGTACCCTGAACGTAGATCGATCTTAGAGAAGTACTTGGCTCCTTTAAGCTCATCCATCAATTCATCTATGCGGGGGATGGGGTACATGTTCTTCAATGTCTTCCGGTTGAGGGCCCAGTAGTCCATACACATGCGTAAGGTCCCATCCTTCTTCTTCACCAGTACTACTGAAGAAGCGAAGGGATTGGAACTTGGCCTGATATGGCCCAATGCCAACAACTCCTGAATGGCCCTTTCTATCTCATCCTTATAGACCTTAGGGGGTTGTGATCACCGCTTGCACACTTGGCTCCGACTAAATAGTGTGCTCAAATCCCTTGTCTGGTGGCTGCCCTGATGGAATGTCCCCAAACACCATTGCATATTTGTCCAGAAGGCCTGTATGTCTGGTGGTGGTGGCTGGGCCTGTCCCCCAACCTCTAAAATCCTCAGCTCCACTGCCCATGCAATGTCCCCATGTCGCAGATCTGCCTCCATCTTGTGGGCCGAGACTGTCTGAGGTGGATAGGAATGCATGCCTTTGAGAACTACTGGTTTGCCATTCGGCCTGATAAACTCCATCTCTAGTTTCTTCCAATCTATAGTGACTCGCCCAAGGGAGTACAACCATTGGACACCCATCACCACGTTGGTGCCTAGCACATCGACCACAAAGATGTGGTCCGTCGTCGAGTAGCTCCCCATAACTACTGTCAAAGCAGGCACATACTGACTTCACTGCATGGTATGGTCACTTGGTACTAGGACTGAAAAGTCCTCAAACTCAGTCGTGGTGAGGCCCTTCATCTGAACCAACTGGGCATCTATGAAGTTGTGGGTAGCCCCACGGTCAACTAGGACTGACACCTGCTGCCCATGTATGGTGCCTCTGATCCTCAATGTCAAGAATTTGGGGACCCCGCACAAGGAAGCAAGGACTCCCCCAAATGGGGCAAAGGATGCCCCTCCCTGTGGAGGTGGTGGTGGTGGCCCTCTATCTGTCGGACTCTCACCATCTCCCACACCACACTCTTGCTCCATCTCGTCCTCTTGGTCACTCTCTGAAAAGACCTCAATATAATGTGCTTTGCCGGCAGTGCACCAATGGCTTGGTGCCTAGGGCTCGCTGCATGTGAAGCACAATTTCCTCCTCCTGAGGTCTTTCCGTGTCTTATCATCTAGTTGCCCCCGCCCCTGTGTGGTCCTCTGTGGTGGAGGTCTAGTCTCATGTCCCTTCTGTGGGAAAGGGTTTCGTGCAGGGAAAGGCACTCTAGTCTTGGGAATGGCCCCATATAGATCTCTGGTGCACAAAATTGCCTCCTGCACTATGGAAGGTTTGCGTGACTTTACCAGTCCACGCTGGGGTTCAAGTAAGCCCTCAATGAAGGTGTATACCCTTCGAGCCTCTGATAGATCCGGAACCATCACTGACACTCGCAGAAACTCTGAGATGTACTGCTCCGGGTTGCCTGTTTGGCGCAGTTGGGTCAACTCCCTGAAATGGGCCTTCGGATCTCTTTGGTCAAAATGTTCCACCACCCTCCTGGTGAAATCCTCATAAGAAGCCACGTTGGCATGCCCTAGGGTGGCCAAGCCATGAAACCACCAGTCATGGGCTTCCCCTTCCATGTGCAGCGTGGCCATCTTGATGGCTTCCTGTTCAGTCATCTGGTTGAGCTGGAAGTAGGTGTCCATCTTCTCAACCCAAGCCCTAGCAGTGCACTTGGCAGTGCCATCGAAAGTAGGGAAGTACATCCTCCCTATGGTCCTTTGCAGCTCATAGCTCTGTGTACCCTGTCCTCCATAGCCCTTGTTCTTCTCACTCTGCTTGAGCTTACAGAAATCTCTGAAAGAGAGTGCTTCCCTGAAGTCTGCATCCATAGATTGCCACTCTCTGAAATGATCTCCCATCTATGTGGGGTCTTCACCCCTTGTTGGTTTGATTTGTGCCACTGGTACGAAAGAGGGTAGTGTGGCTCGAGTTGGCCCACTAGCCGATGGGTGTTGTGTTGTTGGTGAGGGGTGATCGAATGGCTAGGAGGTTCCAGAAGTTTCCCCAAATAGAAACCCTCTAGGAGTGGTCCTCTCTCTGTTATGCAGCTTAATCTCCCCCAATATCTCTTTCTGGCCCTTGGCAAAGTCATTGAAGGCCCTCAGGAGGTTGTCAAAAGCCATCTCTTCCCTACTCTTGGGGTCCACCGTGTCCTCCTTTTCTACCACTGCTTTCCCTCTGTCTTCCGTGTCTGGAGTAATCTCCAACTCTCTTTCTCTGCTCCGGTACCTCTGCCTTCTGTATGTGATGTTTTGCTTGTCCCCTTCTCTCATAGGAGAAAATCCACACAACTGAGCCAAGAACTAGGCTCTGATACCACTGTAATGTTCCTAAGTAGGAATACAAGTGATATACAAGCATACAATCAATTTAACAAATATAAAAACGAAATAGATACTAAGCACCCATGGAAATGCTGGAAATAATGAATTGCTGAGCCATTTTATTACTTCTTTGAGGGAAAAATACAATAGAAAATAGAGTGGTGCACTTGGGCTTCTCTCAATGGACAAGCATGACCAACCGCAGGCGAGTAATAACTGAATTGATGGCTGCTGCAATTGCTGCACCAATCTACACTGCGCTGACCAGAAAACTGTCCTTTTTGCTGACTTCGAATGGCTGGAAACACCACTTCCTGTGCTCAGAAAATTATGAGATTTGAGCTCCTGACTCCTTGGCCTAAACCCAAAAAAACCCACGAAGGAATTTAGCTGGTTCAGAATTCTCAAATTCGAACACCAAGGAGCCCAAGTTCAACTACAACTGCAAAACTTGGCCTGTTGGATTCTGGCTGTAAATCCTTTTGGAAAATGTCCCAAAGAGTTGGGCTGATCCCTACTGCAAATTCCCCGACTTCCCGGATGAGTTTCCGGGCTGTAGCACTTGCCCCCAAGACCCATGAAAATGCTGGATAGGCCCTCTATGCTGTCCCCCAGGCTTGGAATTCGAACTGCTGGGTTGTTGGCTCCAAAACTCTCAAGAAATGCTGGTCTAATGTTGTTCTTCAGATCCCCTAGCTCTCTTGGCAAATGACTGATCTGTTGTGGCTCAAACTCCTCCGGCGTATTCTCCTGGTGGCCCGGAAATATGCATTTCCTGTGTGTGGCTGAATGGTAGTGCTGTAACAAACTCCCGGATCTCCTGAAACGCTGATGGAACTGGCTTCCTAGGCCGGGCACTCAAGGTCGCTCGAATGTAAGGTTGAATCTCCCATTTGAGAGATTCGTGGCTAAATAGCCAGTTGACTCAGCTAAGCAGCAAAGCAAATAGTCAAGTAATTTCGATTTGCAAGGTGAATGAATGAATCCAAATGAGAGCTTCCTCCTCCTTTTATCTTCATGGGCCTTCCTTGCCTCATGTGGGCCCCTCCATTCAACATTTTGAATTCCCTCTAAGCCATTCGAATGGCCTAGTTCGAATTCCCACTTGGGTGGCGCCCACCTTCCACTAGCAACCAAATTAAGTTGAATTTCCTCCTAAGTACCTAAGTTGAAAATGTTGGGTTCTTTTCCTTAGCCAAAATTGTGCAAAAATGTGTAGAGACACCCTGTTACAAATGTGTTTGAGAAGGGACATCATAGAAGAACAACATTACCTAGAGCTTCAATGCCCTTGGTAATTTTTTGAATGAGTTTGTGAAACCTTTGAATGAACTCCTTCACCGTTTCCTTCTCTTTCTTCACTTATGATGCTCTGTTAACAACGTCATGCCATCTTTCATTATCTCCCAATATATTGGGAAATCATTTTTGAAGTCATCCCAGTCTTTAATGCTAGCATCATCCAATTTTTTATACCAAGTTCTAGCATCTTCTAGTGATAACATAAATAACTTCAACAGAACATCCAAATGTTCAACATTTAATTCATGAAGCTCTCCTTCCAATGTTGTCACATGGGCTTCAACTGAAATGACATTATTACCTTTGGGAAGCCATTTATTGTACTTATTTTGTAGAACATGAGGAGCACTCTGAGTAGCAGTGAGGTCCAAGTCTTTGTACAAATTTTTCCTCTAAGTGACCATGGATTTTGTTGTGATTTGATGCCCTCAGTCACCAAGGTCCAAGCACTTGTGATATTTGGGCTAATTTGTTCACCTGCCTCGTATAATATCTTTCCAGTTTGGTCAGCGGTGTAATCAACTTTAGTGAGGAACTTCTTATAGGGTATCTCCTTCTAGAGCTTACTTACAATGGAGTTGCGAGATGAAATCTCTCATCAATAGTCTTGAAGCATAGTTTTTAAATTCCTGGCAAGGAACTTGACTTCCTTGGCAATGGCGCTGATTTGTTACTTTCTAAATTTACACTTCAGAAAACTATTCAAGTCCAACAGGAAGATGCAGGTTTAGGGTGAAATAGTAGTATCACACATTGTCACCTTGGTCTTCACTTCCCTCTCTTTAGCTTCTTTCCTTTCCAGCAGAGGGAGGTGTTTCGCTATTGGGATTGCCAATCTGTCCTTGAAGTCCAATAACAATTCTCAGATTGGCAAAACGGAAAGTTTAAGGTCTCCAATAAATATATGGTGATTTCAAGTAGTTGATGTTGAAGAATGTAACTAGGTTTGGTCTTCATAAATGTATTCAAGTCACAATATATTGTACTTGTCAAAAGAAAGAAAATAAAATTTTGTTATTATTAAAATTGACTTATGAAAGCATGGGTTTTATGCTTGGGTCAATTGCTTTTAGGTCAAAGCCTCCATTGTAGGCTTATAGGGTTTGTGTCAAGTGTCCTTGTCCATGTCATAATGTAAAGAACCCTTCTTGGGATTTATTTGTCAAAGAACAAATTTATTTTATTGTAAAATAGGTCAATTTAGGCCTCTTCCACCAAGTTGGCCTAAATTGGGTAGCAAAATCACTATATAAAGGCAGCAACTCGACCTCATTTGGGACTCACTCACAACAAGTTCGATTGGCAACTTCTGGGGCCAGAAAAAGTGCGAAATTCAAGGAAGAAGAGGAAGAAGGATAACAAAGGAGGACTCTTTCAAGCATAGAAGTCGAAATTTTCTCTCTTTCCTGCACGTACTACTAGAACGGGGCTGAAATTCTGCAATTATTGGGAGGCCAAAATTTTGCTGCTGGGGGTTGAAATTCTGCTACTGGGAAGTCGAAATGCTGGATTGTTGTTAGGCTGAAGCTGGTGTCCCAAATCTTCATATTTTGCTTTTTATAATTGCTTGATGAATCAAAGATAGAAGAACATAAGAAAGTTAATAAGAACATAAGAATATCACAATAATTATCAACATAAGAAAATTTTTATGCCTTTCTGATTTTCTAAGATGGTATCAGAGCTAAGGTGAAAGAAGCAAAAAGGCAGCCTAAAGATCTATTGAAGAAAAGAATCAAGGAAAGGTCATTATAGAGTATCATATAAGGGGATAAGTCTACCATTTACATGAACAATGACAAACTCAATGAAGGCAAAAAATAAACTAGAAGGAGCTTTCAACTACAGGCTCTGGAAAAAGAGAATAGCTCTGATTCTTGAAAAGAATAAAGTCTTATTAGACCTTGTTCAAGGAAGAGTCAAGAAGCCTACTGATGAATCAAGCAATGCAAATAAAGTGAAGTGTAGAGAACTTGAAATCATGGCTATGAATCTGATAGTAGACGGAATTAAAGGATAACTTAATTCCATACATATCTAACATAAATTATGCTCAAGAAATGTATGAGGCTCTCTCCAAGTTACTCACAATCAAGAACATTGGACAATAGCAAGACTCAAGAATGAACTAAGAATTGTCAAAATGATAAATGATGATACTGTTTCATCATACCTCATAAGGATATCTAGAATCAGGGAGGAACTCCAAACAATAGATGAAATTGTCCCGGAAAAGGAGTTAGTAATTACTACCCTTCTTGGACTACCTAAATCTTGGAGTTCTTTTGCATCAAGACTCAACAGTTGGAAGGATATGCCAACATTTGAACAAATATGGAATGCATGTAGCCAAGAAGAAGCCATAATATCCATGGTGAACAACGAAAGGGAGAATGAAGGAGAAAACACCTCGAATGCTTACACTGCTCATCACAAAAAGGGAACCTTCAAGAAGTTCAAAGGACCAAAGAAGAAAATGGACCTATCCAAGGTTGAATGTTACGATTGTCATAAGTTGGGACATTACCAGAGTCATTGTCCTCAGAATCCAAGAAATAAGAAAAGAAATAGGGATCAAGCAAATGCAGCTGATGAAGAACCACCAAAGATGAACAAGACTCGAGAAGAATTGGAAGTCAAGGACTTATACTACTAAGTCCTCCCTTACGCATATCCTCCCTTGATATTTTATTCTAAGTTTTGAATTGTTTTCATTTATGTTTTGATCTCTAGAATTTGTAGGTCTAATAGGTATTGTTAGAACACCTTTTATAATTATAAAGTTGTAGGTATCCATCAAGATTGGATTATGAGGGAGCCCTCACCATTTTACCAAAGATAAGTATCTTACTCCTTGTCTTATCTTTTATGTTTGGTTTTCCTCTGTTATCAAGATGTGTTTGTATTATATGCTAATAATCTTTCTCTTTATATTTTTCCTTGGCTAGGAAAGCTTGCTAATTGCTCAAGGATCATGGAGAAGACTGCAGAGGATAGACTCTGCTCTGCCCTTCAAAAATTGTTGTCATACAAAGTTTGTTAAGGCACTGTTGATTTCTGGTAGCATCAGGTGTGCTCTAAGTCTCAAAATTTGCAGGTAGGCGTAGACACATGCAATCTCCAATACCCAGAAATCGTTATGGAAAATTCCACCCAGAGACAGTTTTATTAAAATAATTAATTATTTTTAATGGGACCCTAAGTCTAAACTTAGGAAATTAAAATAATTAATGGGTATTAATCTAAACTATGGGTGTACCTTCTAGAAGAAGACGAGGATCAAGCCAAAATGATCTAAGCCATTGGTTAGAAGTTAATCTGGGCTTTTGGTTGTCCAACAAAAAGATAAAAGAATAGGCTTGAGGGGCACTTGGAGAATATACACAGAGGGGAGATCAGAAGTTCGATTTTCTGAAGAAGAGCAGCTGTCGAAGAAATTTTCGATAGTGATCTTTTACAGTGAGGGGTAGGGATAGTATCCGAAGGGAGATCTTTCCCTGTCGGAGAATACTCAGCAGAGAAGAGAGAGAGATCCAGTAGAGGCAACGCAGAGCCAGAGAGGCTAACGCAGAGCCACGCAGGGCCACACAGAGGCAGCGTAGGTTGACGCAGAGGTAGCACAAAGCCTTGAAGAAGTCCAAAAATTTGCTGAGGAGATCGATTTCTACAGCTGGAAGCTGGGGTGTGAGACTGGGAGAGCAGAAGTCAGAATCTTAGAGGCAAATCGATCAACCGGGAGGAGTGATGCAGTCCCTAGAGGGTGTAACGCTGGGTTGACACAGTGATTGTGCAGAGGCAGCTAAGGTAGTTCATTCAGTGGCTGAATCAGGATTTCTAATGATAGTGTGAGGTAACCTCACTTATCTCTTTGTTAGTGATATTCCCTGTAACTGGATTACCGGGAAGGCATCCAGAGGTTGTATTCATAAATTACTACTGCATAATAATAAAACCCTTAGAGCTGCTGCACCGGTTTTCACGCATTGGGTTTTTTAGGGGATATTTGTCCAAAAATAACTGTATAGATGTGTTGTATCTCTTTCTTGTTCAGTTTCTTGTTTCCACTAATAATTTAAATTGTGTAGAATACAATGTATTAGTTTCGATATTTATTGCAGGAAACAATAAGTAACTTGATTCAGAAATTAACAAGTAGGAGAAACTTAATTAGTCGCTGCAGTAGAAATTTGGACATCCAAATTTTGACATGGTATCAGAGTTGTTGGTGAAGCAAGAGAGTAGACCCGAAAGAACCCAACATTGAAAAGGAGGGTCGAAGTGTTGCGTAGGCAACAAATCGAATCCCCAAAGGGATTGCGTAGTCCAGGCCAGGAGGGAAAATATTTTTGAGGAAGGTTTCTCTCTGAGTGAGTCGACACAGAGGTAAGACTTCTAGATCGAATTTTGCGAGTGCCTGAGGGAGCAATGCAACAACATCAACGAAGAGGTAGTTTCTAGTCGGACGCAGTTTTACTGTAGGCAGTTGCTGGGCAGAAAGACGTCAAAAGGAAGAAGAGAGACACTTGAGGGAATTTCTTCCTTAGAGAATTCCTAGCTAGGGAATTCGAAGTCTCATTTGTTGTGCAGTAGCAAGAGAGAGGAGGTCATTCGACATTTCGTTTGGCAGAGATTGCAGCCAGGACTAAGAGATCAAGATAGGTTGGATGGGGCATCCAACTATGTGATCTAGAAGACAAGGATGTCATGCCTTCTGGATGAGCATTTTCTCAAAGTCTACGTTGACAGCGTGGTAACTGAGCCTGCGGATCCAGATCCGCTCAAAAATTTCAAGGGAGAAATGGAGAAGACAAAGAGAATGATCCTCGATGGAGTAAAGGATCATATAGTCTATCACATCGCTGACAGAAACACTGCCAAGGAGATGTGGGATGCATTGTTGACGCTATATCAAGGATCTTCTGAGTAGCAAAAGATGTACTTGGAGAAGAAAATGAGATCTATGCAGATGTAGAAGGGGGAACGCATTGATCCATTCCTCTCTATGCTTCAAGAGACCCGAGATGAGTTGACAACTGTGGGGTCAACACCTCAAGGTTCTGAGATGGTAAGACTGGCCCTAAATTCAGTATCTGAGGAGTGGCAAGTCTTTGTTCAGAGCATCTTGGGCAGGGCGTCTTTGCCAAATTGGGATGAAATGTGGGCAGCTCTTAAGCAAGAGAAGTTGAGGAGAGACTTGGTCAATAAACTTGACAGAAGCAACAATAGTGGGTCGAAGCCTAAGGAGGAGGAAGAGAATGCACGCCTCGCACCCAAGGGGCAGCAGGAGCAACGGAAGAAGAAGAAAGATGTTTCGAAGATCAAATGCTTCAGGTGTGGTGAATTCAGTCACTACGCAACACAGTGTCCTCTCAGGAAGAAGGACAAAGATGAGAAGCAAGAAGAAAGATGTTTCGAAGATCAAATGCTTCAGGTGTGGTGAATTTAGTCACTACGCAACACAGTGTCCTCTCAGGAAGAAGGACAAAGATGAGAAGCATGATCTGAAGGTTGCAGCCATGAAGATCGAGGAGTTCGCCATGATAGCCCAGGCATCTCCAGGAGGGAGGTGGGGTGATTTAGAGCTGTAGTTCGAAAGGACTACAGATGGGCAGGGTCCTTGAGGAGTCCACCTCTCAAATCAATTCCTTGCTACGGGAACCCAAATCAGAAGTAGCAGGATGGACCAGTGACAATTGGTATAGAGGAGTACCGGAGTGACAGTTGTAGTGGCTAGGAGCGCTAGAGACTGAGCAGCGCAGAGCTAGAGTTGGCAGGAGTGCAGTTGGCACAGAGTAGATGTTAGCAGCGACGCAAAAGCTTCAGAGGGTCAGAGTAGAGACTAGCAGCAGTCAGACTCCAGTAGCGAGATGCATCATACTAAACACCAGTTTAGTAATTTGGGATGCTTTTCTGTTGCTGATGCAATAGCAGTAGCAGTTGGAGAAGGTTGCAGTGCAGATGCAGTGTTGGCAGTGGCAGTGTCAGCAGCAGCGCAGATGCAGAATTGAGAGGGAGTTGCAGTATGGATGCAGTGTTGACAGTGGTAGGGTCAGTAGTAGTACATGTGCAACATTTGTGTAGTAGTTGGTGGACAGGATGTCAGACATCAGCAACGCAAAAGGAGATGTTACAAAACAGAGTGATGCTTCAGCAGGGCGCACTGCTAGAGCACATTCCTTGCTAAGAGGGATGGTTGATTTCTGGTAGCATCAGATGTGCTCAAAGTCTTAAAATGTGCAAGGAGGCTTAGACACATGCATTCTCCAATACCCAGAAATCGTTTGGGGAAATTCCGCTCGGAGACAATTTTATTAAATTAATTAATTATTTTTAATGGGACCCTAAGTATAAACTTAGGAAATTAAAATAATTAATGGGTATTAATCTAAATTGTGGGTGTAACTTCTAGAACAAGACAAGGATCAAGCCAAAATGATCTAAGCCATTGGTTAGAAGTTAATCTGGGCCATTGCTTGTCCAACAGAAAGATATAAGAAGAGGCTTCAGGGGCACTTGGAGAATATACACAGAGGGGAGATCAGGAGTTCGATTTTCTGAAGCAAAGCAACTGTCGGAGAGATTTTCGATGGTGATCTTTTGCAGTGAGGGGCAGGGATAATATCCGAAGGGAGGTCTTTCCTGGTCAGAGAATACTCAGCAAAGAAGAGAGAGAGAGTGATCCAACAAAGGTAACACAAAGCCAGATAGGCTAACGCAGAGCCACGCAGGGCCACATAGAGGTAGCACAAAGCCTTGAGGAAGTTCGAAAATTTGCTGAGGAGATTGATTTTTGTTGCTGGAAGTCATGGTGTGAGACCGAGAGAGCAGAAGTCAGAATCTTAGAGGCAAATCGATTAGCCGGGAGGAGTGACACAGTCCCTAGAGGGTGCGACGCTGGGCTGACGCAATGATTGCACAGAGGTAGCCAACGACAGTTCATTCAGTGGTTGGATCAACCAGGATTTCTAGTGATAGTGTGAGGTAACCTCACTTATCTCCCTGTCAGTGATATTCTCTGTAACTGGATTGCTGGGAAGGCATCTAGAGATTGTATTCAGAAATTACTACTGCATAATAATAAAACCCTCAGAGCTGCTGCACTGGTTTTCCTGCATTGGGTTTTTCTGGGGACATTTGTCCAAAAATAACTGTGTAGATGTGTTGTATCTCTTTCTTGTTCAGTTTCTTGTTTCCGCTAATAATTTAAATGTAGACTGCAATGTATTAGTTTCGATATTCACTGTAGGAAACAATAAGTAATTGATTCAGAAATTAACAAGTAGGAGAAACTTGATTAGTTGTTGCGGCAGAAATTTGGACATCCAATTTTTCACAGGAACAACTCGAGTTATCTCTTAAAACTATAAGTTTTGTTATAAAGTTCTCTTCATGCAAAGTGAACAATCATTCTTTTTTTTTTGAAATTTTGCTCTACATTACTAACATTGTTATGTCTAGGGTTTTGAATCGTAAGAGATTTTTGTTTGGGTGATTAATCATTAGATTGAATCTACCCTCATTATATTCATTTGTATAGAACCTTAAAAGGTTCTATATAAAACCCTAACCTAAGGGGATGTCCACAGTTATGAAACCCTAGTCTTCTTAGGGTTAATGATGAAGTCTAGAAGTCCTACTCTCTTGTTTAGAATCTTGGTATTGTTATGATAAAAACCCTAGTCCTTTAGGGTTTTCTATTAATATTTAAAATGGAGTGCTAGACCTTTAAGTTTTCGTAAATTAGGGTCTATGACCAAAACCTTGTAATGTCTATAGTAAGATCCTAGCGATGAAGCCCTAGGTGTATGTTCGTCTCTCTAATCGAAACCCTAGCTTGGTCAAAATTGTTGTATGTCTAACTTTAATGTATTGATATTTGTGTCCTAGGTGTACGGTGTACCTAGTAGATATTGTTGTATTATGCTTATGCATGATTATGAAATCCTAGATATGTATATATGCTAACCTAATTGTTGATGCTCATAGTCTGTAAATTCTAGGGTTTGTAACAAAGCCCTAGTAGAAGTTTGATATTCTAGGATATGATTGTCAAATCTAGGGTTTGCAACAAACCCTAGTAGAATCTAAATTGTATAGTAGAATTGTTATTTGATTGAATTGCTGATATTTAAGGCTTTGTGTCTCTAAGATTGAATCTAGGGTTTGTAATGGATCATAGTAAAATCTGCCATAATATTGAGGCCCTAGATAGAATGAGATTGATCTAAGTTACTTTATGTTGTAGTCTAGGGTTTGTAACAAAACCCTACCAAGAAGTTGAAGTATAGAAGTATATGTCTCTCACTGATTATGAACCTAACTAACTTCAGGTGTTTGATGTTTGAAGTATTTGATTGTTTTGATGCTTCCGTTATATTAACATAACTTTGATACTATTAACTTCGTGCTTCTATATATATTTGGTTGTACTTGCTATTAAAGTTTTGCAGGTACACATGATGTCCATATGAGCATGATCAAGATGACCTTGATGAAGTTATAACTTCTCTGATGATAGTAAAAGAAAGTAATTGATCTCCCTAAGTTAAGAGGGAGCTTGGATAGAAGAAAGGGTATATCTCCCCAATTGAGAGGGAGGGCATATTATGACAGTAAATACTTTAAAGTAAGCAAAGTACTATTGATGAATATGAAGTTGCAAACAAAAGACTTGAGAAGTACTGAGGCTATATTTGGTGCTGTTGAAGAAGTGGTAGAAGAAAGCTTTCGACAAGATGTATTTGGACAAATTTATATGAGCAACATCCGAATGAATGAAGACCTTAAAGGTTTTTTTCTACTTGTATGAAATTTTATTATTGATTGGGCTTTGTGTTTGTATAGGTAAATCTCTCCATAAAAAGGTTGAACACTCTGGAAGCATGCTTGGACAAATGGGTATATCTAGTTTGATAAGGAGAGTTGAAAGCATCTAATGGTGGATGCTTGGGAGGACATTTGGCCGGCCTATGTGTGTTTGATGTCCTGATCCCGAAGAGGGGGGGTGGCATTGGTCTTGGAGCTCTGAATTTGGATACACACCTAGATCCTTGGGTTGATGGTTAGTAAGCTTGATGGTGCCTAGAGTGGCTGAAAACTTGAGTCCATCTTAGTCCCACCCGGATAGATAACCCTGGTCAAATATCTAGTCCGTGGCACTGAGTGTGCCTAAACTCTTAGTCTCTTAGTAGTTCATATTGGAGATCTTCTGTTATGAATATAATTCATAATTCATAATAAATGTAAATATAAATATAAATATAATAAACGATAAATAATTAACTAATGATTAGTTGATTAACAATGAAAAGGCATGTCTTAGAGACATGCATGTTCGTGAAAGGGTACTTAACCTGGCTATATATACATGACCCTCATTCTCAATTGTAATGATTCTATTCACATATTTAATATATAATATTTGTATCCTTATGGATATCTTTATATTCCAAGTCTTCTAGAGTAATTAATCTGTAGAAGGAACTTTGTTCTTTACATTGGTATTAGAGCAGTTCAATCCTCTGGCCGCTCCACTGCTGCACAGAGTCACGCTCTCCAATCCAGGCCCTTGGCCATCCAGGTTTCATCAACATTGTTGCCGTCGAGATTGAAGCGTTTCGCTACACTTTTGGGAGTTTATCCATCGCTGATTCGTCAGAGGCCTTTGGCCATTAAAAAAAAATTGAAAGAAAATAAATCATATAAAAATATATTATTACAAAAAAAAGGTTGGAAAAAAAAGAAGAGAATTATTCAAAAAAATAAAAATAAAAAAAGTGGTCAATAAAAAAATAAAAAGTAAGAGGAGATTATTAAAAAGAAATATATATATATATTATATATTTATATAAAAGTCGTATACTAATCAATTAAAAATATATTTTTTTAAGACTTACCTTACTTACGGGCCACCAACCAGGACGCTGCTTGCAAATCGGGCCACCCAACAACACCCCGTGTCTGTCACTGTCACCCGCTACTGCCAACTCACCTCCCATCGATGACATCCGCCCACGGACCGTCCTTGACACCTGTCCCTGTCATTCGCCGTGTCTAAATTCCCATCGTCGCTGTCAGAGCCTCACAGTGCTGCACACAGCCATAGACACTTGACCAAGGCCAATCTGAATCCCCTTCCGCCTTTGCGAGTCTACACCACCACTGTTTTCCATCCGCGTGAATGCCACCATTGTCACAACGGCAACCAAAGCCACCATTTGCTCGAACGACTGTCTAGAGTCACTACGTTCGTCTTTACCCTTCCTCATAGTCGTCACCATTGGATGCTCAACTGTCATTGGATGCTCCATCCTCCATTCCCGCGTATCAATTCTTCCCCTTGATCCTACAATCGCATCTTTTCATAATACAGTCACATCTTCTCATATCTCCGTTGCCACCCATCTGTACAATCATATTTTTTAATTTTCCAACTATAAATTAAATTCCAAGTTTACTCTTGACCGTTGATTTCCCTCATCGAGTCAGAAGAACACAAATTAACGAAAGCACTATATTAAAAGGATTATATAAAGGGTTCTTAAAATTAAATAATTGTTCCATATCAATTTAAGAAGAAGTTGAAAAAAAGAAGAAGGGAGGAAAAGGTTTAAAAAAAAATAAATTAGATTGAAATATATAAAAGGAGTTACTTTTAAAAGGGGATTGAACAATTAATGAAAAGTAAAAGAGATTACTTAGAAAAAAAAAGTATAACAAGTATACTTGAAAAAAATAAATAAAAAAAATCGGTTGATTGATTCAATTAGATATTAATATATTAATAGAATTCTATTCGATATTAATATATAGTTACATATTAATATATTTTAAATAATATTAATATAAACTATATTATATAATATCAACATAGTTATATATTAAAAAAAAATTATATTAGGAAAGGAAAAAAAAGGCGATTACATAACCCCTAAGTTCATCTCGACAAAGCAAAGAAAGAAGTCAAAATGAGTTCCACACAAGAATCACTATTTTGGACTAAATGTCCATCTTGTCTAAACGTAATTAGATATACATATATTAAAAAAAAACTTCGATTTAAATTGTCCAAGGTGTGGAAGACTATTTAATACAGAAGAATATCAAGAAAATGAGCAAATGCAAATAATACTATTAAAAGAAGAGGTCACAAAACTTCAACAAAAGAGTGAAGCCTCAGAGAAGAGACGTAAAGATCTCACAGAGCGGTTTCATGCAAAATCGACAGAATGCAACGAAGAAATTTTGCATTTAAGAAACCACAATGAGAAACTTCTTGCACGAGTCAAAAAGTGTAAAACTAAGAAGCACAAGTTAGAACAAGAAAAAAAGAGTTTTGACAAAAAATTCAACGAAAGTCTATCAAAGAAATAAGAGGAAAATTTATGTTTTAAAAACCTTAATCAAAGATTATTAGAACAAATCAAAAGTAAAAAAATGATGAAGCTACTAAGAATAAAGTCGGTAATTCAGAAAATGATGAGCTTGTAAGTTTAAGGAATCATAACCAAACCCTACTTACACAAATAAAAAAACTTAAAATGACAAAATATCGCTAAATGACAAGCTAGAACAACTTCAAGGTGAAGTACTGAAGTCACAATCGTTTCAGCTCAAGTTGAAGATAAGGGAATAAATACTGATCCAATCAATATCACAAGCAAGGAAGAAGATGAGTCTAGAGAAGTTAAAACATATGCAGAAGATGCAATCCAAACAATGGACATTCCAAATGATGATTCAATCGCCAACTTAACAACAACAATACTTGAAGAAAATCAGGGATCAACCAGTAATATGATAGAGGAAAGCCAAACCAAAGGAGATATGTATCGACATCCAAATCACAAGAGTAGACCCTCCAATCAAGCTACGTACCAGTGTCGTTCAGAAAATAAACAACAAAATTATGTTCCCAAGGATATTGAAGTTTGCAGAATACATTCTTATGATAACTATTAATCAGACAATTTGATTCCACAGAAGATCAATTTAGGATGGTCTGATCCCTTCTCCGTGCGACAATTTTGTTTCACTTAGAGGATCATATCAACTAGTATCAACAAAGATGACAATGCCGAGACAAGAAGACATTCAAAGAAGGAAAAGAGATCAAGTCTTTCATCAATAAGCTTTGAGGACAAAGCTTTTTTAAGGGGAAGACTATGTTATGAATCTAATTCATAATAAAATAATAAATGTAAATATAAATATAAATATAATAAACGATAAATAATTAACTAATGATTAGTTAGTTAACATTGAAAAGCCATGTCTTAGAGACATGCTTGTTCGTGAAAGGGTACTTACCTGGCTATATATACAGGACCCTCATTTTCAATTGTAATCATTCTTATTCACACATTTAATATATAATATTTGTATCCTCGTGGATATCTTTATAGTCCAAGTCTTCTGGAGTAATTAATCTGTAGAAGGAACTTTGTTCTTTACATCTTCCATTTACCTCTATATGGTTGTAATTATGAATACCTCCCTAGTTAAGAGGGAGTGTTGAAGAATGTAACTAGGTTCGGTCTTCATAAATGTATTTAAGTCACAATAGATTGTACTTGTTAAAAGAAAGAAAATGAAATTTTGTTATTATTAAAATTGATTTATTAAAGCATGGGTTTCATGCTTGGGTCAATTGTTTTTAGGTCAAAGGCTCCATTGTAGGCTTCTAGGGTTTGTGTCAACTGTCCTTGTCCATGTCATAATGTAAAGAACCCTTCTTGGGATTTATTTGTCAAAGAAGACATTTATTTTATTGTAAAATATGTCAATTAGGCCTCCTCCACCAACTTGGCCTAAATTGGGTAGTAGAATCACTATATAAAGGTAGCAAGTTAACCTCATTTGGGACTCACTCACAACAAGTTCGATCTGTAACTTCTGGGGCCAAAGAAAGTGTGAAATTCAAAGAAGAAAAGGAAGAAGGATAGCAAAGGAGGACTCTTTCATGCATAAAAGTTGAAATTTTCTCTATTTCCCACGTGTGAAGCTGTGCAGCTGCTGGAAGGGGGCCGAAATTCTGTAGTTATTGGGAGGCCAAAATTCTGCTGTTGTGGGTCAAAATTCTTCAACTGGGAAGTCGAAGTGTTGGATTGTTGCTGGGCTGAAGCTGCTGGATAAGAAGAGACTACTACATCATTTTGGAATGCTGACTTGGTGGAGGAGGAAGGTCTACTGGTCTAGGGTCTTGGTCCATCTCAACTTGAATTACTGAAGGAAGAGTTCTTAACTAGGTTTTCCCCTATAGAGGGGTTTTAGGCTTTAGCCCTGGCTGTTCACCTACATCTAGTGTCCCTGATCTTCATCTTTTGCTTTTGATAATTGCTTGATGAATCAAAGATAAAAGAACATAAGAAAGTTAACAAGAACATAAGAATATCACAAGTAATTATCAACATAAGAAAATCTTTCTTCCTTTCTGATTTTCTAACAGTTGAGAGCCTTATCCAAGGGTTATGGAGCTGGATACAATGCTAGGTATTTGGAACTTGATTATGAAGCACACTAACCCAACAAACATGCCCAAACAACACTGTTTACTAGCTAGCAGGGATCTGTAATTATAGTTTCAGTCCAGTACAAATACTCAAAATGATACCTTAGCACAACCGTTCAATAATTGCATTGATATACAACATCAAAACTGAATATATGATGTAAAATAACAGTCTTCTATTGAATAACAATCATGCATGTTACATATCCCAGATACTGATACTATAATAGCTTCAGGAGGAAAAACAAGGCTTTCTTTTGAGTGCTTCCATTGTTGGTCAAAAATACCACAAACAACAAATTTATATCCCAACAAAGAAGAAAGATACAATTGCAAAACAATTGCCTTATATGCAATATAACAACCTAGGAGATTATAAGTCTAATTAGTTTAGGGTATTCTCTACAAGATGAAACCACCTTTGCAACTAAACTTTAAAGTAAAGCCCTCCTTTTATAGGCTTATTCTCTAACTAACTCATCAATAAAATCTTTAAAAATATGCTAGAAACCCATCCAAATACGAGCAAATGGCCTCTTTTTTAATTGTTCCAGGGATTTGACTGTGCACATTACCACTCGGCATCTTCAAAGTTCATAGCCAGAGTAGTCGACAAAAAATATTAGTAAAACCCCTCAAAGGTGGTATACCCTTCGTATATGTGCATATAGTGGGTTATGGTCTTCATTAAGTCCCTTGAAACTAAAATGCCTTCATCAATACACATTCTTCCTAAAAAAACATGGCCACCACATATATTGAACTTCCTTTTGATATGGTCCTAAAATAGCTTTCTTCTCTTAAAAAGAGTGCCTAAAGGTCAAGGCATCCTCCTAGAAGCATTCATTTTGCCTTACAGGGAATGCTAATGGCCCCAAGTTCCAACTATGCATCCAAATATGTAGAACATGCCTTGTAGAATATGAGGTGACCCCTTTAGTGATGAAACTACGTTCAAAAATGTAATTCATGCCTCGAGAAATGTGAGAATGCCCTAAAGGCACTCTCCAATGGAAAGGCTTGTTGAAATTGGGTAGCTTGGGAGGTACTCCCACAAGCCCTCGGTGCTAGGCTTGTGAGGAGAAATCCTATAGAAGGATAGGTTTGTGGGCAAAGTTGAAAGTACTCAAGGTTGGGGTTTTGGACTCAAAGGAATGGGTTTGGAATTGAAGGAAAGCAATTTAATATTCTAATTTGTTGTTGAGTGGTGAAGCACGATCTCTTAAAGGACAAGGAGTGATTCCAAGACACTTAAACAAGAGGTATACATATAGGTGAAAGGAAAGGCTAGAAGGCACAAGTGAGAAGGACTTCATTTGTGAGCAAGAGAGCGCTGGAAGGAGCCACAACCAAGCAAGAGAATCTGCATCAAGTAAGAGGAGGCAGAGTAGGCAATGAAGGACAACTAATGGAAGGTTGAGTCAAGGAATTTGATCACAGGAATGAGGCCGAGTCCTTTGGAGGTTTGTTGAAGCAGGTTAAGGGCTGTTTTGTGTGTTGTGGACAGGCTGTAGCCTGGTTAGGGCTCGCCGTAGACCTGTGGAAGGTCATTCTTAGAGGGCCGAGGTGTATAAGGCTGGCTACATCCTGAAGTAATGCATCAACAACTGGTTAAAGGCAGATTGTTGACTGAACAGGCACTGGAACAAACCTAGCCGACGTTTGTTAGGGCTTCCAAAACTTGTTAAGGAGGATGCCAAAGTGAAGGAGGTCCTGTGTTGGACAACGAAGGGATTGCTAGCCTAGGGGGACTAAAGAAGTTTGGACAGTGTTGGCTGTGGACAAAATTAAGGGATAGAGGGCTGGAAGAGGTTAGAAATAACATGCCAACGGACTGGTAGAAGGATGATACAAGAGGTTAGAAATAGCAGACCAACAAACTGGTAGAAGGATTTGGTGCCTCCTTCAATCGTTGCCTAATTTTCTTTACCTGTTCCTCCATCTCTTGAATTAATTCTGGCCCTACTATCACTTGATCTTCTAATTTGTCCCAACTTAACGGTGTCTTGCAAGGTCTGCCATACAATGCTTCAAATGGAGGCATCCCAATTGAACTGTGGTAACTGTTATTGTATGCAAATTCAACTAAGGGTAAGTACTTTTCCCAGTGTGTTTGCTGGTCCATAACATACATCCTCAACATATCTTCTAGTACTTGGTTCACGCTTTCTGTCTGTCCATAAGTCTCAAGATGATAAATTGCACTTAAATTTAGTTGAGTTCCTAAGGTTGATTGCATACAAGTCCAAAATCTTGAAGTGAATCGTGAATCTCTATCTAATATGATCTTCTTAGGTACTCCATGAAATCTGATAATTTCATTTATAAATACCTGAGCTATGTCAGCAACTTCGTAAGTATCTCTTACGGGAATGAAATGGGCGCTTTTCGTTAATTTATCTACCACAACCAGAATGGCATTGTGCCTTTGTGGAGTGAGATGTAGGCTGACGAAAAAATCCATGGAAATTATCTCCCATTTGGTCATAGGGATGTCATGAGGTTGTAGGAGACCTGCTAGACGACAATGGTTAACCTTCACTTGCTGACATTCGAGACATTTTGCAATGAATTGGACAATATCGCGTTTCATGCCTGCCCAAAAAAAGAGTTTCTTTGTATCAACATACATTTTCTCTACACCAGGATGTGCACAATATAATGCTCTGTGGGCTTCTTTAAGGATGGTGTTTTGGAGATCCCCACTAGCAAGTATGTACATCCTTTCATGTAATCGCAGAATTCTATCATCTTCAAGTTCATATCCCTCAAACTTAGATTCTTTTGGATTTTTATTATCAAGTCCGGATTTCACTTTTAAATACCAACTATCTTTTAAGAGATGTTCTAATACTTGTTTCCTCAAGTCTACCGTGATAGGTATGAGGGAAAATATCCGTGATCATATTCACTTAAGAATTCACTCCATCGTCTTTGCCCAACATTCAAGTCTCTTTGGGTAAACAAATACTGTAGACTTTGATGATCGCTTTTGAGCATAAAGCTTCTCCTTACCAAATAGTGTCTCCATATCTTTAAAGCTAGTACTACAACGACTAACTCTAAATCATGTGTGGCATAGAGTTCTTCATGAGGGTTTAATTTCCTTGAGGCATACGCTATTACGCCTCTATCCTACATTAGTACGACACCTAATCCTTGCTTGGATGTATCAGTACACAGTAAAATCTTTGTCCATATCAGGTACTCGCAAGATTGGCGCATTGGTCAACAATCTTTTAAGTTCAGAGAATTCTCTATGACATTCCTTAGTCCATTCATACCTAACACCTTTACGCTGGAGGGTTGTGATAGGCTTTGCAATTTTGGAGAATCCTTCTACAAACCTTCGATAGTAATCGACTAAACTCATAAAGCTTCGCACTTCATGTGCATTTTTCAGTATCAGCCATTCCATGCTTGCCTTTACTTTTTTAGGATTTACTAAGATCCCTTCTCTAGATATAATATGACCCAACTAATGAATCTTTTTCTGAAAGAAAGAGCACTTGGATAAATTTCCATATAATTGGTGCTCCCTAAGGCAAGATAGTACTATTCGCAAATGTTCTTCATGCTCTTTCTCATTTTTGGGGTAGATGAGAATATCATCTAAGAAGACTTATACAAAGTGATCGAGATATTTGTGGAAAATGTTGTTCATAAAGTTCATGAACACTGCTAGTGTATTGGTCAACCCAAATGGTACCACAATGAACTCATAATGCCTGAAGAGTGTTCGGAATGTAGTCTTAGAAATATCGCTTTACTTAATTCTTAGTTGATGATAACCTGATCGTAGATTGATTTTTGAAAAGACAAAAGCTCATTTCATTTGGTCGAAGAGGTCATCAATTCGAGGGATTGGACATATATTTTTTACTGTAGCTCGATTTAAATCTTGATAACCTATGCATAGCCACAAGGAACCATCATTCTTCTTGACAAAAATTATAGGAGCACCCGAAGGTGAAATACTGGGTTGAATGTGTCCTATATCCAAGAGTTCCTTCAACTGGTTTTGTAATTCTTGAAGTTCTGGAGCTGTCATTTTGTAAGGTGTTTTAAAGATTGGTTCTGTACCAGGTTTCAATTCTATTGCGAGATCTAACTCTTTCATAGGGATGGACTGGTTAGAAGTTCATCAAGCATGGGTAGACTGTTATGGGAGGAAAAAAATTGATACAGAGAGAGACGAAGGAGGAGTTTTGGAGATTTAGAGGGACAAAAGGAAATTCTAACAGTATCACTGATAGAAGGAAGTCCAAGTTCAATTGTTTTTGAAGATTTGGGCACGGGGGCCAAAGTACCTCAAATTTGAAGTACTTTGGAGCTGGGTACTGAAGTTGTGCTCAGTTTGACAAGGAGGTTTTTGTCGTTTTGGTAACGGGAGAGGGAGCGAGAGCCACGACAGAGCAGAGACATCTTCAACTACAGAACTCCAGGTTGGTATTCAATGGTAAAATTGTTAAATTTTGTACATGTATTACATAGAAATATATTCTAGGAGTAATATTAATTATACCTTGTTAAAATCCTAATTTAGGGTTTCATAAGTTGTCTTCAGAGCTTTAATATCATTAAAATTGTAAATTTTATGAATTATGTGTCTCACACAAAGGACAATAATTGTATTTGTATGTTGGGCAGATGAGGGCCTAAAGGAATTGGCTTCAACCCTAGTTGTATCAGTGATTGGACAGACATTTTTTGTATTATATTTTGGCATTTATAGAGGGATTGTAAAGGGCCATTATCCCTGGTATGGGAGCCCTATGACTTTCTTATTGATGGACTGATAAGGAACATGTTTGGGCCATGAATCTTGTGTATTGTCATTGATTTCACTGCTGTTATATTCGGCTGTGCAAAGTTGTTTTTGGTTGGGCATTACTAGTGTATTATGTTCTTAGCTAAGGAATAGACCAGACCTAGGGTGTGTGGAAATTCCAACAAAGCCTCCTCAGGCAAGATTGCCAATTTAATGGATGAAGTCATCCTCCTGTAGCTAAGGTCTTATGCGTCTTTATGTGGTGGCAAGACTATGATTTTAGCTTCCAAAGTCTCCATGAAAAGGTCACATTAGTCGGAGTGCTCTGCTTGTCAAGTAGAATACAACTAGAACTCTACCTTCAATGTAGGGAGATGGCAATCTATTGAGTTGGAATATTCCTTAAGTGGATTTCTTTATTCAAAAGTGAATATACATCCGTCTAATGGAATACCAATGAAATCTTAAGATTTGGAGATGAAGCAAAGCAAAAGATATAACATGTCACTGGGCCACAATGCTAGAAAACCAACAAGTACCGTGGCTTGTTATTTGGGTGCCTTGGTGGATGGTGGTAGTAGATCCATATGTGGTGTTCAACAATTTTATAGTCATTCTTGTCAGAGTCTGTTTTGAGTTTTAACTGAAGGCGGGTTACAATAGTTGAAAATAGTATTTTCATTTTAGGGGGGGGGGGGGGAATGTTGGAGTATCGACATTTGAATACTAGGTATCAAGTTTAATAAAGTAACATTAATATGTGTAATAAATGGCACATATATATTAAGTGACTGCATATAGATATAGAACGACTCCATTGTAATAAAACATTATGTATTCCACAATGCCTATTCCCTTTTGTATTTTTAGTTTTCAACACCCTTCCCCCCCTGCTTGTGAAACTTTATGCAACTCTTGGCATTTAGTTGTTACGGTTAGACCATAATGGTAATAATGCATTGGAAACAATAAGCAGGGGTTGTGTATCTTTACAGAAACATTATTAAGCACAAAACTATTACTCTGGTGAGTGAAAGTAATGTTCATGTGTTCAAATTGTTGCCAACATTTCGTGTGCATATTGTTTTAATAATGAATAAAAATTAGATTTATTTGAACTAAACTAATTACTAGTTTCGGCTTGCTTATAAACATTTTGTCTTGTCACATCATTGAGAAGCACCATATCTGTTGCTACTATTTTCTTTAGTTTCATATGCGTCATCTGGCTTTTTATTCTTTTACATTGATATCTTTATTTATTATGTTCTTCCTAAGTAGGTGAATCTCTTTCATAGCTAACAAAGTTTTGTTTTCCTACTTGCATCTTTCTGGTTGCCATTCAGAAGGGTGGCAGATTCAACTTATGCTACACAAAGTTCAGCAAAAGAGTGCTTCTCTTTTACACCAGAAAGTTCAATGAAGAAGGTGGATATAAGTATTATTGCTTCTTTATTTTGATTTCCATTGCTATTGGTTATTCAAGATGAATTTATATTTTATGTATTTTAGTCATAGACAAATGAAAAAAGCTATCATGTTACTGAGGTTTGGGCATTATCTGAAAGTGCTTGACAATATGTCCTTTTTGTATGATGCTTGGTATGGGTCAATTTAAATATGATTTTAGTATTTATATGCTTGCTTCTGGTAGGGGTAACGGGTTAACAACTTTGTATTATCCCCCACATCTTTTCCTTGTCTAGAATCTTTTGTTGAGTCAGTCGTTGTTCACATATATAAAGATTGAGACTTTTTCCATATTTGTCTCCACGTTTGTGGTACAGTTTAATTAGTATAATGGTCATACTTAATAATATACTTTATTACGTAGTCTAATAATTTTTAGTTAGTGGTCAAATAAAGTGACTTATGTGATAAATTATGTGTTAATTAGTGACATAATGTTGATTGCTACTAACTCACTCTTTCTTGGGAGACATCAATATAGTGTCTCATTGTCACATATTGAACGATATCAAGTTTTTTTCTGTGTCATGGTGTGTGATATGTAATTTGTTGGAGATAGATGATCATATTTAGAACTTAGATATGTTAGGATTTGGATGAATAATAAAGTGCTCACTAATAAAGTGATGTAAAAATGGGGTGTTTAATGTTATCCATCAATATAGTAGTTAAAAGTTAGGTATTTGGAAGTTACACAATGTACTCCTCTCTCCTACTATCTAATGGGACATTGCATCAAGTAATGCAACAATCCACTCTTTCTCCTCCATGTGTAATTCTTGCATGTGTGTAACATCTTGCATTGTATTAGAGTCACAGTGACAAGAAGCTGAGGAAGAGGGTGAAGGAACTGAGGGCTTGTTGTGACTAGAGGAGGCAGCAAGAGATTGCTTACACACATTGGACAAAAGACAAAAAGCAGGAGGCGTTGTGAGAATTAGGTGAATGTTGAAGGAAAACTAGGGGATCTAGTGAGTAGGAAGGTTGCCTCCATAAGTGTAAGAGGTATACACCGTTGCATATACGTTGTTGCATTTCATGTGGCATTAGAGCCAACCATTGGTACATTGTCCACTGTATAGCTAGCACAACCATCTATATTGTTGTCCACTAGTCTGCGCGATTTTGTCCAGCTGTAGCTGTCATAGCTGCCCACTGTTGAGCATCATGTCTGTTTCCAGTCTATCCAAATTTTTTCCATACACAGTTCTGCTATGGGTGAACCATCTTTATCGTTCAATTGGGCCACCCTGCCAAACATCGTCGAACTGAACACTGTCAAGAAGGTTTTGGAAAGTAGTGTTTGTATGGTTAATGACTCACGTCTGTACATAGACGATCAGATTCATGGAAAGTATAATATAATAAAATAAAATAAAAATTAAAGGAAATAAAATAAATTAAGAATTAAATTAAAATAAAAGTAAATAATAATGCAGGGGGTTAGCTCAATTGGTGATTGAAGTGATGTGAAATTGTGATAACTAAGAGAACCAAGGTTCAAATCCCCTTAGTTGTGACCTAGTCTATGGAGAGGCGGATAGGTCATAGACCACCAGAGGTATTGTGGTAGCTACATGAAACAACCCCGTGTCACGCGAGTACGAGGCTGACCCATTTGGCACTTCCTTTGGGTTACAAAAAAAAGTAAATAATAAATTAATAAGCTTTCTCTCTCTCTCTCTCTCTCTATATATATATATATATATATAAAGAAAGTAAAAAAAATAAATTGAAAAATCAGCCAGAATAGATTGGACAATCCCACCAGTTTCGAGGATAATGGCTATGAGTGAATTCAGTACGAAGCTGACCAAGATGGAAGAACGACATGAGGCACTCCAAAAGGAATTAATGGAGAAGCACACACATTTAGAAGCACAGATCAATCGAAATCACAATCTAATACAATAAGATCAAGTAGAACTGAGGGCATTGGTGGGAGAAAATCACATTGAATTACAAAAAAAATTCACTTCATTAGCAGAGCTCTTAATTAACCTTGCTCCTTCGCAAAACAGAACTAGTCAAGAACAAAAATGCTTCAGAGACTTCCAATTCCCCAAATTCACCTAACAGATCAAATACCCAAAAAAATACACCTCAGATCCCATCTAATATTCCAAATCCACAATTAAATATACCTAATAATCGCTTGAAGATACAGAACCAATACCCACCATACAACCACCAGCCTTTGCACGTCCTCCTTGAGCAAAATTGGAATTGCCAAAATTCAACAGAAATGAAAAACAAGGTGTGGCTTGGTTCAACAAAGCGGAAGAATATTTTGAGAGATATGATATTTATAGTGATGATGAAAAGATCTGATATGCATCCATGCAATTGGAAGGAGACATGTACAATTGGTATATGTGGTGGAAAAAATTAGGATACTCAGTAAATTAGAATAATTTGAAGACAAATTCTTTAAACGATTCCAAGGTATCAAGGCACACGATTTTTTCACAGAACATTCTAGGCTACAAGAAAAAGTAGGTGTGGATGAATTTACACGTGAATGGGAAGCACTTGCTACAAGAGTAACTGGATTGTCGACAAGATGTTTAGTACGATCTTACATCACCAGAATGAGCTATAACTATAGGATATCACTACTATTGAAGGTGCAATATGGAAAGCAAAAGCTGCAGAGTAAAAATTCTAAAGATTGTGACTGCCTAGATTCAGGAAGGTCTATTCAAGATGAAGGATTCCCCAAACTACAGAAATATAAAGTCCAAAATACCTTCGGCCATAGTTAGGAGATGGAAGCAAACCTAATCTGGATGCCCGACAAATAAAATAAGGAAAATGCAAACATTGTGGGGAAGAATGGGACCCTAGAGATAAATGCTCTAGAGGAAGTAATGCCAAGAATTTATATAAATGTGAAGCCAAAGAGGATTCAGATAGTGAGGATTTAGTCGAAGAAGAAGTTGAAGATCCTCAACATTTTCCCCTAGATTCAGATAATGAGAATGCACTGCAAATATTGCTATCAGCCATAACAGGAATAGCTCAGCCCCAGATCTTAAATTAAAATGGCACATCAAGAATAGCAATGTAATGGTCTTGATAGATATGGGAAACACTCATAATTTTGTTGACACAAATCTTGCAAAAGGGTTGAATCTTTTCGTATACCCAATGCCCAATATGAAATTTATGGTGGCAGATGAGAAAAAATTACAAATTCAAGATTGCAATTTAGAATCCCAGTTTTACACCATACCTCTGAGACGAGTGGATGTAGCTCTAGGTGTCCAATGGCTACAAACATTGGGCACTTACTCTACCAACTATAAAAAATTCTTTATAAAGTTTCGATGGCAACGAGAAAGGTATACATTACATGGGTTTCAACGTCCTCCAAAACAAATTGTATTTTCCCATCAGATGGTGAAGTTAGTCTTAAAAGGGGCACCGACATGTATAATACAATGTCCTCAAATGGAAATATTGGACTCAAAATTAGTTAACTATTAACCACCCGAGATTGATGAGTCAATTCAAAAACACAAAAATATTCCAAGATTTTCCACTAGAGATGCCCTCTGAAAGAGAGATTGAGGATATCATTGAAGTCAAAGTAGGATCAAACCTTGTCAACATCAAACCATATCAGTTCGGTATCCCCATCATCAAAAAATAGAAATAAAATGGATAGTCCAAGACCTATTGAAGTGTGGTGTCATTACAAAAGGTATAAATCCTTATGCAACTCCTATAGTCCTCATTCGAAAAAAAGACGAATCTTTTAGGCTATGCATTGATTACAGAGGTTTGAATAAGATAACAATAAAATACAAATTTCCTATTCCCTTTATAGATGAAATGTTGGATGAATTGCATCAAGCAAAGTAGTTTTCTAAATTGGATTTGAGGTTAGGATATTACCAGATCAAAGTAAGATAAGAAGATTTTGTCAAGACTACTTTTTGAACTCATGAAGAGCACTATGGATTCAAAGTTATGCCGTTCGGATTAATTAATGCTCTAGCCACCTTCCAAGTAACCATGAATGAACTATTCCGACCCTACCTAAGGAAATTTGTGTTGATCTTCTTTGACAACATTCTTCTATATAGTAAAACATGGTTAAGCATCTACAACACTTGGAGCAAGATCCCTCTCTTCTAGTAAAACAACCAATTCTAGGCAAAGATGTCGACATTCACCTTCGGAAAGGAAGGAGTAGAGTATCTAGGACATGTGATATCAAGGGAAGGTAGATCCCAACAAAATTAAGGTGATGACCCAATGGCCTAAAACAACTAAGATTTCCAAGTTAAAAGGATTTTTGGGTTTAACATGATATT
Organism: Pinus tabuliformis; assembly: GCA_031772625.1. Classification (NCBI taxonomy): domain Eukaryota; kingdom Viridiplantae; phylum Streptophyta; class Pinopsida; order Pinales; family Pinaceae; genus Pinus; species Pinus tabuliformis. The sequence continues at coordinate 706,798,145 of CM062820.1, forward strand.
ATCTAAGGTATATTCGAAATTACGCTCATGTCATTGCCCCCCTAACAAACCTTTTAAAAAGAAGTCATTCCAATGAAATGATAAAATAGAGCATTGTTTTGAAATATTAAAGGGGATGACATCCACTACCCCTACATAAACAACTCTTGTTTTTTCAAAACTTTTTATAATCGAGTGTGATGCTTCATATTTAAGAAAATGGGCAGTGTTGATGCATGATGGCCATCCTATAGCATTTGAAAGCAAGAAGCTCAATAAAAGAGAATGCCTAAAATTTACATATGACAAAGAAATGCTCACCATTATGCATGATTTAGCCTAACGATGATAATATCTCTTGGGAGGCAAGTTTCTGATATGAATAGGTCATAATAGTCTTAAACACCTTCGTCAACAAATAACACCTTCTATAAAACAACATAAATGGATTGAAAAAATTGCCACTTTTGATATGGAGATATTACATAAGAGGGGGAAGGACAACGTCGCAGTTAATGCTCTCTCACAAAAAGACGAAGAGTCACCGCCACTTGCAATTTCAATTGTAGTTCTAGAATGGCTAAATGGAATTCGAAGTGAATGTGGGAAAGATCCAAAAACATGCACTATAATCAATGATCCTTCCCAAAACTCAAAATTCGAATGGAAAAATGACATTCTCTGGTACAAAGGAAGAGTTTACCTAATCCCAACTTTGAGATATAAATCCAAATCTCTCCATGAATCCCATGACTTGCCAACAATAGGACATGTGGGTTTCTTTAAAACCTACTATAATGCACAACAACCATTTTTTTGGAAAGGGATGAATAATGATATTCAAAAGTATGTGGCAGAGTATGATTAATGCCAAAGAAATAAAAATGAAAACGTTATGACTCCTAGATTGCTCCATGCCCCTACATATTCCAAACCAAACATGGGAAGAAATATCGATGGACTTTATTGAAGGACTACCCATGTTAGATGTGTTGTTGCTCAAATTGTACATTAGATTGTGACAACGCTCAGGACAAGGGCTGTCACTCTGGTCCCTACCCTCTTCGTTTAAGTTGTCTCCTAATTGCAAACTAAGGTGGGTAGTCCCTATGGATGAAGAGATGAACTACTTGTTGGGAACCAATAAGTGGAGGAGACACAACTGAATGGCCCAACAACTTGGTTAAGATCAAAGGGAAAGTATGATTATTTAAGCACCACTTAATTAGATTTATTGAAATTATTAGTTAGAGACTAGTTCCTTAGGAGTCAATTTACTTGCACAAGGAGAATTAAATTCCAAGTTACCGGATGAACAATTGTTGCGATATGCAAATCTACCCTATATGAAGTGTTGATTTGGGGTAGCATCGGATGTGCTCGAAGCCTCAAATTTTGTAGGGAGGCTTGGGCACATGCATTCCAAAGAACCCGGAAACCGTGTTGGGAAATTCCACCCAGAGACGATTATATTAAAATAATTAATATTTTTAATGGGGTTCCTAAGTCTAAACTTCGGAAAATTAGAATATTAATGGGTATTAATCTAATTGTGGGTGAATCTTCTAGAAAAAGACGAAGATCAAGTCAAAACGATCTGAGCCTTTGATTTGGAGTTAATCTAGGCTGTTGGTTGTCCAACAGGAAGATATAAGAAGGGGCTTGAGGGTCATTTGGAAAACACATCAAGAGAGATCAAGAATTCATTTTTTTGAAGTGAGAAGTTCTCAAGAGGAAAATTCGATTGAGGAGATTTCTTGCAACAATGGGGCAGGGATAGCTTCCGGAGAGAGTTATTTTCTCAGCTGGAGAATCATCAGTACAGAGAGGCATAGAGTAATCCAACAATGGCAATGCTGAGCCAGAGGGGCTGACGTAGAGGTACGTAGAATCCAACGAGGAGCCCAAAATTTGCAGAGGAATTCGAGTTTCAGAAGCCGGGAGCCAGGGTGTGAGACCGGGAGGCAAAAATAGAATCTCTTGGGCAAAAACTCGAACAACCAGATGAGTGACGCAATCCCCAGAGAGCTTGATGTTGGGTTGACGTAGACACTGTGCAGAATCAGTGCAAAGGCAGCGAGAAAAGCCGAGGGCAACCAGTCTGGGGCTGGATCAACTAGGATTTCCAGTGATAGTGTGAGGTAACCTCACAATTCCTTTTGCTAGTATTTCTCTCTGTAACTGAATAACCCTGTGAGGTTCTCAGAGATGTATGTAGAATTTGCTACTGCTTAATAATAATAAACCCTCAGAGCTGTTGCATCGGTTTTCCTGCATTGGGTTTTTCCGAGGACATTTGTCCAAAAATAACGGTGTCCTATGTATTTGTATTTCCTTGCTCAGTTTCTATGTTTTAGAATCATATTTAATTTGGTGTAGGCTGCTTTAGTAATTTACTTAAATATTTCAAGAAGAAATCTGAAATAAGTTTGTAATGTAATTTACGATCTAGGTGAAGTAGATTCAGCTGGTTGCAGTAGGTTTCCAGAGATTGTTAGATCTAGGAATTTTCACATGAAGTGCAAGACCTAGATCTAGGTGTAGTGCTAGATCTTGGTAAAGTTTTAGTTAAATGCCCTATCTAAGTGAGTCCTTACTCTCAACTATTTTGAAGTTAGTCTTGAATGTAGGTTGTAGGGAGAAGCCCACAAGAAGGAGGCTATGGCCTCATTAACGTTACGTCCCGTGAGGTTCTAACTGCCCAAGTGCTTCCGTTCCTACAAGGGATTGCCCACAAGAGAACTGCAAGGTCACTTGTGTTAACCACAAATGAGGGTCTAAACTTCCCAAGTTGGGGGAGAATGGTTTTCCTATCTTTTTACAGCCAAGCTTATGCTCAAAGGCGTATTTTATTAATGCACTTCTAATCATATAATGGAATGCAAAATGTGAGTGAATGCTTTAATGAGATTATTAAGCGAAAAGAGTTCCTCAACAAGATTTATTTGATTCCAAACACTCATTCGATGCACAATTAGCAAGATAAACTTGAAATTGCATTGTGACAAAGTAGAGTGCTTGCAATATAAAAGACCTTTTGAAATCAATACACTTTGGAATAAACCAATGCCCCTTCAATGATATTCATGGACAATAGCAAGTCTCATAAATGAACCAATTTGTCTCAATAAGCACAATAGCAAGAATTATATAATAGCAAGATCTCTTTAAACTTGATATGACAAATAGGAACCAAAGAGACGATAATGATATTTACCACAATGATTATCCAAGATTATTGCTCATGCCAATTAGATTTCCTTCTTGCAATAGTAAAACCAATGCTTATTATGAGAGCCAATTAGAGCACAATTATTCTTGAAACAAGATTGCTAACAATGATTATCAAGAATAGAGAATACCAATGAAATGCAAGAGGAATGTTATGAGGCACTTTCTAATGTACAATTAGATGCAAGGAGAACAAGATCAAGGCATTCAAGGATTCCTTTTACCACTTCAAGAATAAATAAGATTTCACAAGAGCAATTACTTCAACACTTCACCACAATGATCCCAAGACTTAGAAATGAGTTCTCATGACTTTCAAGCCTTCTCAAGATGATTTCTTGTCACTAAAACACGTATTTATCAGACTTAAATGGGCATATATCAGACCTCGTTTAACTTATATCAGATTTCTGAAATCACTTGGAATATTACCAATTAAGAGCATGCAGGTTGGCTAGCCTCTTATGTTAAGGGTGAAATATTCTTAGACTTATGTGAAGGTGTTTTAGAGATTTTTAGAGATAATCACATAAGACTAAAACCCTTAGGCCTCAAGGCCTTGTTGAGTGGCTAGGTGGACTTCCAATGTTGATGCACACTGTTCAAGGGCCCCCTCATAGATCCATAGATGCACATTGTTCAAGGGCACACTCATTCTATCTCTTCTAGAGCGAATTCATGCATGGTGCAGGTTTAAATGTGAACATGAAGCATAATTCTATGTGTTTATTCCAGTCAAAGTGGTACACAAGGCACAAGTACCATGGGCACCCTTGCTAAAGGATTATTTGAGAATTTTTTTGGTCAAAGCGTTTCTAGAAAGATCACTCAAACATTACACATTGCATTGGCATACATGTCTAAAAGAGCGCCCTTATAAAGAAAGCTTTACACCTGGAAAACCACTCCTTTTCTTGGAGTTTCACCCTTCTCAAATAATATTTTTATTATGAGGTGCATATCTATAGGAAAATGCCTTCATCATGGAAATTTACCCTTGGCATTCATGGAAAAAATGCCTTCATTACTTTTCACATTAGGAAGACAGATGACATCCAAGTTTTGCCTTTGCATGAAGATAAGGATGGAAGAAGATGACATATGGCACTAGAATCATCTAGAACATTGTCTCCAAACACTTTTCTATAGGCACTTGACCTAACTTGCCTACTTAGGTAATTGTTGTAAATATTTTAGTATTTTTTGTTGGAGAAGCTCATGAGGATATAATATTTATTTGAAGAGGAATTAGAGCTCAAATCTATATAAGGATTTGCTCTCTCCATTTGTAAGGTGGATTGGATTAGTGGAGATTAATGGGAAGAAGTTTGTCTCAACTTTGCAAAGCTGTTGTGTAATCTTCTCTATTCTTTAATGTTTGCTCTAGAGCAATTATAGAAGGGTTTGTTATTGCAAATTCGTTGAGGCAAGGGCTATTACAAATCAGACAATGCAAGTGAGGTATGACTTGTGATCTATTTCATTTCTCTGTGAAGTTATAATTTAAATTCTATTTTATTGGGGGTGAATATTATAGGGTTCTACTTATCCTACGTTTAGTTTAAAATTTAAGTTTGTAATACTTAGACCAAATTTTTATTAGATTAATCTCCCAATATTGCTTGCATAGTTCAGGTTTTTTTAGTTTGACACTCACAAGCAATCTTCCAAGATGTTTAGATACTTAAAACAACAGAGGTAAGAGGACGAATACTCAATAGTATCATAGACCTCATAGCCCAAGCAAGATAGGCATTGGTCTTCCATTTACTCATCAGCCCAAGCTCATCTTTTACATCATTTTTCAATCTCAATTGTGGCTAGGTTCTCTTTATTTCCACTCCTACCACACAGAGTCAGTCTAGTTAACCCATAGGGAAACCCCCCTTGGCTAGGAAACCTTTCCTGATTCTAAAGTGCAGGGGAGAGGTTGGTGAGGTGACAGTGGCCAACCTCCCAAGTTCCATAATGCTAACATCCATCTTTGGGACTTTGAACAAAGGTGCTGGTGTGCGTGGTAACAATTATTAACGCATATAATGTGAAAATCAACCACAAGGGTTGCAAAATACAGTTTAACAGGCAATACAGTATGGCTAAAGTATTTGCAAGTTATATGTAAATAGTTTCTTTTGTGAAAATAAATCACAAGGGCTGCAAATAAAAGGAATCTAGTGGACTTGGATCATTACAGGTTAAGTTATGCTCAAAAGACCTGTATTTTTGTAAGTTACAGTTTTGGCTAACTAGGGTTTAGAAAAGAGTCATTTATTGGAGTTCAAATCAACTTTCAGATTTGTGGTGGGCAGGCTGAAGTTTACAACCAAAATTGACTCTAATTTGGCCAACAAGTTAATGGATAAACAGATGGATGGTGACTTGGCATTTTCTGCATCAACCATGCTAGATGGATGTCATGTGGTCAACGTTCTCTCACTTTGTGGTAGCTTCAAAAGTTGGTTGTTGGAGTGCAGTTGAGACTTGAGAGGGGCATATGTTGCATGTAGGAGACATCAGGGTTTGAGATTGTGGAAAACATAATGGAAAAGTTCCAACCTGTTGACTCTCAATATCCTTATATTCAGTTGCTGATTGAAAGTGAGAATCTTGAACTCCATTGTTGCTCAATTTAGCTGTGGACTGCAGATATTTTTTATGACATGCTTATCACATAAAAGTTTGCAGTTTGTTGGGACATGGATTTGTTTTTAATATGACTATTAAGGGATGGTGATAGAGTATAATTCATCTAGTGATCATATTTAATATACTTTACAACACACAGTTTAATGATCATAGTTGTCAAATAAAGTTACATGTGCTTGTGTAGTTACATGATGTTTTCTGCCACCAACTTAGCATTTCTCATGAGACGCGATTTTGGTGTATCTTGTTATTAAATTCAATAATATCATGTTTTCGTGAATGTTATATGGTGACATGCTACCTTGGGTGGGGCACATCCCCCACACTTCCCATGTTCTTGAGATGGGAAATTCAGTGTGGAGCATTGCTTGTTGTCCTCCTTTTTGGGAGACTCGGGGAGACACAGGGGGATGTTTCCCAAGAAATGTGGGGCATTTTCACTTGTTCTAAATAAGGTGACACTAGAATGTTCCCTAATAATATTTGCTGAACTGCCTTGGAATATTTCTTTTATTTTAAAACACAAAAAAATGAAATCCGAAAGCAAATGTGAATATATATTTCATGTTTTCATTGTTTTTCATATATTTGATTTTTATTTTTTCAATTTAAGATTTGGTTTTCCCTTGTAAAATAACAATTTGAAATCCTTCCAATTTTCTTTAAAATTTCTGAATGTTTTGAATGAGCTGTCAGTGAGGTATTTCTTCAAACAGTTTGTTTACTATCTGCTGTAGGTGCATTTTTCTTCAATTAAACTCCAAAAGGCTGACCCAGAACTAAATGTTTGTCTTCAAGCAGCAATATATCATATATAAAACATTTCAACAAGAAAATGGTCCATATATAATCCTTCTCTCCCGACAGCTACTCCCTGCAAATAGATACGTAGAGAAAACAATATCAGAAGTTAAAATCAACTGATAATACCTCATCACCTCAAGAACTTCTGCAAATCAGCGTCAGCAATGAATTTCCATGGTGAAATCTGAATGATTCCACTCCTTGAACCAGTTAGAGTGTATAGTTTCAACACTCAAACCAATTATGGCGCCTAGGGTTTCCCAAACCCTAAACTCCTCTCCAAAACTCTCCAAAAGCTCTTTTCTCAAAAATGCAAATGAACGAATGAGGAGAGATCCCCTCATTTCCATTTTTATAACTCACATACCTTTTCTCTCCACTTAAATATTAAAAACACTTTTCCTTTCTTTATTTAATAAAGTGACTTTATATATGCTAATTAAAGTCACTTTTAATGTTGGAAATGGCTTAATTCACCTCCGTTTTGATACTGGCCACCCAAAGCCACTTTCTATCATCCTACCCTGTAGATTTTTTCGCTCTGATTCCAAAGAGCTATTACACTAAGGTGTTTCTCCAAGTAATTGGCCCGAAACAATACCTTAAACGTAATTAATTAAAATATGCCAGTTAATGACTCAATTTTATGGAAATCATTGGAATCTAACAGAACCAAAAGCAAACCGTGTGAAATTGATCCTGATGATGAAATATGGTAAGCGATTCTAGTTGGACCCTTAAAAATCATCTAAAGCCCTCCAGGCCTACCAATGGAGTAATCTCGCTCCTATGACTGGGCTAACACAAGCTTTGGAAATCCCTCCTAACCATCTCACCAGGTAATCCAAAATTTGGGGACATTACATTCCTATTAGGGACCTAGACATTTCCTATAATTTGGAGGGTGCCTTTACACATCCCCTGGACATGTTCCTCCCCACATACTCTCACCGAGGAAACTTGGTGTAAGGTTGGCTTTTCTTCTATTTCTGTAAATTTTCTGTAATGTGTTTGTGCAATTTTTATGATATATTTGAACCTTGTTTAAGATATTTTATTCAAATTGGTGTTTTCTCTAGACTAGAACTCATTAAAAAGATTGGATTTTACATGAGATTAGAATAATAAATATTGGATTCATGTAGATTAATTGAAGTAAGTTTATTCATTATAGGTGTTTTAACTTTTGGCCATCTTGTTGACATTTTTATTGGCTAGTTATCTAATAGCATGTTTAGATGTATGGAAATTGTTTCACATGCAACATTGGCTTTGTTATCGAATTGACATGTCTGATTCATGAACAATTTTGCATGCATATATGCTTATATCCTCACGGCCTAGTTTGCAACATATTTCTTTGTTAGATGCTACCACTCATCATGTAGTCTTTATCACTTATAGTGTTTGTTGATGATTGTAGCATTGAACATGTACTTTCACATAGGTCTCAGTGTTTAGACATGTGGAAGTCGTCCAATATCTTCAAGCTTACTATTGTACTTTAATTACAAGATTTATTAAAAGTGTTTTTTATAAGAAAGTGAGTTTAACGTATTAAAATGCAAAGGTTATGTGATATTCCCACTTAGCAATATTGCTAAGGGAAATAACAATCTTGCCCAATTTTGTCTTATTTTATGTTTGCACTTAGGAGATGTGGGTTCAGAGGTCCCACATCAATTTTGGGATTAAGTGGGGGCCCAAACATTAGGAAGGAAGGGAAATATTGTGGCCCTAGTGGAGCGTGGGGGCCATCCCATGGAGAATTATGACTCACATGTGGAAGACACTCTCATTGGAGTGAAGTTGGTGGGAAAGCCGACCTGGGCCCACATGGGCACCTTGGAGGCTATTTCATAAATGGAGAAAGAGGCACTCGTTTTGGTCATTCATTCATCTATTTAGAAATTGTGTGGTATCTTTGAGAGTATACTCTTGGAGTGCATGGGATGGCCTACGTGGTAGGACAACTTCATGAGGAGTTGGGCATAGTGCCACATTATCATGATCTCGTATTCATTGATGGTATAGAGCAGACTTCTGAGACTTATACTGGGTAGGGTAGTGAGTGAAGCGAGGGGAGCTTCAGGTGGGACAAGATAGCTTGGGATCTTGGTATTGAGGGATTCTTTCATGTCAGGACAGTGAAGAGGTTAGGGACGAATCAATGGCACATCTAGGACCTTGGAAAACATTTGCAATGACAATGGGGAGCAACAACTATAGAGAGCATTGCATGACAGTTTCTTGAGGATAAGCAATGCTTTGGTGGGGAGGACCGTGATATTCCCACTTAGCAATATTGCTAAGGGAAATATCAATCTTGCGCAATTTTGTCTTATTTCATGTTTGCACTTAGGAGATGTGGGTTCAAAGATCCCACATGAATTTTGGGATTAAGTGGGGGCCCATACATTAAGAAGGAAGGGAAATATTGCGGCCCTAGTGGAGTGTGGGGGCCACCCCATGGAGAATTACGACTCACATGTGGAAGATACTCTCATTGGAGTGAAGTTGGTGGGAAAGTCGAGCTGGGCCCACATGGCCATCTTAGAGGCTTTTGATAAATAGAGAAAGAGGCACTCATTTTGGTCATTCATTCATCTATTCAGAAATTGTGTTTTTGACATAACATGCTTGAGCGGAAGCCAAGTCTGTAGTGTTGTTTAGCACACGAGTGTCTCCGAGCGGAGATCTCAACCCTTGCTTCAGTGGACTTCGAGTTCCAGCCCAAGGAGGGAGTCCTACCTATACCAGTTCGTACCAGTAGTAGGGAGTGCGAGTTTGTGGAGAGGATTGGTAGCAACAGTACAGGGATTGCGCAACTCTTGGAGGAGGCACACTTGGAGGTTGTGGAGTGAAGGGAGCTAGGGGCTGAAACTTGAGGTGGAGTCTCGGGAAGTGTTGTGGGGGATACATTTTGGCAGAACAAAAAATACAACATTTGCTACAGGTTACATCTTGAGCTTGTGAAGGAGGGCCAAACATTTGCGGGACAAGTTTGGAGCATCAAAACTAGGACAAACCCTTTCTTGTTTTTTTTGGGTTTATTGAGGAGAGGCCAAGATTAATTTGGTAGAATTTTTTGGGCAAATTTGAGGGGTCAAACAGGGGCCCCAACTCATTCAACAACTAGAGGAGTTAGGGGAAAATTGGGCTGAAATTTCCAAGGTCAACATTTAGCCAATTCCTTCGTGGGTTTTTGTTTTTTATTGGTGGAGAGCCCGGGGTTAATTTCCCGAATTTTTCTGAGCATCGAAGGAGGTCCTAGCAGCAGTTCTTTGCAGCCAACAACATATTTTTAGGGTAGTTTCAGCACAGAGCTATGAGAGAGCAACAACAAATTTGAGAGGAATTTATTATTGTTCATTTGGGCTTAGGTAGCTTGCCTTGAGCAAGCCCATGCGAACTCTTTCCATTACCACACTGTACCCTCTTATTTATTAATAAATTGACTCAGATCAACACCATTCAAGGAGTTTTCTGGTTGTTAAATGTGCTGTAAATTTTTATATGTGTTTCTGCTATGTTTGCTTTGTTTAACATTGTATATTTCCATTAGGAATATTACAGTGGTATCAGAGCATGATTTTGGCTAGCTGTGGGTCTAAATCACACAAATGCTCAAGTGCTATTGTGGACTAGAATTCCAGAGGCTAAAACACTAGTCCCACATTATTCTTCAGTTTGAACTTATGCCCAAAAATGTCTTAGCAGGGGAAATTTGAAAATGTTACTAGGAGCATTGAGAGACTTGTGGGGCTTCTCGAAGAGTGGTTGTCAGCAAGGGAAGCAAGAAGAAATAGTAGTTGTTGACCCGCAGATGAAGAAAATAAGAGGAGCATGATTGTTGAATGAAACACTAGTAGTAATATTGCAGAGACGAAGACAGGAGGCAAAGGTAGTGATGAGATGAGAGAGAACATACCGATGGAGGAGAGAGTTCATCTAGATACGTTCCAGTCGGTTGAGCATGAGGCTAATGGCACGTAGGAGGAGCACGAGGATAAACCTAGTGTGACGTAGGAGTCACCCCTGTTCGCTAGTAGACAAATGGGAGGAGGCAGTTGCACACACATCCATTGATGAGGTATCCATTGATGAGGCATCCTAGTCTATGACAGAGCTTCAGAACGACATCCACCTACAACTAATTGATGAGCATGCCTTGCATGCTGGGTTGTCTATGGAGTAGTAGTTGGAGGCTCATGTCGAGCCCACGATGGAGGAGGATGTGCAGCCATCCTTTGGGCTAGCCATTGATGAGGGGCAACATAGAGACCACATGTTGGGATTCCAAGACAGTTCGCTTCAGAGGCACACTGACAGGATCTATAGTGTTATCAGCCCACCCCTATGCATTGGATTGAGAGAGGCGGGGTTGTCTAGACATGCCAAAGGGGATGACCAGGTTAGCAGAACTATTGGGTCACCTTTGCCCATTGGAGAGAGGGAGTCGAAGCTACCTAGTCAAATCTCATGTGTGGACCTGGATAGCAGGATGAGATGATAGAAGTTGCACAAGATGCAACATCTGCATGTCGGGGTTGTTCTATGTGCGGGAGTTTGTGCATTCAATCCCTCTCTTGGGGTTTGATGGCGAGATATTGTGAGCTAGTACTCGGTGGAGTGGACTGGACTCATGGATGCGATCATTGTTTGGAGTAAAGCTTAGTGGGAGCTCTTAGACACCGAGGGCACTGGAGGCCCAGGTTGGCATTGGGATCCAGGTGGAGCTCCCTATCCGATATTAGACATGCGGGACGACTATGGCATTGATGAGGTAGTCGACCCAGTGACTGAGCACATACATTCCCTAGGGGAATTCTGGTTGGCATTAGCGGACAGGCGATTTGTGAGTAGGCTCCATGGATTGTATTGGCATGTTGGTTGCGCATGGGGTCACAAGATGATTAACATTCTGTGGTATGAGTTGGTGGGAGGAGGTGGCATGGGTAGGCCACCAGACCAGGCATTGTATGGAGACCATGTTCTCCCATTGGGGTATTGGGAATAGGAGTCACCGAGGATCGACACAACAAAGATATCCCCTCTAGCAGGTGTGGAGTTAGGCCGCTCAGGTTTACCAGGGTAGATGAGAAGGTGCAGATCACTTTGTGGCATGTGTACTAGCAGCGTGGTGGTTGCATGGGCACATATGGGATCACCTATGGTACATGGGGGCATGGCATTGAGTGTTGGTATCCCGAGGTGCATGGAGTTGTGCCACAGAGTTTAATGCTATGCAGAGGAGTGTAGGGGTACGTACTTGTGTGCAATTGAGCAAGATGATGCACAACAGGTTGTTAGAGTGTTACCGCTAGAGAGAATCCCGATGAGGGCATCAGGTAAACTAGTGGGTTGGGCACACTCAGATTTGGAGAGCGAGTTGATCACAAGGCCGACCTTGAGCTTCCATTCATCACTCTCCAACATTGCACACTTGTCACTGACATAGGGGACTTGTATATTATCTCTTGATGCTCTCATCGCGAGCAACAGGACCCATGAGGTTCATCTGAGATAGTTGGACGAGACACAATGCATTGGGAGAGAGGCTTTCCAGTTGTGGCATATGGTTAGGACGCGAGTTGGTGGATGCAGGCTTAGGGGTAGTCCGATCTCCTGCAAAGGTAGCACTTGCACCACCCTTGAGCCCACACTTAGGGTGATACATGATCCCCTTTTGGTGAGACATTCTGAGGTGTCTCTGGAGCATCTACAACGGTTGGTGGACCTTGCTTACAGGCGGATGTTTAGACTCCGGGCAGTATTGGGGAGCACTTTTAGGAGGCAGGACGACAGATCCCACTATGTGGTATGGCTAGCGCAGGGCTGTGTCGCATGCACCAGATTGGTTCGTGATGTATGGAGTTCATATATTGATTGCACGCAGGGACCTGAGACATGGTATAGGTTGGTTCCATTAGCTGTCAGGACTATGCCACAGTCGTTTTGGTTGTGGGATTCAGGGGTTTGGTTGGTCGATTGGACACTCTGCTTCGTGGTGAGTGGGATCAGGACGGGGGATGACCCAGCTCACCCTTGGTTTGACATGTGGGGGAGCGTTGAGGCCTTGATCGCATGGCAAGGTTGGTTTTCCTTGTTATCGCTATGGATCAGGGTGAGTGTTGGATGGGTAGGAGGTGACATCATGGAGGTGCTTGGTCCAGATGCGTTGGGACTCCATAGATGTTTTGCCATTAGGTCCCAGGAGAGGTGGATACAACTTGAGCATGAGGGGCAGACTGTCATGATTAGAGTTGCGCAGCGATAGCATAGTGGCACCCTTTTGAGACTAGCATGGGATCTAGGCATCATAGGACTTGGCAGTACAACTACCCTTGGGGATAAGTTGATTTCTACAGGGGAAGATCATTCAGATCTTCTGTTGGGCTTTGATGACTCGTTGATGGCATGGGGGACTTCAGTAGCATGGCAGGTGGGCCAACAGAATGATATCAGGAGAAGCTCACGTGTGCGAGACACTATCTCTGCAGGGATTGGGTGGTATCTTCGAGCGTATACTCCTAGAGTGCATGGGATGGCCTATGTGGTAGGACAAATTCACGAGGAGTTGGGCATAGTGCCACATTATCATGATCCCCTACTCATTGATGGTATACCAGGGACTTCTGAGACTTATACCGGGCAAGATAATGAATGGAGCGAGAGGAGCTTCAGGTGGGACAAGATGGCTTGGGATCTTGGTATTGAGGGATTCTTTCATGTTAGGACAGTGTAGAGGTCAAGGATGAATCAGTGGCACATCTAGGACCCTGGCAAAATTTTTGCAGTGACAATGGGGAGCAACAACTAGAGAAAGCATTGCTCGGCAGTTGCTTGAGGACAAGCAACGTTTTGGCAGGGAGGACTGTGATATTCCCACTTAGCAATATTGCTAAGGGAAATACCAATCTTGCTCAATTTTGTCTTATTTCATGTTTATTGTTAAGGGAAATATCAATCTTGCCCAATTTTGTCTTATTTCATGTTTGCACTTAGGAGATGTGGGTTCAGAGGCCCCACATGAATTTTGGGATTAAGTGGGGGCCCAAACATTAGGAAGGAAGGGAAATATTGTGACCCTAGTGGATCGTAGGGGCCACGCCATGGAGAATTACGACCCACATGTGGAAGACTTCGTTGGATCGAAGGTGGTGGGAAAGTCGACCTGGGCCCACATGGGCATCTTGGAGGCTCTTTGATAAATAAAGAAAGTGACACTCATTTTGGTCGTTCATTCGTCTATTTATAAATTGTCTTTGACATAGCACGCTTGAGCGGAAGCCAAGTCTACAGTGCTGTTTAGCACACGAGTGTCTTCGAGCGGAGATCTCAACCCTTACTTCGGTGGACTTTGAGTTCCAGCCCAAGGAGGGAATCCTACCTATACTAGTTCGTACTAGTAGCAGGGAGTGCGAGTTTGTGGAGAGGATTGGCAGCAACAGTACGGAGACTGCGCAATTCTTGGAGGAGGCACGCTTGGAGGTTGTGGAGTGAAGGGAGTTAGGGGCTAAAACTTGAGGTGGAGTCTAGGGAAGTGTTGTGGGGGCTTTTCCAACATTTTGGCAGAGCAAAAAATGCAACATTTTCTATAGGTTACATCTTGAGCTTGTGAAGGAGGGCCAATCATTTGGGGGTCAATTTTGGAGTGTTAAAACTAGTACAAACCCTTTCTGGGTTTTTCTGGGTTTATTGAGGGGAGGCCAAAATTAATTTCACAGAATGTTCTGGGCAGATTTGAGAGGTCAAAGGAGGGGCCCCAACTCAGCCAACAACTAGAGGAGCTAGGGGAAAATTGGGCCGAAATTCCAAGGTCAACATTTGGCCAATTCCTTCGTGGGTTTTTGTGGGTTATTGGTGGAGAGCTCGGGGTTAATTTCCCGGAATTTTTTGAGCATTCGAGGAGGCCCTAACAACAGTTCTTTGTAGCTAACAACATATTTTTTGGGCTAGTTTCAGCATAGAGCAGCAACAGATTTGAGAGGGATTTATTATTGTTCATTTGGGCTTAGCTAGCTTGCCTTGAGCAAGCCCGGGTGCACTCTTTCCAACACCACATTGTACCCTCCTATTTATTAATAAAATGACTCAGATCAACGCAGTTCATGGAGATTTCTCGTTGTTAAATGTGCTATAATTTTTTGTATGTGTTTCTGCTATGTTTGCTTTGTTTAACATCGTATATTTCCATTAGGAATATTACAGGTTATTTGCATGAGTGAATTAGATGAATCGTAGCCATTGATCTCAAGTGAGGTGAGATCAACTCTTAATTGTCATTCACTTTGGAGATTAGGGTTGTGGATTTAATCAATAATTCAAGCTTATAAAAGCAAGGTTAGGTGAACAAGGAAGACACACAAGAGACATTGAGTGATTTAGTCACGAAGGATAGTGATTCAAGGAGATCTCAACAAGGGTGAGGAAGGACTTCCATGTAGAGATCAAGTGTAAAGGAGGAGCTTGAAAGCAGGTAGCTGCAAGAGGTACTAAATGTGAACACAATTATGTTGCAAGAAAAACAAACTAGAAGTCAAATTCCATGGCTTTAATTTCTTGACCATCCCCAAATTCAAAAAAATCAAAGGAGCTTGGATGCATTGAAAATTCTTCCTTTGGAGGAGGTCCATTGTGAAGTTTGCCTAGAATTCTTGACTTCCTTACGCAGGGGACGCATGCAAGCATTTTTAACAAGATTTTTTTTGCATGCCCAATCAATCATTGTTTTATAATCCCGTAAAACTGGTAATTTGTCAATACCATTCATGATAGCAAAATAAAGAAGAGTCCATAAAGCAGGAAATTCCTCTTTAATATTTGTGTCTCTCCCAAGCGCATATCAAATATGAAAATAATGACTTCAGTTCATGCATAAAACTGACCCAATCCCACATCTGGGCAGGACTTCTTGACTTGCGCCATCAAGGGATCCCCAAGGAATGTCATAATCTAGTTGTGACATAATTGGAACTCTTTGTTTTTTCTGCTTGGGCTCCAACTTGAACTTTTTTGAAAGCTTCTTAATTTGCCCTGTTGTAACCACCGAAGGAATTCCATTCTTGGAAGATACTTGAATTTTGAGCCTGCTAAATACCATACATTGTAATACATGGGAATGATACAAATTCTTTTACAAATGCACCTTGAAAGCAATCTTGAACACATTCTTCCATATTGGGTTTATTCGAACCAACTTTTGGATTTAAGGACCGTGCCATCTAATCCCACACCTACATTGCATAGGGACAAGATACAAACAAGTGAGAGATGGATTCTACATTTAATATACAAAGAGCACATCTATTTGGGCTTGTCCACCCTCTCTTTATACCATTGTCCCATGTAAGTATTTTGTTACTTAAGGCAGGCTATAAGACAATTTTACATTTTAAAGGTCTAAGAAGATTCCATATAAACTCCCACCACCATTTTCTTTCTCTTATGAATTGGGATTCGCTCTATGTGCTGTACTCATGTTTGGTTGTGAAGTCACTAGTGCTAGGGTTTTTATGACCAGTAAAAAAAGTCCTCTTCTTCCTTGGATAGTCTAACAAGGACTTTTCAAAAGAGCATAAGCATGGGGAAGTCCTTTCTGAAAACACAACCTTCATAGAATACACTTTTCTTCCCTTCTCAAAGGGGGAGGAGAACCTTCCCTCAATGGTAAAGGGACATGCAAAAGGGGAATCACTTGGGTTGAGGGAATTGAAGACTAAGATAAGGGAGGAGGGTTGGGAATATGGACTCAATGTTCAACCAGAACTGAAGAGCAAGGTACTTGATTCCTTTTGGAATTAACATGAAAATCCAAAATATTTGAGCAAGAAAAAGGAGCTGAGAGTGGGATCTAACCCAAATCATCTTCAAGAGAGCCTGTACGGAGAGGAATTGATTCATCAACTTTTGGAAAGGCCTCTTGTTCTAACATCAGAGAAATGCCATCTTGATGAACCTTGTCCAGCGTAACATTTTCATTTCTTCCTTGCACTGGCCCTGACTTTGATTCTTTAATTTTCTTTGACCCAAACGTTTTTCATAACCAGTGTGAAAAGGACTGGTTTGTCATGGAAAGCTTGCATATGGCCCACCTTGTGGCAGCCATAGCACGAAAATGGGAGCTTCCAATAGTCTATCTTCTAAGACCAGTCTGACTGCCCATTACTAGCTCAATTTTTTCGATATGCCCTTCACAAAGTTCCACTTCAGCCTAAATCGAAGCGTAACATCTGTTGAACTTGGAGTCCCAATTTGGCTCTAAGCCCACAAAGCGACCAATCTTGTTGCCTAACAAAACTATTAATTCTTTGTGCCAAGAAACCATAGGGAGACATAGTAGGATCACCCACACTTTTTGAATAAAGTTTGAATCCTGTGATGGATCAAAGTCTATAGTCCAATTTTGTAAAACAAGCCCCAACAACCCCAGTTGAGCTTTGGCCGAAAAGCTTTGAAGTGAACAAAGTTCTTTCTTCAAATTAATTACTCCAAAGGACTTGGAATATAAAGATATCCACGAGGATACAAATATTATATATTAAATGTGAGAAGAAGAATGATGATACAATGAGAGTAAGAGGTTTGCCTATATACCAAGCAGGTGTCTCTTCATGGAGAGTCATGTCTCTTTAGACATGCCTCTTCAGTCTTAATTACTACTCGACTAATCATTATTGCAATTATCCTCATTATTTATATTTATATTATTTATATATATTTATTCGTAACAAGCTTCTTCACATCTACAAAATACCATAGTAGGAAACGAAGCCACCTCTTGGTAAGGACATGGAAAACTGGAGTGTAACCCAAGCATGGAAGCTAGTTTCCCTCAAGCCATTCCTTAAGGGATTCTACACATAGTCTTCCCACAAAAATGCCCCATTACAACCCTACCCAGGACATCCGAAATTTCCTCAATGCTTACTTC
Organism: Pinus tabuliformis; assembly: GCA_031772625.1. NCBI lineage: Eukaryota > Viridiplantae > Streptophyta > Pinopsida > Pinales > Pinaceae > Pinus > Pinus tabuliformis. The sequence goes on from CM062820.1 coordinate 706,815,741, forward strand.
CCTGCCAACCACCATTTTCACCTTCTCTTTCTTTGAACTTAGACACATCTTCTTACTTGACTAAGGCATAGTCATCTGAAATTCTGAATCCCTACCTCCTTTACCTGCACTTCATCCTGAACTTCCGATTGATTAGGGAGGAAAGAAATAAGTGATTGAGAGGGAAGATTATTGAGCTTCGAGGAGAAAGTTTGCACGGCTTGATCCTTTCGAATATTTGTCTTAGAGCGAAACTCTACATTCACCACCTCAACCTTTTGCATGAGAACATTAACATTTGCATTAAGATTGCGTCGAAAAACACTATCTGTCCCTCCTCTTCAAGATTCAAGAGAGAAAGATATAGAACTATATTCCGACTGTGGACGAAAGATTTGGATAGGACTGGGACTGCCCTCTCAGTAGTCAAGTAACTTATCCTGCATTAAAACTTACCAGTCATTGTTCTATCAGATCATGCTGGAAAGGAGATAGGAATGGTCAGAATTCAGGACTGACATTTGCATGGAAGCTTCTTTAGAAATGGGGTTAGATGAAAGAAAAAAGAGGGCTCTAGCTCAGTGCCAGCTTTAGAAAGAACCTGTGGAAACCCTTGTACTGAAGCAGCGCCAAAGATATTAGAATATCCTCTGAATAGTTACCTTGAAACCACAGAGGTACACTCCAGATTATGTAGTTCCTATGTACCATATCCCGTGTATGGTTGTCATGTGTATGTAATGTATATATTATTTCTTGAAGACTTGATCATCTAACTGACAGATTTAATTATGTGCTTCCTCTTTGCATTATTTCATGGGGGTTATTTTGTGTTATTAATCTGATTTTCCATGGCCACACAGGTTATAGTTGTTTTGGATGAAGATGATGAGAAACCAAAGAGGCAGTATGAGGCCCGTAGAATATCTGCAAGACGGTAAACTATGCTAGTGGTGTATTTTCTCAATCAAATTAAATTACATGCTGGTGTGTTATAGATTGAAAATATGAATTGACCAGAACCTTTTCTTCTTCTCATACTAATGGAAAATTTGTTTTTCAGGAAAAAGGACATCCGAATTTACTACCCTGAAAGGTATATCTTGAAGTGAAATGATATCGAAAGTAGCTTTGCAAGTTGGGCAATCATTTAACTAATACTCATTAGATGTTCAGAATATGTAATCATCATAATGTGTAGTTTAACTTTTTGTATTTCTGATGTGTAGAGACCATCCAGAATCTGTTGAAATTTGTCTCTCTGACATGGAATGCCTGGCTCCCTTACAATTTTTGTCTTCAGCAATTATGAACTTCTACATACAGTATGTACTATGTACTATGTAGCAATAAATAGTAGTTTTTTTTTGTAGCTTGTATATTGTCTTTCTATTATTTTTGTATGTAGTGGCCTTGTTATTTTTTGAAGAATACTCCATTGTAAAATAATATTCAGGAGAGAAAATGATGGGAAAACTGTGTGTTAAGGAAATATTGCAAATCTGCAAAGTCAGAATATCTAATCCTCAGAAAATGAATTGGTCATAGGAAGAATGTTTCTGGTCTTGAGGCATCCAACTAGTATTTTGACTTAGGTCTCTAAAGGTATATGACAAATAAGGACTGGTTTGTTTCCATTGTGGGATATAAGCATTTCTCTTATGTGATGGCAAGTCCCATGTGATTGAAGGGCATGGGGATATATTTCTATGATTAATAAATGGTAAGAAGTTTAGATTCAAAAATGTTCTTTTGTGATCATTGGTTGAACATTAATAAAACTATTTTGTCTTATCTTGTCTACAGTCATGGTTTGAGTAGAGATTTGTTTTGTATTAATTAGATTGTAAGAACAAAGTCTGCATGTGGAAGTCTTTTTTACAACTTGCAACTGCATGCTGAAGGACAAGATGGGCATAAAAGTATTTGCTTAGGGACTGGAGGATGTGGCAATGACAAATGCTTCACGCTAGTCATTACCTAAACGGACATACAAATAAGGCTTTAAGTAGCCTCTCGTTTGTGACATATTGCTTCAATGCATTGACTCATGATGTTGGTGATTGAGAGATGGTAAAGATAAAACATAATTCTTTCAATTCATATGAAAGATCTCTTTTATGTAATGAAATGTATCATGTCAGTAATGAGATGTGATAAATGTCCATGAGGTTTTGCATCGGTGGTTGGGGAAAACTTCACTATCCTTCCCACCCACGTTCAATTCCTTTTGATGTGTCTAGCTCGGGCAAGTTCTTCTGCACAGGCCTAAGTATCTATATGTGCAGAAGTTGCCCCAAGTCTTCTTAGGACACTTGCTCAAAGTATTGATAAGTTGCTCTTGAAACTTAGCCCAAGTCCTAGGACGAGAGCCCAAGTCGGTTCAGATTATTAAGTTAATGGAGAACTGTTGATTGGGCAGGATCTGTATGTGTCACATGTGATTGAGATTGGTTGTGTAATATTTTGCTTCCGTTGAATAATTATGTTAAGAAACTAGTTGTGCTTTTATTCTGTAGATCTATGATAAATCTACTAGGAACTAATTGCCAGGTGCTAGGTTCAAGATTTAACAATTCCTGCATGTGACATGTTGAGTTCATAATGAGTATTTCATTTAGGGCAGGGATTAAACTCCTCAAAAGGGGTGTGCTTTAGATGTTGTGCTCTCCCAGCAGTGCTTCGCATTGGCTCCTATCGAATGTGCCCTCTTGGGATTGATGGGTGCATCTGGCAACTCTGTAATTCAATTATTATGTTTCCTTAAAGTTAAACTATAGGAATTTTATATAAAATCAACTCGGTGTCCGTTCTTCTCACAGGTCTGAATGGTCTCCAACTAGATTTGGTTTCCTTCGATCCTTTTGTGTCTGTGTCACATATTCTGTAAATATTTAACCTCTTCAATGTTCATAGTCTCTAGAGTATATGCTCTAATACCATCTTACATTTCATGTGTGCATACACAGAAATTAGAATAACACTATAATATGGAGAAAATAATAGGTCATAGATGTCAGTTATAGGAATGATGATGCCACAGCCAGTGCATTCTTGGGAAGGATACCCACAATTGCACGTACTACTCTCTCACCTAACCATCTCTTAATATATCAAATTAATATATAGCACCCCTAGGTTGGTTAAGGTGGTTAACCGTTAAACCACCTAACCTGTAACTTTATTACATAATGTTGACCACATGTAACTTATAAAGTGACTTTCATATAGCATATAACACTAAATTAAATTCTAACAAATCAAAGTAATAAAACAAAATAAATATACTGAATAATTAAATGGAGTAATTGCTGGGTTTGTCTTAACGAAACTAAAATTGGAGGAATTGGAAATTAACTCTCAAATTTTCTCTTTTACAATAAGTATAATAAAATGATGGCATAAAGCAGTTATGGAACTGGTCTTACATATCATCGACTATGATTACACAGATTGAGCATCTGTGATAGTCACACAACGCAGAAGTTTCTCTTTCCAGGGACGAGACCTGTGATGGCAGCATTGGTCAATCCCAGTAGGAAGTATACTGACTTTTGGCCATCAATAGATGGCAGCACTAGCCTTGCCTTCGAGAACAGAAAAAATGAAAAAAGAAACTTAAAGTAAGAGTGAAATGATAAATGGCACATTATTATGTACTATCACTACTGATTAATCATAACATAAAGAAAGAAAGAAACAATTTGTATCAATGATCATTGATGATGAAAAACCTTATAAGCTAGAACGTGAATGTATGTTTTAAAACTTCAAAATAATCTTTCTAATCAGCACACAAGCACAACTGATGTGGTTATCTGAACACATCTAGAAAAGAGTGGATATGGGAGTAACTATGTTGGTTATCTTTGTGAATGCATGCAGTTGTCTGGTATAGTCGATATTAAGTTTTAACTATGGACTATATAGTTATAAACACGTTATATGGTGTATGCATCTCTTTTTAGTCTTTGAACCCTAGTTGTATCCTGAAGGACATGCTTGAGGCATTTAATTTTTAGACATATGTAGCTAGTATCGTTTAGCAATACTTTACAACTCTTACAGACAACATATTCTGAAATTTACCGGAGACTTTTAGTTCACTTGAAAATAATTATTTCTGCTGTTTAGCTATCAATTATGATTATCATGAAAAAAATATTCTTGGTTTTATATCCTCATATGAATTCGTTACTAATTGAAATAAAATAACGAAACTGGAATAGTAATCAATGGTTGTTCTTGACAGGTACCTCCAAAGATCTGAATTCCTACGCACTGAGCACAAGAATGACTATCACTTCTTTAACACTTTCTTTTATAGTAAACTCGAGGAAGCTTTGGATGCTAAGGTGAGTTTCAACAACCCCGTTGAATCATGAATATTGTATGTTTTGACCATTTAATCACATTTATTTTTTTCAAATCGCAAAGACAGATAGTCAAGGATGTGAATAAAATTGAAATGATAATAATTTATGTTAATGTCTATGAATGGCCGACACAGGTCAATGGAACTAGGATGAGAGTGTTTGAGGCATCTCTTAAGTAGTCTAAAACTATATGTAAAGGAAAGGAAGTAAGGACAGATTATGCAATAAAATGGAAAAAAGGAGAAGGTAGCCCAAAAGGTTGACCCTTGAAAGTGGAGTAAATAATACTTTAAAAGAAGAGAGCAATTTAGTGATAAAGTTGTTAAATTTTCATGGGCCCTAGATCTGGTCTATGACTGATCTAGTGCATAAACACACTAGATGCCCTTAACTAGCAACTGAGCACAGCGGAAGAAATTAATATAGAAATCAATAATAATACACACAAAAATTGGGCCCAAATCAGGTGTAATATCCCCAATTTTGTGAGCATGGGAATTTTTCCCAATTTTGGTAATATTAATTAAACGTGGCAACTAGTATTTTGGAAAAAGGTGACAAGTATTATTTTATTGCAGATTGACGGCAAATTATTATTTTATTAAAATGGTGGAAAAGGTAACTAAGTGGAAAATGGCCCCCACCAATAAAATAATATTAAAAGGAGTCTAGAAGGATGGAGAGAAAATATAAAAGGAGGGACTCATTTTGTGGATCATCTTTTGACTATTACACTTAACACTTCATCTTTTTTTGGAGCTGTTTAGCGCAAGGGTAGAGTGCTGTTTAGCACAAGAATTCCAGGTAGGATAACACCCCATCTTCGGAGGACTTCAAGTGCGTCCCTAGTTGGAATTCGGAGAGTCCATTGTTGGGCTTTCATTGAGCTTCATTGAAAACAATATATCAAGCTCTGCGTATTTTCTGGGTGTAGAGGGAATTCGAGTTATTCATTGTGGTCTAGTATATAGCGAGTTGGAGTCTGGGTTATTTGTAGGAGGATTTTCCTAGTTGGAGTTGGGAATTTTGTGGTGATTTTGTAGGGATAGAGAGCAACAAATCTGTGGGACGAAATTCTCTTCATTTGGAAGTGTGTAGGGGTTTCTGGCTTAGCTTGCGCAAGGGAAGAAGGGAGAAGAATTGTGGAGAGATAAGGGTCGGAGATTGGAGGTAAACCTCAAGGGAGAATTTAGCTAGTGGTAGATTTGGGCATAATTCCGTAATATCAAACTATGGGGCGTTTTTTGGCCAGATTTGGCGATTTGCACTTGTTGGGGATCACCGGGGGTTATTGGATTCAACCCAAACTCTTTTTGGGTTTTTTGGGTTTGGTGAGAGGAGTTCAGGGTTAATTTTGTAGAATTTTCTGGGTAGTATTTCTTGCAGAAATCAATGTTCTAGTTAGCAGCCAACAACAAAAAATTATCGGAGAAGGGCGTAGTTCACTTTGGGACCAACCTTGAAATTTTCGGGCAGCAAAACAATCCAAAAATTCGTCCTCCTTTCACATGTGCGAAGTAGAGAAGGCTGCCTCCAAGTTGTACGAACCAATCAAGAGAGGAGAGAGAGAGATATGTGATGAGATGAGTGATGTCCAAATGAGGAGAGAGGTCACTCCTATTTATACACTTCGATGAGGGTCAGGAGACACATCTGTTGGGATTTTGAGCCTACATTACAGTAAAGCCGACCTTGACAATTTGTGCATGAGAGAGAATAAATTCAAAATCCCATTTCTGCTTGTCAGAATGAGATGATCTTTATATCAAAATTGGACCTCTTGAAAAGAGGAATCCAATGAAATAATCATCTCCATCATATGAGCTGTCCTAAGGTGGAATTTGGCCCTAGTTGCCAATTTTAACACTCATTCTCAACTAGGGAGAATTCCACCTGCCAATCCATCTTTCATCATGCCATCCTATCATCCTATACCATCCCTGTCATCACTTCCCTGCTCTGTTCTGCTGAACCATGAATTAATAATAAGAAGAAGTGATCGAGAATGAGTCATAAGATCATACCACTCTCCACTGACAAAAGTCAGTCCTTGATCCCAAATCAAGTTGTTGAACACCATGCATCCTAGTCATAGGGAGTACGACAGTACACGATGCGTCCATCAATAGTGCTATGGTCCCTAACCATCTTTTCCCAACTCATTGGCCAGATGAGAGGTACTTCCCATGAGTCCCAGAGTCTATGGGTAGGATGTGTGCAGGGGCATTAGCAAGAGAAGGTGAACCAATCATCCTGCTCGTATGGCATAGGAGAAGGTGAACCAATCATCCTGCTCATATGCCATAGGAGAAGGTGAACCACTCATTCTATGCATATGTCAATCGTAGGGGAAGGTGAACCACACACCCTACATACATGTGCTCGGGTAGGGGAAGGTGAACCACTCACCCTATACATAGCACACCACTAGGGGAAGGTGAACCACTCACCCTATGGTAGCTCATAGCTCCAAGAACTACCCCAAGCCCCTAGGAGCTCCCAGATCTCAGTGTTCAACTTATACGAGACCCTTGTAGGAGGGTCGTTCCATGAATCCAAGTCTCTCTTGGAAGGTTAAGAATCTGACCTTCCCCAAAGGCTTCGTGAGAATGCCTGCACCTGCTCATCTGTTCTAATGTCTTGGAGCATTATTGCTCCTTGTTGTACCATATCTCAGATAAAGTGGTACCTGATATCAATGTGCTTGGAGCGGTCGTGGAACACGAGATTCTCTGATAGGCGAATCCCACTCTGGTTGTCGCAAAAGATCACGGTGGTATCTAGCATGTTCAAATAGCTCACTGAAGAGCTTCCTCGACCAAATTGCTTCACAACAGGCCATACTTGCAATAATGTATTCAGCCTTGACGATGCTTAAAGAAATTGATTTCTACTTCCTGCTTATCCATGATATTGAAGTAGACCCCAAAGGGAAGCAACACCCAAACATGCTCTTATGATCCACCACACTGCCAACTTAGTCAAGATTTGAATATCCTTGTAGTCTCAAGTTCCAGATAGTGTATCTCAATCCATAGTGGATTGTGCCCTGGAGATATCTAGGAGATTCTTAGCAACAATCCAATGAATGTGATGAGGCTCGACCATAAATTGACTCAACTTGTTCACAACAAAGCATATGTTAGGACGAGAGTTGACCAAGAACATCAGGGCCCCCACAAGTTGGCGATACTCGGAAGGGTTCGCTAATCCGGGCCCAACAACACTTCCACATAGCTTCTTAAAGTTGAGTTCCATCGGAGTAGTCACAAAATTACATCCGCCATCCCACATCTCTCAAGTAACTTTACAATGTATTTTCCTTGAGAAAGGAAAATCTCACCTGGATTTTGCCAGACCTCCAGTCCTAGGAAGTAGTGCATCAGTCCTAGGTCCTTCATCTCGAATTCGGAAGCCAACTCCCTCTTGCATTGATGAATGAGAGGGTCATCACCTGTCAGAAAGAGATCATCCACATAAAGGACCAGAATGAGAGGCTTGTCCTTTTCAACCTTGAAGTATAGGTTCGGGTCAACATCGCTCCTTGTAAATCCCAGCTTCATAAGATAGCTATCAATCCTCTCATACCAAGCCTTAAGGGCTTGCTTCAATCCATAAAGGGCTTTCTTCAACCTGCATACATTTGTCTTTTGATCTTGAACTTCGAACCCCTTGGGTTGTTCTACATAGACTTCCTCCTTAAGCAAACCATGCAAGAAGGCAATTTTGACATCCATTTGGTGAAGGCTCCATCCTTGTGAGGTAGTAAGGGCTATGATCGAACAAATGGTGGTATATAGGGAAACCGGTGCAAATATCTCATCATAGTCTACTCCTTCCTTTTGAGAGAAGCCTTGAGCAACAAATCTGGCCTTGAACTTTTCAACACTGGAGGTGTTGGCATCAGCTCCATGTTTGATCTTGTAGAGCCCTTTTGAAGTGATCACTGACTTGTCCTTTGGTCTAGGAACCACATCCCATACATCATTCTTCATGATCGACTCATTCTCCTCGTTCATCACATCCTTCCAAACTTGGTGTTTTTCGACTTCTTTCAATGTACAAGGCTCAAATTGTACAATGGTACTCATGGCAGCTAAGTACCCTTGGTACCTGTTCGGCTTCTTGCTTTCACGAAATGTCCCCCTCGGTGCAATATGTTTCTCAGCATCTTCAAGAGTATCTTTGAGCCACAAAGGTCTTTTTCTTGAAGTAGTGGGTTCACTAGGAGGTGGATCAATGGGATCCATTGAACCTTCAACATCGGGCATCAGATCATTAGACGGAGGTTCATCCTGCTTTCCTGCATCATCATCATTATTGTCCTTCCTACGGATAGGAAGATCTTGGACTTCCTAAGAGCAAAATCTTCTTCAAAAGTGACATCGTGACTTAATTCAACTTTCCTTTGACCAGAAACATAGATTCTATATGCCTTCGAAGTTTCACTGTAGCCCACAAACATTCCTTTCTTCCCAAATGCATCTAGTTTGTTTCTTTTCTCTTTTGGCATATGAAAATATACGAGCCAACCAAAAACTCTAAAATGAGAAACATTAGGTTTCTTACAAGTGAATACTTCTTCGAGTGTCTTGAAGTGCATAGCTTGATGCGGGCATCTGTTTTGAACATACACAATGGTGTTGGCATCTTCTCCCCATAAGAACTTCGGTAGACCTTGGTCATGAAGAATGGCATGTGTGGCTTCTATGATAGTTTGAATTTTCCTTTCGGCAACACCATTTTGTTCAGGAGTATATGTAGTAGTGGTCTCCCTTTTAATGCCGACTTCTCTACAATATTCTTTTAACTTAGTTGACTCATATACAGTCCCATTATCGGTCCTCAATATTTTGATCTTCTTCCTTGTTGGATTCTCGACCAAGGCTTTGAAAGAGCGGAACCATTTGAACAATTTGTCCTTTTTCTTTAAGAAATAGATCTATGTTTTGCGAGAGAAGTCATCCACAAAAATAACATAGTACAAATATCCACCTGAAGATGTCACGGGTAACATACTTAATAGATCAGAGTGGACCAATTGAATAATATCAGTGTTTTGAGTTTCACTTGAGGGGAATGGTCCCCTTGTATGTTTTCCAGCTTCACAACCTTGACAAACACCTTCATGATCTAAGTTGAATTCGGGCATACCTATGACCATCTTCCTTACATCAAGTAAGGCTTTGAAATGAAGGTGAGCAAATCTCCGGTGCCATAATTCAGATTGAAGAGAAGTATCACAAGTCATTGCTCCCAACGGACTTCCTCCAACCTGATAGAGACCTTCAAACCTGAATCCAAGAGTGAATGCATCTCTTGGGTTCCTTTGCCAAACACAAACTTTCCCATCAATGAATGTCACCTTGAAACCTTTATCTTCCATCACAGAAATAGAGACTAGATTCTTTTTCAGATCAGGTACATACAACACTTCTTGTAAATGAAGGGTTTGACCTTGATTTAAGTGAAGAGTAACAGTCCCAATTCATTTCACGGGATAAGTGGCATTATCTCCAAGTATAATCTCCATATTCGTCTTCTTTTCAATCAAGTTAGAGTGAGCTTCTTTGTACCCAGTGAAGTGCCTTGAGGCACTACTATCAATCAACCAATGATCCAATGTATTCAGAGGAGAGGCAGTGGTGAGGGCAGAAATAAGATAAAATTCTTTTTTCTTTACAACATTAAATTCTTCATACCTGGAGTTTCTTGACTTCTTGACAGGATGACCATTTCCATTTCAGAGAGGGGGAGCATTCCTCTTTCGTTTGTTGTTGAACTTGTTTCTCCTTTGATTGCCATTGCCTTTGTAGTTGTTGTTATTGTTGTCATAATCTCATGGAGTATCCTTCTTGTGAGGACACTCTCTAGCGAAATGACCAAACCTGTTACAATTGAAGCATCTTCCTTTTCTTCCTTCTTTGAATCCTAGCTTGAACCCTTGACCTTGTCTCCTTGGACCAGCATTGTTCTTTCTCTTAGCATGAGCAGAGAAGGTAATAGGATTGCTTCCATTGGAGGGCTTGTCTCTTTCCATCATCCTTATTTCTTCTTGGGTGCATCTAGGCAATAATTCATAAAATCCCAGAATCTTGGCATTGTTGAGGATGGTTGTGTTCAACACATCCCATTCTCTTGTAAGGCCTCCAAGTGCTATAAGAGTGAGCTCCCTTTCACCAATGACTTCTCCAATAGATAGGAGATCATTTTTGATCTCGGTAATCCTCATGAAGTAGGATTGGACGGATTCTGCTCTATCCATCGTGATGTCTTTCAACTTGTCCTTGAGGAAGAGAACTTGATTTTCATTATTTACTTTGAACCAGTGTTGCAGGAATCGCCCCCCCCCCGGATCCAAAGGCAGAATCGCGAATCGTACGGAATCGATCCGGAATCCCCACAGGAAGCGCGATTCCGTTTTTGAGGTGGCGCGATTCCGGGTTAAAAAAACGATTCCTGCCATTTGAGGTTGCGGCCCCCGGAATCGCGGTTCGGGAGGCGATTCGGGCAAGGGGTGGCGCCACGCAATCTGCCCGGAAGCGCACGCCACCCGCACGCCACCCAGGCGCAACCCGCACGCAACCCGCGGAGGCAGCGAATTAAACGTATTTTTTTTTTAATTTCTTTTAAAATTTAACTTAACTAGCATGAGGGGGTGGGTTAGGGTGAGTTTAGGGTGAGTTTAGGGTGACTTTAGAAAAGAATAAAGCCCCCATTCTCTTCTCATTTTCTCACTTTGAGTTTATGAGAGTTGGAGAAGAGAAGAGAGGAGAGGAGAAGAGAAGAGAGGAAAGGAGAGGAGAAGAGAGGAGAGCTTGGAGGAGTGAAGAAGGAGGAGCTAGGAGAAGGAGGAGGAGCTTGGAGCAAGAGCTTGGAGGACTTCATCTACAAGAGCTAAAGAGGTAAGTTCAAACCCCAAACTCCCTTGTTTTTTTGAAAAAAAAATTGTATTTTTCTCCTCCCTCTCCTACTCTTTCCCATTGTTTCTACTTGCTCCTTTATTTACAGGTTGTCCACCACCTATATCCATATTCCAAGATGGTGTTCTTTTGGCTTCTATGTATCATTCCACTCTTGGTTTTAATGATGGCAAGGGTGAGGAATAGAGGGGAAGAGGAAGGGGATGAACTTGAAGAGGACACTGAAGCACAAGATGGGAAAGGTACATCAAATCCCTTGTGGAACTATGTGACCAAACTTGAAGGGGGAAAGGGTGGTGGATCTTACAAATGGATGTGCCCTCATGGTTGTCATGGAGGAAAACCATATACGGGTTCATATACCCGTCTGAGGAGGCATCTTTGTGGGGTGCTAGACAGTGATGAAAAAAAGGGTTCTGTGGGGGTAACCATTTGCCCAAACATTTCAAGTGAACAAAGACAAAAATACATCAAAATAGAGATGGCTGCACAACGAAAAAACAAGAAACAAAAAACTCATTCTGAATCAAGTGCAACCTCTAAATTTGGTAGTTGCCCATCTCCTCATGGTACTTTTGCAACCTCTGGAGGTAGAAAAACAATAGGGGATTTCCTTAATGTTGCTGGGAGGGATGATGTGGATGGAAAGATAGTCCGTTTTCTTTGTGCTTGCGGTGTACCATTCAATGTGCTTCGCTCTCCCTATTGGCATGAAATGGTAAAGGCCATCAATGAAGCCCCAAAAGGATACAAGGCCCCCAACTATGAGAAAGCTAGAACAATGTTATTAGAAAGAGAAAAAGCTAAGGTTCAAAGAGCTTTGACACGTTTTACACATGAGTGGGTGGATTCTGGGGTATCCATTGTATCAGATGGGTGGACAAATATTAGAAACCAACATTTGATAAATGTTCTTGGTGTTTCTTCTAGTGGTGCAGTATTTATTGCATCTCATGACTCCTCCTCCGTCAGTGCAACTGCACCAAACATTGCAGATCTCCTATTGAAATCAATCAAAGATGTTGGTCCGAATAATGTGGTTCAAGTGATCACAGATAATGCAGCAAATTGTAAGTTAGCAGGAAAAATTATTGAGCGTACTCATCCACACATCTTTTGGTCTGGGTGCCTGGTTCACACATTGAACCTTTTGATGCATGATATTGTGAAACACAAAGATTGTGGGTGGATTGCTGAGGTTTACAGGAAAGGGAAGCAGCTCATTAAATTCATCACAGGGCATACAAGGGTAAACTACTTCTATGGCACTTACTCCAAGTTGCAATTGCTTAAAATTGCAAAGACAAGATTTGCTAGTTATTACCTCACCTTTAGGCGGCTAGTGAGGGTGAGACAAGCTTTAACTAATCTGGTGTGTGCTGAAACATGGGATGAAATTAACACTGACACAGATGGTGCTAATGAAGTCAAGGACACTGTTCTTGACAGTTACTTTTGGTCACAGGTTAAATATGTTTTGCAATTCACCAAACCAATTTATTACATGATCAAGTTTGCAGATTCAGATCGACCAGTAATTGGGGAGGTGTATGAGCAAATGGATAGCATGTTGGGGCAGATTAAAGACATTGTTGAGCCTAGAGATACCACCTTGTACAATTATATTCGTGAAGAGGTGGAAAAACGATGGGATATGCTAAATGTTCCATTGCATGCATTAGCATATGTTTTGACACCTAAATACTATCATCCATCATGGCTTTCAAAACCAGCACCTGGGGGGGGAGTCAGGAAAAAACCACACCAAGATAAAGAGGTTCACGAAAAATATATGGCTGCATTGAGTAGATTAATCCCTGATAATGAGGAGGCTGCATTGGTACGGAGACAGGTGAGCAACTATACGAGCAACACTGGTCCATTTGGGAGCATGCATGCAATTCAAGATCGAGAGCATTTTTCTGCTCTTGAGTGGTGGAACATGCATGGAGGGCCTACTCCACTTCTACAGAGTTTGGCATTGCGGGTGCTATCACAGGTGGTAAACACTTCTTCTGCAGAGAGGTGTTGGAGCTCTTATTCTTTCATCCACAGTGTTAAAAGGAACAGGTTGAATTTAGACCGGGCAGAGAGCTTGGTTTATGTTCATTACAACTTGCGATTGTTGTCCCATTACTGTGAAGATGCAAAGTCTAATAAAGACTTGTTGACTTGGGACAAGAATCCAGAGGAGCCCAATTTGGAGGATGGAGTGTTGCGACTAGAGCAATTAGAGGATTCTCTTATCCAGGTATGTCCATTGTGGTATGAATTTTCCAATTTTCCCTTATAAAGCATTTCTCTAATTCATGTTTTTAATTTTTTTGTTAACTAGTGTTTTTTTTTTGCATGAATTTTTTGAGCGATTCTAGGATGATGACACGGGTGTTGATATGCCACCACCCCCACCCCCATCTGGTCCCTTGGTTTCTAGGTTCCATGGTTCAACACCAACGGCAGGGGGTTCTTCTTCATCAGTTCCAGTGCCACGACTTACACAGGGACCATCTTCTTCATTGCCACCACGTGGAGGCCCGCCATCACGTTCTATTCGTGGTGGAAGGAGGAGAGATTAGTAGATATATTCACAATCTACTTCTTTTTGTCATAGATTACTCATTAGACTTGTAGACTTGTGAATTTGAATTTTGAACCTTTTTGGCTTGGCGGTGACCAAGTGACATATTTTGTAAACATTATTATTTGAATTTTGGACATGACAAATGTTGACAGTTGCTCACTTGCTAGATAAATCATAATATGCTCTATGTTTTATGTTTTATAATATGCTTAAATGTTTTATGTTTTATAATATGCTTAAAAATTTGATGTATGTTTGTAATAGCTAGAATATAGATGATTGTTGTACATACTAGTAACTACAATGGAATCATGGATGCCATATCTATCTTGATTTATGCAAAAATATGCATGTTTTCATGTCTTCTACAATTAATTTGGTATTTGGGATGTTTGGTTTGAGTATAAATGCAAAAAAATATAAAAAAATATATATATATAGCAGACGCTTCCGCGGACGCTTCGCTTCCTAGATTTTTGGAAAATGACGCTTCCGCGCTCCGCGCTTCCGCTTCGCGCTTCCGCTTCGCTCCCGCTTCGTGCAACATTGCTTTGAACATCCCAACTAACTTATCATACATCTCCTTGGATGTTTCCAAATAGAAAATATAGGCAACCAAAAGCTTATGAATATAATCAACAATAATTTTCTTAGCTTTAACCTCACCTTTCTTGTACTTTGTTTGTGTAGTTGCGAACACATTTGAAGGAGGCTCCACTACTCTTCCTTTGACATAGTCCATGGCATCATTTTCTTCCAATGTCAAATCTAGAGACATCTTCCATGCATGATAGTCAAATTTGTCCTTAAGCTTGTCCTTGGATTTGAAGTAAGAGGCAATCATCATTGGGACTAGTTCCATGTCCTCGTCCAACAACTTCCCTTAGTGATTACTTTTCCTCACTCCCGCTTGGGCTTTGTCTTCACCTAAGCTCTGATGCCATATTAATTTCAGATAACAATGGTATGTTCTATGCTTTAGCACAATTTACTTCAATGTTCTTCATTAATCCAATGACAATTTCCAATATATCCAGTAGCAAGCACATTAACTTAAGCACATTGATAGTAAATGCAGATAGAACATAAAAACATGTGTAGAAGACAAGCTAAGACAAGCCAAGACTAGAGGACACAAGATATGGTGGATGCCAGGGAAAAACCCCAATGTGGGGAAACCCTTTGATCAAATCTTCGTATTATTATTCAATAGTTCAGCAGAGAGAGAGGGAGTACAAATATCAAGTTAACTTGTCCAAAACATCCCTGTCAAAAACGACAGTCAACTGTAGCCCTAACCAGAAAGTCAACGCTGGTCAAAGCAACGCCAAAATGTCTTCCAAGAAGCTCGGTCAACAACAGATCAATTTGGCCTTCCAAGATAGTCAAAGTCAACTCAAAATAGTTCGATCAACCCAGTCAAAGGAGAGAAAACACTGCTATAAATTCTACGGTCAAATCTGAAGTCAACACTGAAGTCAACCCCCTTCAAACTGTCCCAAACTTCTCGATATTTGTTTCAATAAATGCAGCCTCCAAAAATCAAATTTCTGCTTCCAAAATGCAGTCAACACTCGTTTAAACAGTAAGGGTCAACACTGCCTTGTAACCTTGAAATTTTGAAATTTTGAATCAGGGACACACCTTTTAATGCATGTCATAAGTCCTCTACCAACCTCCCCATCCTCATTAAATTTGCTCTTATCATAAAAATACTGTGGGTTTAAGAAGTACCCAGTAGCATGTAAGGGGGAATGCAATTGCCTATCTCAACATGCATCAATAATGTCGCAAAGACCATATACTTTGCCTCCTTATCCCCATATCTTCTTTTGATGGCCTCCTTTGCAAGATCCATTGCCTCATAAATGTAACCCATAGCGGGTTTGTCACCATCAACCATCCTGAAAGTTCAAGCTTTCAAATTTAATGAAATATGAAACTTTGAAAAGAAAAGAAGCTTGAAATGAAATTTAAAAAATGAAAAAGTTAAAAGACTTGAAGTATCTGAGAACTCTGACAAGGGACTCCATCACAACAATAATCTCTTCGACATCTTTTCAAAAATCGTCATTAAACAGAAGTGCAACAATTTCAATGCCTTCAAGGGCTTTGGAATGTTTAGGTGCCATCCACTTAGGTCCCAAGAACATCCTCTTCAGATTTATCTTTTTCTCAACCACAGATTGCAAAGATATGAAATTTGTTGCAAATCTGTTCACTGCAGGTCGAACAATTTCTTTACCTTCAGTGTATTTTCTCATGGTGTTTAGGACAATAGTGTGGTTGCATAGGTATCTGGTTATGGATTTTGCCTTCTCCACAACGTCATGTTTCCAATGAATCTTACCAATGCCCTCAAGCATTAAATCTATGCAATGGGAAGCACAAGGGGTCCAAAAAATAGTGGGGTGTCTAATCTCAAAAAGTCTACTAGCAACCATATAATTAGCTCCATTATCGGTGACAATTTGTACATGTTCTTCTCCCACTTCTTGAACCATTTCCTCCATCATTTCACAAATAAGTTGGGCAGTCTTAACCTTGTCCGAGGCATCCACTAATTTGAGAAACATTGTGCCCACTGGACAAGATATAAGGAAATTTATTAAAGTTCATTCCTTTGATATGTCCATCCATAACTTATGATGGTACACCCTGTTTCTACCCATGATGAACGAAATTTAGATAACACAAGCATGACATCTTCAACACTCTCTAACAACAAATTTGTCCTAAGGCTCTTTGATGAAGGGGCTTTGAACCCTGGACTTGCAACAACAACTGCATTAATCAAGCTTGCTAATAAGGACTTTTGGCGTAGTGGGACGGTATGTCAGAATTAGTGTTGCAGGAATCGTCCCCCCTAAGGATTTGGAGGCAGATATGCGTCCCATATGGATCTGCCACCGACCCTTCGACGGAACTGCGGATCGGAAAATCAGATACGCGGTTCCGCCTTTTTTTGGTGATTCCTGGAAAATTGGATCTGTGGGGACCCAATCGACAGACCCAAAAAGGATCGGGTAAGGATTTGTGGAGGTTTGGGCATCTATCCACCGCAGATCGCGAGCAGATTCGAGAGAAGGTGGACGGTTCACACGGTTCCGCAGGGCTTTTTTTGTTTTGGAAATTTCGAACTGTTATATGAGGAACTACACTTTTCGAATACTTCCAAGGTGCCCGTTGATGCTCCCTAGACGCTTCCTAGATGCTCCCCAATGGTAATGTTAAATTCTTAAAGTAAAAGTGACATTCTCCTTAAATTTCATTTCCATCCTTTTACTTAAAGTTTTAACATTACCATGAAATGACTCAGGATGTTTCAGAGTGGTTCCAACCTCATCAGACTTCATATGGAGAAAATAGAATTTCATATCCCATTCAAAATGTAGCAGACTTAACAGTTTTCAGGATCAATGGGATTGTGGCATTTCATTGGATTATATCGTGTATGAGGGCATGTGATTGGCATTTAATCAAGAGCACCAAGCCCTATATGTACCCCAATGTTGGTGTTATTGATTGTTGAACTCCTTTTTCATGGCCTTAGTAATTATGTACCCTTCACTCAAGTCAAAATCATTGATTAGGCATGCTAAGCTATCTCTACCATATTATAAGGCTTGGATTACGCTGTTTGATCAAAATTAGGCAATGTTGACTAAAATCCGTATAGAATTGAAGTAGAGGCAAAGGCTAGAGAAGAGAAGAGGAATCTAGATTATAGATGGTTGATGCTGGAATAATTAATCATTGATGTACAATGGATGCCATATCTATCTTGATTTATGTAACAATATGCATGTTTTCATGTCTTCTACAACTAATTTGGTATTTTGGATGTTTTTTGTTGGCATTATGGCACAGGTTTGGAGCTATGGCACAGGTGTTGTCCTTGATGGCAACTCTCTTTGGTAACATATCTCAGTTCAGGCTTTCAGAATGAAGGAAAAGACATATACGCAGGTTCATCTAGTCCAGTGTTGCACGAAGCGCCCCCCCCCGGTTCCAAGCCCCGAAGCGCGTCCCGTACGGAAGCGCCTAGGAAGCTTGGCCGGAAGCGCGCTTCCGAAATTTTTAGACGCTTCCTGGAAATTTGGAAGCGTTGGCGCTTCCGAAGCGCCGAAGCGCGCTTCGTACGGCGCTTCCCAAACGCTTCCCAGACGCTTCCCGGGCGCTTCCCAGACGCTTCCAGGACGCTTCCAGAAAAGCTTCCAAAAAAGCTTCCGGAAAAGCATTTAGAAAATCGTTTTTTTTTCAATTTTTTTTTTAATTTTAGGTGAGTTTGCTTGTTGGGGGTGGGTCCACCTTGGGTTAGGGTGACAAATGAAAGCAAAAAAAAATATAAATATAGCAGATGCTCCCTCATGGTAATGTTAAATTCTTAAAGTAAAAGTGACATTCTCCTTTATTTTTCATTTTCATCCTTTTACTTAAATTTTTAACATTACCATGAAATGACTCAGAATGTTTGAGAGTGGTTCCAGCCTCATTGGACTTCATATGGAGAAAATAGAATTTCATATCCTATTCAAAATTCAGCAGACTTAACAGTTTTCAGGTATTCAGGATCAATGGGATTGTGGCATTTCATTAGATTATATCAAGTATGAAGGTATGCGATTAGCATTTAATCAAGAGCACCAAGCCCTATATGTACCCTGGTGTTGGTGGTGTTAATTGTTGAACTCCTTTGTCACGCGGCACACCCTTAGCAAAAAATTACCTTTCAATCAAGTCAAAATCATCGATCAAACATGTTAAGCTTTTTCTACCATATTTTAAGTCTTGAATTAGGTAGTTTGATCAAAATTGGGCAATGTTGACTAATATCCCTAGACAATCGAGGTAGAGGCAAAGGCTAGACAAGAGGAGAAGAATCTAGATTCTAGATCATTAATGTACAATGGAAGTTATATCTATCTTGATTTATGCACAAATATGCATGTTTTCATGTCTTCTACAATTAATTTGGTATTTGGAATGTTTGTTTTGAGTATAAATGCAAAAAAATATAAAAAAAAATATATATATAGCAGACGCTTCGCTTCCTAGATTTTTGGAAAATGACGCTTCCACGCTTCCGCTTCCGCTTCCGCGCTTCCGCTTCGCTCCCGCTTCGTGCAACATTGATCTAGTCGAAGACGCGTATACACGCGGGTTAGACGTTTCAAAGGCGCGTATGCGTATACACGCAATTTCATGCAAGGAAAAGCGCGTATATGTTGGAGAACTTACCTTTGGTCCGTGGTAGTTAGTCCTTGGTATTTGAACCTATGGTTTTGGACCATGGTACCTCGTCAGACGTGTTGATCCCAAGTATTGGGTCCGTGGTATTGGTTTATTATGGTTTTGGACCGTGGTATTGTGGAAGGCCTAAGACTATAAAAGAGGAAGGAGATCATTTGGCAAAGGATCATCGGAATTATTGTTGAATATCTGATAAAGTGCTAGATCTGGAATACTGGTAATTGGGTTATGGTGCAGATCTGGATCTGAATGAAGGAGGAACCTTAGCGCAAAGAGAAGGATAAGTTCTATTGATGGATCATAATCTTTAAGCTTGAATGATAGTATCTTTGTATGATTTTGATCTGTTATATGTGGCGCTTGCTTGATCTATAAAACTGATAATCTGGGTTAATTAGAATATCTGAAAGAGCGAATTATCCTTTATAGATCTGTACGCAGGTTCAGTGAAGCGAAGGCGCGTATATACGCTGGTTCAGTGAAGGCAAACAGCGTATACGCAGGTTGTTCCATACGCAGAAGCGTATGCACGCAGGTTTCAGGCTATTAAAGTAGCGTATATATTTTGAGTTGTGATCTTGCTGCTTCTGTTTATTGCTGCAGTGTTTTGGGTTCAGTTTTGGTGTGTGGTTACCGTTACTGTGATCTGGGTACAGTCGTCAGAGAAGTGTTTATTTTGATTCAGTTTTGATTGGTGAAAAGGTGATTGGTTGATGCAGAAACTCTTGATGTTTGATTGATGCTAATTGTGGATCCAGTCTGAAAATTCATGAAATGTGGTCCCTGAAAGAAAGAGAAGGTTGTAGCCTTCTGTAGGCCAGCACCTACGTACTAGTATCTTGGCTAGTGCAAGAGCTAAGGGGGTTGTAGCTCCCTTCCAGGAGAAGCTGGAAAACGAGAGAGAGTTGTAGCTCTCTGCAGGTTGTAGCCTGCGTACTGGTAAAGGACTGCACCAGTACAATTGTAAAAAGAAGTTTCTAATTAAAGAAAAGATAGAGACGAATTGCAGCAGGTGGTTTTCACCCACATTGGGTTTCCACCTTATATCTTGTGTTCTTGTGTGCGATTGTCTTTCTGCTCTGTTTTACTGTTTCTGGTTACTGGTTATTTGATTCTCAAACACAGATTAATAATCAACATCAGGAAGATAAAGTCATTTAAAAGTTTGCATTGTATACGCGGGTTTCCTTCTGCATAGTTGCGTATATACGCGGGTTTAATTAACTGAAGTAGTGTATATCATTTGAGTTTGAAAAAGGAATATTTGACTTGATAATACTGATTCACCCCCCCTCTCAGTATTATTTACAACATTTTTTTAATATAAATGCAAAAAAAAAATAAAAAAAAAATACATATATATAGTAGACACTTCGGAGACGCTTCGCTTCCTAGATTTTTGTGAAATGACACTTCTGTGTCCTCGCTTCCTCCCTGCTTTGTGCAATGTTGGTCAGAATAGTCCCAAAAGTTAGCAGTGGCCTTCCTTGCCTGACTATGGATATTTTTTTTCCAACTAGTGGCATCCAAGGTAGGTTGGGAATTGAGTTTTATGCGGGGAGCAAAAAAAGTGCTTATTTTTCCACCTCCAGTGTTGAATGCAGGATGATTCATTTGGCCTTGAGTTTGACTTGGACTTGGAGGCATGTGTGGGAAACTTGGGCATGACGTTGAGGATTTGATAGAGGGAGATGAGAAGGGGTATTGGAAGAACAATGGTCAGCTCCAAGAGTTCCTATTTCTTTATTTGGCTTAGCTTTCTTGGCATTATGCTGACTCAACATATCAAGGGCCAAGATTACTTGGCGTTTTACATTTTCGTCAACCTTGTTGCAGAGACCTATATCATGGCCGGGTTTATGGGCTAAGTGGTACTTGAATCTATAAATGCCTCCACTATATTTTGATTTGCAAAATTTACAAAGGAGCTTAGGGTCTTCGGGAATCTTTTCACAATAAGCCCAAGCAAAGTCCTTCTCCCTCGACATTGTTCATGTTTTGGACTTGTGTTTAAATTGTGGCTTCTGTTAAGATTTGGAGTCGTGCCTTCTGTTTAATTTGGGTCTTGTAAACGACAATAAAAAATTAAAATTAAAAATGCCATATATAACTTTGCAAAAAGGAGGGTTGACTTTAACTTTTAAATGATACGAGGTTGTGTTTAAGATCAAAGAGGAATCTGTCCAGCAACACAGGCAAATTTCGACCTGCTATATCATTGTGACCTTGAAAATTGAAACTTGAAACACAATTAGGTATATATGAGGAAATGCTACCTAAAGGAAATACTATCAGTAAATAAATTTAATACCCAAACAACTATTCAAATAATATAAGAAATTCCAACCATTTGAGATTACCTTTCTTTAGACATGGATTACTAAACAAAAAAGATACTTCTTATAAGGTTCATAACTATTTCATAATTCATTCAAACAACATTCAAATTTCTTTCAAACAACAACCCCTCTAAAAACAGATTCCCCTCAAAACAATAAAAGCAACCCCTCTAAAAATACATAATTCGGTTCTACAAATATGTTTAAAACTTTAAAGTATACAACTCTTCAAAGTATAAATTGTAA
Source organism: Pinus tabuliformis (assembly GCA_031772625.1). Lineage (NCBI taxonomy): Eukaryota > Viridiplantae > Streptophyta > Pinopsida > Pinales > Pinaceae > Pinus > Pinus tabuliformis. Next base: position 706,837,438 of record CM062820.1, read on the forward strand.
AACAATATGCTGTGCCCATAGGCCACTTCACTGTTTGGTAGCTTAAGTTGTGTCACACTTTCTCGTTTTTGTTTTCCGATTACAAAATGTGTTGCAATTTCAGTTGGTGGTTCGAAGTTGAGCCAATACTATGGAGTTCATGAATCTACATGTTTAAGTTCTCTAAAGTGTGGTGGCATCTAGAATGGTTAAGGGATAGAATAGACAACGTACTCAATTTCTTTCACTGGAAAGCGGCTAAGCTTGAAGGTAACGCATGCTGAAGGCAACACGCGACTGCTCGAGGGTCGATATGGAGTTTGGAGTCTGGACTCTGGACAAAGCACATGCTGGCTTGGAGTCTAAAGTCTGGACAGAGGCTCACGCTGGCCACTGCCCGATATGGAGTCGACTGTGTAATAGTGAGTGGTCTCTGAGTACTGAAGGTCTCGACGTGCAAATTTTAAAACAATATGTTGTGCCCACGGGCCACTTCACTGTTTGGAAGTGTAAGCTGTGTGAAACTTTCTCGTTTTTGTCTTCCGATTACAAAATTTGTGTTGCAATTTCAGTTGGTGGTTCGAAGTTGAGCCAATATTATGGAGCTTGCGAATCTACATGTTTAAGTTCTCTCAAGTGTGGTGCCATCTAGAATGGTTAAGTGATAGAATAGAGAACGTACCTCAATTGCTCTCACTGGAAAGCGGCTAAGTCTGAAGGTAACATGCGTTGAAGGCAACGCGCTACTGCTTGAGGGTCGATATGGAGTCTAGAGTTTTGACTCTGGACAAAGCACACACTGTTTGGAGTCTAGAGTTTGGATATAGGTTCACGTTGGTGACTACCTGATATGGAGTCGACTGTGTAATAGTGAGTGGTCTCTGAGTACTGAAGGTCTCAGCGTATGAGTTGCGGGCCTGAACAGTTGAAACGAATTTGGGAACAACCTTGAAAAACCTGTGAACATTTCAAATGCAATTTTTTTTTCAAAGAAACAAATAATTTTTGAGTGGGGCAACCTAATGATCAAGCCTATGACCCTAATATTTATATGTGATTCATGGTAATGTTAAATTCTTAAAGTAAAAGGATGAAAATGAAGATTAAGGAGAATGTCACTTTTACTTAAATTTTTAACATTACCATGAAATGACTCAAGATGTTTGAGAGCGGTTCCGACCTCATTGGATTTCACATGGAAAAAGTAGAATTTTATATCTCATTCAAAATCTAGCAAACTTATTAGTTTTTAAGGATTTCAGGATTGGGGGGATTGTAATGTTTCCATTGGATTTTGTCATGTATTAGGGTATGGAACTCATATTTAATCAAAAGCACCAATCCCTTTATGTACCTTGATGTTAGTGACATTGGTTGTTGAACTCCTCTATCATGACCCTACTAAAAATGTACCCATCACTCAAACAAATCTTGACTTGACATGCTATGTTATTTCTATCATATTCTAATGCTTAGAGGGTGATATTAATGACAAAGATCCCTATACAGATCTAGAGGTATTGACAAAGATACCTCTAGATCTTAATGCTTAGAGGGTGATATTAATGACAAAGATCCCTATACAGATCTAGAGGTAATGACAAAGATACCTTTGGATATTAATGTTTCGAGGGTGATATTACTGACAAAGATACCTCTGGATATTAATGCTTAGAGGGTGATATTAATGATAGATCCTGATTTTCCAACAAGACTAAAAATTTAGACATTTCTTGTGGCGGCAAGAGGCCCAATCATTAACAATAGATAATAGATTTACTTGTCTTTTCTAGTTTATAGTAGTTTTTATGATAGTTGACTCTTTCATATTTATTATGATATTTTTTGTGAACAATATATGACAATTTAAGTTTGAAGTTTGATGTTGGCAATTATAACTCATTGGTAATGAATTATGAATATGATGCTTCGTGAAAGTTGAAAGTTGTTTCATTTCATTTCATTTTATAACATTTCATTTCATGTTAGATATTCTTTGTTGTAATGGTTACACTTAGCTTACAAGTACAACTTTGGTGATCAATGATGATAAATGTTATATATTGAATTTTGAAAGCTTGAAAATTTAAGATTGATGAATCACGAGACTCAATATGTTGTATGTTACTAACTTGTGGATGTGGTTGATGAAGATTATAACTTCTAGATGATTGATGTTATATGCTTCAATCTATGTTTTTATGCTTTTTATATCTAATTCATCATTCTACATGCTTTTGTTGACATATATGCATTAAAATATAAAAAATATATATATATATTATATAAAAATTCACTCCCTGATTTGCTCCCGAACCGGGAGCTTCTGAAAATGTCGCTCCCGCTCCTAAGTAACCTTGCCTATGAAATCCGTGCTCGCCCAGTCAACGCTAGAAATCGAATAAATCAGGAATAATCGCAGGAATCGACTTTAATCGACGAGTCGCGAGTCAAACTCGCGTTGACCACGAGGCAAACTTGGTCAACACGAGTTTGACTCACAGAGTCTTGGATCAGATCGTTTGGAAGGCGAGTAGATTCTGACTCACGATTACTTGCAATTGATCGAGGAGTCCTGTTTCACTGGTCCTTCTGCAATCACGCTACAATTTCTCGATCTGTTAGATTTGCTTATTCAGATCACATATCTGACTTTCTTCTTGCAGTTCTGACCCTCCAACACTCTGACTTTCTTTTTGCAGATCTGACCTTCTAGCACTCAGATCAAACTTTCTTCTTGCAAATCTGACTATCCAACACTCAGATCTGACTTTCTTCTTGCAAATCTGACCTTCAAGCACTCAGATCTAAGGCTTGTAAACCCTAGGCCTGCCTCAGCTAAGCCTCGATCCTTCTCCTGTTGGCTCGCTTGACTTTGCAAGTGAACTCAGTGTTGCCTTGGTCTACTAAACATGGCTTCCTTGTTACTGTGGCTCCTCTAAGGCAGATCTATGGCTGGGTCCTTAAGCCTTCCTCTCTCCACAAGTGAAAGTCCTTCTCTGCTTGTGTCTCTAGGCCTTTCCTTTGGCCTCCTCTTTATTGTTTTCCTTCAGATCAAACTTTCTTCCTGCAAATTTGACTATCCAACACTCAGATTTGACTTTCTTCTTGCAAATATGACCTTCAAGCACTCAGACCTAGGCCTGTAAACCCTAGGCCTGCGTCAGCTAGGCCTCGATCCTTCTCCTGCTGGCTCGCTTGACTTTGCAAGTGAACACGACGTTGCCTTAGTTTACCAAACATGGCCTCCTTGCTACTGTGGCTCCTCTAAGGAAAATCTGTGGCTAGGTCCTTTAGCCTTCCTCTTTCCACAAGTGAAATTCCTTCTCTGCTTGTGTTTCTAGGCCTTTCCTTTGGCCTCCTATTTATTGTTTTCCTTTAGGTTGTTTAGTGAACCCTTGGTCCTTTAAGGTTTTGTCCACTCAACCTTTTAACCATAATATAGAATAAAATTAATTAACTTAGGTCTCAAGCCCACAATGTTGGTTCAAAACCCTAACCACTTGAGTAACTTGCGCAACCAACTCACTTTTGCTGTGTTTATTTCTCTCGGAAACACCTTCCGAGCTACTCAAAATTCCAACAAAAGTATGCCATCATACTGTCAACTGAGCGAACAGCAAAATATTCATGGAATCTTAGATTTCAGCAATGTACCTCAAATTATAGATAATAGAGTCACATAGATATCTCAATAAGCAGCGATCCAATATATGAGTCTCATCCATAGATCGACTCAAAGTCTTCATAACGAGGCATATGACAGATAGAGTATTAATCTAGAACACCGGAGATCCCACAAGATATGCATACACAGACCAACAACTTCTTCATCAGATTTTTAAGTGCATGGAATAGTTCATAAGGCTAGGTCAACTCCCTCGTACATTGATAAACGAGAGGGTCATCAATCAGATATCATCAATAGCTGCATCTTTACAATCCAATTAACATGGTTCGTCCATAACTCCCTCTGAATATAGGGAAAGTGACCTTGCCAAAATATAATCCCCAAGCCACCTGTAATCTGTCCCTTTTCCTGCTATAGCCCCTTAGGTCCATGTGCCAAAGTCATCAAGCATAGTCATGCAGCTTCCATGCAACCTTTCAAGTAACAAGGATATATCAGAGTCATTGCCTTTATCAATAAACACTGGGCAAGAAGAGTCATTGGGTCATATTGCCAAGGATTCTATAGCTCCCTCCGAAGCCTTGTTTCACATGATCATCTAGCTTTCAATCATGAGCTTGTAATGCAAGGGATGAGACTTTTTCACAAGGCAATTGCAACAACAAACTTCTAGGAAGCTTCAGGTCAAAGAGGAAAATTCTGAAGAAAACATCATGGTCCTTCTTCAACGAGGGAGAAGAAATCCTCCCATGAGATTGTTTCAAAACATCTGCATTATCCTACATTGCTAGATGACAGCTACCAACTAATCAAATTACCCAATCCATGAAGAGGAGAGTTCCTTCTCATTTAGGCGACCATACTTATAAGACTATTCTTCATAAGCTCCTGGCTTAATGCAACCAAGATGTGAATATCAGGGTCTTCTGCATATCGTGCTCGTTAAGACATATAATCTGTCATACAATTTTTTTTTTTTTTCCCAAGGCACCTCTGATTTCATGCTGATAAGGGTTATTAGAAAGAACTGTTCCGAAGTGCCATGCACTTCCTTTCCCAGCTGTTCTTCAATAAGGAAAGTCTTCAAGAATGTTGCACCCCTTATCAAAGACAAAGGTGCACCAATTTCTTTTACTCTAGGATACCTGTAGCTTCTTCATTGTAGATAAAGCTAACATTTGTCTTGTTCACAACTTCGCTTGTGAACAAGACTATAAGACTGTCATCAATTTCTATTTGCTGATATTATACATAATGCAGGACTGAGAAGAGATCATAAATGACACTGACCTGAATATGCTGTGATGCCATACATAGAGAAGTGCCACACATAGCAGAACTGACGCCATAGATGAATGTGGGGTAATCAAGGATCTTCACGGCACATGGTTCTTTTATGATAGCTTTAGATGTCTCTATTGTGCATGGCTGCCTTTCTTTGATCTTTACTATTTTCGTTGCATTTACTGTTGATATTTTTCTGTGTATAATTGCTCAATGATGTCAGTGGCATGAGATAAATTGATTGAAGATCATCAACAAATTGTTTTCTATTGCCACCTTGTACAAAATTCAACAATACATTCAAGCAAGTCAAAAAGATGTGACAACATCACATTTTCATGAATTATTAAAAAGATAGATTTTTGATTGGTGCAAGCAATTGCATCCTACTGGGTGTTGCAAATATCATGATATATTGTGAGATTTCCAAGGTGGTGATATTATTGCCTCAATATATCACACATTTTCAAATCTTGAATATATTGTGATATTTTGAAATTATCGCAATAGATCAGTAGAATATTGCGAGGTGATGGAAAATATCAAGCTGATTTAGGGGTTATTTATTTTATTTTAATCTTTCCATGTAGGGTTGTGGGGGCAAGGGATGGGGCAGTTTGATCATTTTGAAGAGAGAAGGTTGGGAATCAAGAACAAGGGGGTTAGTTAATGTTACTTTTTCCCATAAAGGGCTAGTGGGAGGGGTTTCTTTGGATGTTAACAAATTTGAAAATAAAGTTTTTTTTTTTTTTTTTAATTCATTTAAGTTTGATGATATTTTTGATATTTTCCCCAATGTCACCGATAAGTTTCTTTCCAAACCCTTGGCAATATGTTTGTTGTCACAATATTTGCAATGTTGGTACTACCTTTGAAATGACAGTGTCATTTTATAGAGATTAACACTATGTTGCAGGAAACGCTGGGTAGGAGGCCGTTTTGGGCAAAAAACGAAACTGAAACGGTGAAATGTGCTTGGTATGGCCTTGAAACACGTTTTAGGTCATATTGACATGTTTCACGGGGCTAAAATGTGGCCTAGTATGGCCTGAAACACATTTCAAGGTCGTATGGTTGCGTTTCACCGAAAGTGCCTTTTTTTCGTTTTTCTTTTTCGTTTTGGTGATTAAAATATTTTTCGGATGTTTCTAGATGGCTCTCGCAAGTTATAAAAAGTCTCTCGCCTCATTCCCTCATCACACGAATTGAGCAAGTTCATTCACTTGGAGAGGGGCAATTTTAGCAAAGGAGAAAAGAGGAAGAGAGGAGTGGTTTCAGCTAGGAAATTTTCAGCAGTGAGCTAAGGAGATTTCAACAACAAGAAAAATAGATTTCACAAGTAGATTTGGAGTGGGGAGTTTTCGACTATGACATTCTTGATTTTTGGGTTAGCTATTTCTTCTATTTTTCGAGGGTTTATGCTTCAGAAAAAGGGAAAACATTTTTTCTTTACAATTTTTTTAATTTTTGCTCTTTTGCAGTAATGGCTTCCAACCAAGGTGCAAGTTCAACCTCCAAGTCCAACCCGAGGGCTGACTATTATCCTATTTGGAGGCATGTTCAGAAGCTTCAAAGATGTGCAGGTGGTAGCTCATGGGAATGGCGATTTAATCTTTGTAGGAATTCGTACAAGGGATCCTACCCAAGAGGGAAGGCACATCCTTTGCATGGAGGAGGACAGGGGATTGCAGGTTGCACAAAAACAACAAACCCAGTGGTAAGGAGGGCATATCAAAGAGAGCAAGATGAGGCTTGTTGTCCACTACGTGTCAACTACCCATAGCAGTGCACCCCCTTTTCCTTCGCAAAAAGGGATAGCGCTTGATCGACATGTCCATGCCATTCGACAGTCATCGTCGACTTGCTCATATTATGTTGTAAACCCAGTCTGCAATGTATGAATTGTAAATAATCTTAGCAGATATGAGTCATGTATGTAAATTGCCTAGGTGGACCTAATTTTCTAGTGATAATCTACGTTCCGGAAGGTTTTTTGTCTCACCGATCCATGATCGGCAGAGTTTTCCTTCAGCCTAACCCCAAAGTCGGAATGGATTTTGTCATTAGAATCTTAGGAGAATCCTAGTGTGTTAATCTGTTAGATTATAGTTGTGTCGCAGAACTGGGTGGTTTATGAGGGTCTATGTCAAATGGGGTTTTCCCCCTTGAGATGTAAAGTTGTAAAAGTCATGATGTAAAGTGTCTTGAGGGTTAGAAAATGTTCTAATCCCCTCATAAAAGTCCTAAGTCCTAGGTCCTAGGTGATTTTTCCAAAGGCTAAGTTCGAGGATCCATTTAAAAATAAATTAAAAATTTAGAAATAACTAAAAAAATAAAAATTTAAAAAATAAAAAAATAAAATAAAATTTAAAAAATAAATAAAAAAATTAAAAAATTGAAAAAATAAAAAAACTAATAATAATAGTAATAATATTTTGAGTAAATAAATGCAGAATTTCAATTTTTTAATGCATTAAAAATTCGACGGATGAGATTAAGAGATATCTTGATCCTCATCGACGGTCGAGATAAGTTTGACATGGATCACTCGAACTAGCTGTTGGGGATTTTTCCTTTAAATAGGGTGCTAGAGTCATTTGAGATCAGATTTGATCTGAGAGTCTGGTGCTAAATAAAGCTCTCTTGTAGTCATTTTTTTGTGCAATAAAGAAGACTTTGGGGTTAAAAATCTTGCTGGTGTTACTCTTCTGAAAGCGCTGTAAGATGATTTATGTTTCTGTATAATTTTATTTTCAGCCATTGATTTTAGCTTGATGAAGATTGATCTAGGCACATGTATCTTGTCTGATTTCTGGGGTTTGAATGATAGTGTAGATCCTGAAATATAGTGGCAGGTATCTCCATTTGATCTAGATTTCACTATTGTTTTCTCCCTCTATGATAATGGTTGATTTTAAGCTGTGCAGGAAATCCTTTTTTCAGATTACCGGGCGTTAGGGGAAGTTCTCGGCTGAACCAGCCAACTCCTGGATTGTGTTTTCTGAAAGAGCCCAGCCAGTTCTTGATCCCGGGCTTATCATTTGAATTTTTTTAATGCATGCAGGGTTTTCTGAATCACCTCACATTAAGTTTGAAATTCTGAAAATATAACTGTGGATTATTGACAAATCTGGCTGCTAAAGAGCCCTAGATCTGTAAATATTGTAAATTCATAGCTGGTTTGTAGGGTTTTATTTTTAATCCTTGCATATATTTTCTGGGTTTTTTGTTTTCCATTTGCAGGTTGCAGGTCTGGGAAGAAATCTAGTTTTTGCAAGGTCTTTGTTTTGGCTGTCCAAGGGTTTTAAACTCTGTTACTTTCAGATCTGGAAATATTTTGAGAGGGTTTTATCTACATAACTGAAGATAAGTGGCTCAAGTAATTGTTGGTTGCCTGGTGGGATTGCCATAGAAACCCACAGTCTCTTCTCAGCCTTCACACAACAGCTGTCATTTCCCTCTAGCGGCTTCAGCATTTTTCCATCATTGCGGAACAAGTTTCAAACCTGTGTGTTTCATTTCTCACCCTTGCTGCCAGAAATTGTCCATCTCTCAGTCCCATCTCCCTCGTCCTTCTGCGTATTGATCTTCCTGCTTACCCCACCCCACGCTGCATTTTTTTTCACGTGTTTGTCACACCCACAAACTCCAGCAAACCTTCATCGCACGACTAGCTCTCCCTTGCTCCATTCTGCCCTCGATCTAACCCACAACCTCTACCTCTGTCGACCTGCTATCCTCATACGCTATCGTTCAATCCCTCTGCCGTCCAAGCTGTTGACCAAACCTGCATTCACACGCTGCAAACTTTTTCTTCTGCCATCGAAGGAGCTCCCAACGTCAAACATCGTGGAAATTAATGTTTATCATGCTTAAATGTTCATTTGAAGATTAACTATATGAATGTAATCTTTGGCTATCATCTTACGTGGTTATGTATCGAACTTTATCTTTCGAAATTTTAATTGCTGGAGTACCATTAAGCCATTGAGCCTTTATTGATTATCTCGTATCTGGTAAAAGTTAAGCTTTGATGATAAATGATTGCTCTACATGGTTTATATTTCTGCAGCATCTGATAATTAATCGTTTAAACATTAACTCCACAAGGCACTGGTCTATAAGATCTATCTAGTGCTGGTTTCCTTTCGTGTCTCCCAAACCAACTGATTCACAATTGGTCATCCATTTTCCTATAGGATCTACCCCCCTTAGCCGCGGGAGACAAGATTAAACGGAGAGATCGGGGATCAGGGTGACAGCCCCCGGTCTAAGCGTTGTCGTGACAATCTGTGCGACAACAAGGCTAATGGACTTAAAATAAGGCACGAGGAGCTTACTAATGCTACTTAAGCTCCACCAAACATTTAACCAAGGATTGTGGTTGAAGCAAGGAAGAGGAGAGCCACTCAACAACAACAACAACCACCATCCAAAACTACCAGAGGGGCATCCACTTCAGTTCAAGATAGTAGAATTGCTAAATTGGTGAATGTGCAAGCGAGAGAAGAAGTTGATTCTAGAGTTGCTAGGTGCATCTATGCATGTGGTATCCCATTCAATGTTGTTTGCTCTCCTTACTGGCAAGATATGGTAAGGGAAGTTAACAAAGCTCCCATAGGGTACAAGGGGCCCAACTACGAAAATGTAAGAACTCAACTTCTCAAAAATGAGAAGGAGCTTGTGGAGGATATCTTATCACCGATTCATTCTTCCTGGTGTAGCTCTGGGGTTAGCATAGTCTTAGATGGATGGACAAGTACAAGGCATAGGTCATTGATAAATATCATTTCCACTTCACCAAAAGGAGCAATGCTTTTAAAGGCGGGAGACCGCTCAGGAGAGGTAAAAGATGCACAGTTCATTGCTGATGTTATAATAAAATCTATTGAACAAATAGGACCTAAGAAGGTGGTGCAAGTTATCACGAATAATGCACTAGTTTGCAAAGCTGCAGGTTTAATTATTGAGGGGAGGTATGACCACATCTTTTAGACATCCTGCATTGTCCATAATCTGAATCTGATCTTAGAGGAGATCGACAATAAAGTTCCATGGATAAATGAAATCGTAGGGGAAGCAAGGGAGATTGTTAAATTCGTCACCAACCACCACCAATCTCAAGCAATATTTCGAGAGTACTCCAAATTGGAGTTGTTAAAAGTTACTGAGACAAGATATGCCTCAAACTTCCTAATGTTGCACCGCCTTGTTGAGGTTAAGAAACCATTAGTTTCTATGGTGGTGAGTCAACTCTGGGCTAAGTGGAGACAGGTAGATTCAAAGCGGGGATATATGGTGCGTAGATTGTGCCTTGATGAGGAGTGGTGGAGCAAGATTATTTTTTTGCTAAAGTTCACAACCCCTGCATTTGAGCTTCTTGGGAACGGTGACACAGACCAACCTTTCTTAGGAGAGGTATATGATGGCATGGATAGCATGGTTGAGAAAACTATGGAAATCATCTCACAGGAGTCTCCACAACGTTTATTTGTTGATGATCATTTTGCTGATTTAGTCACGAAAATCATTGTTGATAGGTGGAACGATTTCAACACTCCATTGCACACTTTAGCACATGTCTTGAACCCCAAATTTTATGATGAGAAGCTTATTGCTCAGAGCAATGGGAAGAGGAAGGCACCCCATAAGGATAGAGAGGTGTCCAATGGGGTGAAAAAAGACCTTTTGAGAATGTTTCCAACTCATCTACATAGGGAGGTGAAGGAAGAATTTGTTAGTTTTGCTGTAGGATTAGATGATTATTAAGATATCAGCTTTGGAGGAGAGAAGCACCATGAATCCAGTTAGGTGGTGGATTTGTCATGGAGTAAATGGTGAACATCTGCAAAACTTTTCCATTTGTGTTCTTTCACAAGTGGCAAGCTCTTCATCGACAAAAAGGAATTGGAGCACCTATGGTTTTATTCATTCTGTGAAGCGCAACAAGTTGGGCTCACAAAAGGTAGAGGATCTTGTTTATGTGCATCTTGTTTATGTGCACTCCAACCTTCACCTTGCATCTCATAGGGGTCCATAATATAGTAGTGGTCCTCCTAAAGAAGGGGATGTGGATCCAGAAAGCCTTGATTTGGAGCTCTCTCTTGTTGCCCTGAATATTGAGGACTGAGAGCCTAGAAGTGGAATTGGCCAACCATCTTCTTCAACTCCACCGTCCATTGTTGAGGATGCTTATGCTTCTATTTTTGACGAGAATTATGATGATGAGGATGAAGATTGAAGAGTATTAGTCTTTAGTCTTTATAGTACTTGCAACCTCATAGTCTTTATTATACTTGCAATGAAGCGACAAAACTTAAGAGTTATTGTGCTTTATAATGTAAATACACAAATGTATTGTAAATAGTATTTTATTAATAATATGAAAATGTACAGGATGATTGAATGTCACAATGAGGGCCCGCATATATACCTAGGCAGGTGCCCCTTGATGACTGGGCATGCTTTTTAGACATGCCTTTTCATTAAACTAATGACTATTAAAATAATCACTACTTTGATTATTTATTATTTTCATTTATTTTACTTTATATGAATTATATTCATAACATTACCCCTTTCTTCAAAAGCTTTGCCCTTAAAACTTAATCGCTGACAAGTTCCTTCACCTTGCGCACTTATTTGGACATGTGTAAGTGGTACTGTTGAGTTTAATCCATTTTCCTCTTGATTTTTTATTTTATTTTTTAAATATTATTATATAAATATTAATTATTATTATTGTTATTATTATTATTATTTTAAAGTAACTTTATAAAAATTTATAATAATATAACTTTATAGTTAATAAAGTTAAATTATAATCATTTTATAAAGTACTTTATAGTTTATTAGCTTCTTATATTTGTTAATGTACCATTGTGTCTTCTATCTCGACCGATGTCCTATCGTCTACGAAAGCGTACAACTACTCCATTTCGAAGTGTTTTAATGTGATAGGCCCAACTTTTTTTCGGCTTCATGGATCTCGCTTTCTTGCCATGCAGATCTTGTTCTTCTGCTTTCTATCACCACCTCGAAAAAATTTGGGCCATGACAATTTCAGCGCAAGGTACACTGGAGCAAAGGGGGCAAATCCTTGAAACACACTATCTCCCACAATGCAACATGAGCTCGTGGCGCGTCTTGTCCTTGCATATTATTTTTAACAGTAAAATTTTTAGCAAAACCTTCGCAGTTTGTCCAGAAGAACCATTTGGCCGTGGTTATCCGCTCTTCCACGTCCACCATTTATGATGTCAAATGCATAACTGTCATTTTCAACTGCCTCTATAGTAATGTCGGGGCTATATGTTAATTTAGTTAACAATGATATGTTCTATGCTTAGCACAATTACTTCAATGCTCCTTTAGCAGTGCAATGACAATTTCCAATTTAGATTTCCAATAGAAATCACATTAACCGTTAATCACATTGACAATAAAAGTAGATAGAACATGAAACAATATGCTGAAGACAAGAGGACACCAGATTTGGTGAATGCCGGGGAAAACCCTTTGATCAATTCTTCTTATTATTATATCAAAATGTTTAGCAGAGATAGAGTAAAAAAGTCAAACTGACTTGCCAAATTCAAAATCAAAACAACCCTGTCAAAATCTACAGTCAACTGCAGTCAAATCAGCCCTAACCAGAAAGTGAAAGATGGTCAACACAACTGTCAAAGTTGCCTCCTTGAGCTTGGTCAACCACAGTCAAACTTGGACTTGTTGGTCAAAATCAGCCCAAAACACTCTAGTCAAACTTGGTCAACACTGGTAAAATTGCCCAGATTCCCTCGATTTCTATGCTCAGAAATGCGGCCTAAAAGGACAGAAATGATCCTCCAAAAATCGTAGTCAACGTTGGTCAAAGAACCCCTGGTCAATGCTGGTCAAACTTGGTTTGCTTCTTGAAATTTTCGACCCTGCAACTCAGCCCAGACATTCGTCCTTCTTGTGTCACAAGTGTGCGAGAGAGAGAATGCCCAATGTTGTACGAACCAATGAGAAAAGGAGAGAGAATGTGGGAGTAATAATGATGCTAAATGAGGTGAGAGGTCACTTGTATTTATACAAGTTGTTGAGGGTGAAGAGTCATGTCTATTGGGCTTCATGAGCCTACATGATGATGTGGCCGACTTGAACAATTTGTACATCTGTGGGCATAAATTCAAAATCACATTTCTGCTTGTCCAAATGAGATGATCTTTATATCAATTTTGGTCCTCTCGAAAAGAGGAATTTAATGCAATCATCATCTCTATCAAATGAGGTGTTCAGGGTGGAATCTAGCCCTATTTTCCAATTTTAACACTCCGTCTCAACTAGGGAGAATTCCACCTGTCAATCATTGATCATCATGCCATCTTGTTGTCATGTACCATCTTTGTGTCTCATCTCATCTCTGCTTTGCTGAACACTGATATGAATAATGAAGAAGAATCGATCGAGATTGAGTCACAAGACCTTACCACTCTCCACTGACAAATGTCAGTCTTGATCCCAGATCAAGTTGTTGAACACCATGCATCCTAGACATAGGGAGTATGGCAGTACACAATGCGTCCTTCGGTAGTGCTATGGTCCCTATCCACGTTTTCCAACTCATTGTCCAGATCAGAGATACTTCCCATGAGTCCCGAACTACATGGGTAGGATGTATACAGGGGCATCAACAGGAGAAGGTGAACCACTCATCCTGCTCATATGCTATAGGAGAAGGTGAATGACTCATCATACGCATATGTCAATCGTAGGGGAAGGTGAACCTCTCACCCTACACATAGTCAACCATCATGGGGTATCATGGGGGAAGGTGAACCACTCACCTTGTACACAATGCACCAATAGGGAAGGTGAACCACTCACCCTATGGTCGCTCATAGCTCCAAGAAGTACCCCAAGCCCCTAGGAGCTCCCAGAGCTCAGTGTCCAACTCAAGTGGGACCCTCATAGGAGGGTCTTTCCACGAATTCAAGTCTCTCTCGAAAGGCTAAGGATTTGACCTTCCCTAAGGGCTTTGTGAGGATGTTTGCGACTTTCTCATTAGTCTTGATGTGTTGGAGCCTTATTGTTCCCCGTTGTACCATATCTCGAATAAAGTGGCACCTGATATTAATGTGCCGGGAGTGGTCGTGGAACACAAGATTCTCTGAAAGGCAAATCCCACTTTGGTTGTTGTATAAGATCACAGTGGTATCTAGTACGTGCTCAAATAGATCACTAAAGAGCTTCCTCATCCAAACAACTTCACAACATGCCATAGTAGTTGCAATGTATTCGGTCTCGACAATGCTTAGAGCAACCGATTTTTACTTGCTGCTCATCCAAGAAATTGAAGTAGACCCCAACGTCAAGCAACATGCAGACGTGCTCTTACGATCCACCACATTGCCAACCCAGTCAGCATCAATATATCCATGTAGCTTCAAATTCTTGGTAGTGTATCTCAGTCCATAGTTGATTGTGCCATGAAGATATCTGAAGAGATTCTTAGCAGCAATTCAATGTATGTGATGAGGCTTGACTAGAAATTGATTCAATGTATTCACAGCGAAGCATATGTCAGGACGGGATTTTACCAAGAACATCAGGGCCCCCACAAGTTGTCTATATTCAAAAGAGTTTGCCAATTCGGGCCCAACAACCCTTCCACATAGCTTCTTGAAGTTGAGTTCCATTAGAGTGGACAAAGACTTGGAATCCACCATCCCACATCTCTCGAGCAGCTTCACAATGTATTTTCCTTGAGAAAGGAAAATTTCACTTGGCTTTTGGCAGACTTCCAGGTCTAGGATGTAGTGCATTAGACCTAGGTCCTTCATCTCGAACTCTGAAGCCAACTCCCTCTTGCATTGATAAATGAGAGGGTCTGCACCTGTCAGAAAGAGATCATCCACATAAAGGAACAAAATGAGAGGCATGCCCTTTTCAACCTCGAAGTATAAGTAAGGATCCGCTTCGTTCCTTGTAAATCCCAACTTCATAAGATAGCTATAAATCCTCCCATACCAAGATCCGGGGGCTTGCTTTAACCCATAAAGGGATTTCTTCAACTTGCATACGTGTGTCCTTTGATCTTGCACTTCGAACCCCTCAGGTTGTCCTACGTAGACTTCCTTATTAAGCAAGCCATGTAAGAAAGAAGTCTTAACGTTGATTTGGTGTAGGCTCCATCCTTGAGAGGCAACGAGAGCAATAACCGATCGGATAGTGGTATATCGGGCAAACGGTGCAAATATCTCGTCATAGTCCACTCCTTCCTTTTGAGAGAAGCCTCGAGCAACGAACCTGGCCTTGTATTTTTCAGCACTCCCATCAACTCCATGCTTAATTTTGTATAGCTGTTTTGAGGTAACCACGGACTTGTCTTTTGGTCTAGGCACCACATCCCAGACATCATTTTTCATGATAGATTCATATTCCTCATTCATCGCATCCTTCCAGACTTGGTGTTTTACGGCTTCTTTGAATGTACATGGCTCAGATTGAACAATAGTACTCGTAGCAACTTAGTACCATTGATACCTGTTCGGCTTCTTGCTTTCACGGAATGTCCCTCTTGGAGCAATATGTCTTTGAGCATCTTCGAGAGTATCTTTGAGCCACAAAGGTATTTTCCTTGAGGTAGAGGGCTCACTAGGTGGTGGATCAATGGGATCCATCGAGCCTTCAACATTAGGCATAGGTTCATCTTGTTTTTCTGCAACATCATCATTATGATCCTTCCGTGGAATGGGGAGATCTCAGGCCTGCCCAAGGGCAGTGTCTTCATCGAAGGTGACATCACGGCTAACTTCTACATCTCTTTGTCCAGACGCATAGATTCTATATGCCTTTGAATTTTCACTCTAGCCCACAAATATACCTTTCTTCCCAGATGCTTCCAACTTGTTTATTTTCTGTTTAGGCACATGAAAATACACAGGACAACCAAATATTCTAAAATGAGAAACATCAGTTTTCTTACCAGTAAAAACTTCTTCGGCATCTTGAAATCCAGTGTTCGATGCAGGCTCTTATTTTGAACATACACGACAGTGTTGGTATCTTCTCCCCATAAGAACTTTGGTAGACCTTGATCATGGAGCATGGCACGGGTGGCTCCATGATTGTTCAATTCTTCCTTTTAGCGAAACCATTTTGCTCAGGAGTGTATGGAACGGTTGTCTCCCTGTTAATGCCAACCTCTCTGCAAAAGTCATTGAGTTCATTTGATTCATATTCGGTTCCATTGTCGGTTTTCAATATCTTGATCTTCTTCCCTGTTTGATTTTCCACCAAGGCTTTGAAAGAATGAAACCATTTGAACACTTCATCCTTCTTCTTTAAGAAATATATCCGCGTTTTGCAAGAGAAGTCATCCACAAAAATTGGATAGTATAAGTATCCTCCTAATGATGTTATGAGCAACGTACCAGATAGATCAGAATGGACCAATTGAAGAATGTTGATAGTTTGACTTTCACTTGAAGGGAATGGACCCCTTGTAAATTTCTCCGCTACACAACCCCGACAAACTCCTTCATGGGTCATGTTGAACTTAGGCATACTTATGACCATCTTCCTTATCCCAGGTAAGGCTTTGTAATGAAGGTGAGCAAATCTTCGGTGCCATAATTCAGATTGAAGAGACGTATTGCAAATCAAGGCTCCAAAAGGACTTCCTCCAACTTGATAGAGACCTTCAGCCCTAAATCCAAGTGTAAAAGCATCTTTAGGGTTTCTTTGCCAAATACGTACCTTTCCATCAATGAATGCTACCTTTAAGCCCTTATCTTCCATCACGGAAATAGACATCAGGTTCTTCTTCAAATCAGGCACATACAACACTTCATGTAGATGAATGGTTTGACCTTGATTTAAGTGAAGAGTATTGTACCTATTTCTTTCACGGGATAGGTGGCATTATCTCCAAGTATGATTTCCAAATTAGTCTTCTTTTCAACCAATTTTGAGAGGGCCTCCTTGTACCTGGTGAAGTGCCTTGAGGCTCCATTATCAATCAACCAATGATCCAAAGTATCCTGAGGAGAGGTAGTGGATAAAGCAGAAATTAGGTAAAATTCTTTTTGTTTTCCTACAACATTACTTTCCTCATACCTGGAATTTCTTGTTGTTTTGGGAGGTCAACGATTTCCATCTCGCAAAGTGGGAGCATTCCTTTTTCCTTTATTACTGAACCTGTTGTTCCTTTGATTGCTATTACCTTTGTAGTTGTTGTTGTTATCATCCCTTGGAGTATCCTTCTTGTGAGGACACTCTCTAGCGTAATGGCCAAACCCGTTGCAATTGTAGCACCTTCCTTTTCTTCCTTCTTTTCTTCCTTTCTTGAATCCTTGACCCCGTTTTCTTGGACCAACATTATTTTTCCTCTTAGCATGAGTGAAGAAAGCAGTAGGTTCATTTCCATTTGAAGGCTTGTCTCGTCTCTTCTTGAGTGCATCTGGCCAATAATTCATCGAAACTAGGTGTGATATTCCCACTTAACAACATTGCTAACGGAAATATCAATTTTGTCCAGTTTTGAATAAATTTGCATTAGCACTTAGGAAGTGTGGGTTTAGAGGCCCCACATATATTTTTGGTCAAAAGGGAGCCCAAACATTAGGAGATGGAGGAGGAAAATTGAGCCTTTAGTGGAACGTGGGGGCCACCCTTGAGAAATGCGGCCCACAAGGGGAACACACACCCATGGAGTGAAATAGGTGGGGGAAAGTCGAGCTGGGCCCACATGGGTATTTTGGAGGCTTTGGGACAAAAGGAGCAAGAGGCACTCATTTTGGTCATTCATTCGCCCTTGAGAAAATTGTCTTTGACATAACACGCTTGAGCTGAAGCCAAGTCTGCAAGTGCTGTTTAGCACACTAGTGTTTCTGAGCAGAAATCTCAACCCTTGCTTCGATGGACTTTGAGTGCCAGCCCAAGGAGGGAGTTCCATCTATTCCAGTTCGTACCAACAACAGGGAGTGCGAGTTTGTGGAGAGGTTTAGCAACAACAGTGCAAGGATTGCACAGTTCTTGGAGGAGGCACGCTTGGGGGTTGAGGAGTGAAGTGATTTTGGGGCTGAGACTTGAGGTGGAGTCTGGGAAAGTATTTTGTTGGAGATTGCACTATTTTGGGGGCCTTTTGTAGCAGGATTGACACGTGGGTCGAATTACCTAGCAGCAAAGCCACTGAGGGAAAATAGGGCCGAAATTCCAAGGTCAACCATAGGCCAATTCCTTTGTGGGTTATTCTAGGTATTTGGTGGAGAGCCTGGAGTTAATTTCCCGAAATTTTCTGAGCACTGGAGGGGGCTCTAGCAACCATTCTACACAACCAACAACTCATTTTTTGGGCATTTCAGCGCAAATCCAAGGAGAACCAACTAGTACGCTTGGAGGAGATCCCATATTCATCACTTGGGCTAGCTAGATTGCCTTGGGCAAGCCTAGGTGCATACTTTCCAAGCATCTATTGTACTTCATTATTTATCAATAAAATGTCTCAACAATGCAGTTTTTGGCTTTAAATTGGTGTTTTGATGTTTGAGTAAATTTCTGTGTGTTTATGTCTATGCATGCTTTGATTATTTACTTTAAAATTTCCTTAGGGATATAATAGTGGTATCAAAGCTCATAGTCTTGGCTCAACCTGTGGGGGAACAACACTAGTCTATGACACCAGAGGACCAACAAAAGGTAAGCTACATGAGACAGAGGTACAAAAGTAGAGAGAGGCAGCGACAAATCACCCCAGATCCAGAGGTCGAAATGCCAAACATGGGGGATAACGTGGGAGATAAGGGGAGTAAAGAGGAGTTTGACTAGTCTCTTCTCAAGGCCGTACAATATTTTTCCAAAGGTATTGAGGAGTTGAGGCAACAAAACTGCAGCAATAACAAGGGCAAAAGGATTCAAGGGGAATTCCAGATAGGTGAGGGCTCTAGTACTTCGCATCACCAAGGGGGTCATGGCCCCAACGCACACCTCATTTCCTACATTCATAACATTCAGCGCTGGAGGGCCGCAAGGGAAAGAGGAGATGCCCATGGGGGACTACTTTTTAGAGTACCAATCGTATGGGTCGGACTTTAGAGAGGCCATTACCTTCAGGGACTTTTGTCAGCTGAAAGGTAATAACAAGGGGAAGGGACAAGGTGGAGGAAGCTACACTCATGGCACTGACCTACAACGCACCATGGGGAGACTGTTCCTCCCAACTTTCGATGGGGCTTCCAAGAGTTCAGCAAGAGCGTGGGTGGAGAAGCTGGATGTCTATTTCCAGCTCAATCAGATGACGGAAGGAGAGGAAATTAAAATTTCCACTTTGCATTTGGAGGGAGAAGCCCATGACTGGTGGTTCCATGGGCTAACCACGATGGGGCATGCTAGAGTGGCAACCTATGAGGAGTTCACTAGGAGGGTGCTGGAGTGTTTTGAGAGGAGAGACTCGGAGGAGCATTTTGGGGAGCTGACAAAACTCAAACAGACGGGAAGCATTGAGACCTACATTTCAGAGTTTTTGAGGTTGTCAGTGATGGTGCCTGATTTGTCAGAGGTCAGGAGGGTCTTCATGTTTATAGAGGGGCTAACAGAGCCACTGAAGGGATTGGTGAGGTCCAACAGGCGCACTATCTTGCAAGACGCAGTGGGGAGGGCCTGAGATTTGCAGGATGCAATTCCCATGGCTAGAGCACCGTTTCCACCTAGACACGGGTTCCAACAGAGGGGAAGAGACACGAGGGCCCCACCACCGAGAGCCAACCAGGGGTGAGGGTAGCTTGATGAGGAGATTAGGAGGGACCTTCAGAGGAGGAAATTGTGTTTCACATGTCAGGAACCATGGGCACCAAGCCATAGATGTATAATAGGCAAGGCTCATTACAGTGAGGTTTTTTTCGACAGTGACATGGAGGATGAGCTAAAGCTGGAAGTGGTTGGAGATGACAACGCAGTACATGTGGAGAGGGGACCACCACCACCACCACCAACAGGGGGAGCTTCTTTCGCACCAGCAGGATGGGTCCTTGCATCTTTGCGAGGGGTACCCAAGTTTTTGAACTTAGGGATCCAGGGCACAATGCAGGACCAACGTGTTTCAGTTTTGGTGGACGGTGGGGCTACCCACAACTTCAGCGATGCCCAGATGGTTCAAAGGAGGGGCATCACAACCAAGGAGTTTGAGGGCTTTTCGGTTCTTGTGTCGGGAGATAGGACCATGCAGTGTGCTCGCTATGTTCTCGCCCAAGGGAAACTATTCAGTAACATACAACTTTTTTGTGGTAGATGTACCAGACACCAACGTGGTGATGGGTGTTCAATGGCTTTATTCACTTTGCCGAGTCACTACAGATTGGAGGAAGCTGGAGATGGAGCTCATAGGGCCTGATGGAAAATTGGTTTTGCTGAGGGGTATGCGCTCTTACCCTCCATAGACTATTTCGGCCCAGAGGATGGAGGAAGATTTGAGGCATGGCAATATTGAGTGGGTTGTGGAGTTGAGGATTTATGAGGCTAGGGGTCAACCCAAGCCACCACACCCAGACATACAAGCCATTCTGGAGAGGTACTTGGTGGTGTTTGGAGACATATCGCCCGGAAAACCTCCTGATTGGGGTTTTGAACATACCATTTAGTTGTAGCCGGGGGTACAGGCCATGATCACTACCCCATACAAACATCCCAAGACATATAGGGATGAGATTGAGAGGACCATCCATGAGTTGTTGGCTGTTGTGCACATTAGGCCTAGCTCTAGCCCTTTTGCTTCATCAGTTGCCCTGGTGAAGAAGGATGGGTCCTTACGCATGTGCATAGATTACCGGGCCCTCAACAAGAAAACCATGAAGAACCGCTACCCCATCCCACGTATATATGAGCTGATGGATGAGCTGAGGGGGGCTAAGTTCTTCTCGAAGATTGACTTGCACTCGGGGTACCACCAAATCAGGGCGAGGGACCCAGGATGTCCCTTCGGGCTAACTAACACACCGGCAACCTTCCAGTCATGCATGAACCACGTATTTCGTGGGCAGTTGAGGAAGTTCGTGTTGGTGTCCCTCGATGACATACTGATTTACAGCCAAACCAGGGAGGAGAACTTGCAACATGTTGAGACAGTGCTGCGTATTTTGGAGGAGCAACAGTTCTACGCTAAGCTATCAAAGTGCGAGTTTGGTTTGACAGAGATGCTTTATGTAGGGCACATTATTGGGGAGGATAGCGTGAGAGTTCATGAGGAGAAGATCAAAGCCATCCAGGATTGGCTAGAGCCCCAGAATGTGACACAGTTGAGGGGTTTTGTGGGAATTTGCACCTACTATCGGAAGTTCGTGAAGGGCTTCTTCAACTAGCAGCTCCTCTCACCGATTTAATGAAGAAGGGGGCGTTTAAGTGGATAGTTGGGGTGCAGGAGGCTTTTGAGCGTCTCAAACAGGTCATGAGCAGCTGCCCGGTGTTGGCACTCCCTGATTTCGCACAACCCTTTGTGATTGAGTGTGATGCATCAGTGGAGGGTGTAGGAGCAGTTTTGATGCAGGGGGGATACCCGAAAACTTTCGAGAGCCAGAAGCTACTGCCCACGAGAGACTGTATTCCATCTACAATAAAGAGATGCTAGCCATCATTCATGCACTAGTGAAGTTTAGGCAGTATTCGCTGGGGAATAGGTTCAGGGTCAAGACAAACCATAATAGTCTCATATTCTTCTTGGAGGAGAAGCAGTTGTAGGAGAGGCAACAGAATTGGGTGAGCAAGCTGTAGGCATACGACTTTGACATTGAGTATGTCAAAGGGAACCACAACGTGGTAGCAGATGCGTTGTTTAGGAGGCTAGCTACCTTTCATCGATGAGCATTGCACTGGATTGGCGCGCATAGTTGCTGGTAGAGTACTCCAACGACCTTGTTGCATGTGAGGTCCTTGACGGTGCAGTGGTGGATGGCCGTATCGGGTGATGAATAAGGTGATCTATTTCCGGAACTAGATTTATTTGGTACCCAACTCCCAGTTGTGGGAGAAGGTCGTGTAGGCAGCTCATGACTCACCATTATCAAGGCATCAGGGGTTTACCAAGACCTACAAGACCATAAGAGAGCGCTTTGCATGGAAGGGCCTCAAGGATGATGTTTTGAGGCATGTTCGGGATTGTGACACATGCCAAAGGAATAAGGGTGAGTAGACACACTCTGCGGGGCTACTACAACCTCTTCCTATTCCTGAGGGTAAGTGGGAGAGCGTATCGATGGACTTTATCACCGGGTTGCCCACAACTCAGGGCAAGGATTGCATATACGTGGTGGTGGACCGATTGACAAAGTTTGCACACTTTTTCACCATCTCAGCTCAGTCTTCAGCCTCATATGTGGCCGAATTATTTTTCAGAGAGGTATTTCGACTTCATGGTCTTCCGAAGACCATAGTCAGTGATCGAGACAACAGGTTCATGGGAGGATTTTGGTAGGAGCTGTTTCAACTTGTGGGCACAAAGCTCACTCCGAGCACCAGTTATCACCCCTAGACAAATGGGTAGACGAAGATTATCAACAAATGGCTGGAGGGTTACTTGCGTAACTACGTGACGGGACAACAACGTGCATGGATACAATGGTTGCACTTGGGCGAGTACTTCTATAACACCACGTACCACATGTCCATAGGTATGTCCCCATTTAGAGCCCTGTATGGTTATGATGCATTATCTTTTGCTGACGTGATGTTTGGAGATAGCAAGGCCCCCAGGGCCAAGGATTGGATACAGGAGAGCCAAGATATCTTGAGTGCTCTCAAGGATAACTTGCAGAACGAGCAGAAACTCTACGCAGACAAGGGTTGAGAAGAGAGGCAGTTTGAGGTTGGGGACTTAGTCTTCTTGAGGCTCCAACTGTACAGGTAGTCATCACTCAAGCAGAAGGGGGTTGAGAAGCTCAAGCCTCGCTTCTATGGGTTGTACAAAGTCACTAGGAGAGTTGGGGAGGTAGCATATGAGCTGGAGCTACCCCCGGGGAGCCAAGTACATAACATTTTCCATGTGTCTTGCCTGAAAAAGGCACTGGGACAACAGGTGACAACGACTACAAAACTACCATCTATGGATGCTGAGGGGCACTTGGCTCTGGAGCCAGAAGCTATTTTGGAGAGTTGTGAGAGGCACTTGTAGAACAAGGTATCAAGGAGTTTTTGATTAGGTGGAGGAACCTACCAGATGAGGATGCCACTTGGGAGGGGGAGTAGATACTTCAACATCTTTCATTACAGTTGCTTGAAGACAAGCAACGCTTTGGCGGGGAGGTTTGTGATATTCCCACTTAGCAACATTGCTAAGGGAAATATCAATTTTGCCTAGTTTTGAATAAATTCGCATTAGCACTTAGGAAGTGTGGGTTTAGAGGCTGCACATGTATTTTTGGTCAAAAGGGAGGCCAAACATTAGGAGACGGAGGAGGAAAATCGAGCCTCTAGTGGAACGTGGGGGCAAACCTTAGAGAAATGCGATCCACAAGGGAAACACGCACCCATTGGAGCGAAGTTGGTGGGGGGAAGTCAAGTTGGGTCCACATGGGCATTTTGAGGCTTTGGAACAAAAGGAGCAAGAGGCACTCATTTTGGTCATTCATTCGTCTGTGAGAAAATTGTCTTTGACATAGCACACTTGAGCTGAAGCTAAGTCTGCAAGTGTTGTTTAGCACACGAGTGTTTCCGAGCAGACATCTCAACCCTTGCTTTAGTGGACTTCGAGTGCCAGCCCAAGGAGGGAGTAACATCTATTCTAGTTCGTACCAACAACAAGGAGTGCGAGTTTGTGGAAAGGTTCAACAACAACAACATAGGGATTGTGCATTTCTTGGAGGAGACACACTTGGGGGTTGAGGAGTGAAGTGATTTTGGGGTTGAGACTTGAGGTGGAGTCCGAGGAAGTATTTTGTTGGAGATTGCAGCTATTTTGGGGCCCTTTTGCAGCAGGATTGACAGGTGGGTTGAATTACCCAGTAGCAGAGCCATTGAGGGAAAATAGGGCTGAAATTCCAAGGTCAACCATCGGCCAATTCCTTCGTGGGTTATTCTGGGTATTTGGTGGAGAGCCCGAGGTTAATTTCCCAGAATTTTTTGAGCACCAAAGGAGGCCCTAACAACCATTCTACACAGCTAGCAACTCATTTTTTGGGCATTTCAGCGCAGAGCCAAGGAGAACCAACTAGCACGCTTGGAGGAGATCTCATATTCATCACTTGGGCTTAGCTAGCTTGCCTTGGGCAAGCCTAGGTGCATACTTTCCAAGCACCTATTGTACTTCATGATTTATCAATAAAATGGCTCAGCAACACAGTTTTTGGCTTTAAATTGGTGTTATGATGTTTGAGTAATTTTTTGTGTGTTTATGTCTATGCATGCTTTGATTATTTACTGTAAAAGTTCCTTAGGGATATTACTCTAGGAATCCTATCGTTATTGAGAATGGTGGTGTTAAACACATCCCATGCTCTTGTAAGACCTCCGAGAGCGATGAGAGTGAGCTCTGTGTTGGCATCAACTTCTCCAATAGATAGAAGGTAATTCTTGATTTCTATAATGCTCATGAAGCAGGATTGGATAGATTCCCCTTTATCCATCTTGATGTCCTTCAACTTGTTCTTGAGAAAGAGGATTTGATTTCCATTGTTCACTTTGAACATCCCAACCAACTTATCATACATTTCCTTAGATGTTCTTAAATAAAAAATTTAAGCAACCAAACGCTTTTGAATGTAGTTTATAATAATTCTTTTAGCTTTGACCTCACCTTTCTTGTATTTTGTCTTTGTAGCAACAGGTGCATTTGAAGGAGTCTCCACCACTCTTCCCTTCACATAGTCCATGGCATCATGCTCTTCCAAAGTCAAGTCCAAAGACGTCTTCCATGCATGATAGTTGGATTTGTCCTTGAGCTAATCCTCAGATTTGAAGTAAGATGTAGTAGGCATTGAAGCTAGACCAATATTCTTGTCTAACAACTCTCTCTTAGTGATTGCTTTTCTCTCTCTTGCTTTGGATTTGTCTTCAACATGGCTCTGATACCATGTTAGTTTTAGTTGACAATGGTGTGTTCTATGCTTAGCACAATTACTTCAATGTTCCTTTAGCAACCTAATGATAGTTTCCAATTTAGATTTCCAATAGCAATCCAATAGCAATCACTTTAACCATTAATCACATTGACAGTAAAAGTAGATAGATCAGTGTTGCGGGGGAGTGCCCCCCCCGATCCCGTTCCCAATCCGTGTTCCGGGCAAGAGAGACTCGAGAGCGGCTCCCGTAAAAAAAATTGCACTCCCTGCCTATTTTCGGAGCGAAGCAGGGAGAGTTGCTCCCGTCGCTTCGAGAGCGGTCAGGGAGCGATCGCTCCCGACCATTCCCGGGTTATAAAAATCGCTCTCGGAGCGACCGATGGGAGCAGAATGCATGGAAAAAAAAATTTCGGCGGAAAAAAATTGGTTTTTTTGGAAATAATGTGAGGGAGGGAGGGAGAGAGGGTTAAATAGAACCTCCCTCATTTCATTTCATCATTGTGAGAGTGAGAGTGAGACTGAGATTGAGAGAGGGTGAGAGTGAGGAGCAAGGAGAGAGTGAGAGATAGCAAGGAGAGAGCAAGAGAGAGCAAGGAGAGAGTGAGAAGCAAGGAGAGAGCAAGAGAGAGAAAGGAGCAAGGAGCAAGAGAGTGAGAGAGCAAGAGAAAGCAAGGAGCAAGGGGAGATTGAAGAGCTTGCAAGGGGATATTGGATGCCAAAGAGGTAGCCTCTACAATATTGAATAGAGTGTCTAGCAATTTTTTTTTTTAATGTTTATTCCTAAATAAATAAATAAATTTCTCTATTTCCCATTCCCATTCCCATTCCATTTGTTTAAATTTTGCAGATTCAAAACTTCAAATTTCAAACATCATGGTTATATTTCTTGGCATTTTCCTCTTCTTGGTTCATTTTTTGGTTATTATGGTGCTGGAGAGTAGAAAAAGGGGGTTGAAATTGAAAATGAAGAAGGGGATGAAGAAGGGGGACATAGTGGATTTGATGAAAACCCCGATGAGAAGGAGCTGGAGGAGAGTGAACATGAGTCAACTCAAAAAACTAAACAAGACCAAACCCCATTGTGAAAGTATGTTAACAGGCCTGAAGCAGGGAAAGGGGGTGGAACCACTAAATTTCATTGCCCCCATTGCAACAATAATTACACAGGTTCATACACTCGTGCCAGAAAACACCTCTGCGGGAAAATGCCATGTGATGGAGATAAACAAATAGGAATCAAAACTTGTACAGGTGTGTCAGCAGAAGATAGAGCCAAATACAAAAGGGAAGAGGAGGAAGCCCAATACAAATCTAAAAAATCAAAGGGTTTCTTTGAACCAAGCTCACAATCACATGCACAAAGAACTCCTTCCAAGGCAGTGGATATGGAGGCACAGGGTCACTAGGTTTAAGGCGTAGAACCATATCAGATTTCCTTGATGAAGGGAGTAGGAATGATGTGGATTCAAAAGTTTACATGTTTCTCTATGCATGTGGGATACCATTCAATGTTCCTTGCTCACCTTATTGGCACGAAAGGGTTTCTGCCATAAATGATGCCCCTAAAGGATACAAGAGCCCTGGGTATGACAAGGCAAGAACCATTGGACTTGATCATGAAAATGCAAAAATATCACATTCTTTGAATAGAATGACAAGTTCTTGGACTGACCATGGGGTGTCCATTGTATTTGATGGATGGACAAATGTAAAAGGCAAGCCATTGATAAATGTTCTTGCTGTGTCTGTTAGTGGTGCCATCTTTTTTTCAGCATATGATTACTTAGACAAGTTCAAGTCCGCCATCAACATTGTAGAACCATTACTTGAAAGTTGAAACAATTGACCGTATTGGGCCATACAATGTCATCCAAGTCATCACTGATAATGCTCCTAATCGTAAGGCAACGGAAGCAATTATTGAGGACAAATACCCCAACATATTTTGGTCTGGGTGTTTGGTTCACACAATGAATCTTTTGATGCATGATATTGTTAAGAACAAAAACTTACAATACAAATGGATTGGTGATTTGTACAAGAAAGGCAAACAAATGATAAAATTTATTACAAATCATAGCAATACCCATGGCCTTTTCCGCAGTCACTCAAGATTGGAGTTGTTGAAGATTGCGAGGACTAGATTTGGTAGCTATTACCTTACCTTTAGGCGCCTTTCGAAGGTAAGAGAGTCATTGGCTAGCATGGTATCAAGTCCACACTGGCAGGTATTAAAGGAAAAGGCTACAAATGCAGCTGACATGCAAGGTTTTGAACAGGTGGAGGAGGCCGCTCTTGATGGTATGTTTTGGGCACGTGTGAGGCAAGTATTGGATTTCACCAAACCCATTTATCACATGATTCAGTTTGCAGATACAGATAAACCAGTGATTGGCGAGGTGTATGAGCAGATGGATACCATGTTGGGGCAAATAAAAGATATTGTTCATAACAATGATCCCAACTTGTACAAACTGATTCACGATTCTGTGTGTATATGGTGGGATAAACTTAATGTTCCACTACATTGCTTGGCGTATATCCTTACGACAAAATACTACTCTACATCTTGGTTGGGCCAACTTGCACCAGGGGGTGGGGTTAGGGCCAAACGCCAAATAGATGAAGAGGTATCTACAGGATATTTGCAAGCATTAGAAAAGTTGATACCTGATAGGGAGGAATGTGCTAGCGTGCATCTTGAAATAGGAAGATACTTCAGTTGCACTAGTTTGTTTGGTATCTTTCGTGCAATGGAAGATAGAGACAGATTTGATGCTCTCACATGGTGGGATACATATGGCGGCCATGGACTTTTGCCAAAATTGGCAAAAAAAGTTCTCTCACAGGTTGTAAATACTTCTTCTGCAGAGAGGTGTTGGAACACCTACAGCTTCATATATAATGTGAAAAGAAACAGACTCAATGAAAACCGGGCAGAAAGCTTGGTTTATGTGCACTACAACTTGAAGTTGTTGAGTCATTACCGTGATCGGGCTTATGAGGATCCAACATATAAAATTTGGGACAACCACCTAGAGGATGATAATTTGGAGGATGGCACTATACAACTTGAAGAACTGGAAGTGGAACTTATAAGAGAGGAAGATGAAGCAACAACCATGCCACCTCCACCATCCAGTAGCAGTGCTCGAGTTCAGAGTCTTGTTCCTTTGCTGTCGCCGGCTCTACACCCTCACGTGGAGGGCATGTGCCTTCTGGTTCTGGTCGTCGGTTTGTGTGAGAGACTCCTAGAAGACCACCACGACCTGCTCATACATTAGACACTTCTCGTGGCAAGGGCCACATGTAGTAGTAGATAATAGATTTACAATTTACTTGTCTTTTCTAGTTTCTATTAGTTTTCATAACTGTTGAGTCTTGACTCTTTCATATCATAATGATATTTTTTGTAAACAATATATGACTGTGACAATTTAAGTTTGAAGTTTAAAGTTGGCAATTATAACTCATTGGTAATGATTCTGAATTATGAATATGATGCTTCGTGAAAGTTGTTTCATTTCATTTCATAATTCATTTTATAACATTTCATTTCATGTTAGATATTATTTCTTGTAATGGTTAAAGTTTAAAGTTTAAACTTAGCTTACAAGTACAACTTTGGTGATCAATGATGATAAATGTTATATACTGAATTTTCAATTTTGAAAGCTTGAAGTTGAATCTTTAAGATTGATGAATCATGATTCACGAGACTCAATATGTTGTATGTTACTAACTTGCGGACGTGGTTGATGAAGATTATAACTTCTAGATGGTTGATGTTATATGGTTGATGGTTCAATGATCAATCTATGTTTTTTATATCTAATTCATCATTCTACATGTTTTTGTTGACATATATGTATCAAAATATAAAAAAAGAATATATATATATATATATATATAATATAATCGCTCTGGGATTCGCTCCCAAACCGGGGGCTTTTGAAAATGTCTCTCCCGCTCCCGTTTTTGCTCCCGCTCCCCGCTTTCGCTCCCGCTCCCAAGTAACATTGAGATAGATCAAGGAACAATAAGTAGAAGACAAGACAAAACAAGATGATACCAGATTTGGTGAATGCTAGGGAAAATCCCCATTGTGGGGAAATCCCTTTGATCAATTCTTCTTATTATTATATCAAATTGTTCAACAGAGAGAGAGATTACAAAAGTCAAATTGACTTGCCAAATTCAAAGTCAAAACAACCCTGTCAAAATCTATAGTCAATTGTAGCCAAATTAGCCCTAACCAGAAAGTCAAAGATGGTCAACGCAACTGTCAAACTTGCCTCCTTGAGCTCGGTCAACCACAGTCAAACTTGGCCTTCATTGTTGGTCAAAATGAACCCAAAACAGTGCAGTCAAACTTGGTCAAAGGAGAGAGAAAAATTGCTGTAATTTTCTGCAGTCAAGCCTGAAGTCTGCGCAGATCAAACTGCCCAGATTCCCTCGATTTCTGTACCCAAAAATGCGGCCTAAAAGGACAAAAATGATCCTCCAAAAATCGCAGTCAAAGCTGGTGGAAGAACCCTTGGTCAACGTTGGTCAAACTTGTTTTGCTTCGTGAAATTTTCAGCCTTGCAACTTAGCCCATAAATTCGCCCTTCTTGTGCCACACGTGTGAGAGAGAGAGAGAAGGCCCAATGTTGTACGAACCAATAAGAGAAGGAGAGAGAATGTTTGATTGATGATGATGCCAAATAAGGTGAGAGGTCACTTGTATTTATACGAGTCGTTGAGGGTGAAGAGTCATGTCTATTGGGCTTCATGAGCCTACATCATGATGTGGCTGACGTGAACAATTAGCACGTGTGGGCATAAATTCAAAATCACACTTCTGCTTGTCCAAATGACATGATCTTTATAACAATTTTGGTTCTCTCGAAAAGAGGAATTTAATGCAATCATGATGTCCATCAAATGAGCTGTCCAAGGTGGAATTTGGCCCTAGTTGCCAATTTTAACACTATACACCAACATTCCGTAGGAACGAGCAGACCCGACAATAATGGAGTTGAGAAACATTGTTTACAGATGCACATATTTTCAAGTGGCGCCTAACAATGTCAAACGTAATCAAAAGCGCATATTTATGCAATAACATGTAACGAAATCGAAATTATGGGAATAAACAATGTTGGTGGAACATGTGGCTGCATGGGAGTCGAAGTGCCTCTTCAGCTACTTCAAAATCATTTAGGCAAATTAGACAGATTAAACTGTTATTGTTGTTATTATTTATATTTATATGGTCCTTTGAAATTGTTATCCGATGCAACGTTTCAACGACCGCTCTGTCTGCGGGGCCATCCACCATTGCCGAGAGATCACCATCTTTGTTGAAAATTATTGTGAACAAACCTTCTTCATCTTCAGATTCATCTTCGAAGTGAGAGTTGTCCGTCACACAATCCATAAAGGAGGAATGTGCCTGTAATTTGCATCTCGTTTGTTATGAACTTCATTCCAATCTGTAATATCTGAAAAGTCGTTTCTATTATTATTAGAGTCATCGTCAGGATTTGGCTGTCTTCTAACATTGGGAATTCGACTTCCTCTTCCTTCCATTCGTTTGTGTGAAAAACAGCGGCTGCTTTAGCTGTTTAATGAAGATGCAGTCACTGTTTTCTCACAATTCTGGATAACGAAAATGGAAATGCTTTATTTCTGTACGTTTGTCAATCAAATATTAACATAGATTTCTGGATAATATTCCTCTTGCTTTCCACTGAACCATCACCAATGCTTGAATTGATTTTTGAATATTTTATGCATCTTACTTAATCAATTTGGTGACAACCTCTTCCATTCCACTAATTTGTGGCTTGTATGAATCAAGTTCAGTGAATTTCAAATCTTTACTAATACTATAATGTTGTACTTCTTTTCCACGTAGAATGATTTTAAAATCATTGGGCATTCTTCGATACAAAATAGATGAATATGCATGTATGGAGTAGCGAAGGCGCGTTGATATGCGATTTTCAATTAAGTGTTTTGGATCTTTCAATTTAATTTTGGATATACCTCTCAATACAATATCCTCTTTATCTGACTCGAAATCAAGCTTTGTTTGTCCATCTTCATGACACCACAAGTTGTAAATAAGGATCCTTGTTCCATTGGGTTTCACATCATCAAATTGTTTTAGTAATTCTTCTTCTGTTGAGTAAGGAGACCACTCGTAGAAGACCTAACATTTTATATCCCCAATCCTCGTTTTCACAAAACAACTTTTTAGTTGGCCTTCTAAAATTTCATAATCCACCATAAGGAAGATATACTCGTCAGAACCCATCTCTCTCATGAATGCAGTTGAAACAAGACCAATATGTTGAGTTGCAACACATTTTGGTTAGTAGCAGTGAAAATGATAACATCGGCTCCTAATTGCATTTTACCTGTCTTGAAACCATTTCCATATTTTCCATAAGGCTCTGTTGTAATGTTCCTAAATAGGAAATTAAGTGAGAAACAAAGCAAGCAAACAATCCAACAATCAGAAATGCGAATTACACATCAAATACCCATGAAAATGTTGGAAATAGAGCACTGCTGAGCCATTTTATTAAATCATCAAGGGAAAATGCATAATGAATGGAATGGTGCACCTGGGCTTTTCTCTAAGGACAAGCGTGACAAAACCCAAGTGAGAAAATGTTGTTCTGAAGGCTGGCCAACTGCTACTCTAGGACCGATCTGCGCTGTCTGCTGGAATTACTGCTTCCCGTGCTCATAAAATTATAAAACTTCAGCTCCCGGATCCTTAGAAAAAACCCACCAAAACCCAGGAAGGGTTTGGCCTAGTTCAGACTTTTGAAATTTGACCCCCAAGGAGCCCGTCCTCTCCTGAAACTAGCAAACTCGGCCTGCCTGAATGAAGCTAGGAAAACTCTCCAAAACCACCCCAAATCATTAGGATGAGACCTCCTCTGAATTTCCTTCCTTCCCAACTGTGATTTCGGTGTTGTGGCTCTCTCCCTCATGACCTACATGATGTCCAGACCGGCCCTCTGCGCTATCCTCCAAGGCTGGATTTCGAACTACCTATTTGCTGCACCCACCTGCTCCAAAATTCCTCCCAAGCACTGACCTCCTAATGTCCTTCAACTCTCCAGGTTCCTCCGGCTAGCGCTGGCCCAATGAAGCTCTGTCCACAACTGCGTGTTCCCTTCTTTGAAGGCCGCCATCGGCTCGACTGTTAAGGAGAGGGAGAGGATGCGGAGGCAGGCTCGATTGATAAGGACCTTTAGGTGCTCGACCAAAAGGGAGAGGAGAGGACCGACAGGAGAGGAGAGGACCGACGGAGTCACTCACTCATTCCGATGGGTGAGGGGCTCGACTGTTAAACCTCGAAATATGCACTACTGGATGGTGATTGAATGTGCTGACTATGAATACTCCCTGGTGCTCCTCAAGATGTTATGACACTGCATTCCTAGGGTGGGACTCGTAGTCCCACGAAGGTAAGGTTGAATCTCCCGCTTGAGAGATTCATGGCTAAGCAGAGAGTTGACTCGGCTAAGCAACTCGAGCAAATAGTCAAGTGATTTTCGATATGCAAGAATGAATGACCCCGAGTGAGGAGCTCTTCCTCCTTATGACTTCGTGGGCCTCCCTTTGCCTCATGTGGGCCCCTCCAACGGCCATACGAATTCCCTCCAAGGCAATTGCCCAATGCGTTTTCCCACGTGGGTGGCCCCCACCTTCCATTGGCAAATTAATCTGGCCTCATTTCTCGTAAGTTCCTAAGTCGAAATTGCTTGGGTCCCTTTCCTTAGCAAAATTTGTACAAAATTGTGGCGAGACAAATCCTGTTACAAATTCTTTTGGGAAGGGACATGACATCTGTCAAGCTATTTCAAATATCATTCTCCTCTTGATATTTGTCAAATCCCCTTACAAAAGCAGTACAAGAAGATTTCTGTCCTTGCTGATTACTGTCATTACTCCAATTCTGCTTCGATGCAGGAGTTCCATAGTCTGTAGCATGATCAAGTCTGGCAGGATGCCCTAATAAATCCTGCCCATTTTTATCCATTTCCTTCCTAGCTGCTTCTTCAGTTGCAAATTTCACATGTGCAAAACCTCCAAGGGAGCCATCATCCTTGACAATAGAGTACGACAAATTTCCTACAAAAAGTGTCGTTGTTCTAGGAGTTACAGGAGTCTTTGACATTTTCAGCGGAAAAGCTTGATCCTTCTGATATTTTGGAGTTGTCAAAGTTTTATTTGCAGCTGGAGTTTGGCTATCCTCTCGTTTAGAACCCTTAGTGACTCTATGTTTATCTTTAGGTTCATCATCACTCTCATCTGAACTATCCTCATTGCTGCTCCCTTTCTTTGTAATTTTTGCTGGTTGCTGGATCTTGGTTATTGTTTTTGGTTTCATTTCTTGATCGTTTTCAGAGGTTTCTTCCTCACTGCTTCTTGTACCCTTCTTATATGGCTTGGCCAGAACAACCTTTACTGGTTGTTGGTCCTTGGTTGCCATTTTGGGTTTTGGTTCCTCATCACTTTCAGAAGGTTCTCCCTTGCTGATTTCATCCTCAGCTATCATATACCCACTTTGATTATCATTCTCATTCATGTCACCCTGAGGAGATCCTAGTTCAACATGTTCAACACCATTTTCTTGGTTAGAGCATTCTTTATCGTTAGTCTCTTTCATGTCAACGTTTTCTTCCTTTAGACATGTTGCATATTCTGAAAATGATATTTTTATTTGCTGTAACGATTCTCAAATTTCACTTAACAACTCAGTTGGATGTTTATAATGTTCAGTTAATTCTATGATTTGAAGACCTAAACTTAATTGTAGATTATGTGGCGGATAACGTCCAAAGGCTCGCATGGCTTTGATACCACTGGAGCGACAAAACTTATGAGTTATTGTGCTTTAAATTGTAAATAAACAAATGTATTGTAAATAATATTTTATTAATAATATGAAAATGTATAGGATGATTGAATGTTAGACATCCCTTTTCATTAAACTAATGACTATTAAAATAATCACTACTTTGACTATTTATTGTTTACATTTATTTTTATTTATTTTATTTTATATGAATTATATTCATAACATGCAGCCTCATATATATAATAAAGGCTGATTTTGAAATTTGGATGTATAATAAAGGCTGATTTTGGATATCGCTATTTTCATTATGTGATCATTCATGAGTAAATGTGATGTAAATAGAGTTATAGTTTATGCATTGACATTGGACAAT
Source organism: Pinus tabuliformis (assembly GCA_031772625.1). NCBI lineage: Eukaryota > Viridiplantae > Streptophyta > Pinopsida > Pinales > Pinaceae > Pinus > Pinus tabuliformis. The sequence continues at coordinate 706,871,604 of CM062820.1, forward strand.
TTAATCATAATGTAATAAATTATAATGTATCATGTATGCTTTATGATTGCACATAACATTTCTTAAATGTTCTAACACAGACACACAGACACGCATATATATATTGCGTTTGCCTGTTTCCAAAATTTTGGGGGGGGGGGGGGTTAGGTTTCGGTACCCGTTTCCCCGTATTGTGCAACTTTGGATTAACAACTATGAATAGTTCACTTAGCAAGGATGTGAGCAACTAGCAAAAATATAAATCTTTGATGTGCACTACAGTCTTCACAGAGCAGATTTTGGTAGCGAACCCTTGGTTAGCTATTTCATTGATACACACTGCATGTTTAAGATAATTTTGATGAAGCTTCTTCAAGGTAGAATTGTCATATACTGTAAACTGATTTGTCAATTTTCTGTTCTTTATAAGCGCTCGTTAATTTATGATTTATTAGGGTAATAAACATTTGTTGCATATCTTGAACACTGTTTAAAATATTTTCTGAGCTCCTTGTCTATCTAACAAATTTTGTATCGAAAAAATAGGTTCTAAATACACTCTTTTAAAGCATGCTTTCATTATTGAATATTGTCATTTGAATGTAAGAAGCTGCAAAAATTACATTGGCTATTAGTTTGTTTGCTAACAATTATATCATTTCTGGAAGTAGGTACTCATCTGAAAATATATTTAAACATTTGACTGATGAATTTGCAAATTCACTGCCAACGTTGTTTCAACAGTGTAAGCAAGAAGATGGGAATTCCTTTGCAAAGCTTCGGAGATGGTTTAAAGGAGTAAACATATTTGAGAAAGCGTATATCTTTTTGCCAATTCATGCTTGGTAAGTTTCTTTAGAGGTTGTTTTGTTGTTTGCTTTTAGGGTTTTTTAAAGGTTCAAGGATATATTGTATGGTTTTGTGCATTGTCATTTTTGAAGATTCATGGTTTGGTACTGTTGTCCTTCATTGCCTGTCACATGTGTTAATTCTTTTCTATGGAAACCTAGTTGTGCACAATGGCCCTAGGTGGCTTCTCCTGCACATCACAAGGCCTTATGGTGGCTTAATATAGTTTCCCCTAGGCACAAGATTGATTTCACGGACTTGAATAGTACTTTGATTATTTATGGAGGTATTGGCTGCAAACATGGTTTTTTTTGTACCTAACCAAAAGGTATTAGACTCTATGTACATAAGGTGTTTGGTGTGTGTTCTCATGATTTTGGTGAGAATTTAAGTTCTTGGAATTGATGGTATCATATTCACTATTGTAGAAATGATATTATTATCTACTAAGTGCCTCATTGCTCTTATTAGTGGTTCGAGCATTAATTAGTGTTTTGTTAAGGCTTTTGCTTCTTTATTAGCATAAACAGGGGTTTTTGCCTTCATATGTCAACCTATTACTTGGTGTTTACTTGAGACATCTTCCCCATTTTTCAGATTTGCAGGTGCAATCCACCCCATGGTGGGCAAGTGCCCCAGCTCTTTTCCTTTCTTTTTTGGCACTTAATTTATGTTTCTTGGTTTGGCTATTTCCATAACTGCAGTGGTAGTTCCCTTTCAAGAATAGGAATGTTACATGTTGGTATTGTAGCGATGGTTCTTGCATAAGATGGTTGCAACATTAGAACATTTTATGAAACTTTTCCTACATATTGACTACAAATTCTTTTCTGCCACTTATTATAATAATTTCTACGGTTTGACTTGACCATTGGTAAATATATCTTTCTCATGTCTATGGTTTGACTTGCCCATTGGTAAATATATCTTTCTCTGAAACAATATATTGTATTCTTGATTTGGGTTTGTAATGTTGAAGTTCTGATCATTTTGAATTGGGCTATGGTACTATTTTATTTGTAAGGCAGGAAAAATGCTTTTGTGCCGTAGAACTCATAACTTTTGATACATTGCCCATATTGAAACTAATCCAATGCCATTTGAAAGAAACTATTAGCTGTTGCAATATGATATATAATTTGATATTCTTCAAAGACATATTCAACAAGTTACAATTAGTCATGTTGGTCATTTTAAAACTGTTATTTTTACAAGCAAAAATGATCATAGAGTCGAAGTTGTGCAAGAGAGGTACATTCAACAAAAGAGGAAGATTAGAGCTGAATAGATATGTAGCACCATAGAAGGGGATTTTCTGAGATATATGCATATTAAAAGGAGATGCATCTATAAGAGATAGAGAAGGATGTTTCCTACATTGCTCAACAACTATGACACCAAAGTTTTAATTGTCATGGGTACAAAAGGAGCAAGGAATAAAATGTGAAGAAAAGGAGGAAGATGTAGTTGTAGAGATTGAAGTTCATTGACTCTTTGATTGATCTTCTTGTGGTGATGGTTTATACTTTATAGGTGGTTAGAAATATCTCTCAACATTTTAATGAATCTCTTTCAGGGAGATTACTTATTCAAGTACCTTGGGACATAGGGATTGTTGGTAATTGAAGGTCTTCTTGTTATTCTAGTCACCTCACCCCTTATAGATACTCCTTGGATGATGCAGATACACGGTTTTCCTCCTAAGTATGATTTGAATGTGGTGATTAGGAAGGATATTTATAAAATATGGTTGGGTCACTTGAATTGCAGGTTGGAGGGCCTCAATCTTGTGATGGCTTTATATTTCTAGCATTTCATCCACTTAGAGTTGGTCTTATTGTTAGACCTGTGTATACATTGAAGGGGTTGGATGCATAGACTAAGGGTCCCTCTTGGTTAGTGAAAATATGCTCTAATTAACTTGAAATTGATGTAACTGATCACATTTTGTGGCTGGAGAGAATTTGTTCGTTGTGCCACTTGTATGAGATCGATTCAAAGGAACACCTCATCTTTACATGCCCCACTTATTGTAAGATCCGACACAAGTTCCATTGATTTTATTAGAACTCGATGGGTTTACCACTCTACTTTCTTCATTTATCTAGACTATAGATGATTACCTCTTCTTATGAGGGAAGTGTTAGGGTCTATGCCACATGTCATATATCTTACAAGGGCCTTGTCATATGGCCTCTATATGATGGATCACTTTCTTCCCATTCCGTCAACTGGTTTTAGCAAGAATTAGGAAACAATTTAGGATATTTTTGGTACTCTATTAGTTAAACCTAGGACATCCTCTAGATCTTTGAATGGAAGGCCCATCCTTACAAGGCTCTGAAGGAGTTCTAGTTCTTAATCTCAATATAGGTATCATTTGAGTTCTCAACATAGGCTAGTGTTGGTTGTTGTAGCTCCAATAGGTGTTCTAGCCTCAAGTGGTGTCAGTGAGGCTAGGAGCACAAGCGCAAAAATGATCTCCAAGCCCAAGTTATTCTTTTGAATATAAATGTCTTAATTAAATTAATTAATCTATTTTTAATTATTTTCGTAAGTTTTAACTTAGGGAAATAAATTAATTAATTAGTAATAATTGAGAGATGGCCGATTTTCCTTTAGAGACTTCTAGTAAAGTTTCTAGGTGATCTTAGCCATCGCTTAGATCATTTCAGATCTAGATCCTGGTCGTTGATTTCTCCACAAGAGATTATAGAGGAAATCGATGGGCAATCTTGGAGATCAATTCATTGCAATGAAGAGGGTGCAACGATAGCGCGGGGTTTGATGCCAGTGGGGGTTTCAACAACAGTTGAAGCAATAAATGTTTTTGGAGTTTCTTTCGTCAGTATTCTTCCAATTTCTGAGATGCGGAGGAGGAGGATAGCGTTATGCTGTAGACAGAGAGGTCGAGATTTCCAGGAGAGGCGGTACAAGATTGCCAGGAGAGGCTGTATGAGTTGCCAATTTAGCAGATCGAGATTTTCATTTGCAGAGTGAATCGCAGGAAATTAGTGCGATTGCAGGAATTCGTTGCATATTGCAGGAATAATAGTGCGAACTGCAAGAAAGGCCATGTGAGGGCGCACAAGGAGGCCATGAGCCTTCTAGTGGTTAGATCGACTTGTGGAGGTGAAGAAATATTTTGCGCAAGCTTTGCCGTGGTTTGGAAAGCAATTGTATTATTTATCAATTGCAGAATTTGCTGAAGATAATATTAAAACCCTGAAATATGAAGAATTGGTTTTCCCTTTGAGGTTTTTCTAGGGACGTTTTGTTAAAGAAAAGTGTCCATTTGGTGATTGGTTTTCTTATTAGAGTTTTCGCAATTTATTTAATTGGTGAAATTTGTAGTTGTGTTTTATTCGTTATTTATAGTAAATAATTGGCTGGGACAAATAATCTGTTTATAGATAGGAGAATAATAATCATATTAACTGCAAATAGAATTTTCACATGGTATCAGAGCTGATGTAAAGCGCAAAGGTTTACTAGAGTAGATCAACGCAGGGGTTTGGAAGAGGATGCCATGGGTTTGATACCCAGGTCGATTTTCGGAATTACTTGGAGGAATTTTACCAATGTTATTTTCTGCAAAAAGGAGGTCGAGTTTAGCATTGCGAATTGCCAAAGCACATTTTTAGAGACAGTGCGAATCATATGGAGTCCTAGTATCAGTGCGCATTGGTGCAAAGGCTATTACGGTAGAAAGATACAGTTTGCTTGAGGGCAAGCAATCTTGTGGTGGGAGGACTTGTAATGTCCCCATTTTTAGTTTTTTCTATAGTACAACCAGGATGGATTTCCAGGGTATGTGATGGTCAGGTCACAAGAGCAAGATTACGTCATCAGAGGTCCCAAAGGGGTTTTGAGGAGATTTATGGGGTCTGACAACGTTCACTTCGCATATTCCATCATCAGGGTCAGTTTCACACAACTTGCTTTTGGTTCCGTTGCATTCTGATAATTCCCATAAAACGAGGTTATTATTGAGCCTAACATTAATTAATTATGCTTAAGGTGGCATTCTGGGAAGAATATTTGATGGAACACCTTAGTGTAATAGCGCCTTGGAATCGAAACAAGAAGATCTACAGGATGGGATGCTAAGAAGTGACTTCCTTTGAACAGAGAGATTATGGTGGGCGATTTACCATTTTCCCAGGTTAAAAGTGACCTAACTAAATAAAAAAAGGGGAAAATGAATAATTGAAGGAAAAAGGATACAAGTGACTTAAGTAAATGAAATAAAATAAAAAAGTCACTTAGATGAAGTCAACGGGGAAATTCTAGAATAATAATAAAATAATAAAATAAAATACTTCTAGAAGATTGGAGATCTATCTATCGTGCCTTTAAAAGGAGAAGGTGGAGTTCATTTGGAACATCTTGGATTTCTGTATTGTTTTTGTGGTGAGGTTTGGAGAACCAGGTTCTCAGCTTCAATAACCCTAGGATGGAAACACTTGTGTGATTCAGTGAGATTGGATGAAAATTCTTCTCATCCCTTGTTGAATTCATCTAGAATTCACAAGAGCGTCCAATGGTTGCAGTTCTATTTTCGAAGGCCAAATCTAGTGTTGCAACGAGTATATCCTAAGGCCATATTCAATTGGAGGATCCCATCTCAGCTATCCTCCAAATTTTTGTAAAATAAGATATTTTAATATAAATAAACCTGAAATTTCCTGCATGCATTGATTGTCTATTCTTTAGTTGCAATTTATATTTTCTTGTTTGCTGTTAATTATATGGTTCAATCTGCGAAATTTGTTTATCATTTTTATGACAATATTTTTCTTAAGAAAAAATCTTGAGAAAATTGTTAAAATTAATAATCGGGATATTACAATCTACCACGGTTCTGTCCATTGGGTCTATTCACTGCCGCCCCTTCGATCCGCTATAATTCACTAATCATCTGCATTCGCCCTTGCTTGTTACACGTTGCTGCCAATGAAAACTGTACGCAATCGCCCTTGCCCTAAGGAATTTGTATGTTGTCGCTAAGAAATCGTATGCCACCAGCACCAACAAAAATTGTATGTTGCTGTTGTCGCCTTAGAAATCGTATGATGTTATGTCCCTTCTCAAACACATTTGTAACTGGGTGCTGCTACACAATTTTGCACATTTTTGGCTAAGGAAGAGGACCCACCAACTTCGACTTAGGGACTTAGGAGGCAATTCGACTTAATTTGGTTGCTAGTGGAATGTGGGGGCCACCCACATGGGAAATTGAATTGGCCCATTCGAGTAGCTTGGAGGGAAAGTCGAATAGGTGGATGGAGGGGCCCACATGAGGCAAGGGAGGCCCAAGGAGTTATAAGGAGGGAGCAACTCTCATTTTGGATTCATTCTTACATCTTGCAAACAAAACTACTTGATTGTTCGCTCTGTTGTTTAGCTGAGTCAACCGACTGTTTAGCCACGAATCTCTCAAGCAAGAGATTCAACCTCTACTTTGGGGGACCATCCGTGCCCGCCCCAGAGAGTCAGTTCCACAAGTTTTTCAGGAGTTCCGAGGTTGTGAGGCAGCACCATCAGCCAGCGCAAAGTAAGGAGTGCGTATTTCTGGGCAGCTAGAGAATATGCAGGAGGAGTTAGAACCATCAATGATCAGGTGTTTGCCGGGAGAGTGAGAGGGCTGAGAGAGCAGCAACAGACCAACATTCTTGCTGAGTTTTATAGCCAGCAGAGCCAACATCCCAGTGGTTCGAATTGTCGGGCTTGGGGACAGCTGTAGAGACCACTTCCAACAGTTTTCGTGGAGCTTGGGAGTAGGAGCTATAGGTCGGAAGCCCATCCGGGGAGTCAGGGATTTGATAGCAAGGGTTAGCCCAACATTTTGGGACCATTTCCTGGAGGATTGACAGGCAGTTTCCAGCAGGCCGAGTTTTGCAGTTGCAGCTAAAGTTGGGCTCCAAGGGGGTCGAATTTCAGAAGTCTAAACCAACGAAAATCCTTCGTGGGTTTTTCTGGGTTTAGGCCAAGGAGTCCAGGGTTAAAAGCACATAATTTTTTGGGCAGTAGAAGTGCACCTTCCAACCATTCGAACTTCAGTAGAAAGGCTGTTTTCTGGGGCAGTGCAGTGCAAATTGGTGCAACAGTTGGGCAACCTTCAACTCAACCATTTTCACACCTGGGTTTGGTCATGATTGTCCATTGAGACAAGCCCAGGTGCACCATCTTGTTATCTATTGTATTTAGCCTTCAGAAAATTAATAAAATGGCTCAACAATTCCATTTTTGCAGCATTTCTGTGGATGCTTAATGTGTATTTCGTTTTTATAAATTGTTGCACAAATTATTTTCTTGTTATCACTTGTATTCCTATTTAGGATCATTAGAATGGTATTAGAGCCTAGTTCTTGGCTCAGTTGTGGGGATTGTCTCCTATGAGAGAAGGGGACCAATAGAACATCACCTACCAAAGGCAAAGGTACTGGAGCAGAGAAAGAGAGCTGGAGATTACTCCAGACACGGAGGACAAAGGGAAAGCAGTGGTAGAGGAGGAGGACATGGTGGAACCCAAGAGCAGGGAAGAGATGGCTTTTGATAGCCTCTTGAGGGCCCTGAATGACTTAGCCAAGGGCCAGAAAGATATGATGGAAGAGATCAAGTCACAGAACAGAGAGAGTACCACTCCTAGAGGGTTTCTGTTTGGGGAAACTGCTGGGGCCTCTCAGTCATTCGATCATCCCTCACTAGCAGCACAACACCCATCAGCCAATGTGCTAACTCGTGCTACACTCACTTCTTTTGTGCCAGTGGCATAAATTGAACTTGCAAGAGGGAAGAGCCCCTTCAGATGGGAGACTATTTCAGAGAGTGGCAGTCTATGGATGAAGACTTTAGGTAAGCCCTCTCCTTCAGAGATTACTGCAAGCTCACGCAGAGTGTGAAGAACAAGGGTCATGGGGGACAGGGACCTAGAACTACAAGCTGCAGAGAACCATAGGGAGGATGTATTTCCCTACTTTCGATGGCACTGCCAAGTGCACAGCCAGGGCTTAGGTTGAGAAGATGGATACCTACTTCCAACTCAACTGGATGACAGAGTAGGAAGCCATCAAGATGGCCATGCTACACATGGAGGGGGATGCCCATGATTGGTGGTTTCATGGCTTGACCACCTTAGGGCATGCCCACGTGGCTTCTTATGAGGACTTCACTAGGAGGGTGGTGGAGCGTCTTGTTGAAGTTTCTAAGTCTACCAATTAGAAACCCTCCATGCACTTTATCTGATTTATTCCTTCCTACTTATTCTGTTACTTAACAAGTTATTTACAATGCAAATACTAAAAATAAACACTAGTGCATGCTCAACATATTACAATTCAGCAACTGAAGGAAACAAAAACAATCACACCAAATGACAATGTTATTTTTGGACTAGTGCCCCTGGAAAAACCTATGTGGGAAAACCGGTGCAGCCATCTGAGGGTTTTCTTATTAAGCAATATCAGAGTATAATCTGGGTGCCAAATCCGGCCTACCCAACAGAGAATTTCCTTGGCAGTAATACCTCTCAGTTTGAGACAAATTTCCAGGCTAAAACCCCGGATAATCCTTCCGACAGCTCCTCAGCTCCAATCTGCCCTAGAAACCCCAACGTTTGCCTTTCTGGACTGCGTCAGCCCCTCTCTGCCCAATGCTGGCCCTGCGTCACCTTGAATGGGTATGTGTTAGCCTTACAAGGCCCTGCGTCAGCAACGCTGGCCTCTCTGAGGCTCTGCGCAGCTCCCGGCTACCTCTGCCTGGCCCTACGTGAGCCCTGGCTGCTACTGCGTCACTCTTTCAAGCTCCTCCGCTGCTCTCCCAACATTATCTTTGCTTCTCTGTCTCTCTGTACTCAATGCCCCTCAATTGCAACTTCGATCATTGATTCTATCTCTCTTAGCAAACCTTGCTCTAGAGAATAGAATGACTGATCACTCTGGTGTCTTCAACAAGTGACACTCAAGCCCCTTCTTATACATTTTTCGTTGACATATCAACGACCGAGATTAAGTCCCTAATCAACGACTAAGATTAGATCTGGCTTGATCCATGTCTTTTGGACCATTCTAACACAGTTTCATATTAATCCACATTAATATTTTAAATTCCCTAAGTTTAGACTTAGGGACTCCATTAAAAATATTAATTATTTTAATATCTCCTGAACTGTTTAGAATCTGCCCAAACCCTTTTTGGGTATTGAAGATCTCATGTGCCCCAATGTCTCCACCAGATTTCGTGGTTAGAGCACATCCAATGCTACCACGAATCAACACTCCCTCTTAGCGAGGACCGTGCTCTAGCAATACTCCTCACTGACTATTACTTTGATCATCCGTCATCGGTCTCTTTGCTGATGCTAGGCCTGCTACCCACCATCCTCTGCACTGCTGTATCCTGTACTGCTTCCCATGGTTCTGCCACTGCCACTGTTGCATCTGTACGACAACTCCTTCTGCATCTGCGTTGCTGCTGGTCCTTTTTCCCATCTCTGCGTCCGCACTGCACCTCCTCTCATCATGTTGCATCGTGTTGCCCTCTGCTGCACTGCAACTTAGTTACTGAGAAGTAAGTAACTGATCTCCCAACTCTGACCTCTCTGTTGGGCTAGAGACCCTCATGATGCTAAATCTCCCTCTGTTGCTGATAATTGCTTCCTCTTTGACCTCTGCGCTGCTGCAACAACTCCCTGCATCTCGTACTGTTGGACCCCTTTCTGTGCCATCCTGCACTGGTGCAACACTCCAGTGCCTCTCGCACTACTGCAGCTTGCTAGCCTCGCGCTGTCTCGGGACTCCTGCGTTGTAGCTCTCTCTGCCGCTTCATCCGCATCCGTCTCTACCCACATCAGCCAATCCTGCTACTCCTCTTTGGGGCTCCCTTAGCAAGGTCTAATCCAAGAGGCTAGGTACCTCGAGGATCCTGCCCCTCATCCCCTGTAGTCTGCCTGACTATAGCTCGATGTCTCCCCACTTGCGCTCAAGTGGTGCGTGTGCACTCATGGCACAATCATTGTCTGTCTCCACTTCCTTCTTTGCCCTTGCTGGCGCTGCCTTAGTCTCGGAAGACTCTCCCTTACTCTTCTTCTTTGGACACAGGGTCACATAATGACCTAACTCCCCACAGTGGAAGCACTTGATCTTGGAGAGATCCTTCTTCTTTCGCATTTCTTGCTTTCCCTCATATGCTAGGGCAACATCCTCCTCCTCCTGCTTGACACTATGATCCCCTTGCCGCTGCTTCCCACCTTTGATTGCCGTTTGAACTTTTCTTGGCGAAGAGCCGCCCACATCTCATCCCATGGTGGAAGTGTCCCTCTGCCCAGTATACTCTAGACAAATACCTCCCAGTCTTCTGAGACAACATTCAGGGCCGTCCTCAGTTCCGGCGTGGCTTCTATAGTAGTCAATTGATCTCGGATCTCATTCAGTCCTCCGAGGAAGGTGTCAATCGGTTGTCCCTTCTTCATCTGATATGACCTCAACTGATTTTCTAGTAACATTCTTCTTTGCACAGAAATATGCTGGTACAATTTCTTTAGGGCCTCCCACGTCTCATTTGCCATTTCCTTCTGGGTAATGTGTGGTACTACATGGTCCTTGACCCCGTCAAGGATGATGCTCTTGGCCCTCGCCATTGCCTCCTCGTACTTGTTGTTCTCAGCTGGGTCAACTGGGATAGCTATCATCTTCAAGGCGAAGTGCTTGACACGATTTCTGTCAAGTATAGATAAGATTATGGCCTTCCAGACTGCGAAGTTTGACGCTCCGTCCAGCCTATCCTGGTCTCTTACTCCGTGTAGTGCCATGATGCTCTTCTACTTCCCTCCTAGAAGTTCTTGATGTGACTCCCTCTGAGTCTCGATTTCCCTCCTGGAAATCCTTCTGCCGATGTCGAGATGCCCCCTACTCTGATTGTCTGTGCAATCGCACCACTGATTCGGGTTTCTCGGCTAGAAACCCTCGGTAGTAACTCCCTCCTCTTGGCCTTGCCCTGTTAGGTACTCTTCTGACTACAATACCTCACCAGCTACACTCTGCAATGTTCCCACAGCCTTCTAAACCCCATCTACCTAAATATGAGAGCTCCTAGGCTCTGCGCAATCCCGACACCAGCAACTCAGTCTCCTCAGCCAATAGCGTCAACCCTCCTAGCTTCTGCGTGGCTTTGCGTGAGGCTTTCTTTGCCTTCCTTAGCTTCTGTGATGCCTCTCCCTGATTCACCCTTGATGACGCACGCACTGCGTCACCCTTCTGTAGTTGCTGCTCTGCTAGAAACAACTTTTGTCTCCTCGGGACAACTATTTTCTGCTGCTATTGCTTCGCTCAGTTGATGGCCTTAGTGCTCTTGTGATCTGCTATCATGCTCTGATACCATGTTGAAGTTTCTAAGTCTACCAGTTAGAAACCCTCCATGCACTTTATCTGATTTATTCCTACCTACTTGTTCTATTACTTAACAAGTTATTTACAATGTAAATATTGAAAATAAACACTAGTGCATGCTCAACATATTACAGATCAACAACTGAAGGAGACAGAAACAACCACACCAAATGACACTATTATTTTTGGACTAATGTCCTAGGAAAAACCCAATGTGGGAAAACCAGTGCAGCTATCTGAGGGTTTTCTTATCAAGCAATATCAGAGTACACACGGGTGCCAAATTTGACCTACCCAACAAAGAATTTCCTTGGCAGTAATATCTCTCAATTTGAGACAAATTTCCCGGCTGAAACCCCGGATAATCCTGAAGCTCTGCGCAGCTCCCAGCTACCTCTACGTGGCCCTACGTGAGCCCTGGCTACTCCTGCGTTGCTCTTTCTGGCTCGTGCGCTGCTCTCTCGACACTATCTCTGCCTCTCTGTCTCTCTGTACTCAATGCCCCTCAACTGCAACTCCGATCACTGATTCTATCTCTCTTAGCAAACCTCGCTCTAGAGAATAGAATGACTGATCACTCTGGTGTCTTCTCCAAGTGACCCTCAAGCCCCCTATTATACTTTTCTCGTTGATATATCAACGGCCGAGATTAAGTCCCTAATCAACGGCTAAGATTAGATCTGGCTTGATCCATGTCTTTTGGACCATTCTAACACAGTTTCATATTAATGGACATTAATATTTTAATTTCTCTAAGTTTAGACTTAGGGACTCTATTAAAAATATTAATTATTTTAATATCTCTTGAACTGTTTAGAATCTACCCAAACCCTTTCTGGGTATTGGAGATCTCATGTGCCCCAACCTCTCCACCAACTTTCATGGTTAGAGCACATCCAATGCTACCACCATTCAACACGTTTTGACTAGAGAGATCTAGAGGCCCATTTCAGAGAGCTAACCCAACTGCGCTAAACAGGTATCTCGGAGCAGTACATCTTTGAGTTTCTGCAGGTATCAGTGATGGTCCCAGATTTGTCAGAGGCTAGGAGGGTGTACACCTTCATTGAGGGCTTGCTTGAGCACTTGTGTGGACTAGTGAAGTCGCGCAGACTCTCCACATTGCAGGAAGTAGTCTTGTGCATGAGAGATCTACAGGGGGCCATCCCCAAGACTAGAGCACCATTTCCTGCACGGACCCCCTTTCCACAAAAGGGGCATGAGACTAGACCTCCACCTCAGAGGACCACACAGGGGAGGGGCAGTGAAATGATGAGATAGAAAGGACCACAGGAGGAGGAAGCTGTGTTCACATGCAAGGAGCCCTGGCCACCAGGCCATCGGTGCACTGCTAATCGAGCACACTATATTGAGGTTTTTTCTGACAGTGACTAGGACGACGAGGTGGAGTAGGATGTGGTGTGGCATAGGGTGAGAGTCCGATTGATAGAGGGCCACCACCACCACCTCCATAGGGAGGGGCATCCCTTGCCCCAGCTGAGGGAGTCCTTGCTTCCTTATGCGGGATTCCTAAATTTTTGACACTGAGGATTCCTGGGTTGGTGTTAGAGCTGAAGCTCGATGGTACCTATGGTGGCTAAATCTTGGAACACATCTATGCCCAACCGATTAAATACCTTGGTCAAGTATCTAATCTTTAGCATTACATATGCTATGACTCTTCATAGAACATATATTTTTGAGTTCATCTCGTCGAGAAATTAAGGGTAGCTATATTAGGGTGATTTCTCTTACTTTGATAACTACATGTGATGTTCTTTTACTTAACTTTATGTACTTGTAATTAATTTCTTCTTTCACTTGATTATTATTGTGTTCTTATCATCAAATGATTACCAAACTATGAAGATCAATGAATCAAGAGGACACAAAATGTAGGCTGCTAGCCAGGGCCAAAACCTCTCCTCTTGAGACGAAAACCCACAAGAATTCTTCTCTTCTTATAGAATCTTCGAATGACGAATCCAAGACCTAAGAATTTTGACAAAGACTCCTCCAAGACCAAGTCAAACCTCTTCTTAATGAACTTGCTTCTCACAAAGTCAACCCAAGTCAACTTGCTTCATAATTGCTGTAATTTCACAAATTTGGGCCTGCAATTCCTTGACTTCAATTTTGGCCTAACTGCAGAAACGCTAGCTGACACATGTGGATGGCATATAGTGAGATGTGTCTCCGTTCTCCTTCGCTTGGAGATCTCCTTTCTCGTAAGAAGCTCGGCCTTGAAACTTGATCTTTATGACACTTGATTTCGACCCCTTTTATGACTGTAATTTCTGCAACAAATGATGCCCTAGATCCTCCACACATGTGGGAGAATGTAGCACTAAAATAGGTCCAAAACATTGATTCCACTTCATTTTTTGTTCTCCTCTTTTTGCTGGCTATTATGCTTCTTTTCTGGGTGTTCGAACTTGTTTCTTGCTTGATCGAATATGTCCTCCAAATGAGGTCGATGGCACACTTATATATAACCATCTATGAGGCTCTAACAACCTTAATGAGGTTGACGTGCTCTTGGAGGAGGATATTTGACACTTTTTGACTTACATGAATTCTTTCTACATGATACAAAGTGCCCAATAGGGTCTTTTACATATGATAAGGACTCTTTGACTCCTAGACTTTATGACAAAGCCTTGGAAGTACTCATGGGTGCTTGGCCTCTAAATAAAATGACCTTGAGCATGAAACCCATGCTACGGTGTAACAATAATAAATTTTCTTTTTCTCTTTACATCATAAAATCAAATTTACATAAGACATTATGAAGAAGAACCTAGTTTCATATTTCAACACTCCCTCTTAATTAGGGAGCTAAGAAACTAGATTCATCCTCACCCCCTCGTGTCTTGAATCCCACGAATTAGACATGATTCTCTAGGACATGTGTCCAATTCTCGTGTCCAACGTGTCTTGGAGTACACCCATCTATCATTGTTGAAGATTGCAAATACACGGTTTGCCTCTTCATTCATCATGTTGAAGAGGTTGAGGGACGTCAAGATCGCTCTTGGGGCCATGGTTATGTCAGAGTTTTGGTATTTTTGGTGAAAGACAGAACAAGAAACCTAAAAAAGAGTGATGGACACAGTGTTAGACGATGCTTGGTGGGGAGGGTAGATCTTACTATTAAGATTATGGACCTTATCATTGCTTTGCTACAATTTGTAGATACAGACCAACCCATCCTAGGAGAGGTTTATGAGGGATGGGATTCCATGATTGAGTCCGTGAGGACCATTATTTTATAGAGGCAGTGCCCTGAGTATGAGAGATCATTAGAGGTCTTCTTCACCATCATACAGGATATTCTTGTCAGCAGATGGGACAAGAATTTCACACCTTTGCATTGTTTGGCTCACTCTGTAATGTTCCAAACTAGGAAAAATAGTGCTATGCAAAGCGAACAATAAAAACAACACCATAAAATTAAATTAGACCATCAGACCACAAAATTGGCAACCAAATTGCGTTGTCTACTCATTTTATTAAATGGGAAGAGGTGTACAACAAGGTGTTGGAATGTGTGCACCTGGGCTTGCTCTAGGCAAGCTAGCAAAAGCCCAAAATGAACAATGTAACACCCTCCTCAAATTTGCTGGTAATCTGGCCCAAGAGCTGCGATGTTATTGCCTAGAAAGGTGTTGCTGCTTGAAATGATCTGTTGCTAGACCCTTCCCTGTTGCTCAGAAAATTCTGGGAAAGTAATCCCAACCTCTACACAAGAAACCCAGAATAACCCACGAAGGAATTGGCTAATGTTGACCTCATAATTTTGGCCCATATTCCCCTTAGCTCCTCTAGCTGTTGGCTGAGTTGGGATCCTTGTTTGACCCCATAGATCTGCCCAAAAAATTCGATAAAATTAGGAGTGTGACCTTTGCCCAAAACGCAGAAAAACCCAGAAGTGTTTTCCTTGGTTCTAACCTTTAAAAATTGACCCTTCACAGCTTGGCCCTCCTCCAATTTTGAGTTATGTTGCTATGATTGATCTTGTCAATCTCTGCTCTCTGAACTCCACAATCCTCCTCAAATGGCCCTCCAATTGATCTCCCAACATCCCAACTCAAAACTCCCCTGGATTATGCTGCCCCAAAGAGTCTCACTCCAATGATTGCGCAGTGATGGAGGAGATGACGCAATCCTGCGTGTGATGAAATGAGAGCTGCGTGTAGGATGCCCCTCTTGTCTGTAGCTGCCCTCTATACTCCTGAAAATGATGAAAGGATGGTCCTGTCTCCCCAACTTCTCGAAGTGTCTCACACTGTGACTATGCAATCCCTGCACTGTTGTTACTCCACCTGCTGCTGTTACTCGACTTACAACTATTGTAACTCGTCTCTCTGCTATTGCTACGAACTGAGATGAAGAAGAACTCCCTTCTAGGGCTGGAAATCGAAGTACACCAAAGTAAGGGTTGAGATCTCCACTCGGAGACACTCGTGTGCTAAACAACACAGTAACCTAGCTAAGCAGCTCGAGCAACTAAGATTGATTTCAATATTTCAAAAGATAGGATACCCAAATGAGGAGAGCTGCCTTCCTTATATAGATTTCGTGGAGCACTTTTCCCTCCATTTTCCCTCCATCGTGGGTCCCTCACCTAACCATCGATTTCCCTTCCATGCAAATCGAACTAGGGAATGCGTATTCCCCTAGTATGGGTGTCCCCCACATATAACTTAACCACATCGAAATAACTTCTACTAAGTCTAGCCTCCTAATAAAATTGAATGGCCCTCCATCACCTCCAAAATTGGCCCCAAAATGTAGAAATTAATCCTGCTCCAAAATAATTTGTGAAGGGACATGACACACTCATTGAACCCAAAATACTACAGCCATGAGTGGCTGAATGGTGGACCTTCCTGTAGATTCCCTCCTCATATGGATGGTGAAATTTCACAGGGGAGGAAGGATGCATTGAGGTGGATATTTAAGGATAGAGCATCCCTTGATGAGGTGGAGGATGCCTTTGCAGAGTTTTCCACTGACACTAGGCAATTTGCAGGCTATGATGTGATTAGAGACATGGGGGATAAGAAGCCCTATTCTTGGTTGGCAACTCATGGGGCAACAAGCCCTCCTCTACAACAGTTAGCGATGAGGCTCCTCTCTCAGGTGACTTCATCTTGTTGCAAGAGGAATTATTGCACATATGGGAATTTGTACAGTGTCAAGAAGAATAGGCTTGAGCAGTCCAGGGCAGAGTCAATGGTGTATGTGCACACCAACCTTCGTCTCATTTACAGGTGGAGGGATTAGTGGTTGAAGGGAAAGACAAAGATGTGGGATGCCTTTCCTAATGATATGGGTTTGGACAATAGTGTTGAGTTGGCATTGGCCAACTTGGATCTTAATGATCCAGTGCTAGAGCTTGCCACTTTTGATGATGGTGATACTCTTGAGGGGTCATCCTCCACACCAACAGATGCAGAGATTACATTGGATACAAAGGAGGAGGATGCAATAGAGGAGAGCAGTGGTGACCATGACAGTGACGCTGATTTTGATGATGATGATGACTAATGACTCATGAAGTACCTACTACCTTGTAGTTGTTTTGTATTTGCTATTTCTATTTGCCATTGGCATTACTACTACGGTCTACCTATGTAACACATTTTGATTTTGATTACTTAATGAGAAAACTGTTGTTTCTTGTCTTTCTCCTATTGGATCATTGATGAATCTGTCACAATTGTATTTGTATGCAATATGTTACATTGTGCAACTTACAAATTTTAAATTTTCAATGTAGAATCTAGATCTATGTCTGAATTTGTATCATGAATAAGAATTTGTGTAAGAAATATCTATTTAGTATTAATTTTTCATATATATATATTTTAATAAAATAATATATAATGTGTCCTACGTGTCCTCTTCCAGGGGGCCTACGTGCCCGTGTCGGACACTCAAATTTTCATGTCTTGTGTATCCCATGTCCCTGTGTTAGGTGACTTAGTTAGGGAGGTATTCATAATACATACGAGGTACATGGAAATTGTCATACCGAAGAATTCTTATCAGAAGAGTCGGATTGGTAAGCCATCTCATAAGCTATTTTATCAGCTTATATCAATGCATCTGATCATATCAACTAGCATTGTCACATAGTAAGGCCTTGACTAACAACTCTATCTCTCCACAAGATTAGAGCACAATGTTGGGGAGACAAATGATTTATAAACACCTTCATGATTGTCTCTAAAGGCACATACCCCATCCAATTGTTCATAAGGTATGTCCTTCTAGGGCTATTCCTGTCTTGGAGTAACACATCCTCAAGGAATTTCCTCTTCGACTACTCTTACCTATTGGATGCCCTACCTCATCCTTAAAGAGTAGTGGTATCCGTCTCAGATGCTTACCCAATCCTCCATTCTTTCTTCATAAAGAAGACAAGAATGATGTGTCTATTTGTTCCTCTCAACTAGGGAGAATCTATTCATTCCTATAAAAGGAATATACCCAAGTTCCCTCTTAACTAGGGACTTGCCCAAGCTCCTTCATAACTAGGGACTTGTTACCAACAACTCTGTGCTCTTCGATGGAGATCATGATACTACCAACTGCTTGTAGAGCTCCTCCTTTTTGCGACATCATCATGTCATGGATAAACTTCATCTTCTTCATCATGGAGCCATCTTCTTCTAGAACTTCTTCGTAGGGCATTGACCATCTTCTCCATCACTTCCCTTCAACGAAACATAGCGTTGAACCAAAAGTCATGCCATCCTTCTCTTTGTCGGGCAGTGACCACCTTAGTCATCTTCTTGTTAACCTTCATGCTACTACCTTTTCCAAGTGATGTTTCTTTCAGGATCTTCCATCCAATCTTAGTTGTAGATGAACTTCTACAACCCTTTTTCGGTAGCCCTGTTACAACCCAACCAAATGCTTTCTTTCAAAAATAAAAAATGAACATCAAATCAACATTACCTTTTTATGATGGCCCTTTGTCATGACATTTGTTTCTTGCAACATCAACATCCTTTCACATACTATATGAATCCATCTCCAAGACATACATTACCAAGGTTCTTCTTCTCCAACATACATATCAGGGTCTTCATACCTTCTTCATGAAGATGTTATAGCTAATCTTTCTTATTATCAGATGTTGATCATTTATCTTATCTTACATGACTATAAATACATCTTTCACGAACACTTCTTTCACTTTTCTTCACATATTGCTTCCTCAGGGTCTTCTACACATAGTTCCTTCATCATAGGAACCATAGGTGCCAACCACTTCATGAGGTCATATCATGTTAATTTCATCTTATAGAAGAGTTCAAAGTACATTATATTCATAACTTCATGTATCATTCATAAGGAATAGTCCCTTCTTTAATCATGCTCATGAGATAGAGCATTAAACATTCTATCTGCCACTGTATGATGACATGACTTTATCTATCAAATATATACATACCTCTTCCTTCTTTTGGTCATCTAGACTTCCTTCTAGCAACTTCCTTTCCTTGCTTGAAGATGAAAGTACTTCAACCAACTTGACATGCTGCACATCTTTGTCATCATACCATCATCCTTCTAAATTGTGGATGGCACACAATGTGGAATGTACACTATCACTTACTTCTTCTAAGAGGAGGTGAACCTTCTAATAAAGATTCCAATGGAAGATCTCGATGATCCTTATTTTGCAAATGCTTCTTTCTAGTGATGATGATGAATGATGATCTATCTTTCTATCTTGCTCAATGACTTGCTTCAATCATTGAAACTGTTACTTCGGTTATCGTTACATGCTTCCAATGAAGATGCCATGAGCTACTTCCTTTCCATCATGTACTATGATTGATTCAATCATATAAAATTCTATTTCTGCTATCCTTCCATGCCTCTATGGTGATCTCAATCTCTACTATAATGCATCCTATCATACTTGCGATGCTTCCCATCATGACTGCTATCTTCTGTAAACTGAAAAGAACCAAGTATATGATCTTATCTTAGTCATAGTAATGGTCTTTCACTTCTTCTTTCTTTGACTTCTTCTTTTCAGGTTTTTCTACTTCTTCGGTGACATGGGCTTCATTTCTTTCCTTTCTCTTCTTGTTGTCCTTCTTGAATTTAGGACAAGTCCTTTTGAAATGGCCATATTAATTACATTCATAACATTGAATCTTAGACATGTTGATTTTCTTTTGAAACTTCTTTCGAGACTAAAATTTTCCAAATTTCCCTTTCTTCCTTGCCATAGCTGCATATGCTTGAGTTTGTTTCATTATCTGGTTTCTTAAATTTTTCATAATGACCATAGATCGTTGAATGGGGTAGTTTACTTCTTTCCATAGATACTTGATACAAAGTTGCCCCATTCATCAGGTAGTGCATTGAGCACAATGGTGGCCATCTCTTGATCAAACATTACTTCTCCTAACTCTTGCAGTTGGTCTCTTATTTGAGATACCTTCATAATGTATGAAGGCTACCCCTTCTTCCTTTGATACTTTCATCTTGTATAGTTTGGTTCTTAACAATGTAATTTCTCCTCCAGTACTTACAGAGAACAACTCTTACCAATTTTTCATAGATCTCTTTTGATGTCTTCAACTTGCTATTTAAGGAATGAGGGAATCCTTGATTGACTCAATAAGGATTCTTTGAGCTCTTATTTCTCCTTTCATATACTTTGATAGTGCTTAAGATTGCTCTTGAGGAGGTTTGGTGATTGAGCCTGTGACATATTCACTAACTTCATTTTCTATGAGGATCAAATCTATTCTCTCCTTCCATGCAAGGTAATTCGATGACCCAACAAGTTTGTTGTTCTCCTTGCAGAAAGAAGTCATTCTAGTTCGAGACATAAAATATAGAGTACTTACTTGCCAAGTGACGATGCTCCTTTGATAATGATATCTTGATGGTCTTCTTTTGAGATGTGATCCTTTCTTCAATGTGAGGTAGATCACTTTGATTCCTTTGATGATGGAGTGTTCTTTCTTGCTTCCTTTGATTGTAGAACGTGTAAGTTCCCAAGAATACTTCAAATGTGGAGTCCTTCTTTCTTGAATGGAGGTAGAGTCCTTGAGGTCTTCTTCTTTTTCCAAAAGTTCTTTCCATTAAGATGATTTGTAGACTAATCCTTCTTGATGCACTTAACTCTCCTTGATGATTTGAGTTGATGCTCCCCTTATGCTTGGCTCTTATGTATCCTTCTTCAATTGTATGATCTTCAAGTTGCCACTTTTTCTTGTAACCTTAGCTCTGGTACCATGTTGAGAAATTAAGGGCAGCTAGATTAGGGTGATTTCTCTTACTTTGATAACTTCTTGTGATGTTCTTTTACTTAACTTGATGTACTTGTAATTAATTTCTTCGTTCGCTTGATTATTATTGTATTGTTATCATCAAACAACTACCAAACTATGAAGATCAATGAGACAAGAGGACACAAAATGTAGGCTACTAACCAAGGCCAAAACCTCTCCTCTTGAGAGGAAAACCCACAAGAATTCTTTTCTTCTTATAGTATCTTCAAATGACGAATTCCAAGACCTAAGACCCTTGACAAAAACTCCTCCAAGACCAAGTCAAACCTTTTATTGATGAACTTGCTTCTCACAAAGTCAACCTGCTTCAGAACTGCTGTAATTTCAAAAATTCGGACTTGCAGTTCCTTGACTGCAGTTTCAGCCTAACTGTAGAAACCCTAGCTCGCACGTGTGGATAGAATAAGGTGAGATGTGTCTCCTTTCTCCTAAGCAACTCGACCTTCAAACTTGATATTTATGACACTTGATTTCAACTCATTTTATGACTGCAATTTCTGCAACAAATGATGCCCTAGACCCTTCGCACGTGTGGGAGAAGGTAGCCCTAAACCAAATCCAAAACTTTGATATCACTTCTTTTGTTCTCCTCTTTTCTCTGGCTATTATGCTTCTTTTCTTGGTGATCAAACTTGTTTCTTACTTGATCGAATATGTTCTCCAAATGAGGTCGATGGCACACTTATATATAGTCTTCTATGAGGCTCCAACAACCCTAATGAGGCCGACTTTGCTGCTTGTAGGCCTACTTGTCTTTTAGTAGGTCGACTTGGTCTTAAAGGAGGACATTTGACACTTTTTGACTTACATAAATTCTCTTTACATGATACAAAGTACCCAATAGGGTCTTTTACATATGACAAGGACTCTTTGACTCCTAGACTTTATGACAAAGCCATAGAAGCACTCAATGGGTGCTTGACCTATAAATAAAATGACCTTGAGCATGAAACCCATGCCCCAAAATAACAATAATAAATACCTCCCTAGTTAAGAGGGAATGTTGAAGAATGTAACTAGTGTCGGTCTTCATAATTGTGTTGAGTCATGATGTAATGTATATGTCAAAAGAAAGAAAAACAAATTATTATAAAAGGAAAAAATATTTTATGAGCATGGGTTTCATGCTTCTAGGTCAAGCCTTCATCGTAGGCTTCTAGGTTTGTATCTTGAGTCAAAGTCCAAATCATGATGTAAAAGACCCTTTTTGGGCTCATTGTATCAAAGAAAGAAAATTATTTTATGTGTTGTCCCTCCTACAAGTCGGGCTCAAAGCACATCAAGTCGACCTGCCCTCTCCTACAAGTTGGCGTCAAGAAGACGATTCAACTTCCAAATGGCTATATATAAAGGATACATTCGACCTTGTGAAAGATACAATCTTGAAGTAGCTTCAATCTGCAATTATAGGAGTGTAAAGAAGTGTATACTTAAAGCATAAGGAAGAAGGATATATACAACAAGGAAAGGACTCTTTAGAGAACCGAAAATTCTGAGATATCTAAGATAAAACAACGAAGACTATAGGGCCAAGTGTGCAGCCAATAAAAGGGAAGGTCGAGATGTTGATTAGTTTACATTGATTTGGTTTGTCTCTACAGTTTGATCTTTGTCTTGATAGTTGGGAGGCCAATTTGATGGATGGAGGAGGTCGTATTGTTGAGTCAAGGTCCTGGTTGTCTCAATTTGATTTGAATTTACTAGTGGAAGTGTTTGACTTGGTTTTCCCCTTCATCGGGGTTTTTCCCTGGATGAGCACCTACACCTTCTGTCCTCTTTTGTGTTTGTGATGAGATGGAGCTTCAAGTGCTCAGGAATTGGGTGATGACTAATGAGGGGGGTAAAGCTCATGCTAGGATTTTTCCCAAATGCTAATTATGTCCCATCCATCTTTGCATTTTAACTTTTGTTTTTCTTTTTTTGTGGCCATCTTATGCTTTTTCATTCTTGTAGCTGCATCAACCACCAAGGCAAAGTTTTCCGGCCCTACTGAAGGATGTGGATGTGTGAGTACCAAACCCTAATAAACCACTAACAGTTAACCCCAAGGATGGATGAGGTATCAAGGGAATGATGAAAGATGTTAAGTATGTAATGGTAATGGGCATGGTACTTCAATCCAAGTTTCCCAAGTAGTGCCCCTCCTAAAATCCTAAGGTCTTAGAGGAGTTCCCAACCAGACTAGGGTTAATGACTAACCCCCTGGTAAAGTGAGAGAACAAGTTTACAGTCAAGATCAATCAATCATCTAGATCACCCTTTTATCCATGTTAAAATGCCCAAAACATTAGGTAAAAGCACTTGATTGCAAAATGGTTAAAGTACCTACTGAGTGGTAGCCCACATTTATTCAAGAGGATTGTTAGAGGGTGAGAGTTGATTAACTAGTTAAAATGGCGAAGAAATGCGGCATATCATCATCACTAAACAATGTGTAGGGTTGTTAGTTGGATGGCTATCTATGGTAGTAGAAACAAGTTTTCTCCAATCAGATTACCGATTTTGGTGGGTAACAAACACTTTTTTAAAGGAGTATTTCGCCTAGGAGGGCATGTGCCCTTGAGATAATTGCAGCTGTATCTAGTGGAACTCTTCACCCATAATGAGGAGCGATCTACATCAAGGAGACTTCTAGACTGTCTTATGGGTTTTATTATTAGTATCTCTTTGGAAGATAAGAGATAATTTTATTATGTCCAAGAAATGGCCAAAAATAGGGTAAAGGGATTGCTAACTACAATAGTGTGTAATACAAAGTGAAAGTGTTGAAGCCGCTTTTTGGAAAGCAGAAAGTATCACATTTAACCTATGCAAAATAAGACGTAAAGCCTAAGAGCAATGGGTAGACGACTGAGAGATACTATAGATATAAAAAAGAGCTATCAAGGGACAATGAATTTTGAGGAGGATGTCTTGCCTATGAGACTCAAAAACCGCTTCCTAAAGTGAACTATTAAGGGGGAAGTGGGGAATCGACCGTTTCCTTCTTGTGAGCTACGGGTTCTAGTAGCTGTCTCTCTTCTAACATTTGAGGCCTTCACAAAGAATCTCTTGGTACATGATTGGTTGAAAGGCTTGGTAGTACTACAAGATGTGTTTTGAACTTTTGAGTATCTCGCTACCTAGACAATGTAGCCCATTGCTGAAATTTGGAAGAAGTCCCTTTCTAGCTGGTCTATACATTGGTAAAACTATCCCTTTATTTGATGTGATAAGTCTGTAAGGGTCTCAAGGATGTACCATGTGGCATGGACGACCTCTTGACATCTCATGGATCTCACTGTTGTTGTAGTGTTGCAGTTTGCCTGCCTCTTGGTGCCTCTATCTTTTGTAAGCATCCAAAAGTAGGAGGTAATCATTTGGAAAAGCTTAATCTATGCAGACGTTGCAGGAGCAAGTGGGATTTCCTTATATACAAGGCTAGGCATCTTTGATCTTGGATTCAAAAGAAGAATGTGAGGGAGTTTTTGGAGCCCTTGAAAATACAATAGTAACATATTTGGATCTCATAATATGGGGGAAGTGGAATATGAAGTGCTACTTTGCTTAGAGTCTTGAAGTTGTCAAAGCTTGCAATTTTGGTCTCCCCTACAATGTGGTGATCACTTTTAAACTGAAGTTGATGCAAACTGACCTGAAATCATCAAATAGGGATCCTAAGGGCATGCATCTAGTGTCGCAGAATGTTAGAAGGCAAAACAATAAGGCTGTTCCTCAAGTCTAGGAAATGCTTTGAGTAAGAAGCGATCTTGGGGTTCAACATGCTTGGTGGGTTTACCCAAGTAACCTGAATGTGTTTCTATAGAGGTCCTTTGTAATAACTTGTACATATTGTCTTTAGAGGTGTGTTTCATGGTTGATATCACATATTTGGAGATACTATTGCACGTGGTATCATTTCACCTTTTGGGGAATTTGTCTGTGAAAATTCCACAACTGGAATCCCTACTGCAGCAAACTGATGTTACTTCTCCTACTTGTTTAAATCATGCAAGTTATTTACTGTGTTCTATGGTAAATATCGAAGCAAATACATCTGCAACCTTCACTTAATTAACATATATGTGGAAACAAAATACTGAGCAAGAAAGAAAAATACAACACATAGGACACAATTATTTTTGGACAAATAGTCCCTAGAAAAACCCAATACGGAAAAGCTGGTGTAGCAGCTCGAGGGTTTATTATTATGCAGGAAAAATTCTGAGTACAATTCTAGGATGCTCAACTAGCAATCTGATACAGAGAGAATACTGAACAAAAGACTGGTGAAATGATCTCACCTTATCACTGGAGAATCAGTGATTGATCCTGCTGCTTTGGAGGCTCTGCGTCACCCTCTACGTGGTCTTCTGCGCATAACTGTGTCACCCTGGGCAACTTTTGTGTCACCCCTCTTGGGTATTATGTTGCCTCACCTCTGGATCCTCTGTTGGCTGAGAAATTGACTTTTTGCCTTCTAGACTCACACCTTGGCTTCCAACAATTGAACTTCGACTTCCCTCAGCAAGAAATCGACTTCCCCTCAAGCACTGCGCTGCCTCTGCATCAGCACTGCGTAGGCCAGCGTCAACCTTCCTCTGGACGTCTTTCTGTTCTCCCTCTGCCTGGTACTCTCTGGAAATTCCTTCTCCCAAATTCTCACTACCCCTTTGCTGCAAGATCTCCTCAATCGATTTTCCTCCTGAGAACTTCTCACTTCAGAAAATTGATTTTCTCAATCTCTCTGTGTGTTTTCCAAATGACCCTCAAGCCCCTTCTTATATCTTCCTGTTGGACAACCAACGACCTAGATTAAATCATAATCAAAGGCTCATATCGTTTTGGCTTGATCCGTGGCTTTTTCTAGAAGTTTCACCCCTGATTAGATTAATACCTATTAATATTTTATTTTTCCTAAGTTTAGACTTAGGAACCCCATTAAAAATATTAATTATTTTAATAAAATCACTTTTGGGTGGAATTTCCCAAAACACTTTCTGGGTTCTTTCGAATACCTGTGCCCAAGCCTCCCTGCAAAATTTGAGGCTTAGAGCATATCTGATGCTACCCCAAATCAACACTCCCTCTTAGCAAGTAATGTGCTCTAGCAATATGCTACCTCTCTGCATATTGCTCTGACTTTGAAGCATCGTCTCTGCATTGTTGATGCTTGACATGCTGTCCATCGACTACTACGCTACTGCTGCTACTGTACTGCTGCCTTTGACACTGCCACTGCCACTGCCACTGCCACTGCCACTGCCAATGCTACATTTGTATTGCAACTCTCTCTCAATCACTGCATCTGCTATGTTGTTAGCACTGTCATTGCTATCACTGCATCCGTACTGCAACTCAGTTGCTGAGAGAAGCAACTGAAAACACCCAAAACTGGACAAGTATCCAGTGGTTACTCCTTGGTGTTGACATCCTGATAGCTGCTAATACCATTCTACCTCTAAAGCCACTGCATTGCAGAAGCTTTGCACCATGCCTCCTTGCACTGCTGCCTCTCTGCTCTGCGCTGCTCAGTCTCTAGCTCTCTTAGCCACTGCATCTGTCGAATCAACATTCCATGGCAGCAAATGAAACTCCCTCCCACTGCTCCTGATCATGGGCTCCCGTAGCAAGGTGATGATCCAAGAGGTGGGCCCATCTGCAGTCCTCTCGACTACAACTCTATATCAGCCCACCTCCCTCCTGGAGCTATCTCGGCTATCATGGTGAACTCCTCCTTGTCAATCTTCACGGTTGCAACCTTGGGATAATGGTTCTCATCCTTATCCTTTTTCCTTAAAGGACATTGGGATGCATAGTGGCCCATCTCACCACATTTGAAGCACTTCACCTTGGAGATGTCCTTCTCTCGTCTCTGTTGCCACTGTTGCCCCTTGGATACAAGCGCTGCATTGTCATCCTCCTCCTTGGGCTTCGACCCACTGTTGCTGCTTATGTCAAGTTTGACCTTGAGCAGGTCTCTCCTCAATGCTTCTTGTTTTAAAGCTGCCCACATCTCGTCCCAATTTGGCAATGCTGCTCTGCCCAGGATACTCTGGACAAAAATTTGCCTCTCATCCGAGACAAAATTTAGAGCCAGTGTTACTAACTCCAAATCCTGAGGTGTATGTCCCTCAACTGACAGCTGATCACGGGTCTCCTTCAATTTCGTGAGGAATGGATCCACACGTTCTCCCTTCTGCATCTGAGCAGATCCCAACTTCTGCTCTAAGTACATCTTCGACTGCTCGGAAGATCCCTGATACAATGTGGCCAAGGCATCCCACATATCCTTAGCGGTCCCCTTGCTAGCAACGTGGCACACCACATGATCGTTGACTCCATCTAGGATCATCCTCTTCGCCTTAGCCATCTCAACGTTGTACTTCTTCAGCGGATCAGCATCCGCCTGGACAACTACCACATTATCAACATACGCTTTGAGGGCATGCTCATCTAGAAGAAAAGTCATCCTAGCCTTCCAGATGACATAGTTGGAAGCCCTATCTAACCGGTCTTGATCCCTCAAGCCACTGGTTCCCTTCTCCTTCGAAAATTGTCGAATAACTCCCTCTCTCCCTAATGCGTAACTCCTAGGCTGACTTACACTGTCCCTAATGGAGCTTGGTAAGCTGCTCCTCTGCTGGTCAGCAATTGAAAAATGTTGATTTCCTTGGCAAGAAATCACTAAGGAGGTATTCCCTCTCTATGCTCTTCTTCTTTCTTCTGATGTCTTTTCAGCCTGACAAAACTACTCACTGGAAAATTTACGTCCACCAACTGCTCCTCACGCCGAGGCTTAGCGTTGTTGTAATGACCCACTTATAGATATAAATAAAATACAAGTATTAGCATACATACGAGGCCTCCATACGATAGCTACGTATGCATGGACCCGTATGTAACACACACACACACACACTATATATATATATATATATATATATATAACCCTCAAACGAATAGAAATGTTAGTTTTAATGTTTAAAACTTTAATTTGAAAATTAAAATTTATGAAATTAAATAAAATCATTAAAATAATAAATAAACTTTATTAAATCAAATTTAGATATTTAAATAAAATTACCAAATCAAATCAGATTTTTGTTTTATTAAATCAACACGTATCATAATTTGGACACAGAGATGGAGGAAGTCGGTGAACGAAGACTTATAAGAAGGAAGGGGCGGTTGGAGGAAAGGGAGGTCGAAAGGAGGAGGAAAATTTGGAACACAGAGTTTTGAACAAAAAAGACTGAGCCTTGTTTGTTCTGAAGATTTTGGGCACGGGGGAACAGAGTGCAACAATTGAGAAGCATTCTGGACTGAGTACCTAGTGTACTTAGTTTGGCTGGGAGGTTATGGTCTTTTGGTAACTGGAGCGAGAGCTGGAGAAATTCTAAAGCCTCTTCATCCGCAGGAAAACAGAGCTGGAGCAATTCTGAAGCCTCTTCATCCGCAGGAAAACAGGTAGGTACTTCTCATTCCTTGATATATGAAATTTGTTAAATTTCAGAGCATGTTCATAAAGATTTCATATCTTGTTCAGAGTAAAAATCTATTTAATTTATAGTCAGTCTTTATAGTTGCTCCCTCTGCAATGAAAAAATTCAAACTAGAAGCTCTTTCTCTCCGTCAACTCACTCAGACATAAACTACCTCGAATTTTCGGCTCTTCGGCTAGAACTTGTTAGTTTTTGGTAGCATCGGAAGTGCTCTAGCCTTGAAAATTGGTGGAGATGCTAAGGCACATGAGTTCCTAAGAACCCATAAACCGTTTGGTGAAATTCCACCCGGATTGTTTTTATTAAAATAATTAATAGTTTTAATGGGGTTCCTAAGTCTAAACTTAGGGAATTTAAAATATTAATGGGTATTAATCAAAATATGGGTGGGAATGATCTAGCAGGTGGATCAAGTCATGTTTTAATCTTAGCCGTTGATTAGAGACTTAATCTCGGCTGTTGATTCATCAACATGAAAAGTATAAGAGGAGGCTTGAGGGTTAGTTGGAGATACACCAAGAAGATCAAAGAGTTCGATTTTTCTGGGGTGTGGTTTGCTGAGAAAGTCGAGCTAAGTGATATGAGTTGCAGTGAGAGTTCGGCAAAGGGACTTCAGTCTAAGGTCGAGGATACATAGCAGAGAGGTAGAGCAGTAGCAGGAGAGACAACACAGCTCCAGAGAGGGAGACACAAAAACTAGAGGGGCTGACGCAGACACTTAGAGGCAGCGTTGGGGTTTTCTGTGGGGCAGAGAGAGTAGCAGTTCAACAAATTGACTTTTGAGAAAGGGAGACTCACTGGGAGGGTGACACAACTCCTAGAGGAGGTGACGCAGTTCCAGCGCAGAGCTTGGAGTAGCCATCGCTGCCCACCACTGGGAACAACAACTGACATCCATGGGGTTTGATCATCTAGTTGTTGGAATTGTCAAAATATCTGTCTCCAGATAGAGGTACTTCTGCTAGTTTTATTCTCTGTTGGGTGAGCTGGATTTGTCACCCTAGTTGTATTAAAAAATTTGCTTAATAATACAAACCCTCTATATGCTGCACCGGTTTTCTCGCATTGGGTTTTTTCGGGGACGATTGTCCAAAAATAACGGTGTCGCTTGTGTGATTGTCTCTTTTTATTTTAGTTCATGATTTGTATGCATGTGTAGTCTGCAATAGTGTTTTCCTCACTGTTTAAATATTAAATAACTTGTTGAATGTAAAGAACAAGTAGGAGATGATAAAGCAATTATTGTAGTAGGATTTCTGATGTGTAGATTTAGAAATTTTCACATGGTATCAGAGCGATTGCAGATCATAGGAGACTGAAGACACCAACGGAGAAATCCAGAGAGTTTGTTGCAGAGAAGCAGCTATGCCGAGTGACAACGCTGTTTCAGAGGCAAAGGAGCAGCTGCAGAAGTGACGCAGAGCCAGAGGAGTGATGCAGAGGCTCACGCAGTGCTTGCGTCAACATTTCTAGCTTGTAGAGGGTGACGTAGAGCCAGAGAGGAGCCCACGCAGTGACTACGTCAGCTCTATGGGCCAACGCAGAGCTTGAGAGGTTCGAATCAGCCAGTTGTTGGGGCTGCAGGAGCAGAGCAAATTCGATTTGAGGAGCTGGTGGGACGCTGTTTCTATTGGTGTGTAACAGTGTCTGTGGAGACAGAGCTGAGGTAGAGGGAGTCATTGGCTTGACAAATTTCTAGCCAAAGAAATCTAGATCCGAGTTGCAACAGGAAAGGGGGATTGGAGAGGAAGTGATTCGACAGTTGGCGAGAGGATTTCTGTGAAGGAAATCAGGACTCAGAGGGAGTCTAGAGGAGCTTGTTCCTTAGAGGATTTTTAACGCCAAAGAAATCCAGATCCAAGTCTTGCTACATTGACAACAGGAGAGGCGGAAGAGAACCAATCCTATTTTTGATTAGAGATGGCAATGAATGGGTTGAGGGATCAAGACAGATTGGATGGAGGATCCAATTTTGCCATCTGGAAGGCCAAGATCCTAGCAATCCTAGACAAACATCGCATCAAGGACTATGTCTGGAAGGTAGTTGCTGAGCTGGTCAATGCTGATCCGTTGAAGAAGTTCGAGGAGGCCCAGGCTGAGGCCAACTGCATGATCTTAGATGGGGTCAAAGATCATGTAGTACCACACATTGCTGAGAAGAACACATCAAGGGAGATGTGGGAGGCACTTACCACCTTGTATCAGGGATCTTTCGTCCAACGGAAGATGCTATTAGAAAATCAGCTGATATAGTACTAGATGTAGAAGGGAGAAGAGATCGATTCCTTCCTTCTCAGGTTGCAAGGGATTCATGATCAGTTGACTTTCGTGGGGTCTACACCAGATCCTGAGTTCATGGTCAGGACTGCCCTAAATGCAATCACTGAGGACTGGGAGACTTTTGTCCAAAGTATCTTGGGCAGAGTGACTCTCGCCAGTTGGGAGGAGATGTGGGCAACTCTTCGACAAGAAGAGCTCAGGAGGATGACAAAGCCATGGATTAGTGGCAAGAGAGCCCGGGTCAAGGAGGAGGAGGAGGAGGATGCAACTATCGCATCGTCAGGACAACAAGGGCAGCAGAAGAGAAAGAAGAAGGACATAACCAAGGTTAGATGCTTCAACTGTGGGGAATTGCGATATTATGCCACTCAGTGTCCTCAAAAGAAGGGCAAGGGGGAGGCTTCTGACTCGAAGGCTGCTCCAGCGGAAACTGACAAGGAAGGAGAGGATGACGATTGTGCCATGAGTGCTCATGCACCTTTTGAGAAGAGGTGGGGCAACAAAGAGTTAGTAGTCGAGAGGACTACATGAGAATGGGCAAGATACTTGAGGTGCCTAAACTCTTGGATCACATACAGCTATGAGAGCCCTTAACGACAGTAGCAAAATGACGGGTTTCGGTTGGAGTGAGGTGTGATGGAGCGACAGTGGCATTGCTAGAGTGCTAAAGTTTGAGGCAATGCAGTGGATGTTGTAGTAGTGCGAGAGGCATAAAGCAATTTGCAGCAGCGCAGTAGCAACAAAGGGTCAACATAAATTAGCAACAGAGGTTGCTTCAGCATCATGAGGCATCCAGACTCACCAGCATGTTAGTGTTTGGGTGAGGTTTCAATTACTTACTTCTCTGTAACTGAGTTGCAGTGCAGCAGTTAGCAGTGGCAGTGCTAGTAACATAGCAGATGCAACGTTTGAGAGGGAGTTGTAGTACAGGTGCAGCAATGGCAGTGTCATGGATAGCAGTACAATAGGAACAACAACACAATCTTGGTGGCAACAACAGTGCGGAAGGAGATGCTTAAGAAGTAGAGCAGCATGTAGTTGGGCATTGTTGTTAGAGCACTTTCCTCGCTAAGAGGGAGTGTTAGCTTTGGTAGCATTGGAAGTGCTCTTGCCTTGAAAATTGGTGGAGAGGATAAGGCACATGAGTTCTAAAAAACCCAGAAACCATTTGTTGAAATTCCACCTGGATTTTATTTTATTAAAATAATTAATATTTTTAATGGGGTCCCTAAGTCTAAACTTAGGAAAACTAAAATATTAAGGGGTATTAATCAAAATATGGGTGAGAATGATCTAGAAGGCGGATCAAGTCATGTTTTAATCTTAACCATTGATTGGAGACTTAATCTCGGCCGTTGATTCATCAACAGGAAAAGTATAAGAGGAGGCTTGAGGGTTAGTTGGAGATACACTAAGAGGTCAAAGAGTTCGATTTTTTTGGGGCGTGGTTCGCTGAGAAAGTCGAGCTAAGTGATCTGAGTTGTAGTGAGAGGGG
Organism: Pinus tabuliformis; assembly: GCA_031772625.1. Classification (NCBI taxonomy): domain Eukaryota; kingdom Viridiplantae; phylum Streptophyta; class Pinopsida; order Pinales; family Pinaceae; genus Pinus; species Pinus tabuliformis. The sequence continues at coordinate 706,903,411 of CM062820.1, forward strand.
CAGTTTGGCAAAGGGACTTCAGTCCAAGGCCGAAGATACATAGCAGAGAGGCAGAGCAACATCAGGAGAAACAATGCAGCTCCAGAGAGGGAGACTCAGAAGCTAGAGGGCTTGACGCAGACCCTTAGAGGCAGCGATGGGGTTTTCTGTGGGGCAGAGAGAGCAACAGTTCAACATATCGACTTCTAAGCAAGGGAGACTCACTGGGAGGGTGACACAGCTCCTAGAGGAGGTGACGCAGTTCCAGTGCAGAGCTTGGAGTAGCCATCGCTGCCCAGCACTAGGAACAACAATTGTCATCTGTGGGGTTTGATCATCTAGTTGCTGTAATTGTCAGAATATCTATCTCTGGATAGAGGTACTTTTGTCAGGTTTATTCTCTATTGGGTGAGCTAGATTTGGCACCCTAGTTGTATTCATAAATTTGCTTAATAATACAAACCCTCTATACATTGCACCGATTTTCCCGTATTGGGTTTTTCTGGGGAGGATTGTCCAAAAATAACGATGTCCCTTGTGTGATTGTCTAAGTTTATTTCAGTTCATGATCTGTATGTATGTGTAGTCTGCATTAGCGTTTTCATCGATGTTTAAATATTTAAATAACTTGTTGAATGTAAAGAACAAGTAGGAGATATAAACCAGTGATTGCAGTAGGATTTGTGATCTGTAGATTCAGAAATTTTCATAGAACTGCACAAACCCTCTTGGGTTTCGACTTGCTGCCTCCTGCGGCTTTTCGATTTCCCCTTCTACACAACGCTGGGGTTTTTGCTTCTGCTCTTCTTGTCTCACCTGTACTAGCTTCGATACCATGTGAAAATTCCACAACCAGAATCCCTACTGCAACAAACTGATGTTACTTCTCCTACTTGTTTTAATCATGTAAGTTATTATTGTGTTCTATGGTAAATATCGGAGCAAATACATCTGTAGCCTTCACTTAATTAACATATATGCGGAAACAAAATACTGAGCAAGAAAGAAAAATACAACACATAGTACACAGTTATTTTTGGACAAATAGTCCCCGGAAGACATAATACAGGAAAACTGGTGTAGCAACTCTGAGGTTTTATTATTATGCAGGAGAAATTCTGAGTACAATTCTAGGATACTCAACTACCAATCCAATATAGAGAGAATACTGAACAAAAGACTGGTGTAATGATATCACCTTGTCACTAGAGAATCAGTGACTGATCTTGCTACTCTGGAGGCTCTACGTCACCGTTTGCGTGTCCTATGTGCAGAACTGCATCACCCTAGGCAGCTTCTGCATCACCCCTCTTGGGTATTACGTTGCCTCTCCTTTGGATCCTCTGCTGGCTGAGAAATTGACTTTCTGCCTTCCAGACTCACACCTTGGCTTCTGGTAGCTGAACTTCGACTTCCCTCAGCAGGAACTCGACTTCTCCTCAAGGACTGCGCTGCCTCTGTGTCAGCACTGCATAGGCCAACGCCAGCCTTCGTCTGGACATCTTTATGTTCTTCCTCTGCTTGGTACTCTCTGAAATTCCTTCTCCCAGATTCTCACTGCCACTTTGCTGCAAGATCTCCTCAATCGATTCTCGTCTTGAGAACTTCTCAGTTGAGAAAATCGATTTTCTCAATCTCTTTGTGTGTTTTCCAAATGACCCTCAAGCCCCTTCTTATATCTTGCTATTGGACAACCAACGGTCTAGATTAATTCATAATTAAAGGCTCAGATCATTTTGGGTTGATCCATGGCTTTTTCTAGAAGTTTCACCCCTGATTAGATTAATACCCATTAATATTTTAATTTTCCTGAGCTTAGACTGAGGAACCCCATTAAAAATATTAATTATTTTAATAAAATCACTTATGGGTGGAATTTCCCAAAACGCTTTCTGGGTTCTTTGGAATACCTGCGCCCAGGCCTCCCTGCCAAATTTGAGGCTTAGAGCATATCTGATGCTATTCCAAATGAACATAGTCCACATATTTTGATGCATGTTTTCTCACTGGAGAATGTCCTTGCAGTGTGTTCTCAGTTGTGAATGATTTTCTATATATTTGGAGGCCATATGGACCACTTGACAATGTTACAACTAGATCATGCAAGACATTGGGGATGGTGGAGCATTTTCACAATAATTGATAACTAATCTGTCATTGAGGTTGCTTTTTATGCATTTTCACATTCCTTGAGGCATATTTGCATTCTTGGAGGTATGATCATCTTCATGTACAACATACACATTTTACAACATATGTTCTACATTTTGGAGGCAGGATCATCTTCATGGACACGTTTTTACATCTACAACACTTGTTCTACATGTTTGGAGGCATGATTGTACATGTTGGCGTTACTTATCTAGCACTTGGATGGAACACCACTCATATAATGAGGACATGTGGCATTCTAAACCAACTTCAAAGATAGAGCCTTCCAACATTCTAGGCCAATTGTGGGTAACGTATGGCACATATATTCCTGAAAGGAGGCCTTGAAGCCAAAATAGTGTAGCATCCCCCTTAGGTCTAGAAAGGGATTCTAATAGATTATTTATGAGGTATTATACCAAATTGATGGAGATATCCCTCTTAAAATTTTTAGAGTGTCACAAACGCTAAGTAAAAGCAATTGTTTAAGGGGATGTCTAGCTTGATGAGGTGACACTTGAACCTTTTGACCTATTCAAAGATCAAACAAAGGCTGATTGGTGCAGCATCCCTCTTCTAAAGGCATCTAGACATTTCGAATTGATAATTTATTATATGTAGTGTTGCAAGGGGAACCTATAAAAGATGTCTCCCTATCACTTGCAGTGTGTGTTTTCATTGTGGAGAAGATCCCTATACTATTGAGCTGTAATCAATAATATCTTGTACATGTTTGGAGCTTATTGAGGAAATATTCAGGGCTGTCATCATCTATTATAAGGATGCTATTGTATCTTTCTCTCCTCTCTCCCATGCTGTGAATATTGCTTCCATCTTAGGGTTTATCTTAAGCATTAGAGGTTTGAAAAGAGATTCTTTTGCCCCCCTTCAAGACCCTAATTTCAGATTTGATTTATGTTATGTACCCTGTCTGTTATCCTTAATAAAATGCCATCTTGTACTTCATTTTTCAAATCTTCCTTTTGTGTATTAATGTATCTTTGCAGGCAAGGGAGGAAAAGCTATTGACAGATTTAAGTTTTTATCATTCTCTTCTCCCTTTAGGTTGAATTGTGAGGCTGCCATTGTAGATCTTTGGTGTATTATTCTTGCCTGTAGGTATTTCACCTATTTTGGGGGATTGTATTTGGTTAAGGAAGAAGGATTTGGCTGTGATCTATCGATGCTCTCATGCCTTGTAATCAGATCTGTTAATGAAGGAGTTGCTAGCTCTCTATTCATCTTTGAAGGTTGTCATGTTGTTTTTTTTGCATTGATGGTTGCATGGCACAGTAGTTGATGTTTATTGGAGGTGAATGTGTGCCTTTATGAGCAATTCCTTTATTTGCACTTTAATCCGGCTGATGTAATTGGACAGTTTATTGTTCATAACGATTCTGATTTCTCCACTGCAATTAAAGCTTATTTGTCATTTTGCTTCCCTGACTCCATAGCCCATAGGATCATGCACTTGTCTTCTTCAATTCCTTTAAATTTATATTGTAAAATCTTATAACAGTTTACTTCACTAATCTGATTTTCAGATCTGAATGAATGAACAGATTAGTGATTTTATCTAGAAGGAATCCCCATCTAATGGGAGCCAATGGGAGCCAACATTATCCACTTTGAACGAGGCTACCTTATACACAGCTGATGGCATAACAGAGGTGAATTAAATGCTACACGATATTGTGCATAACATAGGTTTCTGGATCTCTGCCTCTGGGGAACTAAGATGACCTTGTCGAAATGGAACTTCCCCTGTTATAACTGGTGTATGTAGAGTCCTATTCTTTAGAAAGTGGTGAGACAGGTTGCTTCTTCCTCCCCCAAATTGATATAGCCTTGTGCTGGAGGTGAGCTGGCCTAATTTGAGGAGGGTGATAACTGAAGTGACAATGGGGTGATGTTCCTGTGCTCCCCTAGGGTTTGTACTTGATGATTCGACTTATCTTTTGAAGTGATTGTTTTATAGGTAACATGGACCATGATTGATCCTATTATCTGTGTATAGCCTTTAGTGGGTCCTGCTTTAAAACATCAAATTAAAATCTTAAGAAGCATAATATATTTGAAAACCTTTGTCATGGCAACTTCTAAGTTCTCACATTCAGTGTTGCAAAACTTGGATTTGGCAAAAAATCTGTGGTGTTTATAAACTCAGTAAATAGGCAAAGTCAGTAAAAAATTGGCAAAACCTGGGAAGGATAAACTCATACCTGAAGTATTTGCAAAAATAGGTTAACCTGAAAAACTCTGAAAAATATGGGAGAAATTGGGATTTTTGCAACACTGTCAAATCTCAAAAGGTCAAAAATTTGCCACCCCACAATTGACATTTCTACATGTGCCTGTACCCATGTGACATGTTGGTGAAAGATCTTGCTAATGGCTCTTCCATTCTTGACATTAAATTCAATATATAGTCTGTTTATTTCCTTTCAAATCATTGATGAAATAACTTGCATTTAAGATTTTGAAACTTGGCTATAACATTTGTCTTGTCTTTTGTGGATTCAGTCAGCATTGGAGTTTGGCAATTATCAGTATTCCTGCCAGAGAAGATGAAGATGGTCCCATTATTCTTCATTTGGACTCATTGGGTTTACATACTAGTCGGACCATCTTTGAAAATATTCGGAGGTGTGGTTTGGTCATATTCCTGTTTATTATTGTTTCTTGAGACTCTGATTGATAATATGGAAGATTGTATGTTAGATAAATTATTTGAATTATGTAGTTTGATCATATTATCAGTGAGTTATCTCTAGTCCAAGGTTCATTTTGCATTGCTGGCATTATAATATTTTTGTACACATTTATCACGAAGATTAGTAGGTCAGATTGATTTCATCATGTATAAAATCTTCTATGGGACGCATTCTATAAAGGGCTTCCCATGAAGGGTCAACTTTCCTGAGGGCTAGAATTGTTCTCAGGAGTAATGAAACTATATAATAATATCCAGGAAGTAGAAATCCACCAAGTACCATATTGTCTGATCTTTAGACACAGTTTCCTACTTGCTTTTCTGAGATGAACCTTTTGATAGTGTTGTGCTCAAACTCTCACCTAAGGGGACAAGTTCTAACCACAGCAGGATGGCCAAGAAGCAACACTAAGGTAAGACAGATGCTGTCACCTTGGTGGCCTTGCCTCTCATTTTAAGGTCGAGGGTGTCCCTAATGGTCAGGCTAAGGTAGGTTGTGTAGTGAAGAAGGGAGGCTCTTCTAACTTGGCTTGACAAGAGACTGCGTCAATGAAAATATCAACACTGGTATAACAAAAGCAGGCTTTAGGCATGTGTGAATAGAATGTCAAATTATCATGAGCAAGGACAAGATGTTTTCAATTTAGAGGAGCAATGCTTGCTTGATATATTGTGTTTGGAAATGAAATGAAACTAAATGAAATTATTGTATACCATGAGATTTTTGTTCAATGAAAAGGGATTGTAACATTTCAGACATGGTTTGATTCTTTAACCATAGATTAAGAGTGACGATAAGAGCATACATGAAGTTTCAATGATAAACCACGGAATTACCAAATGCTGAATGTAATGGAACCATAGATAAAAATTCCAATAAAAATTGTATTGAATGGTGGAGGTAGAGTCATATCAGTTATCAAATGTTTACTTTTAGATGCAAGCTTATAGACACTTCTTTTACAGTGTTATGTCGAGGTGCTTGACAAGCATGTCAACAAGTCACTCCTTTGAAATGTCACTGTTATTTCAAATCAAATCTTGAGGACAGTGAGTCTAAACAAGAGAATTAGCATTCGTCAAACATTTGCTCTTACTTTTGTTACCCACCAGCCCATGGGTAACCCCGAAGAGATATTTTTCGTCATTTCGATCCATCTTGCTTTCCAGTGGCCCCACTTCGATCCACAGATAGCCACTCAATTGCCTATCAGCCACTCTCCAGTCAGTGATTTCTTTCATCTAGTTGGTTCACTCAATGAAAGTGTGTCTTCAAATGTCAGGAACACTAACCATTTTTGTATCAAATACTTTCATTTAATGGTTTAAGGAATTCTAGTTTGAATGACTGGCTAAATTGGATAATTGACCACTGTCAGCTGTATCCTTATTCCTCTGTTTCACCTTGGTGGTTATTTTCAGCCCCTATGTCATGTCCCCATTTTTATTCTCCTTGATAGTACAATTAGGGTGGATTTCTAGGGCAGGGGATGGCCAAGTCAGTGGAGCAGGTTTATGTCATCAGGGGTCCCAATGGACTTTTGAGGAGTTTTTATGAGATTTGATGGCATTCGCTTGGGATATTCCATCATTTGCACAGTCTGCCTTTCGTTCTGTCGCATTTCGACAACTTTCAAAAATCAACGTTATTATTGGGCATAACTTAATTAATTATGCTCGAGGTGGCATTCTAGGTAGATTAATTGATGGAACACCTCAGTGTAATAGCTCATTGGAACCGGAATGAGAAGATCTACATGATGGGATGCTGAGAAGAGACTTCCAATGGCCAAAGAGAGTATGGTGGGCAATTTTCCATTTTCCTTAGTTAAAAATGACTTTAATTAGTCATTTAATTAAGGAAAAATAATTAATTGGAGAAAAGGGGCCAAAAGTGACTTAATTGAAATAAAATAAGATTAAAAGGTCACTTGATAAAGTCAATGGAGGAGCTTTTGGAATAATAATAAAAAAATAAAGTAAGATGCTTCTAGAGGCTTGGAGATCTATCCATGAGATCTATAAAAGAGGAGAAGGTCATTTGGAGACATCTTGGTTTTGATATTTCTTTTTGTATGAGAGGTTGGAAACCCGGTTCTCTACTCCATTGGTAGCCTCAGGACGAAAACCCTTAGGTGATTTAGAGAGATCGGGCGAGCACCCATCTCCCCTTGGTGGATTCATTCAAAATCCATAGGTGTAGTGATTTCTTGTTTCAGTTTGGAGGCTGACATTAGCATTATTATCTCAGAGGGCTATTCCCAACTATTGTATTGGCATCTATTTCTATATAATAAAGCTGGATTTTGTTGCTACATTTCTCATTGTTCTTCATGTTGCGATCCTTTAATGAGATTTTCATGCAAATTAATCGGTTCATTGTTTTTATCTATTTGGGTTTTTACATGGCAATCTTCTGTAAGTGAATGAAATTTTTATGTGAAGGGTTTGTTCCAAATTTTCTTCATTTGGGACACTACAGTGGTATCAGAGCTAGTGTTCTTGCTAACCTGAGGGTTTATTATAGATCAATTTTGAAGACCTAGACTGAGGGTTTCAAAGGATTATCAAGTGATTCACCAAGTGCCGAAAAGAAGGCTATCTGCTAAAGAATAATTGTTCATTTTTTCTGGCATGCCATTCCTCAGAAAACCAGCCTATTATTCAAAAGCCCCAATCATTTCGCTCAGGGCCAAATTCTGGAAGAAACATCTGTTTTGTGAAATAATTATCTTGTTAGTAAAATTCTTCATTGAATAGGTGATTCATCTATGCATATTATCGCTGATCTCTGGCAAATTTTTGATCGGTAAAAGCAAACCAAGAAATGTAGTCGTGAAGCATGGGAATGTAATTGCAGGTCAAACTGGAGCTGAATATTTAAAATATTACTAAGTGTGTGAGATTCGCAGGACCCTCGACTCCGTGAAATTGCAGGGGAAGCTGAATTAATTCCTTACGCAAGTAGCAATTGTCAGCTGAGTCACATTGACACAAATTGTGGAAACGAACTTTTTCTTTCAGCAGTCATTCATAACGAAGGAGGGGTCGTGTTATCAACCAAACTCGAGCCGCGTTGACTCAGTGAGACCGAGCAGGAAGCTTACGTTGTTGTGCCAGTTTTGTAATCTTTTGCGCTGACAGATAGCGCATTGCCATTGGAGCTTGCTTATCGGAGTTAGTGGTATGGACGATGTAAAATCCCTATCGCAATTGAGTCAAACCGACTGAAAACAACTAAGATCAATTGGATACATTCGACTAATAACTGGGGCAAGTAAACCATTGTCAAGTTAAAACAAAAGTCAGTCGATTTTTTTTTCAGACATTTGAGCTGCTATAATCGTCCACGAGTGTGGTTGCGACAGAATCTAATCATGCCTAGGCCATGTTATTGGCCACCATTGGAGAAACGGACCAGACACGGGAAAGGAAGGTGTGACGCTGTATGTGTTTATAAGAGATCGGGTGCCCCACGTCTTGTAGGTGGGGCCACACATTGATCCGGGTCACAATGATTTCCAGGCCCGCGATAGTGACTAGATCGTAGCCAATTTTCTACGATCTTACGCCCTGTAGAGAACAATCATTAACACATCGATCAAAAGAGACCTAGAATTCTTGGTGCTACATTGGATTCGTTTGTCATTTCAATGGGCAAATCAAAATCCATGTAAATTATGTTGGTGGAGGGGCAGCTACCTGTGCGACTGGGCCCGAAAATGAAGGTGTCGGGCTTGAAAGAAACTATATAGAATTGGTTATGTTGTTCTCTGCACAGAAGTAAACACAGAAGTTGATCGCTACCTTGCTGGACAAAGATTGGACCCATCGCAACAACGAAAATTAATCGAGTCACCTGTAGCTGACCACAACGAGTAGGTATGGAATGGTGCCATGGCTATTAGCAAATGGTTCAACTAGTCGGAGTGCGAAGGGAGTCTTTGAGATCTGAAGTTCAATGGCCAAGGAGTGTGTGGAGACATGTCATGTCCCTTCTCAAACACATTTGTAATAGCGTGTTTCCATAGATTTTTGCACAATTTTGGCTAAGGGAAAGAACCCAACATTTTTGACTTAGGGACTTAGGAGGAAATTCGACTTAATTTGGTTGCTAGTAGAAGGCGGGGGCTACCCACGTGGGAATTCAAATTAGGCCATTCAAATGGTTTGGAGGGAATTCAAAGTGTTGGAGGGAGAGGCCTACATGAGGCATGGAAGGCCAACAAAGATAAAAGGAGGAGACAACTCTCATTTGGATTCATTCTTACACCTTGCAATCAAAATTACTTGACTGTTCGCTCTGCTGTTTAGCTGAGTCAACCGACTGTTTAGCCATGAATCTCTCAAGCGGGAGATTCAACCTCTACTTCGGGGGACCATCCGTGCTTGCCCTAGAGAGGCAGTTCCATAAGTATTTTAGGAGTTCCGGGAATGTGTACAACACTACCATTCAGCGACAACAGGGAGTGCATATTTCTGGCTAGCTGGAGAATACGCAGGGGGAGTTTGGAGCTATCAGTGATCAAGCATTTGTTGGGAGAGTTAGAGCATTGGGAGAGAAACAAAGGGTTAGTATTTCTTGTGAGTTTTGGATCCAACAGAGCCAGAATCCCAGCAGTTCGATTTACAATTACCCAGGGTCTGCGCAGAGAGCCACCACTAGGCTCACGTGGCAGTTGGAGGAAGGAATTGTAGAGTTGGAGATGGCTGGGAGAAGTATGAGATAACTTGGAGGGCCATTTGAGGGGGATTGCTGGAGTTGGGAGAGCAGAGATTGACAGGATTAGTGACAGCAACATAATTCGAAATTGGAGGAGGGCCAAGTTGTGAAAGGTCAATTTTTGAAGGTTGGAACCAAGGGAAACCCTTTCTGGTTTTTTCTGGGTTTTGGGCAAGGATCACACTCCTGATTTTATAGAATTTTCTGGGTAGATCTAAGGGGTCAAATAGAGGATCCAACTTAGTCAGCAGCTAGAGGAGCTAAGGGCAATTTGGGCCAAAATTCTAAGGTCAACATTTGGCCAATTCCTTCATGGGTTTCTCTGGGTTTAGGCCAAGGAGCAAGGAGCTGAAATCTCATAATTTTATGAGCAAAGGAAGTAATGATTCTAGCCCTTCGAAGTCAGCAGACAAAGCAGTTTTATGGGGCCGCGTAGTTCAGTTTGGTGCAACAGTGGTAGCAGCCTTCAGTTCAACATTTTCTCACCTAGGTTTTGTCAAGCTGGTCCATTGATACAAGCCCAGGTGTACCATTCTATTTTACTATTGTATTTTCTCCTGAAGAAGTAATAAAATGGCTCAACAGTTCTCTATTTCCAGTGTTTCCATGGGTGCTCAATGTATATTTCGTTTTTCTGATTGTTGGATTGTTTGCATGCTTTGTATATCACTTACATTCCTATTTAGGATCATTACAAGACAAGGGTTAATGTCTGAGGGTGCTAATATTGGTTATATACTTGTAGTAAATTGTTGTGTATAGCAGAATGTTGAATGTACTTGTCTCGTATGATGTACGTCAAATTGAATTTATGATATGGTCCTTCATCAAATTATATATTCGCTGCGTGTACAAGATGAGATGTACGCTGTGAACCAGAGCTTGAAGATGAGATCACTGTAGATGAGCTGTATGCTGTGAATCAGAGCTTGAAGATGAGATCACTGTTCAATTTTCAGGAAGTATGAAATAGTGTGGCAGTGAAATAGGGGTGAGTTGCTGTGGACAATACGAGATGTGAATCTACTGAGGGCCAAGCAACGTATGAACTAGAAACTATAGCTTCGAAACACTGGTAAGAATTGCACAAAATTCAGAGTGAGGAGGTTGTAGATTTTTTTGAACATGGCATTTTACCAGGTTCCTTTTTCACCAAGTATTCATGGATTTCTCCTTGCTGGTAGCTTGTAAAGCTCTCTTGATGCTTCATATTATTTGATCTCATGCTTGGTATTAAGCCTAGTTGTTACTGCTGTTAGAGTTTAGTCAGTTAGTGAGTATGATACCTGTTAGTGAGGGTTATCATGAGCAAATTTGGGTTGAGTTAAGGGTTTAGACAGAGTTGTGCCAAAGTATAATTTGTTGGAAATTGTCAATACACTTGTATTGTAATATACCCTGTGTTGTCATGTCTCTAAAGTAGAAGTATACGCTGGTATGCTACTACCCAAGCATTCATGTATTATCATGAAATATGTCATGAGCTGAGTCTTGCTTGAGTATGATCTCAATATTGTATACTGCTAGGATTTGCCATTGTGTAATGTCGCTTCCTAAATTATTTTGGAACAAGATTAATTCTACATTTTGGGGCCAATTTTGGAGGTGATGGGGCTGATTCGATTTTATTAGGAGGCTAGACTTAGTAGAAGTTATTTTGATGTAGTTAGGTTAAATGTGGGGGCCACCCACACTAGGAGAATACACGTTCCCTAGTTCGATTTGCATGGAGGGGAAATTGATGTTTAAGCAAGGGATCCACGATGGAGGGAAAATGGAGGGAAAAGTGCTCCACGAAATCTATATAAGGAAGGAAACGCTCCTCATTTCATCAACTTTTGACATATTGAAATCAATCTTAGTTGCTCGAGCTGCTTAGCCGGGTTACTGTGCTGTTTAGCACGCGAGTGTCTCTGAGTGGAGATCTCAACCCTTGCTTCGGTGGACTTTGAGTGCCAGCCCTAGGAGGGAGTTCTACTTTGTTCCAAGTTGTACCAGCAGCAGTGAGTCGAGTTGCAACAACAAGAAGTCGAGTTACAACAGCAAGGGGAAGTAACAACAAGGAGGCCGAGTTACAACCACAGGGAAAGGAGCAGCAAAAGGGTCGAGTTACAAAAACAGAAAAATAGAAGCAGGAGGGTTGAGTACAGCAGCAGGAGGCTGCGTAACAGCAAGGAGGTTGAGTTCCAGCAGCAGGGAGAATAGCAACAACACAGAGCAGTGAGAGTAACAACAACGCAAAACCGAGTTACAACCACAATGAAAGGAGCAACAAGAGGCCAAGTAACAACAAGGAGGATGAGTTCCAACAATAGGGAGAGTAGCAGTGGCGCAAATAGGGAGAATAACAGCAACGCAAAACAGGGAGAGTAACAACAACGCAGAACAAGGAGTGTAACAACAACATAGGGGCTGTGCAATCTTTGGAGTGAAATTCATTGGGGCAACATTATCCCGGGGATTTTGAAACTGGGGAGATGGGAGATGACTTGGATGGAGGAGGAGGATTGCTGGAGTTGGGAGTGCAGAGATTGACGGGAGTAGTCACAACAACATAATTCGTATTTGGAGGAGGGCCAATCTTTGAAGGGTCAATTTTTGAAGGTTGGAACCAAGGGAAACCCTTTCTGGGTTTTTGGCAGGGAGTGCGCTCCTAATTTTATAGAACTTTCTGGCCACTTTAGAGTGGAAAAATCAGGGGGCGAAGTCAGGCAACAATGTAGTTTTGGAGCAGCAACGCAGTTTTCTGGAGGAGCTAGTTATTGCAGCTGTGGGCTTTCTGGCATTCGTCACCTGGTGCTTGTAGCTTGCCATTGAGACAAGCCCAAGTGCACCACTTCCACATTATTGTACTTTCCTCCCAGGTTATAATAAAATGGCTCCGCTGATGGTTATTCCTGGACTTTTTATGGGTGCACTGAATGTTTAAATTGTATGGTGTTGTTTTTATTGTTTGCTTTGCACAACATTATTTTTCCTAGTTTGGAACATTATAGTGGTATCAGGGCATGATCTTGGCCCAGTTGTGGGAAGCTAGCCAGAAGATCATGGAAGATTTGGGTATGAGTGCACAATGACGGGTGGAACAGGAGACAAACCCATGGCTCAAGGGAAATCCAGTATGCAGAAATTCTAGGGTAGAATTCATTGGGACAATGAGAATTTGGCTCAGTTGAGGAAGGCGACAAACCAAACCCATCTTCACCCTTACAACAGAGACGTTAGAGGTGAGCAGGCCGTGGGGGTGTAGCCATCTACATCATGTGGGGAATGTCGACCAGATCAGGGCACTAGATCTCCTGAAAAGGAGTAGGTAGGGCAGAGACAGTTAGAGGGTGAGACCAGGGGGCGCTGGTGGAGACCCGACTTTAGATATTAGGAGCCCGAGGAGGAGGTTGAGTAGGATGTTGAGAGCCCATAGGATGGTGAGAAGCACATTGATATACCCGATGTGGCACAAGAGTCACGTTTATTAGAGACTTCTTTGATAGCCCCAGTTGACAACTTGGTGGAGAGGATAGAACCTACACACATAGAGCCATCTATTGAGGGGTTGCCACCCATGGAAGAGATGCCAACAGTGGCTGAGGTATCTGAAGCCGTGAGCAAGTTTACTGGTGATAGATGCTCGCGACGGTTCCATCAGTTTTAGGCCGAACTTCTAGCATTAAAAAGGAAGGCCACATTAGTACGAGAAGCTATTCTACAATAGAACGAGGAACTGGAGGGCATGCGAGTGGTTTGTGCAGAGTCCACGACCAAATTGACTCACATTGGGGAGCGGTTGGATTCTTTACTGGTGTAGCTAGAGTGCACGTTGGGGTGTGAGAGCAGCCCTCTATGTGCATACATAGACGGGGTTGGCAACACTATTAGGTTACCTTTTCCCATTAGACAGAGAGAGACAAAGCTACCTAGTCAGATTTCATGTGTTGACCAGGATAGCGGGATGAGATATTCAGAGTTGCACAGGGTGCAACATTTGTCTGTTGGGGTTGTTCTATGTGCATGAGTTTGTGCAGGAGGTCGATGGCGAGAGATTCTGAGTTGGTACCTTGTGGAGTGGGCTATGGAGATGGTGGTAGACCTTGGTGTAGCTCAACAGGAGCTTCCAGGCACTGGGGATACCGGTAGCCTAGACTGGCATTGGGTTCCGGGTGGGGCTACCTATCATTTCCCAGGTATGCCGGTTGACTACAACCGGGATGGTGCAGTTGACCTAGCAGTTGAGTGTGCACTTTTGCTAGGGGAGTTGCAATCAACACCTGTGGCCGATTAGTTTATGGACAAACTCTTTTGGTTTTCTTGGTATGGCATTTGTACACGTGATAATTGGGTGATCAACATACTCTGGCAGGAGTTTGTCGAAGGAGGTGGTGTTAGCAGGCCACCAGACGGTGCCTTATATGGAGCTAGGGACTCTTGACTTTTGTGTAAGGCAGAGAGGAGCAAAGTAGTGGTGGCATCACTGCTGACACATAGGGAGAGAATCACTTCTTGGATCCCTCAGGGGGGATTTGGAGAGAAGATCCATTCATCGACGAGCATATTGATGCGATGGTGGAGGTGATGATACTGATCAGGTGTGGCCTGACACGTAGAGACATAGCTCTAGTCCCTCACATCCAGGGAGGTGTGGTAGCATCTAGCGTTGAGCAGTGGTTTACAGGTCGGCATGGAGATGCATGGTGGTGTGCCATAGTGTGTTGGACTATGTTGTGGAGTGGGAGTGCCTCACATCGCATTGAGTACATGCGGGGAGTGACAGGTGCAGTGACATAGGCGGGAAGCAGGAGGGTAGAAGAGGGCATAGTTGTAGCCGAGGGTATCCATCGTTGTATAGAGGTAGGCTGTCATGTACAGTTGCATGTCCAGGAGTGTTGGGGTGACCAGTGGTATTCAGGGGCGTATGGTGCTGCACAACGAGGTCTTGGAGTGTTGCCTCCAGGGACACCCATGGACAGAGACACTGGGCATACCTTTGGGTGTAGTTCACCCAAGATCGATGGTGACACAGATGAGCGATACTTGATGGTATCCGCAGGGACTCACACGCCTGACCCTCTTCTACATCACTTACAGAAACATGTGATCTGGTTGTTGTCCTTTGACACTTTGGGCACGAATAGCAGGGACGAGGAGCTCACCCGAGATGTTTGGATGACACTTGGTGCGCTAGAGGAGAGACTTCTTAGCGGTGGCATCAGGTCAGTGCGCCGGTTGACAACCACAGGTTGAGGGATGAGGTTATCACCGACAGGGATGGCATATTGTTCATCACTGATCCTATGTCTGGGGAGCTGGTCACAGGGGAGACATGTGCCACTCTTTCCACAGGGCATGTCTGGACCATGCATGAGCAGAGGATACCGTGTATGTTTGAGACAATTATCTGGATTCTCGGTATTGTGTCGGCACATTCTCCATAGGGCGTGTGGCCAAACCAGTAGTGATGGTTGGCAGGAGCAGGCTGGATACACATACCCTGAGTCGATTACAAGTATCGGATACCCATCTATTGGTTGCATTCAGGGGTAGATATTTGGCACACGTGGCTTCTGGCAATCATCGGTACTACACAGTGGTAGGTACAAGGCATATTAGCGCGCATTAGATTATCCCACGATATATGGAGCCTATATATCGATCACATGCAGGGACTAGAGATGAGGCATGGATGGATTTCTGTAGTTGTTAAAGCTATGTTGTAGCAGGTCCAACTAGGAAATGCAGTGATTCAGTTGATAGATTACTCTATCTTGTGATGGTTGGAGTCATGGCAGAGAGTGGTCTAGTTCACTCTGGGGTTGGTACATGGGGGTACATAGTGGCTTTCATTGGATGGCGAGGCAGGCTTTCTTTGTGGCTGCACTGGTTCAGAGTTAGATTTAGATGGGTAGACTTTGGTGTCATGGAGATGTTTTGGAAGGATGTGTCTCGCCTCTATCAGTATTCCACCATTGCGTTCCAGGAGAAGAGGATACTGTCTGCGCGCGATGGGGAGTATGTCATAGTCAAAGTAGCGCAACATCAACATGGTGGCACTACACTGGGATTAGCAGGGAACTCGGGCATCACAGCTCTTCACAGCTCAATAACCCTTAGGGATGCATTGGCTACTATAGGGGGAGATCATACAGATCTTCCATTGGGCTTTAGCGAGTCATTGATGGAGCAGAGGACTTTTGGAACTTGCACTGAGCAAGGTAGTGAGTGGAGCGAGGGGAGCTTCATGTTGGACAAGATGGCCTGGGATTCTGGTATTGAAGCATTCTTTCATATCAGGACACTGCAGAGGCCAAGGACGATTTAGTGGCACATCTGGGACCCTGGCACATTTTGCAGTGATAGGGGGGAGTAACAAATAGAGAGGATGCTTGTTCAAACATTGCCTGAGGACAAGTGATTTTTGGTGCATTGGAGGAGCTTGCCAGATGAGGGTTCTACTTGGGAGGGCGAGCACATACTTGAGCATCCAACAATGAAGTTGCTTGGGGACAAGCAACATTTGGGAGGGGAGGACTGTAATGTCCCTTCCTAAATTATTTTGGAACAGGATTAATTTCTACATTTTGGGGCCAATTTTGGAGGTGATGGGGCCCATTCGATTTTATTAGGAGGCTAGACTTAGTAGAACTTATTTCGATGTAGTTAAGTTACACGTGGGGGCCACCCACACTAGGAGAATACACATTCCCTAGTTCGATTTGCATGGAGGGTAAATCGATGGTTAAGTAAGGGACCCATGATGGAGGGAAAATGGAGGAAAAAGTGCTCCACGAAATCTATATAAGCAAGGCAACTCTCATTTCATCATCTTTTAACATATTGGACTCAATCTTTAGTTGCTCGAGCTGCTTAGCTTAATTACTGTGTTGTTTAGCACACGAGTGTCTTTGAGCGGAGATCTCAACTCTTGCTTCAGTGAACTTTGAGTGCTAGCCCTAAGAGGGAGTTTTACTTCATTCCAAGTCGTACCTGCAACAGTGAGTCGAGTTGCAACAACAAGAAGTCGAATTACAACATCAAGGGGAAGTAACAACAAGGAGGTCGAGTTATAGCTACAGGGAAAGGAGCAGCAGAAGGGACGAGTTATATCAATAAGAAAGTAGAAGCAGGAGGGACGAGTTACATCAATAAGAAAGTAGAAGCAGGAGGGCCGAGTAACAACAGGGAGGTTAAGTTCTAGTAGTAGGGAGAGTAGCAGCGCAGAGCAGGGAGAGTAACAACAATGCATAATCGAGTTACAATCGCAGTGAAAGGAGTAGCAGGAGGCTGAGTAACAATGAGGCTGAGTTCCAACCGCAGGGAGAGTAGCAACAACACAGAATAGGGAGAGTAATAACAACGCAGAACAGGGAGAGGAACAACAACGCAAAACAGGGAGAGTAACAACAACGCAGAACAGGGATAGTAACAACAGCGCAGGGGTTGCACAGTCATTGGAGTGAAATTCGTTAGGGCAACATTATCCCAGGCATTTTGAAGCTGGGGAGCTGAGAGATCATTTGGAGGGCCATTTGAGGAGGATTGTTGGAGTTGGGAGTGCAGAGATTGACAAGAGCAGTCACAACAACAAAATTCGTATTTGGAAGAGGGCCAAGCTGTGAAGGGTCAATTTTTGAAGGTTGGAACCTGTTATCACCAAAATAGGACCCTAATAGGCTGCTGATCAGACTATCTCAGTATAACTATTTCAAACCAATCTTTTAGCTAAGGCTTAGCCTCCTTAGCCTGAGAGGGCTCTCTCAAAGGGTTAATGATATTGATTAAAGATATGGATAGATGGCTAACTCTATGGTTTGTGATTTTATATGTTTGTAGATTGGAAGATGGAGACTTGCTACCATTGGGCTATGGAGTCAGTGACAGAGATAAGGATAACAAATAGCTCTTCTTATAAAACTGAGGTTTGTATATACTTCAATGAAAGAGTGACGCATTCAAGAAAGTCTCAATAACTTGAAGTTCATAGGAGTCAGAGCATGTGGGCATGAATTCTGAGTAATGATACATCAAGGTATTCAAAAGGAAAGAATTTAAAGTGATAGATCAGAGTTTAATACCTACATGGAAGTCAGGGCATTCAGCATTTAAACATTCAGAACATAAACTCATATGGGACCACACAGTTTATGAATGTATACAGGAAGTCAGAGCACATTCAGTGAATTCTGAGTGATTATACATCCATACCACTGTAAGAATTAAGGAAAGGACAACATCACATATTCTGAACATAAAAAATCCTTCATGAATCCTGAGAAGTAAGCATTAAGACTATGGAAGTAAAGCATTTCAAAGATAAAAGATGAAGCTCATTGAAGTACACTAAGAATCTCAGCTTCAGAAAAGTCCAACTGCTTCTGTATATATCAATCCCTGCACATCATTTACAAAAGTAGTCTTTTTCTCTAACATTTTCCAACCCCTAATACATTAGTTCTTCTCCCATATATAGAGTTCATGTAGATTCCTTCCTCCAGCATGAGGGGAATTCGAATTCCTCCTAATTTGACACCTATTGACACTTAAAACTAACTATTTAATACAAAGGACAACTAACTAGGAGTCCTAGAGACCTAATACAACTAGGAGTGTAACTCCTTATTATGATTACAACAACCTTATCTAAACATTTAAAACATTCTTTGACACCTAAAACTCCATGAAGTCGAATTTGATGGTGCTCATAACCTTCCAGCTGGCCCTTGATGACTCATCCCTTTGTTGTTCCTAGAAACTAGGAGACTGTCCCTTGCTCTGTTCTGGCTGAAAAATAGGTCTTGGGACAGAGCTCATAACTTCTCATAAAAAATGTATTTCGAAAAACTGAAGGAGGCTTTTGTGAACCAATCCATGCTGAACAAAAACCTATCTTGGTTTTTTGAAACACCTTCCCTACCGCCCAGAATGTGTCTTTGAAAAACAGGTGTAAAACAGGAGATGAAAAACTGCACCTACAGCAGTTTCGTAGCGCAACTTTGGTCATTAATTTCTCTCAGATCGTAATGGATTTGAGGAAACTGAAGGAGGCTTTTGTACTTCAGTATCTTAATAGTGAAAACCTCTTTCACTTTTCAGAGATGAGGTTTCCATTGCTTGGTAATCCCCTTGGAAGTTGGCTGCTGTTTTCATAACATGAAATTTTGGAGTTCACAAATGTCCTTCTTTGTTTCTTTTAATTTGCATAAAAATGCATTTGATTATTTTGTTTTCCATGCCAGGTGTACCTTGCTCCAAAAAGATTTCCCTTTGTTCTTCAAAATTGGCCCATCGAATGATAATATGTAGCTACAGCAGTTTCGTAGCATGCTACGAAACTGCTGTGCATTAGGCATCACCTACAGCAGTTTCGTAGCGCGCTACGAAACTGCTGTGTAATTTCAAAAACACAGCTTACATGCCAAATTTGACTGTCTTGAGCTTCTTTATCTTGAAATGTCCTTCTCATCTGCCTTGAAACTTGCTTGCCTTGCTTGAGCCTTCAAAGAACTTTTATGTATGCTGACCCTGAGTTTGCCAAGTGCTTCTTATGCATGAAAGGAGCATGACAATAACCAAGACCAAATCTTTCTTACCTTACCCTTTTCCTTTGAAATTTGTTTAGTGATAACAGTGGCTCCACTTGGGATAGTGTGCTCCTGTAGTACACTAAGAACTCGCAGGTCCAGTGCTTTATCCATTTATGACAAACTGAAATTTGCTTGACAAGCATCCCCTTCAAGCTTCTGGGGCCTTCACCTCGGGCTTAAGCTTGATGATCAGTGTAGGAAAAAGAAATCTACATCTACTAAAAAAAATGCTCAGTCAACCTTGAGCTTATTTGCATTTTCCTACCTACCTACCCTATCAATTTCAAACTTCTTTCAGCTCAATCAATGTGAAATTTCCAATGTAGCCAATCATTTGTCTTATCTGATGTTTGATTTCTTTGACTGCATCGGAGTTCCGAGCCACTATGATATTGTGATGACCACTGCCACTGAAATTGCCTCTGATCTTCATAGAAAAACTGAAACACTGGAGAGTAAAACTCTTCCATATATTTGGCTATAGGATCCCAGAATACATGATCAGCTTGATGATTCTTGTAACTTTCTGGTTGTGAAAACTGATCTTCAACAACAGTGTACTCTTCCTCAATCGTGAAAGAGAAAGGAAGCAACACTCTCTCCTTATGTGCTGCCATAAAAATATTTTGAAAAGAATGATCACAACCACGAAGACTATATGGTTGAATTTGACCTTGTAAACGTTCAATATCTTTCTCAATGTCTTTGGCAAATTCATCCAAAAATTTCATCTTATCCTCTGCCTTGCAATCAAATGATTTTAGATAAGAAGACAAGGACAAAGCAAAATTTTCAACTATTTCTTCATTAATATGATGATCATTCCACTGTTTGAAACCTTGAATTGAAGGAGAGTTTGCCACCGCATCTGATCTATCCATCCATTCCTCCAAAAACATAAGCCAAAAGTCTTCAAATGACTTAATGGATTTGGTAGGAAAGCTTTCAATCCATTGTTTACATTTCCCTTGAAATGAATCATAGAACAACATAATGCAAACATCCTCATGTTTAACTCTAAGAAGCTCTGTAAAATCACAAAAATTTGATATATGCTTCAAAGTTAAACTCAAATCTTCTCCATTGAATTTTGGACCATTCCTTAGAAAATATGCATCCTTGGGAAAATGATTTGGGAAACCATGAATTCCTGAAAAATTTATGCATGCATACCTTGAAATAAGAATGGTAGCATCTGGGTCCTTCATAACTCCAGTGGAATCACCATGAATCTATGAATTTCGAATTCTTCAACAATGGAGTCGCCAAGGTAGATTTGCAGCCTCAAAAAGATTTTTGAGCTCCTGCTACCTTCAGAAGTTCAGTCTCTTGATTTCGGGAATGAATAATCTTCAGATTCCCGGCAGACGCACCAAAATGTTATCACCAAAATAGGACCCTAATAGGTTGCTGATCAGACTATCTCAGTATAACTATTTCAAACCAATCTTTTAGCTAAGGCTTAGCCTCCTTAGCCTGAGAGGGCTCTCTCAAAGGGTTAATGATATTGATTAAAGATATGGATAGATGGCTAACTCTATGGTTTGTGATTTTATATGTTTGTAGATTGGAAGATGGAGACTTGCTACCATTGGGCTATGGAGTCAGTGACAGAGATAAGGATAACAAATAGCTCTTCTTATAAAACTGAGGCTTGTATATACTTCAATGAAAGAGTGACACATTCAAGAAAGTCTCAATAACTTGAAGTTCATAGGAGTCAGAGCATGTGGGCATGAATTTTGAGTAATGATACATCAAGGTATTCAAAAGGAAAGAATATAAAGTGATAGATCAGAGTTTAATACCTACATGGAAGTTAGGGCATTCAGCATTTAAACATTCAGAACATAAACTCATATGGGACCACACAGTTTATGAATGTATACAGGAAGTCAGAGCACATTCAGTGAATTCTGAGTGATTATACATCCATACCACTGTAAGAATTAAGGAAAGGACAACATCACATATTCTGAACATAAAAAATCCTTCATGAATCCTGAGAAGTAAGCATTAAGACTATGGAAGTAAAGCATTTCAAAGATAAAAGATGAAGCTCACTGAAGTACACTAAGAATCTCAGCTTCAGAAAAGTCCAACTGCTTCTGTATATATCAATCCCTGCACATCATTTACAAAAGTAGTCTTTTTCTCTAACATTTTCCAACCCCTAATACATTAGTTCTTCTCCCATATATAGAGTTCATGTAGATTCCTTCCTCCAGCATGAGGGGAATTCGAATTCCTCCTAATTTGACACCTATTGACACTTAAAACTAACTATTTAATACAAAGGACAGCTAACTAGGAGTCCTAGAGACCTAATACAACTAGGAGTGTAACTCCTTATTATGATTACAACAACCTTATCTAAACATTTAAAACATTCTTTGACACCTAAAACTCCATGAAGTCGAATTTGATGGTGCTCATAACCTTCCAGCTGGCCCTTGATGACTCATCCCTTTGTTGTTCCTAGAAACTAGGAGACTGTCCCTTGCTCTGTTCTGGCTGAAAAATAGGTCTTGGGACAGAGCTCATAACTTCTCACAAAAAACGTATTTGGAAAAACTGAAGGAGGCTTTTGTGAACCAATCCATGCTGAACAAAAACCTATCTTGGTTTTTTGAAACACCTTCCCTACCGCCCAGAATGTGTCTTTGAAAAACAGGTGTAAAACAGGAGATGAAAAACTACACCTACAGCAGTTTCGTAGCGCAACTTTGGTCATTAATTTCTTTTAGATCGTAATGGATTTGAGGAAACTGAAGGAGGCTTTTGTACTTCAGTATCTTAATAGTGAAAACCTCTTTCACTTTTCAGAGATGAGGTTTCCATTGCTTGGTAATCCCCTTGGAAGTTGGCTGCTGTTTTCATAACATGAAATTTTGGAGTTCACAAATGTCCTTCTTTGTTTCTTTTATTTTGCATAAAAATGCATTTGATTATTTTGTTTTCCATGCCAGGTGTACCTTGCTCCAAAAAGATTTCCCTTTGTTCTTCAAAATTGGCCCATCGAATGATAATATGTAGCTACAGCAGTTTCGTAGCATGCTACGAAACTGTTGTGCATTAGGCATCACCTACGCGCTACGAAACTGCTGTGTAATTTCAAAAACACAGCTTACATGCCAAATTTGACTGTCTTGAGCTTCTTTATCTTGAAATGTCCTTCTCATCTGCCTTGAAACTTGCTTGCCTTGCTTGAGCCTTCAAAGAACTTTTATGTATGCTGACCCTGAGTTTGCCAAATGCTTCTTATGCATGAAAGGAACATGACAATAACCAAGACCAAATCTTTCTTACCTTACCCTTTTCCTTTGAAATTTGTTTAGTGATAACAGAACCAAGGGAAACCCTTTCTGGGTTTTGCTGGGTTTTTTGTAGGGAGTGCATTGCTAATTTTATAAAACTTTCTGGGCACTCTAGAGTGCGCAAATTAGGGTGCAAAGTCAGGCAACAATGCAATTTTGAAGCAACAATGCAGTTTTCTGGAGGAGTTGGTTATTGCAGCCGTGGGCTTTCTGGCATTCATCACCTGGTGCTTGTAGCTTGCCATTGAGGCAAGCCTAGGTTCACCACTTCCACATTATTGTACTTTCCTCCTAGATTATAATAAAATGGCTCAGCTATTGGTTATTCCTGGACTTTTTATGGGTGTGCACTGAATGTTTCAATTGTATGGTGTTGTTTTTATTGTTTGCTTTGCATAACACTATTTTACCCTTGTGTACCTTGTCCTTGAGTAAGGTCCCAGAAACTTTGCCGGAAGAGGTTGATCCAGCTGAAAGAACAATAAAATCCTAAATAACCACACTGAAAGAAAAAGTGAAAAAGGAAAATGATTGTTGTGAAAAAGCCTAACTTGAGCTCTACCCCCGATGAGAAATGAATTGTTACATCTATAAGGGGTAATTTTGCATCTGCTAAAGCTTGTAACCCAAGCTATGCAAGGAAAGATAAAGAAAAGCATTTGAAAAAAAGGTGCACTGGATAATCAATGAATGAGTTATATTGATTTACAATGAGCAATGAAGCTCAATAAATAATACAAGAGTATTTACAAAAACAAGAAGTTTCTACTAAGGAATAGAAACAACAAGTTTCTAATAAGAGACTGCTAATAAGATCACAGACGATCTTATCTTACATAAATGAGCATTAAAATACTAAAATAGCATTATTCTAATACCCCCCTTAATGCCCAATCTATTTACAACACCTATAGACCCTCTGAATTTTACAAACTTGTCAGGACCAATGGGCTTGGTGAAGATGTCTGCTGGCTGCTCAATGGTGGGAACATACAGCAACTGAATCGATCCGTCTTCAACAAGCTGTCGAATGTAGTGACAATGGGTTTCCACATGCTTTGTTCGTTCATGGAAGACTGGATTCTTGGCGAGTTTGAGCACTCCCTGATTATCACAAAACAAGGGAGTAGGACCGACCTGGGAAACATGCATATCTGCAAGCATACGTCGAAGCCAAACTGCCTCACAAGATGCCTTAATTGCTCCCCGATACTGTGCTTCTGTCGAGGAGAGAGCCACTACCTGCTGCTTCTTACTAGTCCATGTAACCGCACCGGATCCTAGACTAAACACATAACCCATTGTAGATTTACGGTCATCAACCGATCCTACCCAGTCGGAATCTGTGTAACCACTAAGTGTAGGATCTGAACTCCAAGTGTACAGAAGTCCATAATCAGGAGTGCCACTCACATAACGCAGCACACGCTTCGCTGCTATCCAATGGTTAGCCTTAGGGGCTGTCATGAAGCGTGAAATGTAGCTCACTGCAAAACTGATATCAAGTCTAGTGGCAATAAGGTAGATGAGGCTTCCCAATAATTGCCTGAATAAAGATTCATCCACAAGTGGTGAGGATGACTGAGCTGAAAGTTTGAGCCCTGGTTCCATAGGAGTCGTGGCAGGTTTGCAATCCTGCATTCTGAACCTGTCCACAAGACTTCTGGCATACTTGGACTGAGAGAGAAAGATGTTGTTCTCAGTCTGCCAGACTTCAACCCCCAAACAGTAATGAAGAAGTCCCAAATCTGTCATATCAAAAGTGCTGCACAAATCCTGTTTGATCCCATGGATCAAATGTGCTGAACTGCCAGTAATGATAAGGTCATCCACATAGACAACCACAAACATAATATTATCACTAGTATGCGTGATATACAAGTTGCATCAGATGGACTCCGCTGAAAGCCATGATCTATTAGGTACTTATCAATTTTCATGTACCAAGCCTAAGGGGCTTGTTTCAGACCATAGAGTGCTTTGACTAATCTACAGACTTTCTGTTCTTGACCGGCAACCTTGAATCCTGGAGGCTGCGTCATGTAGACTTCTTCTTGTAAGTCACCATTCAGAAAAGAACTCTTTACATCCATCTGATGGACTTTCCAACTGAACTGAGCTGCTAAGGCAAGGACGAGCCATATGGTACTCATCTTGGCTGTAGGAGCAAAGGTCTCCTCATAGTCTATGCCTTCCTTATGTGAGAACCCTCGAGCAACAAGGCGAGCCTTATACTTGTCTAGGGTTCCGTCAGCTTTGTATTTCACTTTATACACCCATTTGCAGCTAATGGGCTTCTTCCCTATAGGAAGATCAGAAAGGGTCCAAATGTGATTCTTCTGAAGACTCTGGAATTCATCTTCCATAGCCTGTTCCCACTCAGGTATACCCTTAGCCTCTGAATAGGTTTGAGGCTCAAAAACACTGTGAAGGTTAGCCATAAGTGCAAAATTTACTGTAGGCTGTTGTTTGCTCTTATTTTGGAAGTTATACCTTCAAGGAGCTCATTATCTCGGAGATCACCACGGAGATCACCAATAGTTTTAGCCCATCATTTAGGCCGGAGAGTAGAGGAACCAATATCAGGAGGAGGTGGAGGAGGCTCAGGAACAATATGAGCAGCAAGAGGAGGGTTATTTTCCGGAGGAAGCTCAGGTAGTGCATCATCAAATGCTGATGCTGCATCATCTCTCCCATCAGGTGGACCTAACAGAAGAAGAACACTATGAGGCTGATCCTCAGAACACTGCTCAGAAGGAGGAGATTGAAAGAACCCTTTGTCTTCATCAAATACTATGTCCTGACTGAAGCTAGGACGACCAGTGTCTATATCGATCAGCCTATAGGCCTTGTGGTGATCACTGTACCCTGTCATCATGAGTTTCTAGCTTTTGGAATCCAACTTAGAGCGCTTAGCAGCTGGAATCCAAACGTATGCAACCGAGCCAAACACTTTGAGGTGACTGATCTTAGGCTTACGACCAGACCAAACCTCTTATGGAGTCCTCCCTTTAACAGCCTGAGTAGGTGATCGGTTAAGAAGATAGACAGCAGTAAACACTGCTTCAGCCCAAAATTTGTGCCGAACATTCCTGTGTTGTAACATGGAGCGAGCCATTTCAACAACCGTACGATTGCGATGTTCAACAACACTGTTGTGCTGAGGAGTGTAGGGTGTAGTTAACTGCCGTTTGATGCCATGGGTATCATAGAAGTTGGAGAAAGCAGAAGAACAAAATTCCCCCCCCGTTATTTGTCCTAAGAGTTATGATATTACAGCCAGACTCTTTTTCAACTAAGGACTTAAACTTCTGAAAGATACTAAATACATCATATTTATGTTTTAGAAAGTACACCCACATCTTTCTACTGAAATCATCTACAATAAGCAAAAAATATTTGCAACCAGTAACAGAAGATGTATTCATAGGACCACAAATATCAGCATGAATTAACTAGAGTACCTTAGATGTGCGCCAAGATTCTCCATCCTTGAATGAAGACCGATGTTGCTTGCCAGCTTGACAGGCGCCACACACTCCCAACTGCTGAGTCTGAATATCAGGTAACCCTGACACAAGTCCCTCCCGAGATAGTTGAGAGAGATATTGAATGTTTAGATGCCCATATCTCTGATGCCACAGAGTGCTGATGGGAGAAACATGAGCTGCTAGAGCCACTTCTGGAGAATCACCAGTGTCAAGAAGCCTGTATAGGCCATGATCTTCTAGGCCAACAACAACCATAAGACGAGTTTCCCTGTCAATAATGGAGCACTTGTGTGCACTGAACACCACATCGAGCTGAGGAGAGTTCCTCATAATCTGGTTGACAGACAACAGATTAGTTTCCATACTAGGAACATAATACACATTGAGGGAGATGAGTGTGTGCCCACTAGACTGGATCTGAACTGTACCTCTACCAACCACTGTGTGCTCCTCACCTCCACCGAATACCACATAACCATTGAAAGATGAGAAGTCAATAAACCAGTCATGCCTGTGAGAGAAATGACGTGATGCACCAGAGTCAGTGTACCAGGCAGAAGATGGGACATGATCTGAGGACCTCTTAGCCATAAAGGCGTAAAAGGCAGATTCCGTCTGCTTGGAATATTCTACATCATTCGCTGTCTGATGAAACCCTCCCTATTTCTTCTGTTCAGAAGCAATCCTCTGTCGGCTATCTTTCTTTATGTGGCCGAACTTGTGACAGTAATTACACTGCACATTTTTCTTCTTAGCAGAATCAGAGGGTTGATAAGAACCTTTCTGCTGAAAGGACTGAGAGGACTGATATTTGGCAGCAAAAGCATTTTCTGAAGAGGCTGATGAAGCACCACTACCAAACTGCTGTTTCCAATGATCCTGCTGCAGAAGTTTGGTGCATAACTCTGGAAACTTCAGATCAACATTAGTGGTGGTAATGTTGAGTGTTTCTATGAAGTGTTCATAAGGTTTCGGTAGACTTTTCAGAGTAATGACTACCATATCTTCTTCCTCCATGGTCCGACCAATGGCTTCGAGCTGATCTCGAATGTCTTTAATCTTGTTAAGATGTTCCTGTAAAGACATATGTTCGTCCATCATGATGGAGAACCACTGATTCTTTAGAAAGAAAGCTCTGCTCTTGTCAGATGTCTCGTGTAATTCCTTCAAATGTTGCCTGATTTCGGCAGCTGTCTTGCCGGAAGGAATCTGTGGTAGCTGATCATTAATCATCGAGAGTTTGAGAAGCATAACAACCTCTCGATTTCGATCATCAAACTTATCTTAATTTGCACCAGGTGTACCAGGACGGAGCTCTTTTCCCAAAACAAGCTGGTCAAGACGCCTATATTAAAAAATGGTCAACATTCTTTGTTTCCAGATGTTATAATTGGTGCCTTTAAAGCGTTGACTGCCTTCCAACATCAGATTGGTTAGCGAGGCCATCTGCACGTTTCCCAAGACATGGAAAACAACAAAGAAGTTTGGCACAGATTCCAATGCAGATGTCAGCTGATCCGAACAAAATCTGATAGGTGCTGGAAACAAAATTCAAATCTGCTGACTCGAAAAAACGAGGCACAAAAAACGATGTACCCAGAAAATTCTGATGACTACCCAGTTGAGATATCACAAAACCCACATCAAATCTGTAATCAGAATTTTTTTTTGACAAATGAAAAAAATAAAATACCTTGGTCGAAAAATAACGAGTCACGAAAAATTTCTCCGTATTGATATTTCAAGGAGGAAGCAAAAGAACCCTGGTTTGTATTTCACGAACTTGAGCAATGGTTCCCAAGGGAGAGAAGAAACTAGTAGCCTAAGTCACCAGGTTCGAATTCGAGTTCGAGTTCGAGGACCTTGAAATTCGAATAAAGTTCAGCAACTCAAATTTTGTCGATAAAATTCGACATATAGAAATTCGAAAAAAAAAATGTATATTAAAGATAGAGGGCAGATTTATACACTTATAAAGACTATCTTATTGTTAGAAATTATATTAATAATGGAGTCAAAGCATAATTCGATGAAAAGCTTGAAATGTATAGGAAAAATCAGCAAGTTATGTAGCACATGAAAATTGCTAATGAGTCAACCATATTGACAAAGAAATAATGAAAATTTCTAAAAGATACCATTTGATCACCAACCAAAATATGATGTACCATGTAACCATCAAAGCGAATAGAACAGTAAACAGTCATCAAATAAGAGTGAACAGCTTCCACATTAGATAAAAAGAGAGTTTAAACTTTAAACTTTAAAGTAGCAGCTAGCTTGGCAGTTTTAGGCTCTAGCAAATTGTTCATGCAAAAACTAAACTAGAACTCTAAAACAGGAACACAAGTTTTATTCTTGACGTTCCTGTTGCCCACTTGTTATATCAAAAAGTTCTATGTCATCAAGAGCAGTATGAGATATGGATCCGCTAGATGCTTCAGCACCAGATTCATCAGCGAATTCCCTGTCACTATCAATGTACAAATCAGCATCATCCATTGTTGCATTTGGAACAGGATCGATCCACGGAGTAGAAGAATTGGATGACTCTTTAGCCACATTCTTCAATGCCAACTGCAAATTACTACGAACATAAACAAGATCTTCTAATTTTTGAGATGACAGTCTATTTCTTTTTTTGGAATGAATGTGGTCAAAGGAACTCCAATTCCTTTCACATGCTGATGCACTTGCTCCTTGGCTTAAGATACGCATTGCAAAATTTTGCAATTCTGGTGCCCCTGAACCATACCATTCCCACCATAGTGTTGGATCACTTTTGCTCCTATCATACTTTGCTGATACTGTTCCAAATAATCCTTCTTCTAACCTGTATGCATTCAAGTTGAGAGTCTCAATCAGTTCATATACAACAAGATTCATATAATTGCAAGACATTAACAACAAGATTCATATAATTGCATGCAAAGGAATATAATTCAATAGACATTTACCTGTATGCTCTCAACTGACTTCTGATCAAACCTGCAATCTCTGGATCTGGATTTAGCTTCTCAATAGATTGGATAAGTCCATTCATGATTTCTTCGTCCCTATGTCTTGGCAACCCAAACAATCTAGGGTCCAAATAGCATGCTGCTGCGTGTAATGGACTATGCATCATCTTCCATCTATGATCAATTAAATCCCATATCTCCTTGTAATCAGCTTCCACATTATCAAAAGCAGTTGCAATGGCCTCTTTGCAACGATCAAGGCTTTCATAAACAAAACCCATACAAGGTTTGTCACCATCAACCATGCGGAGCACATTAACAATTGGGCCACAAATTTTTAAAACCTTGTTTGCATTTTCCCAAAAGCCATTATTGAGCACTATTTGTTCAACATTTTTCCCCTTAGTTTCTTTTGAGAGAGTAGATCTCTCCCACTCAGTGTTGCAAAAAACAGCTCTTAGGCTCGCTTTTTCCTCAACAACTCTTTTCAGAGTAATATAAAAAGTGGCAAACCTTGTATCACAAGGCCTCAACAACTCTTTTGATGCATTCTTCCTGTATATGCTCAAAGTGAGACGATGGTTGATGATGAAGTTTGAAATTGATTTGGCTCTTCGGATTGTTTCATTGACCCAAGGAAATTTGGCTAAGTCATGCAACATTAAATCCAAGCAATGAGCTGCACAAGGGGTCCAATAAATCTGCCCATATTTTTCCATAATCAGCTTCCCTGCACCAACACAATTTGATGCATTATCTGTAACAACATGGACAACATTTTCCACCCCAACTTCTTGAATCGCTTCATCCAAAATTCCAAAAATGAATTCTGATGTCTTCACTTGATCCATTGCATTCACTGCCTTCAAGAAAACTACCCCTTGAGGACAATAAACAAGCACATTGATCAATGGGCGATGACACAAATCTGACCAACCATCACTCAAAATTGTGCATCCTGTAAGCTTCCAGGACTCTTTAATATCAGCCAACTTTTCTGTCACTCTGTCTTTCGCTCTGTTTAGCAAAGTTGTCCTTAAAGCTTCAGATCCAGGAGGAACATAGCCCTTCCCAAAATCAATGGCCTTTTTAATTACATTTTTAAAATATGGACTCCTCGCCACATTAAAGGGAATTGCACATGCATAAAAATACTCAGCAACAGCGTCATCAACTTCCTGTTTCTCAACAGGTTTCCAGAATTGATTTAATGTTTTCGGCCCACCTGTTTTTGCTTGAGGAGCTGTAGAACTAGATCCACCAATGTTTGAAACTGAATTAATGGTGGAGGAAGACATGGCAATCTCCCTCTCAATTCGCTGCCTCTTATTCACCCTTTTCTGCCTTTGCATCTGTGAACTGGAATGGTCTTTATCCACTTTGGCTTTTTGTTCATCAGTGATCTTAGTGCAGGCTTCAACACCACCTCCACTTCCATTGGTAATACCGAGAAGGTGATCCACTGCTCTAGTCAAAGTGCCCTTGAAATTATGTCCACACAGCTGACATGAAAGATTAGAACCATCTTTTTGGATAAAATTCCAAGCTACAGCAGTTGACTTTGGGGGTGCCATTGGAATTTAGAAGTCTGAAATGTCTGACACTTCAATGTCTGAAATGCCTGCAATTCGTGTTGAAATTACATTTTCGTTAGTCATCTTCAACACAGTCAAATCAGGCTTCAGCCTTCAACACAGTGAGAACATAATTAGAGCCTAGAGCCTAGAAAAAGTGGAGCATATGATCCAAAAGAAATTGTCCTTTGGGTACTCTCAGGCTTCAGCCCACTAAAACATTTTGTTAACTGCAGACTCAAGTTTCAACTGGGCTGATATCATTATAATTTATTACAGTGGCTTGACATAAAATTACAGAGGTTTGATCTTGTTATGACTGTTGAAATAACAATGAAAGACACTACCTTTCTGTTCAGCTTGTTTCTGGCTTACCTTTCTGTATAGAAATTTAGAATACATTGCAATTCCATTATGATTGGTCTAATACCAACGAAAGAGACTATCTTTCTGTTCAACTTGTTTCAAATGGTTTTACATGGTATATTATCTTTCAATGTTTGATCAAACAAAGAATCATGGTATGTGAAAATTTCGAGTTTAGTATCTTTTACATGGTATTCTAGACCAGAATATTTTTCTGTTGAAGTTTTGGTGGAGAGATCTACCAGTTTCTTAACATCTGTGGTATTAAAATCAATATAATTCACAAGATCTACAAGTTTTATTCTAGAGACATTGCTGGCAGTATTTTTGCAATTCAGGTGTGTTGAGAATTTTGTTTGATGAGCTTTTGATACTTCAGAAATCTGTACAGTTATGGAAAATTGAATATTATCCATGTATTATATTTAAAAAGATAACCTTTTTATAAGTTTAAAAGGATTTGGCCTTTATAGATATAGGCATATAGCCTCTCGACATACTAAGACGCAGTCCCAGTCTCAGGCTTCAGCATATGTGTAAATTGTAATGAAGATCTCTCAGTAATAGAGTCTTAGCATACCTCTGTTTCAGCATATAGTCTCGGCATTCTTGTGAAGAGGAGGATCTTAAAGTGTCACTCTCTGTCTCAGGCTAAGGTTTCTTAAAAATTGGATTTAATTGTGGAAGCAGCTATATTGAGATGAGAACCTCAGTTGGTTGGACAGATCAGGATACAAAGTCAACAATGCCATCAGATGAAAGGATGTAATGTTCCTGTTCTTATTCATAAGTTTGGGGGGTTTTATGGCTCATCATTTCATCATTTATCATTTTAGGCCATAGTCAACCATGTTTGTACATTTAAACTGTTATATAACTTTTGGAACATATAGACTTTTTGATATTCACCGTTTAATGTCTATATATTTTGAGAGTTGATGTATTTTTCATTTGATTATTTAGTATTTACAATCAAATTCTATGGATTTGACATGAAATTGAAAATCCTTCATCTCATCTTGTGAGATTATGAATATTCTGTGTGTGTATTATGCTGTGTTATTGCTTTACTTTTCAGTGCTTTTTGTGGAGTTGCTGGGGAGTTTCTTGAACTCACTACAGCGGTTCTTCTCCTTCAGATTAGGACCAGCTTGCTTCTTCCGAGTAAGATATAAGTTTCAGCATACATTTAAGATGCAGCTATAATTTGAGCATAGAACTTAGAAGTAACATAAAGACACAGACTACAGTCATAAGTTTTAGTTACAAACTTACAAGCCTACAGGCTACAACCATATGATATATCTACTGGACGGTGGACCATGGTTCGTAACTTCGTTGACGTTCCATTAATAACTATGACGGAATTTGGAAACCGAAAAACTTACAAGTTACAGCCTACAGCCTACAGGCACACCTGACAGCACGCGGCAGGAAAAACCCGAGCCCGTCAAGCGTTCAAGGTGTAGAGTTAGACTGTAGTGAATAGTCTATGGCGTCTGCGGGCCTGCGGCGGCAATGAAACCCTAGCCCGAGCCCGTCAAGGTGTCGTGTTACAGTGTAGTCGTGTAGTCTCTGTCTCTGTCGTGCGGCGGCAATGAAAACAACAATGAAACCTAAGCTAAAGCCTAAAACAGCAACACGCATACCCGAAAAAACGAATTTGAACGCATATAAACGAATTTAATCGATTTTAATGTCGAATTTATTCGACAAAAATTCGAATACGCCATTAAATTCGAATACGCCATTAAATACGGCGAACTGAAACGAATAAATTCGAATGACCATTAAATACGCCGAATTTCGAATTTTTTGGATTAAATACGCCGAATCCGGTGACTTAGCTAGTAGCAGAGAAGAAATTAGTGGTAGAGAAGTC
Source organism: Pinus tabuliformis (assembly GCA_031772625.1). NCBI lineage: Eukaryota > Viridiplantae > Streptophyta > Pinopsida > Pinales > Pinaceae > Pinus > Pinus tabuliformis. Next base: position 706,936,142 of record CM062820.1, read on the forward strand.
CTCTGTTGCTGATAAGAATCTGATATCCGAATGAACCTGCTTCAGATACTTCGCTCAACCACTCCACAAACACACAAATAAACTCTGCCCTCAATTTCATGTTACAGCTAGTGCAAACTCGATTTCCTCTGGAACAGACTTGTTCTATGCAAGGAAAATACGCTTAGGATTGAAATATGGAACTCCTGGCACCCTAATAAGAGGAAATCGATTTCTTTCAGATGCAAAATGTTGTTCTTGTGTACCCGCTATGCAATCCAGTTGAAATAAATGCGCGTATAGTAGAGAAAATTTCACACGGCCAACAACAACCTATTGCGGATTTCAAGAATTCGCCGATAAACACCCGAACCAAAAACCAAAACCCAAACTCCAAAAACCCGCAGGTTCGAACCCTTGACCTGAGAGACGTTCAAAGGCTCTTGGCAAGCATTACAGTTTCAGTGCCCTGGAAGCTCCAGTTGGCGTGAGAAAAAGAGAGAGAGGAGGTCACGGGTGGGTATGGCAGATGCAAAATCGAAACTCGCCGAGCACACAACTAGGGCCAGGGCCAAAGCCAACGGTGTGGTAGAGGTTGTCAACAACTTCAGTCCCCTCTTATGATACGCTCAACCATCAGTGCACAGGAATGGACGTGGCCCCCTTCATTGCCAGAACTCAACCGAAGACTTGGAAATTGATTTTTGGACTCACGCTGTACCTTCAGGAAATCGGACAGAGCGGGTGGGGAGATTCTTTGTGAATATATCAAGGTATCGAATCCCAATCTCGCTAGACACAGAAACTATCTGATACAGAAATGTTCCGCTGCTTCGTCGTCCTCCGTGAGATTCTCAAGTTTTGAGGCGACGAATCGGTTTTTTCCGTTTGTGAATTTTATTTTATTTTATTTATTTATTTTTTCTTTCTTTCTTTACTTTACGTCAGTAACTTAAAAAACCTCAGAAGGCTCCCGTGGTGTTTGCCAAGGCCTGTCAAACTTCAGCAAAAAAAAATGATGCAGAGTATAAAAAATTCAGACTCCTAGAGAGCAATTTTGAAATGAAGCACGGAATTTTTCAAACAATGAAAAATTATTTCGAAAAAATACCTGAGCTTTGATACCATAATCAATGAATGAATTGAATTGATTTACAATGAGCAATGAAGTTCAATAAATAATAGAAGAGTATTTACAAAAACAAGAAGTTTCTACTAAGGAATAGAAACAACAAGTTTCTAATAAGAAACTGCTAATAAGATCACAGACGATCTTATCTTACATAAATGAGCATTAAAATACTAAAATAACATTATTCTAATACTGGAGAGGTGTGGTAAAAATTGGTTGAGGAAAGGGGTAACTTAGGTCTCACATTTGCTCCCTCTTCACATCATATTACTCAACGACATTGGCTGCATAGATGGTACACCACAATGGCATCTTCCATGTAGTTAAGCCCCAAACCATTTCACTTTTTCACTTACACCTTTTGATTCATGGATCACCTATGAAGTGTTCCTCCCCGTGAGGTTGGAAGTAACTAATAGGCTCATTGATAAGCCTTCCATACTTAAGTGGGGTAACTTGTTTACAAGTCTTAAGCTAGAAAGGCGTTTGATGACGAGGTTTGTGTAATATACTTTAATGCCATGTTCCATTGAATATGGTTCACTTTGATATGTTTATGGTTTGAAGTACCTTTGATGATGATATCACTTAATTCCATGAGCTATGTTAGATGTTTACTCCAGGTTTCATTCACCATCCCTCGAGGGATGTAATATTCCTAAAGAAAATTTACAGTAATAAACAAAGCATGCATACAGAAAAACACACAAAAAATTTGCCCACAAATCAGAATATGAGATAGAGCCAAAAATTGCGATGTTGAGCCATTTTATTGATAAAACATGAGGTTACAATGTGTGCTTGGAAAGTATGCACCTGGGCTTCCCCAAGGCAAGCTAGCTAATCCCAAGGCAAGCTAGCTAAGCCCAAGTGATGAAGATGAAGTCCCCCAAGTGTACTGGCTATTCTGCGTTTGGGTTTGCGCTAAAATGCCTAGAAAATGAGCTGCTGGCTGTGAAGAATAGCTGCTAGGGCCTCCTCCAGTGCTCCGAAAATTCTAGGAAATTAACCCCGGTCTCTCCACTAAATACCCACAAAAACACACAAGGGAATTGGCTAATTGCTGACTTTGGAATTTTGGCCTAATTTCCTTTCAATGGCACTGCTGTTGGGCAATTTGACCCACCTGATAATCCTGCTGCTGAATGCCCCCAAAATGACTGAAATCACCTTCAAATCTCCTCCCGAACTCCTCCCCAAGTTTCAGCCCAAAATTCCCTTCTCTCCTCAACCCCCACATGAGACACTACCAAGGACTGTGAAGTGCTTGTGCTGTTGCTATTGGAAGCTCCACACACTCACACCACACTGCTCTCAGATCGATCTGAAAAGGATGAGAGTCCCTCCTTGGGTTGGCACTCAAAGTCCACCGAAGCAAGGGGTGAGATTTTCGCCTGGAAACCTCTTGTGCTCAACAACACTTGCAGACTTGGCTTCAGCTCAAGCGTGCTAGTCTAATAGAAAACTCAAATAATCATGAATGACCAAAAATGATTGCCTCCTCTTTTTGTCAAAGAGCTTCCAAAATGCCCATGTGGGCCCAACTTCGACTTCCCCCCACCAATCTCCCTCCAATGAGTGCGTTTTTCCTTGTGGGCCATATTTCTCTATGGGTGGCCCCCACTTACCACCAACAGTTTGATTTTTCTCCTCCTTTCTCTAATGTTTGGGCTTCCCTTCAACTCAAAAATTCATGTGGGACCTCTGAACCCACATTTCCTAACTGCAAGTGCGAATTTATCTAAAATTGGGCAAAATTGATATTTCCCCTTAGCAATATTGCTAAATGGGAATATCACAGTCCTCCCTGCCAAAACATTGCTTGTCCTCAAGCAACTGTAATGAAGGATGCTGAAGTATCTGCTCTCCCTCCCAAGTGGCATCCTCATCGGTAGGTTCTTCCATCTGATAAAAAATTCCTTGATAACTGTTCCGCAAGTGCCTCTCACGGGTGTCCAAAATAGCCTTTGGCTCTAGAACTAAGTGCCCCTCATCATCAATGTGTGGTAGCTCTATAGCCGCGGTCACTCGCTGTGCTAGTGCCTTTTTTAGGCAAGACACATGAAAAACGTTGTGTACTCGGCTCCCCGGGATTATCTCTAGCTCATATGCTACCCCCTGACTCTCCTAGTGACTCGGTACGACCCATATAAGCAAGGCTTGAGCTTCTTGGCCCCTTTCTGCTTGAGTGATGACTGCCTATATGACTAGAGCCTCAAGAAGACTAAGTCCCCAACATCAAATTGCCTCTCTGCTCTGCCCCTGTCTGCATAGAGATTCTACTAGTTCTAGCAGTCTGTAGGTTATGTTTGAGAGCCCTCAAGATATCTTGGCTCTCCTGTATCCAATCCTTGGCCCTAGGGGCCTTGTTGTCTCCAAACATCACATCAGCAAAAGATAATGCATCGTAACCATACAAGGCTCTGAATGGGGACATACCTATGGACATGTGGTACATGGTGTTGTAGCAGTACTTGCCCAAGTGCAACCACCGTATCCATGCACGCTGCTGGCCCGTCATGTAGTTACGTAGGTAACCCTCCAACCATTTGTTGACTATCTCTATCTGCCCATCAGTCTGGGGGTGATAACTAGTGCTCGGAGTGAGCTCTGTTCCCACTAGTTGGAACAACTCTTGTCAAAATCCTCCCATGAACCTACTATCTCGATCACTGACATTGGTCTTCGGGAGACCATGAAGCTGAAATACCTCCCTAAAAAACAATTCGGCCATTTGTGAGGCTGAGGACCAGGCTGAGATGTTGAAAAAGTGTGCAAACTTCGTCAGTCGGTCTACCACCACATATATACAGTGCTTGCCCTGCACTGTGGGCAACTCGGTGGTAAAATCCATCGACATGCTCTCCTACTTCCCTTTGTTCCTTTGGCACGTGTCACACTTTCGAACATGCCTCAGAATATCGTCCTTAAGGTCCTTCCATGCAAAGTGCTCCTTGATTGTCCTGTATGTCTTCGTAAACCCCTGATGCCCTAATAATGGTGAGTCATGGGCTGCACGTAGGATCTTCTCCCCCAACTGGGAGCTAGGTACTAAATAAATATGGTCTCGGAAGTAAATCAACTCGTTCATCACCCTGTACCAGTCATCCACCACTGCACTGTCAAGGACCTCACATGCAAATCAGTCCCTGGAATACTCCACCAACAACTGTGCCCTCCAATAAGGTGCAATGCTCATCAACGAAAGGGTAGCTGGTCTCTTGGACAATGCATTAGCTACCACGTTGTACTTCCTTTTGACATACTCAATGTCAAAGTTGTATGCCTAGAGCTTGCTCACCCACTTCTATTGCCTCTCATGCAACTGCTTTTGTTCAAAGAAGAATTTGAGACTGTTGTGATCTGTTTTGACCCAGAACTTGTTTCCCACCAAGTACTTCCCGAACTTGGCTAGTGCATGCATGATGGCTAGCATCTCCTTATCGTAAGTGGTGTAGCATCAGATCCTAAAGATGTGGAGTACTCCAGCCAGAGAGTACTCTCCAAAAATTCTATATGGAACTGAGATAGTTACCTTGCAAGGAGTACAATCTCTTGTGGGGCAATTAGCTTCTGACTCCAAAAGCTATCGAGTGGCACCCCTGCATCAAAGGTGCTCCTACACCCTCCTTTGATGAATTACTCTCAAGCACAAAGTGTTGTGCAAAATCGGAGAGTGCCAACCCTGGGCAACTACTCATGACCTGTTTGAGGCGCTCAAAAGTCTCCTAGACCCCACCTGTCCACTCAAATGCCCCCTTCTTCGTCAAATTAGTGAGGGGAACTGCTAACCGCGAGAAGCCCTTCACAACCATCTGGTAGTAGGTACAAATGCCCACAAAACCCCTCAACTCCATCACATTCCAGAGCTCTGGCCAATCTTTGATGGCCCTGATCTTCTCCTCATGGAGTCTCACACCGTCCTCGCCAATAATGTGCCCTAGATAGAGCATCTCTGTCAAATCAAACCCACACCTGGACAACTTAGCGTAAAACTGCTGCTCCTCCAAAATACACAACACTGTCTCTAAATGCTGCAAGTGTTCCTCCCAGGTGTGGCCGTAGATCAATATATCGTCGAAGAATTCCAACATGAACTTTCGCAACTGCCCAAGAAACATGTGGTTCATGCAAGATTGGAAGGTGGCTGGTGTGTTCATCAGCCTGAAGGGCATAACCAAGAACTTGAAGTGCCCATAGTGGCACTTGAAAGTTGTCTTAGGGACATCCGGGTCCCTCACCTTGATCTGATGGTACCCCGAACGCAAATCAATCTTGGAGAAGAACTTCGCTCCCCTCAGCTTGTCCATCAACTCATTTATGCGTGGGATGGGGTAACGGTTCTTCATGGTCTTCCTGCTGAGGACCTAATGATCTATGCACATGCGTAAGGACCCATCCTTCTTCTTCACCAGGACCACTGATGAAGCAAAAGTGCTGGAACTAGGCTTGATGTGCCCAAGTGCCAACAAATCATGAATGGCTGTCTTAATCTCATCCTTGTATGCCTTTGGATGTCTGTAAGGTGTTGTGATCACGACCTGTACCCTCGACTCCAACTCAATAGTATTCTCAAAACCCCGATCAGGTGGTTACTCGAGCGATGTGTCTCCAAACACCACCGGGTACCTGCCCAAAATAGCTTGTATGTCTGGGTGTGGTGGCTTGGGCTGACCCCTAGCCTAAAAATCCTCAACTCCACGAGCCACTCGATATCACCATGCTAAGATCAACCTCCATCCTGTGGGTCGAAACAGTCTATGGAGGGTAAGAGTGCATACCCCTCAACAAAACCAATTTTCCATCTGGCCTTGTGAATTCCATCTCCAACTTCCTCCAATTTGTAGTGACTCGGCCAAGCGAATAGAGCCACTGGACATTCGTCACCATGTTGGTGTCTGACACATCTACCTCAAAAAAGTGGTATGTCGCTGAATAGTTCCCCATGGTGACTATCAAGGTGGGAACATAGCGAGTGCACTTCATGGTTCTATCTCTAGGCACAAGAACCGAAAATCCCACAAACTCATTGTTTGTGATGCCCCATTGTCCACCAAAACTGAAACACGCTGTCCCTATACTGTGCCCCTGATCCTCAAGGTCAAAAACTTGGGTACCGTTCGCAAAGATATAAGTACCCCTCCTGTTGGTGCGAAAGGAGCTCCTCTTGGTGGTGGTGGTCCCCTCTCTACACGTGTTACGTTGTCATCTCCACCCACTCCCAGCTCTGCATTGTCCTCCAGGTCACTATCAGAAAAGACCTCAATGTAATGCGCCTTGCTTGCTGTGCATCTATGGCCTCGTGCCCATGGTTCTTGACAAGTGAAACACAACTTCCTCCTTCGGAGGTCCCTCCTGGTCTCCTCATCCAGCTGCCCTCACCCTGGTTGGCTCTCGGTGGTGGAGACCTCGTGCCTCTTACACTCTGCTAGAATCCCTCTCTAGGTGGTAACAGTGCTCTAGCCCTGGGTAGGGCATCTTGTAGATCTCGGGCTCGCCCCACTACGTCCTGCAAGGAAGTTGGCTTGTTGGACCTCACCAATCCCTTTAATGGCTCTGCTTGACCCTCTATAAACATGAAGACCCGCTTGGCCTTTGATAGATCATGTACCATCATTGACAACCTCAAAAACTTTGAGATGTAAGCCTCAGCGCTTCGCATTTGTTTGAGCCTCTCCAGCTCCCCAAAATGCTCCTCTGGGTCTCTCCTCTCGAAATGCGCCAACACCTTCCTAGTGAAATCCTCGTAGGTTGCCACTCCGACATGCCCCATCATGGTTAGACCATGGAACCACCAGTCATGGGCTTCCCCTTCTAAATGCAAAGTATAAATTTTAATTGCCTCTCCTTCCATCATCTGATTAAGCTGGAAGTAGACATCTAACTTGTCAACCCATGTTTCGTTGAACTCTTAGACGATCCATCAAAAGTCAGTAGGAATAATCTCCTCATGGTGCGCTGTAAATCGATGCCATGGGTGTAGCTTATTGCACCTTGTCCTTTTCCCCTGTTATTACCTTTCAGTTGACAAAAGACCTTGAAGGTAATGGCCTCTCTAAAGTCAGGCCCATAGGACTGATACTCCACAAAATAGTCCCCCATGGGATCTCCCCTTGCCCTTGCGACCCTCCAACATCGGATGCTGAAAATGTGAGAATAGTAGACCTGGGTGGTGTGCTAGGAATGAGGGTTGCGTTGGGCCCATGACCCCCTTGGCGATGCGAAGTACCAGAGCCCTCACCAATTTGGAATTCCCCTTGAATCCCTTTGCCCCTGTTGTTACTACAATTTTGTTGCCTTAGCTCCTCAATACCTTTAGACAAATCCTGCATGGCCTTGAGAAGATGTTGGGCAAACTCCTCCTCTTTACTCCTTCTATATCCCTCGTTATCCCCCATGCTTGGCCTTTCGACCTCTGGTTCAACTATCACTGGATCTAGAGTAATTTATAGCTGCGTCTCTTTGCTTTTGTAAGTTACGTTTTGTTGGTCTTTTGGTGTCACAGACTGACGCTGCTCCCCACAGGTTGAGCCAAGACTATGAGCTCTGATACCACTGTAATATCCCTAAGGAAAATTTACAGTAATAAACAAAGCATGCATAGAGAAAAACACAGAAAATTTGCTCACAAATCAGAACATGAGATAGAGCCAAAAACTATGCTGCTGAGCCATTTTATTGATAAAACATGAGGTTACAATGGGTGCTTGGAAAGTATGCACCTGGGCTTGCCCAAGGCAAGCTAGCTAAGCCCAAGTGTTGACGATGAAGTCCCCCATGTGCACTGGCTAGTCTCTCTTTGGCTTTGCGCTGAAATGCCTAGAAAATGAGCTACTGGCTATGAAGAATAGATGCTAAGGCCTCCTTTGGTGCTCAGAAAATTTTGGGAAATTAACCTTGGGCTCTCCACCAAATACACACGAAAACCCACAAAGGAATTGACCAATTGATGACTTTGGAATTTTGTCCCAATTTCCCTCAATGGTACTGTTGCTGGACAATTTGACCCACCTGATAATCCTGCTGCTGAATGCCCCCAAAATGACTGCAATCACCTACAAATTTCCTCCCCGAACTCCTCCACAAGTTTCAGCCCAAAATTCCCTTCTCTCCTCAACCCCCACATGAGACACTACCAAGGATTGCGCGGTGCCTGCGCTGCTACTGCTGGAAACTCTCCACACTCACACCATGCTGCTCCTGGATCGATCGGAAAAGGATGAGACTCCCGCCTTGGGATGGCACTCGAAGTCCACTGAAGCAAGGGGTGAGATTTTCACCTGGCAACCTCTTGTGCTCAACAACACTTGCAGTCTTGTCTTCAGCTCAAACGTGCTAGTCTAAGAGAAAACTCAAATAATCGTGAATGACCAAAAATGATTGCCTCCTACTCTTTTTGTCAAGAGCCTCCAAAATGCCCTTGTGGGCCTGTTGACCTCTACTGGTCAACTACCCATGCAGTGCATCCCGTTTTTCTTGACAGAAAGAAGCAGCACCTGATCAGCATGTCCGTACCATCCTGCCATCATCAGTAGCTTGATCATTTTTGTTGTAAACCCAGTCTGCATGGATAAGTTGTAAATAATCTAAGCAGATCAGAGTCATGTATGTAAAGTTGCCTAGGTGGACCTAACCTTCTAATGATGATTTGCGTCCCGGGAGGTTTTTCGTCTCATCGATCTACGATCGGCAGAGTTTTCCTTCAAACCTGACCCCAAAGCCGGGATGGATTTCGTCATCAGAACTTTAGGAGAATCTTATATGTTAATCTGCTAGATTATAGTTGTGTCGCAGAACTGGGTGTTCTATGAGGGTCTGTATTAAGTGGGTTCATCCCTTTGAGATGTAAATTGTAAAAATCATGATGAAATGTGTCCTGAGGGTTGAAAAATGTTGTAAATCCCCTCATGAGTCCTAAGTCCTAGGTCCTAGGTGATGATCCAAACGGCTTAGTTCGATGATCCATCTTAAAATGAATTAAAAAATTAAAAAATGAATAAAATAAAATAATAAAATAAATAAAAATTAAAAAAATTAAAAAATAATAAAAAAAAAAATAAAAAAAAAATATAAAGCAAAAACCCTAACTAATAAAATAATAATATTTTAAGTTAATAAATCGACGGATGAGATCAAGAGATGTCTTGATCCTCATCAACGGTCGAGATCATTTCTACATGGATCACTCGAACTAGCCGTTAGGATCATTTCCTTTATATAGGGTCTTAGGGGGTCATTTCAATTCATCTGATCTGTGAGTCTGTACTGAGAAAGCTCTCTTGTAATCTGATTTTCTGATTAATAAAAAAGACTTTGGGGTTCAAAACTGGCTGGTGTTACTCTCCGGAATTGCTGTGAGATGATTGTTTTTTTTTGCATATTTCAGTTTTCAGCAGTTAATAATAGCTGGTTTTCAGAGTATTGTGAGTACAGGTATCTTGCTCATGTGCTAGGGTTTGAATGATGTAGGGTTTCTGGAATAATGGCAGGTGTCTCCATTATTCCTTGAAATCTAGCAGCATTTCTTGCCCTCTTTACTGATGTTTGCTTGAGGTGTGCAGGAGATCTTTAGGTAAAAGGTACAGGTGGGCGTTTGGGGAAGTTCTAGGCTGAACCAGCCGACTCCCACAGGCTTTTCTGTGCAGAGCCCAGCTGATTGTGCCCTGGGTTAATCTTTTAAGTTTTATTTCGTGTTTTACATTGAGAGAATTGTCTTTCTGTTCACAGTGAAGTTCAAAATTTCTGATATTCTGAAAGTATTCCTGCTCTTATTTGCTGAATCTGGCTGTTAAGGGGCCACAATCTGTACATTAGTTAGCTGATCTAGGGTTTCATGTTGAGTTTTGCTTAGGTCAGGTTTATTTAGGGTTTCAATTTTTTTTTTTTTTGTGATTTTAGGTTAATTTTGGACAGTTTTGCTTTAAAATTTCGTGCATCTGCCGGGTTTTGTTTTCCCTCTTGCAGGATACAGACCTGAGATGAGATCTGGAAGAAAAATTAAGTTTTGCAGGGTATACGGAAAGTCATTTTGTCCGCTTGCGTGGGGAGAAAAAACTGTGCCATCCACCCAAAAAAAAAATTTGTTGATCTAAGAAGCTATATCTGACAGCCTGCAAATATCTCATGCAAATTGTGGTCAAAGTCATCCGCTGCCCCACACCATACTCCTCAGAGGCAAGCTTTTAACTTCCTCACTTCACTAATCAAGTGCCTCCACCTGCAAATCGTTTGGGTAAACGATCATCCTGGAGCCTGGTCACATCATTTACGTTCATTTCTTTTGAAACCCTCCGTGCATCTTTACGATTCCAAGGGCCCCGTCACTAGACCTCAAAGCAGTCGTCGTTTGTTACACTTCATGGTTCCCTATTTGCTGTAAGAGCATTGCATGAGATCTTTTCCACGCCTGCGTTAAATTCCGTTGCCATTTTCGACTGTGGGAGGTGTTGATTTCTGAGCACCGTTGATGACATTTGGGAAACAGAGTATCGAAACAGAACTCAAGCGCAGGGTTTCAAAAAATTTCCTTACGGACCAGACGCTTCATACATTCGATGGATCGATTTATTGTGAAATGAGCAGGCATCAGAACGCAATCTTGAATACATTTCGATCCGCATTTTCTCCGAATTTCAAGTCTGGTTCAGATCGTTTGATTTCGCAGTCCATCAACCATAAGCACCTGCACCTTCTCCGTCCGCCGTCGAAGAGCACTCCATTCACAACGAGAATTCCTCAGAGCTGAAAACCGTAGTGAACGCCAGGTATCCGCCATCGTTTTACGCACAGGTAACTTGTGTATATACCTGCGTATTCATTTTACGGCTTGCGTCGGTGTGGCAGGTAAGTCGACATTTCTTTTATGACGCGTTTGGGGTTGTACGTATCCACACAGGTTAACGTTTTGATATTGTTAGCTTAGATTTAAAATAGTGTATAGTTTGTAGTTGTTGAGATTCAAATTCGTTTAGACTTTGTTTTTTTTAGATTTATGTTAGATATGTAGAGTTTAGAGTTAGGCTGTCTTTAGGCTTTTAGATTTTAATTAATTTAGATTTTAGTTCTAGACTTTAATATTTAGTTTTAGATTTATTTCTTTTAGATTTGCTTTTTATTTTTTGGATTTTGTTTAATATAAAATAAAAAAAAAAAAAAAAAAAAATTATTTTGATTAGCTTTTAAAGTTAGATTTTAAATTTTTTTTTTTTTTTTTTAGACTTAGGTTTTAGAGATTTTAAAATTTTAGATTTGATTTTTATATTTTTATTTAAGTTTTTAATAAAAAAAATAAAAAAAAATAATTTTTTTTTTTTTTTGTGAAAAATTTATTTTTGCCAGTTTCAGCCTTTTTATTCATGCTGTATCCTTCATGCTGAAAGCCGAAATGCGAAATTGATATCTGGTTGATGGTTTATGATTCTCGTGGTGATTTAAAGCACCCATCTTTTCAAATTTTTAGTGGTTGGATATCGTTTTTTTTGTCATTCTAAGAGCATTGTGTTTTTAGCTGATGATAGATGATTGCTGTTCATGGTCCATCTTTTTATATCATTTAACAAGTAATCATTTTAATACCAATCTCTTAAGGCACTGGTCTATTAAACTTAACAAAATCTTTTTTAGTGCTGGTTTCCTTTCGTGTCTCCCAACCCAACTGCTTGGCAGTTGGCTTCCATCACCTCACAGGGTCTACCCCCCTTAGCCGTGGGAGACAGGCTTAAACGGAGGGATCGGGGATCAGAGTGACAGCCCCCGGTCCGAGCGTTGTCGTGCCAATCTGCGCGACAACATTTTTTGGCGCCGTTGCCGGGGACAGAGTTTTTTCTGTTCCTGGAGTTTCATCGACATTCATCTTCTCATCTTCTCATCTCTCATTTGAGCTGGCAGATTCAATATTTTGGCATCTTTTCATCACATATCAGCAACATCTCTTCGGTGTGTTTCTTGTTTGGGTGGCGACTCCATTTTTTATTTTTTCCCAGACAAGAAGCCTCCCGCATATCTGTTTGTTGGTTACTTCTTGGATCTTAGAATCAGTTTTATTGTTCAAGTGGCGACTCCACTTCTTTCATCTTTCGATTTTCTTGAGCAAAGAGCTAGTTCTATCATCCATCTGATCCCTTATTGTTCATCATGGATTATGCATTTAAACCATGTCATTTTACTGATAATCTCCATGATCTTCTGAAAGAGGCCATTGGTAAATTACTTAAGTTCTCGGGTGATGATTCGGTCGCTGTTAAAAGGCATTTAAACATGTTTACTTGTGTAATGATCTTATACTGTAGATTTCCTCAATATAATAATGAAGATTTCAAGATGCGTCTATTTGTCCGTTCTTTAGAGGGTGATGCCTTGAATTGGTTTAATAACTTTCCTAATGATTTTTTCACTTCTTTACAAGACATTCTCAATGCTTTTAAAGATAGATATGATAGTCCAAACAGCTTGCCTTCTACTTCTAAAATTGTTGAACAGAAAGAAAGTAATTCAGCTGTTGAAGAAAGATTTCAAGGTCAGAATGTGTCATCCACTGGAAATATTGCAGATCATCATAGTGAAAAATCAGGGATAAATGACAATGAAAAGGAGGAGCAAAAGCAAATAATACAAGATTTAAAGATGCTGGTAAAAAATCTGGAAAGCAACCAAACTAATCTTATCAATGATGTTAAAACTTTACGCACCCATCTGGAAAAACGTAATAAGGAGATTGAGGACACGCAAAATCAGCATGCTAAGGAAATTGAGGCCATGAAAACTAAACATGAAACGGAAATTGGAAACATGCAAGCGAATCATGAAGAAGAAATAAATTCCATGCAGCATTGCTTGATGAACATAAAGGAAGAAAATGTTAAAGTAATAAAAGACATGGAAGAACATCATGCCAGACAAATTAGTGCTATAAAGGTTGAACACTCTAGACAGATGGATGCCATTAGAATACAGGTTCAAAAATTTCAGCAATTGGAAAATGAAAGAAAACAGATAACATCAATAGATCAGGAGCCTTCTGATTTGTTGCAACAAGATCCATCTTATTATGAGGAGGTTATTAGTTCAGTTGAAAGATGGTTGATCGAGGATAAGCTTAAAAACGATAAAAATCAGATGCAAGACACAAACGGACTTAGCATGCATATCTTACACACTTCATCTGATAGTTTCGAAACAAAAAGTTCCAGATCATCAGTAATTCATCCTGCCAGAAAGAAGAAGCGCAAGAGGAAGAAGATTAGACGAAGATTTGATGCATCAGACGGCCGTGAGCAGCTTGATTTTCGGATAGGAAGGAGTCCTACCATATGCAAAATTGGACATGGCACATCCGACAAGCAGCCGACAGATTTGTCTGAAAGCAGGCAAATGCTCAGTATGCACTATATTGAACACATCTGATGCCGTAGGGCATCCTTTGTAGCGTATTTCTAACCCTACTCCTTGTTCTTTCCGCATTTTCATTTTTGCATTAGATAGTTAATAAATAAGGAGCTTTTATCTTTCCTGTGCTTAATGTATATGCTGATTTTTTGGATGGACGCTACTTATTTTTGTGTTGTATGGATGCAGATTCTGGATTCTCACATTCCTGCAAGCAGCAACGTGTCCCCAAGTAGAGCCAGATGTTGACCTCTACTGGTCAACTACCCATGCAGTGCATCCCGTTTTTCTTGACAGAAAGAAGCAGCACCTGATCAGCATGTCCGTACCATCCTGCCATCATCAGTAGCTTGATCATTTTTGTTGTAAACCCAGTCTGCATGGATAAGTTGTAAATAATCTAAGCAGATCAGAGTCATGTATGTAAAGTTGCCTAGGTGGACCTAACCTTCTAATGATGATCTGCGTCCCGGGAGGTTTTTCGTCTCACCGATCTACGATCGGCAGAGTTTTCCTTCAAACCTGACCCCAAAGCCGGGATGGATTTCGTCATCAGAACTTTAGGAGAATCTTATATGTTAATCTGCTAGATTATAGTTGTGTCGCAGAACTGGGTGTTCTATGAGGGTCTGTATTAAGTGGGTTCATCCCTTTGAGATGTAAATTGTAAAAATCATGATGAAATGTGTCCTGAGGGTTGAAAAATGTTGTAAATCCCCTCATGAGTCCTAAGTCCTAGGTCCTAGGTGATGATCCAAACGGCTTAGTTCGATGATCCATCTTAAAATGAATTAAAAAATTAAAAAATGAATAAAATAAAATAATAAAATAAATAAAAATTAAAAAAATTAAAAAATAAAAAAAAAAAAAAAAAAAAAAAATATAAAGCAAAAACCCTAACTAATAAAATAATAATATTTTAAGTTAATAAATCGACGGATGAGATCAAGAGATGTCTTGATCATCATCAACGGTCGAGATCATTTCTACATGGATCACTCGAACTAGCCGTTAGGATCTTTTCCTTTATATAGGGTCTTAGGGGGTCATTTCAATTCATCTGATCTGTGAGTCTGTACTGAGAAAGCTCTCTTGTAATCTGATTTTCTGATTAATAAAAAAGACTTTGGGGTTCAAAACTGGCTGGTGTTACTCTCCGGAATTGCTGTGAGATGATTGTTTTTTTTTGCATATTTCAGTTTTCAGCAGTTAATAATAGCTGGTTTTCAGAGTATTGTGAGTACAGGTATCTTGCTCATGTGCTAGGGTTTGAATGATGTAGGGTTTCTGGAATAATGGCAGGTGTCTCTATTATTCCTTGAAATCTAGCAGCATTTCTTGCCCTCTTTACTGATGTTTGCTTGAGGTGTGCAGGAGATCTTTAGGTAAAAGGTACAGGTGGGCGTTTGGGGAAGTTCTAGGCTGAACCAGCCGACTCCCACAGGCTTTTCTGTGCAGAGCCCAGCTGATTGTGCCCTGGGTTAATCTTTTAAGTTTTATTTCGTGTTTTACATTGAGAGAATTGTCTTTCTGTTCACAGTGAAGTTCAAAATTTCTGATATTCTGAAAGTATTCCTGCTCTTATTTGCTGAATCTGGCTGTTAAGGGGCCACAATCTGTACATTAGTTAGCTGATCTAGGGTTTCATGTTGAGTTTTGCTTAGGTCAGGTTTATTTAGGGTTTCAATTTTTTTTTTTTTTGTGATTTTAGGTTAATTTTGGACAGTTTTGCTTTAAAATTTCGTGCATCTGCCGGGTTTTGTTTTCCCTCTTGCAGGATACAGACCTGAGATGAGATCTGGAAGAAAAATTAAGTTTTGCAGGGTATACGGAAAGTCATTTTGTCCGCTTGCGTGGGGAGAAAAAACTGTGCCATCCACCCAAAAAAAAAATTTGTTGATCTAAGAAGCTATATCTGACAGCCTGCAAATATCTCATGCAAATTGTGGTCAAAGTCATCCGCTGCCCCACACCATACTCCTCAGAGGCAAGCTTTTAACTTCCTCACTTCACTAATCAAGTGCCTCCACCTGCAAATCGTTTGGGTAAACGATCATCCTGGAGCCTGGTCACATCATTTACGTTCATTTCTTTTGAAACCCTCCGTGCATCTTTACGATTCCAAGGGCCCCGTCACTGGACCTCAAAGCAGTCGTCGTTTGTTACACTTCATGGTTCCCTATTTGCTGTAAGAGCATTGCATGAGATCTTTTCCACGCCTGCGTTAAATTCCGTTGCCATTTTCGACTGTGGGAGGTGTTGATTTCTGAGCACCGTTGATGACATTTGGGAAACAGAGTATCGAAACAGAACTCAAGCGCAGGGTTTCAAAAAATTTCCTTACGGACCAGACGCTTCATACATTCGATGGATCGATTTATTGTGAAATGAGCAGGCATCAGAACGCAATCTTGATACATTTCGATCCGCATTTTCTCCGAATTTCAAGTCTGGTTCAGATCGTTTGATTTCGCAGTCCATCAACCATAAGCACCTGCACCTTCTCCGTCCGCCGTCGAAGAGCACTCCATTCACAACGAAAATTCCTCAGAGCTGAAAACCGTAGTGAACGCCAGGTATCCGCCATCGTTTTACGCACAGGTAACTTGTGTATATACCTGTGTATTCATTTTACGGCTTGCGTCGGTGTGGCAGGTAAGTCGACATTTCTTTTATGACGCGTTTGGGGTTGTACGTATCCACACAGGTTAACGTTTTGATATTGTTAGCTTAGATTTAAAATAGTGTATAGTTTGTAGTTGTTGAGATTCAAATTCGTTTAGACTTTGTTTTTTTTAGATTTATGTTAGATATGTAGAGTTTAGAGTTAGGCTGTCTTTAGGCTTTTAGATTTTAATTAATTTAGATTTTAGTTCTAGACTTTAATATTTAGTTTTAGATTTATTTCTTTTAGATTTGCTTTTTATTTTTTGGATTTTGTTTAATATAAAAAAAATATATATATATATATATATATATATATTTTTATTTTGATTAGCTTTTAAAGTTAGATTTTAAATTTTTTTTTTTTTTTTAGACTTAGGTTTTAGAGATTTTAAAATTTTAGATTTGATTTTTATATTTTTATTTAAGTTTTTAATAAAAAAAAAAATAAAAAAAATTTTTTTTTTTTTTTTTTGTGAAAAATTTATTTTTGCCAGTTTCAGCCTTTTTATTCATGCTGTATCCTTCATGCTGAAAGCCGAAATGCGAAATTGATATCTGGTTGATGGTTTATGATTCTCGTGGTGATTTAAAGCACTCATCTTTTCAAATTTTTAGTGGCTGGATATCGTTTTTTTTGTCATTCTAAGAGCATTGTGTTTTTAGCTGATGATAGATGATTGCTGTTCATGGTCCATCTTTTTATATCATTTAACAAGTAATCATTTTAATACCAATCTCTTAAGGCACTGGTCTATTAAACTTAACAAAATCTTTTTTAGTGCTGGTTTCCTTTCGTGTCTCCCAACCCAACTGCTTGGCAGTTGGCCTCCATCACCTCACAGGGTCTACCCCCCTTAGCCGTGGGAGACAGGCTTAAACGGAGGGATCGGGGATCAGAGTGACAGCCCCCGGTCCGAGCGTTGTCGTGCCAATCTGCGCGACAACAGGGCCCAACTTCGACTTCCCCCCACCAATCTCCCTCCAATGAGTGCATGTTTCCTTGTGGGCCATATTTCTCTATGGGTGAACCCACTTACCAATAGAAATTCGATTTTTCTCTTCCTTGCTCTAATGTTTGGGCTTCCCTTCAACTCAAAAATTCATGTGGGACCTCTAAACCCACATTTCCTAAGTGCAAGTGCGAATTTATCTAAAATTGGGCAAAATTGATATTTCCCCTTAGCAATATTGCTAAGTGGCAATATCACAAGGGATCTCAACATGCTTCTTCCACACTTTAGAGAGGATGTCCAACCTGTTGCTGGAAAATCTAGCAGGGTTTGCAGAAAACCCTACAAGGCATACACTAGGCCAAGATACAACAATGGGGTAATGGCCCACTGTCACCATAAGACAAAACCCCCTGCTTTTTATGGATTTTCATTGATGGGAGGAGACCTAGTATTTGAGAAGGTCACCTAACAGATATTCTAAGGTTAGGATACAAGGTGACACAATAAGGTTTTCTACAATTTAGGTTCAAGGCTCTAATGTGAGGCAATTCATTTTCTTGGTAGAGGCCTATTTAATGAGGCACAAATGTTGATTTTTATGATCTTGTAGACTGATAATTACTTCCAATGATTTCTTAATTAATCCTTCTTGTGTCACATCCATCATTAAGCAATTAAACAAAGAGAATCTTAACTGTAAAACAAATAATGACAGTAGAATCATGAAGAGACAACCAAACTCAAGAGACAAATTTTTACCTTAGGAAAACCCTAACTAGGGGAAAACCCAACAATCTTTTCTTAGGAGAAATTAAATAATTCATTAAAAGTACAATATATTTTCCCTAGTCAAAATATGTCAGACTGAGCACAAATTTCAATAGGTCGAACTTGGTCAAACATACCACTTTTTTGTCCTTTGTATCTCCTCTGGAATCTAGTCAATTGTAGTCAACAAGGCCGAATTTCGGCCTCCTGCAACTGCCTCATAAACTCGATCAACTTGCCTTAGACCTGTCGTCAAGCTGCCTTAGACTTGCAGCCAAACTTCCTCACAAATTTGGTGAAATCTTGCCTCAGAAATTTCGGTCAATGTTGGTCAAATAGATCTCCACAAGCTTGACTTGACCTCGAAAGACTTCCTCCTTTGAAGGTGTGAACAAAAGATTAGGTAGATTGATGAGATCTAAATTGATCCAAGAGAGGGAGGTCGAATGCCAATATATAGTCATTGAGGGTGTTTGAATAGGTGTGTCTGAATGGCTGGGCCAACTTAAACAATTTGGAGTTGACCTTACTTTTGGAGGCAAAATTTAAATTCAAATTTTAAATTTTAAATTTCTTCTTTTTCATTTCTCTCTAGGGCCAACTTGTATAGTAAGGAATACTGACCACACCTACCAAAATTCAACACTCCTTTTTAGCTAGGGAGCTATGCTCTTTGACTTCCTCAAATGTACATTTTGATGAAAAATTTCCATCTGAATAAAAGAATAAATGAACTAGCTATGTTGATGAATCCATCCACTACATGTGGAAAACATCCCGCATCAACATCATGCAAAGGGATCTAGTCACCTACTAGTCACATCTCCTTTGCAAAGGATGTAGTCACCCATAAGCCAGTTACCCATTGGCTGGTCAGGTACCCCTTGACACAAGACTAGTCCTTGTTTCACCAACCCACCAAGTCGTCACTTGGAACCATGTTAGGTACCCCTTGACAAATGGTGAAACCCTAGACCATTTACCATTCCCACATGTCATCCATGCTACTGAATGGTAAAAATACTTGCCTGATGCTATAAGGAACTCACTCAACCCACTAGCCAAATACCCGTTGGCTACATGGTCAGGTAACCCCTGATCGGGGGAGCACTCCGGGGCTTGATCCTCTCTGGGCCAATCTCCCTAGCCACATTACATGGCTCTCAGTCAATACCCATGACCTGGTCAATACCCTTGACCTAAGAAGAATCTCCGCCTCTTGATGCTAAAACATCATGTTAATTTTCTAGTGTTCTATGGTTAGCACAATCACTTACAACAATTATTATTCAATTAGCAACCGCTTTATCCAATAAATTCAATCTTCCAATGAAGTAAGCAATTGTAGATAGAATAGTAATCCAAATGCAATAGAAGACAATCAAGAACAAGAACAAGAGAGACACAACATTTGGTCAAAGTTTAGGGAAAAACCCCACAAGGGGGAAACCCTTTCAAAATTCTTCTTCTATTAGATTGTCATCAAATTTTCAACAAAGAGATACAATGTTCCAATTCATCAACAATGAGTCAAAGTCAAACTTTTGACTATCCAAAATCAACTAACCAATATCCAATCAAAGATGAGCCCAAAAGTCAAATCTGGTCAAGTAGTCAAACTTTCAATTTTGGTCAAAGTAAACAATAGCAACGACAACCCAAACCAATCAACGGTCAACAGTCATAGCTCATCCAAATCAGCTCGGTCAATAGTCAAAATATGTGGCCTTCTTTGTTGGGCAAAGTTCAGTCAAAAAGTTCCAAAACAGTGCCTCCAAATTTGGTCAAAGTCATTCTTTGACCTGCGGAATCCCTAGGTCTACCATTTCGGTCAATGTTGGTCAATGTGCCCTGGGAAAGTTTGGTCAACCTCCTAGTCAACGCGGCCTTCCAAACAGATCAGAAAATCAGAGACAAACCAAATCAAACTAAGCTCCAAGTCCAAAAGGTCAATGCTGGTCAAAGTCGCAAAACAAAAGATGAATTTAGGCAATAGAAAATCCCTCTCCTTCGCATGTGTGAAGATGAACATGCAATTTCAAAGTTGTACAAACTAATCCAAGAGAAGAATGATTTGTGTGATGATGCTCGAAAGTGATGTGACATGAGCTCTATTTATGTGTCTCAAGGGGTTGAATTAGCTTGCCCAGGCCGACTTGTACTTTCGTGCACGTGGGTTTCACCTTAAAAATAATATTTTTCTTTGACCAAATTAAATTCTTCCAAGCACTAGTAGGGGCTTCTCTGGATTAGGAAGGCTCTCCAATGGAGGGAATTTGTCTCTGAGTTGCCAAATTAACACTTGCTATCAGTGAAGGAGAAATTTCCGACTGCATCATAAGTCCCATCTCAAATGTCTCATCATCGTCATCAAGTCATATATCGTTTTTTCTCATCTCTGCTCATCTACTAAACACTCTCGAATCTAAAGAAGAAGAATCATCATAGGGAAGCTCCAACTACCACCCTATATCTAAGGAGAATAGTAGAGATATGACTTACCATTAGAGGTAAAGATTACACACACCTATTGCCCAATAATAGGAAAGATACAACTTACTACAAAGGGTAAGGATCACATACACCTATTGTCTATTGATCTCCCCACCTTGACCCTCAAGAATCAAGTGGTAGAACACCTACATCCCTTTGCTTGAGAGAGATACCACTTACCATAAAAGGTAAGGTTTGTGCACACTCAAGTGTCCTCACCCATTGGCCAGATGAGTGGCAATCCCTACAAACCTAGCTTGAGGTTAGGATGCATACTGGGGTATACTTTGTCATATCCAAAAACTGATAGGGAGAGATACAACTTGTCATAAATGACAAGGATCACACACACCCTATAGTGACAATAGGAGAGATACAACTTACAGAAGGGGGTAAGGATCACACACACCTATTGTCCAAAGGTCCCTCAACCCTAGATCTCTCTGGCTCAATTCCTCTCCCTGTGAGGTCAAACAAGGGGGAAGAGCATAACTCAGTGTCCCCTATCAGCCATTACCCTTACCCGGGAGGGTCACATCCATCAGTGCAAGTTGCTCTCTTAAGACCGAGAAATCCCCTTTTAGCAAAGCCTTGGTGAGAATATCTACTATCTGCTCATCAGTCGAAATGTGATGGAGTCTTACGGCTGCTCTCTGCACCATGTCTCGAATATAGTGATATCTGATCTCAATATGCTTAGACTTGTCGTGGAACAAATGATACTCTGCTAAATGGATCTCACTCTTGTTGTCACAATATATCATTGTTGTGTATAGAACCTGCTCAAACAACTCTCCAAAGAACTTCCTCAACCATACTTCCTCGCAACTAGCTATGCTAGCAACAATGTATTTTGCCTCAGCTGTGCTTAAAGCAACCAACCTTTGCTTCCTGCTCGTCCAAGATATCATGGTAGAACCCAAACTAAAGTAGCATCGTGATGTGCTCTTCCTGTAAATAACATTTTCGGCCCAGTCAACATTAGTGTAACCATGAAGTCTCACATCTCTGATACTATATCACAAACCAAGATTAATTGTCCTATGTAAATATCTCAGCACATGCTTAGCAACGACCCAATGTGCATTTAGAGGCTTAGTCATAAATTGACTCAGAGTGTTAACTGCAAAACATATGTCTAGTTGAGTATTCACAAGGAACATCACTGCCAAAATCAATTGTCGATACTCATAGGGATTTGCCAAGTCAGACCCTGCAACTTCTCCACGCAACTTCTTGAAGTTCATCTCCATTGGTGTGGCCATGGACTTTTGTTAATTTTAGGTAACAATGGTATGTTCTATGCTTTAGAGCAATTTTATTTCAATTTCTTTATTAGCCCAGTATCAATATTTAGATTAGCAATCACATGATAGTAAAATGCAGATAGAACATAAACATAAACAGTTGAAGACAAGCCAAGATAAGAGGACACAAGATGTGGCACCAGCCAGGGACGAACCCCAATGTGGGGAAACCCTTGATCAAATCTTCTTTTAGTCTTCAATAGTTCAGCAGAGAGAGACAATACAATTTACAAATCTGATAATTTATAACAGCAACAAAAGAGCCCAACTAGAAAAGTCAACGCTGGTTAACAAGGCAGATTTGACCCTTAGCAAATAAGTCAACTTCAGCCTCCAAATAGCGAGATAAAACAACCCTCAAAATAGTCAAATTCAACCTAGTTAAAGTTTGGTCAAACAACCCACCTGCGGTCAGCCCTAGCTGCAATCAACGTTGGTCAACAGTCAACGTTTAGCCTCGATTTCTGTGCCCAGAAATGTGGCCTGCCCAAACAGAGATAGTCCTCACAAAAACACAGTCAAAGGAGGTCAACGCATACTAGTCAATGCTTGGTCAAACTGTCCAAAAATTTGGTCTGTTGAAATTTCGGTTTCGGCCTCCTAAAATTTCACTCCTGAAATTTCGCACTCTTGAAATTTCGCACTCCTGAAATTTCGGCCTCTTGAAATTTCGGACGTGTGGAGAGAGAGAGGCCCTTGAATCCGTACCCAATCAATGAGGAGAGAGAGAGGCCCATAAATCCGTACCCAATCAATGAGGAGAGGGAGAGAGAAGTGTGAAGATGAGTGTGTCCAAATGAGGTCAAGTCACCTTCTATTTATATGCAACGTTGAGGATAAATAGACGTGACTGTTGGGCTTTTGAGCCTACATAAGTTTGTTGACTGACCTTGACAATTTGACCATAATCAAAATAAATTCATAACTTCATTTGTACATGTCAGAATCAGATGATCTTTAGATCAATCCTACACCTCTTGGAGAGAGGAATCTAAGAAAAATATCAGCTGTCATAAATAAAATGACCCATGTGGAGTTTGACCTTAGTTGCCAATTTTAACACTCCCTCTCAATTAGGGAGAACTCCATCTGCTAATCCATCTGCCAATCTGTACTATCTCTGCGATCAATGCACTGCTCTGCACTGCTCTGCTCTGTTGAACTATGAAGAAGAAGAAGTGATCGAAAATGTATCATACCATTCTCTACTGACCCGAAATCAGTTCCAATCAAAGGAGAGTGTGTCAACCACTCTTACTAACTCAAAGTCAGTTCTGATTGATCCTAGATCAATATCGGTCATCCTAGCATAAGGAGTATGGTAGTACATGATGCATCCATCGGTAGTACTATGGTCCCTGTTGTCGCGCAGATTGACACGACAAAGCTCAGACCGAGGGCTGTCACTTTGATCCTCGATCCCTCCGTTTAAGCCTGTCTCCCACGGCTAAGGGGGGTAGACCCTGTGAGATAATGAAGGCCAACTGCCAAACAGTTGGGCTGGGAGACACGATGCACTAAAATGATTTTATAAATTTGGTGGACACCCCCCTTTTTCTTGGCAAAAAGGGGTAGCACCTGTTCGACATGTCCGTGCCATCCCGCAGTCATCGGCAGCTTGATCAATCTAATTGTAAACCCAGTCTGCATATATGAATTGTAAATAATCTTAGCAGATATGAGTCGTGTATGTAAATTGCCTAGGTGGACCTAACTTTCTAATGATAATCTGTGTCCCGGAAGGTTTTTCGTCTCACCGATCCATGATCGGCAGAGTTTTCCTTCAGCCTGACCCCAAAGCCGGGATGGATTTTGTCATTAGAACTTTAGGAGAATCCTAGTGTGTTAATCTGCTAGATTATAGTTGTGTCGCAGAACTGGGTGATTTGTGAGGGTCTGTATTAAGTGGGCTTGTCCCCTTGAGATGTAAATTGTAAAAGTCATCATGAAATGTGTCTTGAGGGTTGAAAATGTTTTAAATCCCCTCATGTGTCCTAAGTCCTAGATCCTAGGTGATGTTTCCGAAGGCTTAGTTCGATGATCCATTTTAAAATGAATTAAAAAAATAAAAAAATAAATAATAAAATAATAAAAAAAAATTTAAAAATTTAAAAATAAAAAATAATAAAAAAATAAAGCAAAAACCCTAATTAATAAAATAATAATATTTTAAGTGAATGCATGCAAAATATTATTTTTTAATAATTCGACGGATGAGATTAAGAGATGTCTTGATCCTCATCGACGGTCGAGATCATTTCGACATGGATCACTCGAACTAGCCGTTGGGATCATTTCCTTTAAATAGGGTGCTAGGGGTCATTTCAAATGGATATTGGATCTGTGAGTCTTGTACTGAAAAAGCTCTCTTGTAATCTGGTTTCTGGTTAATAAAAGAAGACTTTGGGGTCCAAATCTTGCTGGTGTTACTCTCTGGAAGTGCTGTGAGATGTTTAATTCTCTGCATATTTCATTTTTCAGCCATTAATAATAGCTTGTTTTTAGAGTATTGTGAGCACAGGTATCTTGTTCACTTGCTAGGGTTTGAGTGTTGTTAGGGTTTCTGAAGTAATGGCAGGTATCTCCATTACTTTCTGAGATCTAGCAGCACTCTTGCTTTCTTTACTGATGGTTGCTTGAGTTGTGCAGAAAAAACCTTTATTGAAGAATATTTGTGGGCGTTTGGGGAAGTTCTAGGCTGAACCAGCCGACTCCCACAGGTTCTTCTTTGTAGAGCCCAGCTGATTTTGGCCCTGGGTTAATCATTTAAAGTTTATTTCCTGTTTTGCATGAGAGATTTTATTCCTGTTCACAGCATAATTCAAGTCTTCTGATATTTCGAAAACGTCACTGCAATTATTGTTAAATCTGGCTATCCTAGAGCTGTAAATTTTGTGATTTTAGGTTAATTTTGAAGGGTTTTACTTTGAAGTTTTGCATATATCTGCCGGGCTCTTGTTTTCTGCTCTCCAGGGTTATCATTCCGCTGCCTGAGTTGTTGGAAGCCGTAGGCTCATAAACAAATCGTCATCTTCCGTTGAGCTGGATTACAAATTCATTTCATTCAGTGGATGCCAGAAGTCCAACCTTGATAATGCATTGAGATATTCCATCGGCCTAGATCATTGCTCCCAGTAATCTGCGTATCAGTTTCTTGAGGTCTGAGGAAAGCAACTCGGTTATCAAGTGTTGGCTGGGGAAAAAGGCTGTGACTCCTTGCTGTAAGACAGAGAAAGAAGACGTTCTGATCGTATACGCAATTGATCGCCGTCACGAGTGTATGCGTGCGTGTTACCAGGTAAGCTTCAATCGTCTCAGGTATTTTCTAAAACCCCGCTGTCTCCTTAATCTGCAAGCGCATGATCGTGTAGCCATTTGTATGCACCCGGAACCTAAGGCAAATAATAAAAAAGAGGGTTACGTCTTTCGTCCACACCTGCACATCTAAAATCGATCCGCAGACCCATCGCTGTCATTTTCTCTCGCTCGTTCATCGATTTATTTCTCGGGGGTATGATTCTGTCGTTGTGATCACATTAAGCATATCATCTGTATTTGCCATTGCATTACGCTCAGCAAATTGTGTTTCACGCTTTCATTTTTTCAAATTGTTTAGGGTTACGTCTTTTGCCCAAGCCTGCGAAATTACGATTTACGATTTACGTTTATCCTTTTTTTTTAACTATAGTTTATCTGTTTTCAATTGCTGAACATACGTCTTTTTTTTTCTTTTGTTTATAAAGAATTAAAACAAAAACAAAAGAAATACGATTTTGCTCTTAGATTACACATTTTAAATTTCATTTTTATTTTTTTTAGGGTATATGTATAAACATGTTTTAACTTTTAGATTTAGTTTTAAAATTTTATTTTAACTTTATTTTTTTTTAAGTTTTAAAATTTTTTTTTTTTTGTTGTTATAAAAAAAAAAAAGGTGTTCTAGATTTTTTTTAAGTTTTATTTTATAAAAAAATAAAAAAATTTTTTTGGAAAATTCTCTTGCTTGCCAGATCCAGTTACTTAAGAAATTTTATGCTCAGATTCAAAAGTTATTGATGCGGAATGAATGTTTATCTGTATAGGAATGATTATCTTAATATGGTATCTGGTTAACGATTTGTGATTTATAAATGCGTTATTATTTTCTTAGTTGCTGGATATCGTTATTGAGATTTGGTCATTGCAGGAACTTTCTGGTCTTACTGGATATTTAAGCACAGTTCTAGTTACTTGATGACAAATGATTGCTGTTCTCGGTTTATGTTTCTATATCATCAAACAAGTAATCGTTTTAAAAACAATCTCTTAAGGCACTGGTCTGCTAAATTAATCAAATCCATCTAGTGCTTATCATATCGTGTCTCGTGTCTCCCAACCAACTGGTCGACAGTTGGTCTTCATCATCTCACAGGGTCTACCCCCCTTAGCCGCGGGAGACAGGCTTAAACGGAGGGATCGGGGATTAGGGTGACAGCCCCGGTCTGAGGGTTGTCGTGTCAATCCGCGCGACAACAGTCCCTATCCTCATTTCCCTACTCATTGGCTAGATGAGAGGTACTTCCCATGAGTCCCAGACTGCATGGGAGGTTGTCTCAGCAGGAGAAGGGTGAGCCACTCATCCTACCTACATGTCGCCAAGTGGTATCGCAGGGGAAGGTTGAACCACTCACCCTGTACACAACAAACCACTAGGGAAGGCTAAACCACTCACCCTATGGTTGTTCATCACTCTAAGAAGTACCCCAAGCCCCCTGGAGCTCCTAGGGCTCAATGTCCATCTCATACAGGACCCTCATAAAATGGTCTCTCCATGACTCCAAGTCGTTCTCGGAAGGCCAAGAACTTGACCTTCCCTAGTGGTTTTGTTAGAATATCGGGGACCTGCTCATCAGTCCCAATGTGGTGGACTCTTTTTGCTCCTCGTTGTACCATATCCTAGATAAAGTGGTACCTGATATCTATATGCTTGGAGTGATCATGAAACATGGGATTCTCTGATAATCGGATCCCACTCTAGTTGTCGCAGAGGATTCGATGGTATTCAACACATGTCCAAACAACTCACTGAAGAGCTTCCTCAACCAGACAGCTTCACAGGAGGCCATACTAGCAGTTATGTATTCGGCCTCGGTGATGCTCAAAGCAATAGATTTCTACTTCCTGCTCATCCAAGATATCGAAGCAAAACCCAAAGAAAAACAACATCCAGAAGTGTATCTCAGTCCATGAGTGATTGTGCCCATAAGATATCTCAAAAGATTCTTGGCACCAATCCAGTGTATATGATGAGGCTCAACCATATATTGGCTCAATGTGTTAACTGCAAAACATGTCTAGACGGGGGTTCACCAAGAACATTAGTGCTCCTCTGCGTTGACGATACTCAAAAGCATTTCCCAATTCAGGTCCAGCAACACTACCACATTACTTTTTAAAGTTAAGTTCCATCGGAGTAGTCACAAGCTTGCAGTCCACCATCCCAAATCTTTCCAATGTCTTCACAACATATTTTCCTTGTGAGAGGAAAATTTCACCTAGCTTTTGCCAGACCTCCAACCCTAGGAAATAGTGCAACGGTCTTAGGTCCTTTATCTCAAATTCAAAAGCCAAATCCCTCTTACATTTGTGAATGAGAGGGTCTGCACTTCCATCAGCTCCATGCTTGATTTTGTAGAGCCACTTAGAGGTGACAACTGATTTGTCCTGGGGTCTAAGGACCACATCCTTGACATCATTCTTCATAATTGTCTCGTATTCTTCATTCATAACATCCTTCTATACTTGATGCATCACGACTTCTTCGAATGATGAAGGCTCATTTTGAATGATAGTGCTCATGGCGGTTAAATATCCTTGATACCTGTTTAGTGTCTTGCTTTCACAGAAAGTCCCCCTTGGTGCAATGTGTCTCTCGGCATCTTTGAGAGTCTCCTTAAGCCATGAGGGTCCCCTTTTGGAGGAGGATCAATAGGATCCATATGTTCATCAACATTAGGCATCGTTTTGTCTTCTTTTGCACCCTAATTTCCGGTGTCATCATCTTCCTTAGGATAGGAAGGTTGTTGATTTTCATGAGGGCCATATCTTCGTCGAAGGTGATGTTAGGGTCCTATAATTTTTATAGGATTGCTTGATTATAGCTGATGATTTTTATATTTCGGATATTGTAAATAATATTCCATGTTGTAAATTATTTTCAAAAAAGGTCAAAATCTTGAGAAAATAAAAAAAATATGCTTGCAAGTCGAAATGCAACATTAGAGAATAATTAAGTGTGTTTAGATTAAATTAATCACATCATTTAAATGTGATTAAATAAATTGTAATAAGGCGCATATGGACAAAGTTGTTCTGTGTTATATGGTTAAAGGACACTACTGTCAGAGCATCAGTATTCCCCACTGATCTCGATCAATGACTCATATCTTTTTTCGAGCCCCCTTCTCCATCCTACCTTTAACGCTAGAAGGGGGGGGCGTGTTTGAAAAGACAGTTTCTCCTGCTGGACCCCATCCATACGTGGTGCCTTCCCCACATTTCACACCCCCCCGGCCGATACCACTTACCGCCTTATACCCCTTACGAATTCCGCCAACCTTCTCCCCCTTTCCCACTAGCTCTTCCCGTGCACTGCCCTCCACTCCTGAGTCCTATCTCGACACCTGACTATGTCCGTTACGAAATTAACATTTGACTTCCTTGTCACTCCCACACCATTTACTGCCTGCCACTTGGACTGCTGTCCCCACTCACCTCCACGTCATGTCTCCACATCATCCCCACCTCCATGTCACCTCACACCTCCATGTCATATGTTCGTTTCATGGTCAATTAAAAATATGTTTTTTCATATACAACACAATCATTTAAAACATGGTTTACAGACAACTGAGAACACATTTTCAAAAACTAAAAGAGGTTTTTGTTGCTAATCCTCATGCACAAAAACCTCTCTCAGTTTTGTAACAACTATTATGGTTTGGGAGATTTGGCTGAATCTTTGCAGCCATGTTTTCCCAAATTTTCCTATTTTTAGTTAGTGTTTTCAAGTGCAGTTTCCAAGCAGGTGGAAATGAATTTTCAAAAACTGAAAAAGGTTTTTGTTGCCAACATCATCATTTACAAAAACCTCTCTCAGTTTTCTAACAACTATTATGTTTTGGGATATACAAAGGTATTACAAGACCCTATTTTTCAGAATTTCGGGAGGAATAAGCTCAAAGATAGTTAGTGACTTGGATGCCACCTCATCAAATAAGCGTTGCTGTCAAATTCGAATTGCTCTTCTTTGTCACTAGTAGTCTACAAAGATAGTGCCAAGTAGATTCATTAGTTTTGAATGTCCTATATCTTAGTTCTATTTGTGTAAGACAGTTTGAGATATTTGTAAACAAATCTTGATATTTTTTCAATATATTTTAGTTTAGAATGTGTGTAAATACTTCATAGTTTGAATTAAGAAAGGTTGATTTCTGAATGTAATTTCTTTTGCATATTGTAATTTTCAAAGTGCTGGAGCATCAATAATACAGGGACTTTTTCACAGGATTCATGTGGTGTACCAAATGGTGATGTGTTCCTTTTGTTTATTTGTTTAAACATTGTTTTTCTTTCTCTGTTATTCTGAATATCTCAATTATTTAACAGAAACTGTGATGAATAAGATTTGTTATTTAGAGCACCCTATTCTAGCTGTTAATAATTTTCATGTTTTCCATTGAAGTCAAATTAAGGAATTCTTAATTGCTTCTTAATTTCTACTGAACCTTACACTGCTGCTCTTTCATCATCCATTTAAATTTATGAAAAAATCCAAAGGGTGCAACCTAGCTTGCCCTGTGAAACTCCTCTAAAATTTGATGCCAAATCCAGTTAAATTTTCAGGCTCCATAGCCCAATGGGAGTATAACACTTAAATCAACCAAACCATTCAAACAAAACAAACAGTACAACCATAACTAGCCTAAAATTTACACTAAAACAGAACTAAATTTTATAGAGAGATCCCTCTCTGAATCTGGCAGGGCTAGATCCTAGCTTCCAAAGTGGTTTTGATGCTGTCCTATGTGTTTACTCCCTCAACCTCAAAAATACAGAATGACAACATAGTGGCGACCATTTTGGGGAACGAATCTTTCAGATTCCCCAGAAAAGTGTATCAAGTTCCAGATCTGATTACTGATGGTGTACATTGATCAAACACAAGAACGTTGTATCATTCACCTAGTGACTCCACATTCAAAGTATCCAGAGCTTCAAACTTTTTAGTGTGACTCCATTGTCAAAGAATCCAGATTTGTAGAAAAGTCATGGTGACTCCACTGCAAGTTGATCAGATTTATTGTTAAATAAGATGACAGGTTATGTGGCAAATCCTGTGTCTGAAAATCTTCAAACTGGAATCAAAACCCTTTTGCACACTGAACTGAAAGTTGTACTGCGATTTGACACTGAAATTGACAATAATGTTTGAAAAAGATGCCCAATAGGGTTTTGGGTCAGCCCAATGGATCAGGCTACTAGTCTACGGTGTTCTTGAGACTTCACCAGGAAGTGCCATCACTAGCTGAAGCCACTGTTAGGGTCCTATATTTTTTATAGGATTGCTTGATTATAACTGATGATTATTATATTTCGGATGTTGTAAATAATATTCCATGTTGTAAATTATTTTCAAAAAAGGTCAAAACCTTGAGAAAATAAAAAAAATATGCTTGTAAGTTGAAATGCAACATTAGAGAATAATTAAGTGTGTTTAGATTAAATTAATCACATCATTTAAATGTGATTAAATAAATTGTAATAAGGTGCATATGGACAAAGTTGTTCCGTCTTATATGGTTAAAGGACGTTGCTGTTAGAGCATCGGGATTCCCCACGGATCTCGATCAATGATTCATATCTTTTTTCGCTCCCTCCCTCTCCATCCTACCTTTACTGCTGGGGGGGTCCGAAAAGGCAGTTTCTCTCGCCGTGCCCCATCCATACGTGGTGCCTTCCCCACATTTCGCATCCCCTCGATTGATACTACTTACCGCCTTATACCCCCTCCGAAATCCGCCAACCTTCTCCCCCTTTGCCACTAGCTCTTCCTGCGCACTCCCCTCCACTCCTATCCTGACACTTGGCCATGTCCGTTACAAAATTAACATTTGACCTCACTGTCACTCCCACACCACTTACTGCCTGCCATTTGGACTGCTGTCCCCACTCACCTCGACATCATGTCTCAACATCATCCCCACCTCCATGTCACCTCACGGCTCCACGTCATATGTTCGTTTCATGGTCAGTTAAAAATATGTTTTTCATATACAACACAGTCATTTAAAACATGGTTTACAGACAACTGAGAACACATTTTCAAAAACTGAAAGAGGTTTTTGTTGCTAACATCCTCATGCACAAAAACCTCTCTCAGTTTTGTAACAACTGTTATGGTTTGGGAGATTCAGATGAATCTTTGCAGGCATGTTTTCCCGAATTTTCCTGTTTTTAGCCAGTGTTTTCAAATGCGGTTTCTGAGCAGGTGGAAATGAATTTTCAAAAATTGAAAGGTGTTTTTGTTACCAACATCATCATTTACAAAAACCTTTCTCAGTTTTCTAATAACTATTATGTTTTGGGATATATAGACGTATTACAAGGCTTTGTTTTTCAGAATTTCAGGAGGAATAAGCTCAAAGACAGTTAGTGACTTGGATGCCACCTTATCAAATTAGAGTTGCTGTCAAATTCGTATTTCTCTTTTTTGTCACCAACAATCCCCAAAGATAGTGCTAAGTAGATTCAATAGTTTTGACTGCCCTATATTTTAGTTTTATTTGTGTAAGACAGTTTGACATATTTGTAAACAAATCTTGATATTTTTTTCAAGATATTTTAGTTTAGAATTTGTATAGACTTCATTGTTTGAAGTAAGAAAGGTTGATTTCTGAATGTAATTTCTTCTACATATTGTAATTTTCAAAGTGTTGGAGCATCAATAATACAGGGACTTTTTCACAGGATTCATGTGGTGTACCAAATGGTGATGCGTTCTTTCTGTTTGCTTAAACATTGTTTTTCTTTCTCTGTTATTCTTAATATCTCAATTATTTAACAGAAATTGTGATGAATAGGACTTGTTATTTAGAGCACCCTATTCTGGTTGTTAATAATTTTCATGTTTTCCACTGAAGGCAAATTAAGGAATTCTTAGTTGCTCCTTAATTTCTATTGAACCTTACACTTCTGCTCTTTCACCATCCATTTAAATTTATGAAAAGATCCAAATAGTGCAACCTAGCTTTCCCTGTGAAACTCCTCTAAAATTTGATACCAAATCCAGTTAAATCTTTAGACTCCATAGCCCAATGGAATTATAACACTTAAATCAACCAAACCATTCAAACAAAACAAGCAGTACAACCATAACTAGCCTAAAATTTACACTAAAACAAAACTAAATTTTACAGAGAGATCCCTTTCTGAAATTGGTAGGGCTAGATCCCAGCTTCTAAAGTGGTTTTGATGCTATCCTGTGTTTACTCCCTCAACCTCAAAAATACAGAACGACAATAGGTGACATCATGGCTTATCTCAACTTCCTTTTGACCAGCCACATAAATTCTATATCCCGTAGAATTTTCACTATAGCCCACAAAGATTCCTTTCTTGCCAAATGGACCCAATTTGCTTCTTTTCTCTTTCAGCACGTGAAAATATATGGGACTTCCAAAAATTCTAAAATGAGAGACATCGGGTGTCTTACGAGTGAACATTTCTTCGGGAGTCTCGGAGTCCAATGCTTGATGAGGGCATCGGTTTTGAACATACACCGCGGTATTTGCAGCTTCAGCCCATATGAACTTCGGAAGGCATTGATCATGAAGCATGGCACAAACTGCTCCTACAATAGAGCGATTCTTCCTTTCAACCACACCATTCTGCTCAGGAGTGTATGGTGCTGTAGTCTCCCTCCTAATGCCAACTTCTCTGCAATAATCTTGGAATTCATTGGATTCGTACTCGGTCCTATTATTAGTCCTCAATATCTTGGTTTTCTTCTTGGATTGGTTTTCGATCAAGGCTTTGAAGTGTCGGAACCAGGGGAACACTTCATCCTTCTTCTTCAAGAAGTAGATCTAGGTCTTGCGAGAATAATCATCCGTAAAGGTGAGATAATATAAGTATCCTCCCAAAGAGTTTATAGGCATCATACCAGATATACCAGAGTGGATTAATTGCAATATATTTATGGTTTGCTATTACTTGAGGGGAATGCCCCCTTGTAAGTTTTTCTTCGGCACATCCCGGACATACACCTTCATGCTCTACTTTGAACTCGGGCATACCTGTCACCATTTGTCTCACATCGGGTAGGGCCTTATAATGAAGATGGGCAAACCTCCGGTGCCATAGTTCAGATTGTAGAGATGTGTCGCAAGACATGGCTCTCAATGGAATTCCTCCAAATTGATACAAAGTGTCAACCGTGAACCCAAGAGTAAAAATATCTTTAAAATTTCTTTTCCAAACACGTACCTTTCCATCGATGAATGCCACCTTGAATCCTTTGTCCTCCATGGCTAAAATGGACACCAGGTTCTTCTTGAGATCAGGTACATATATTACTTTTTGCAAATGAATAATGTTACCTTTATTCAATTGAAGGGTAACATTCCCTACTCCCTTCACGGGATAGGTGGCATCGTCTCCAAGGATGATCTCCAAGTTTGTCTCCTTTTCTATCAGATTAGAGAGAGCTTCGTTGTATCCGATGAAGTGCCTTGAGGCACCACTATCAATTAACCAATTTCCCAAAGTGTTCGGAGGAGAGGGCCGATATAAGATAGTACTCTTTTTGCTTATTATTAACAACATTTTATTCTTCATACCTAGAGTTCCTTGATTTCTTGGAGGGTCGACCATTTCCTTGATGTCTCACATTCCTTTTTCCTTTGCCATTGGACCTGCCATTCCTTTGATCGTTGTTGCTGAAGTTGCCCCTGGAATGATTGTGATCATCATCATGTGATGTGTCCCTTCTATTTGGACACTCCCTTGCATAGTGGCCAAACTTATTGCAAACAAAGCACATGCCCTTCCTTCCTCCCTTAGATCCAGGCTTTCCGTGGAAATGACCTTTAGACCATGCATTATTTCTCTTTTTGGCATGAGCAGAGAATGCAGTGCAGTTGCTTCTGTTAGAAGGCATTTCTTGCTCCACCATTGTTGTTTCTTCTTGAATGAATCTCGACATCAATTCTTCAAACCATGGAATTCGATCATTGTTGAGGACAGTGATTCTAAATACATACCACTTAGGTGGGAGTCCTCCAAGGGTGGTGAGAGTAAGTTCCCTGTCAGGAATGACTTCTCCAATCGAGAGTAGATCATTCTTGATCTCAGTAATCCTCAAGAAATAGGATTGAATATCCTCGTCCTTGCCCTTCTTAATATCCTTCAACTTATTCTTGAGAAATAGAATTTGATTAGCATTACTAACCTTGAACATGCCGACCAACCTGTCGTAGATCTCCTTGGAGGTCTTCAATTCGAAGATGTAGGCCACCAGATGCTTGTCAATAGAATCCCAGATAATCCTTTTTGCTTTGACTTCATTGTAATTGGTCTTCGCAGCAGCCGATGCATTTGAAGGAGGTTTAGGGATTTTACCCTGCACATAGTCCATCACTTCTTTTTCTTCCAAGGTCAAATCAAGAGACATCTTCCATCCATGATAGTCAGATTTATCATGGAGCTTGTCTTTAGCCGGGAAGTAGGATGAGGAACCCATTGAACCTTTTGTCCTTGTCCAACTGTCTTTGGTGATTGCTATTTCACTCTTGCTTGGGCTTTGTCTTCACCTCAGCTTTGATACCATGTTAATTTTAGGCAACAATGGTATGTTCTATGCTTTAGAGCAATTTTACGTTAATTTCTTTATTAGCCCAGTATCAAATTCAGATTAGCAATCACATCGACATGATAGTAAAATGCAGATAGAACATAAACATAAACGATAGAAGAGAAGCCAAGACAAGAGGACACAAGAAGTGGCACTAGCCAGGGACAAACCTCAATGTGGGGAAACCCTCGATCAAATCTTATTTTAGTCTTCAATAATTCAGCAGAGAGAGATACTACAATTTACAAATCTGGTAATTTATAACAACAACAAAAGAGCCCTAACCAGAAAAGTCAACGCTGGTCAATAGGGCAGATTTGACCCTTAGCAAATCGGTCAACTTCAATCAACTTCAGCCTCCAAATAGCAAGATAAAGTAACCCTCAAAATAGTCAAATTCAGCCCAGTCAAAGTCTGGTGAAACAACCCACCTATGGTCAACCCTAGCTGCAGTCAACGATGGTCAACAATCAATGTTTTGCCTTGATTTTTGTGCCTAGAAATGCGGCCTGCCCAAACAGAGATAGCCCTCACAAAAATGCAGTTAAAGGAGATCAACACATGTTGGTCAACGCTTGGTCAAACTGTCTAGAAATTTGGTCTCCTGAAATTTCTCTCTTGAAATTTTGAGCACCTAAAATTTCGCTCTCCTGAAATTTTGGCCTCTATAATTTCGGCCTCCTGAAATTTGGCACTCTTGAAATTTCGGACGTGTGGAGAGAGGCCTAGAAATCCATACCCAATCAATGAGGAGAGAGAGAGAGAGAAGTGTGAAGATAAGTGTGTCTAAATGAGGCTAAGTCACCTATTTATATGCAACGTTGAGGATGAATAGACGTGACTGTTGGGCTTCTAAGCCTACATAAGTTTGTAGGCCGACTTTGACAATTTGACCATAATCGAAATAAATTCATAACATCATTTGTACATGTTAGAATCAGATGATATTTAGATCAATCCTACACCTCTCGGAGAGAGGAATCCAAGAAAAATATTAGCTGTCATAAATAGGATGACCCATGTGGAGTTTGGCCCTAGTTGCCAATTTTAACAACTTTTATTCTACCATTCCAAATATTTCCAACAATTTCACTAGATATTTCCCTTGTGAAAGAAAAATCTGACCACGTCTCTGCCACACCTTTAAGCCCAGGAAATAGTGCATCAATCCGAGGTCTTTCATTTCAAATTCAGAGGCCATCTCCCATTACACTCGAACATCAGAAGGTCACTACATGTCAAGATTAAGTCATCAACATATAAAACCAAAATCAGGGGCATACCTTGTACAAATTTGTAGTAGAGGTTTGGGTCGACATTGCTTATTGTAAAACCAAGCTTCATCAGGGAGCCACGGGCTTGCTTCAATTTGTAGAGATCCTTCTTCAACTTGCACACATGAGTCCTCCAATCCTGTGCTTCAAATCCTTGTGGTTGCTCAACATATACTTCTTCTTGAAGTATGCCATGAAGAAATGCGATCTTCACATCCATATGGTGAAGAGGGCATCCCTAGCTAGCAGTCAAACCACAATAGATCTATTGGTTGTGTGGTGGGAAACCAGTGCAAAGATGTCATCATAATCTTCTTCCTCTTTTTGGGAGAAACCTCTAGCCACAAACGTCGCTTTATATTTCTCAATGCTCCCATCTGCTCCATGATTGATCTTATACAACCATTTAGAAGTCACAACAAACTCCCCTTTAGGTCTTGAAACTGTTGAGAAATCAAGGGTAGCTAGATTAGGGTGATTTCTCTTACTTTGATAACTGCTTATGATGTTCTTTTACTTAAATTGAAGTACTTTGTAGTTAGTTTCTTCTTTACTAGATTATTATAGTGTTCTTATCGTCAAATAACTACCAAACTATGAAGATCAATGAGATAAGAGGACACAAAATATAGGTTGCTTGCCAAGGCCAAAACCTCTCCCTTTTAGAGGAAAACCCATAAGAATTCTTCTCTTCTTATAGAATCTTCAAATGATGAGTTCCAAGACCTAAGACCCTTGACAAAGACCCCTCCATGACCAAGTCAGCCTCTCCTTTGATGAGCTTGTTCTTCACAAAGTCAACACAAGTCAAACTGCTTCAAAACTTTAGATTTCGACCTCTTCTTTAGAATTTCAGATGCTGCTTCAGGACTGTAATTTTCGGCCTCTACTGCAGAAACCCTAACTTGGCACATGTGAGAAAAGATGGTGAAATATGTCTCTTTCTTCCTTCGCTTGGGGAGTTGCTTCTTCCTTAGTAACTTAGCTTGCAAGATTATCCTTTTGACCTCTGATTCCGGCCTCCCAATATGACTGCAATTTTTTGGTCTTGTTGCAATAGAAAGTTTCCCTAGTTTCCTCACATGTGATAAGTTGACTTGACATTCCTTGTGGGCCAACTTGTTGACTGCTAGGCCGACTTGGTCTTGTAGGGTCTTTAGACATGACTTTGACTTAATTAAATACTTTTGACTTGATACATGATGCCCAATAGGGTCTTTTATATATTACAATGACTCTCTTGACTCTTTGACTCTATGACAAAGCGCTAGAAGCACTCAATGGGTGCTTGACCTATAAATAAATTAACCTTGAGCATGAAACCCATCCTACAAAATAATAATAATATTAATTTTTTTTTTCTCTTTACATCAAATACGTAAAATTATTATTGCATGAGACATTATGAGGACTGAACCTAGTTACATTTTCCAACTCTCCCTCTTAACTAGGGAGGTATTCATAATATATACAAGGTACATGGACATTCTCATACTGAAAAATTCTCATAATTCTCTAATCTATCTCTCCACAAGATTAGAACACAATGCTGGGGAGACAAATGATTTATAGACACCTTCATCATTGTCTCTCCAGGCACATACCCCATCTGGATGTTCAAGGTATGTCCTTTTAGGACCATTCCCATCTTGAATTTACACATCCTCATGGAATTTCCTCTTCAACTACTCTTGCCTATTGGATGACCTACGTCATCGTCAAAGAGTATTAGAATTCAAATGCTTATCCAATCTTCCATTCTATCTTCATGACATGAAGACAAGCATGATGTGTTTATCTCTCCCTCTCAACAAGGGAGGATCTACTCATTCCTATAAAAGGAATATACCCAAGTTCCCTCTTAACTAGGGACTTGCCCAAGCTCCCTCTTAACTAGGGACTTGTTTACAACAACAACTATCTGCTCTTTGGTGGAGATCATGGTACTATCAGCTGCTTGTAGGGCTCCTCCTTTCTGCATCATCATGTCATGGATGAACTTCAACTTCTTTATCATGGAGCCTTCTTCTTCCATAACTTCTCTATAGGGCATTGGCCATCTACTACATTACTTTTGTTCAACGAAACATAGTGTTGAACCAATAGTCATGTCATCCTTCTCTTCATTGGAAAGTGACCTTCTTGTCATCATCTGGCTATTCTTGCTACCTTTTCCAAGTCATGTTTCTTTCAGGATCTTCCATCCAATCTTAGTTGTAGATGAACTTCTACAACCCTCTTTCGGTAGCCCTGTTACAACCCAACCAAATGCTTTCTTTCAAAAATAAAAAATGAACATCAAATCAACATTACCTCTTTATGATGGCCCTTTGTCATGACATCTGCTTCTTGCAACATCAACATCCTTTCACATGTTTTATGAATCCATCTCCAAGGCATGCATTACCAAGGTTCTCTTTCTCCAACATACATGTTAGGGTCTTCATACATTCTCCATGGAGATGTCATAGCTAATCCTTCTTGTTATTAGATGTTGATCACTTATCTTACGTGACTATAGATACATCTTTCTGTTAGAAAATTATAAAGGCAAAAAGATTTTCTTATGTTTATAGTTACTTGTGTTATTCTTGTATTCTTATTATCTTTTCTATGTTCTTCTTTTATCTTAGTTTCATCAAGCAATCATGAAAACAAAACATGAAGATCAATGACACTAGATGTAGGCACTCAACTAGGGCTAAAACCCCTCTCTAGGGGAAAACCCAATCAAACTCTTCCACTAATCAAATTGAGATAGACCAAGACCTTAGACCTGACCAAAAGACCTTCCTCCTCCACCAAGTCAACCTTCCAATATGATTTAACAACCTTCAGTAGTCTCTTCTTGTCCAATAGCTACAACCCAACAACAACCTAGAATTTCGGCCCCTAGCAACTCCAGATTTTGGCCCAACTACAGTACTACAATTTTGGCCCTTCCAACAACCCAACAACTTCGCACGTGTGAGACAAAGAGAGAGAAAATTTGACTTCTTATGCTTGACAAAGACTTCCTTCTCCTTCGCTAGGGTTTCCTTCCTCTTCCTTGAATTTCACAACCTTTTTCTGTCTCCAACAACTGCAGATCGAACTTGTTGTGGATGTCTTCCAATGAGTCGAGTTGTTGCCCTTTTATAGTGGTTTTTGCCTCTCCAATTAGGCTGACTTATCCAGGTTGAGGCCGACTTGGTGGAGGATGCCTAAATGACCTATTTTAGATAAAAATAAATTCCTTTCTTGATTGACAAAGCCCAAGAAGGGTCTTTTACATAATGGCATGGACAATGCCTGTTGACATAAACCTTAGAAGCCTATAATGGAGGCTTTGACCAAAAAACATTGACCCAAGTATGAAGCCCATGCTTTAATAAGTCAATTTCTTTTATAATAAAATTTCTTTTTCTTTCTTGTGACAAATACATTTCAAATACAATTATGAAGACTAATACTAGTTACATTTTTCAACACTCCCTCTTAACTAGGGAAGTATTCATAATTACATATATATAGAGGTACATGGAGGATCTCAAAATGATATACTCTATGTAGAGTTCATAGGACACGCAGTGCTATAGATTAGATACCTGACTAGGGTACTCTAATCGGGGGGGACTAAGGTGTACTCAAGCTTTAGCCACTTTAGGTACCATTAGGGTTTAAAGCTCTAACACCAACCCAAGGATCTAAGTGCGTATCCAAGGTCAGAGCTCCATGACCAATGCCACCCTCCCTACTTCGGGATTTGGACATCAACACATAGGCCGACCAGATGTCCTCCCAGGCATCTTGTTGCCACAAGATGCTTCATATTTCCTTATCAA
Organism: Pinus tabuliformis; assembly: GCA_031772625.1. Classification (NCBI taxonomy): domain Eukaryota; kingdom Viridiplantae; phylum Streptophyta; class Pinopsida; order Pinales; family Pinaceae; genus Pinus; species Pinus tabuliformis. The sequence continues at coordinate 706,975,815 of CM062820.1, forward strand.
CTAAATCAGATATATGTCCAACACTCCAAGCATGCTCCAAACGTTCAACCTTTTTACGGAGAGATCCTGTACATTTACAACCCCAATTAATAATAAACCTTCTAACATTTATACAGGTAAACACAAAGCTTCGGGGTTCTCAATCATCCTGATGCTACTTATATCATCACGAAGCTATCCAAATACAACTTGTTGGAAACTTTCTTCTTTCACTGCTTCAGTGGCGCCAAATACAACTTCAATATTTCTCAAGTCTTTTTCACGAACATGCACTTGTAGTTCTTTCATTCAATTTCATTATTTCTTCAAGGTATTCATTATGATTGTCATAATATGTTCTCCATCTCAACTGGGGAGATATACCTTTTCTTTAAACTATGCTTCCTCTCAACTTAAGGAGATCAATAACTTCCTTCTTTTATAATATCAAAGAAACTTCATTGAGGCTTCATTTCTTTCTCATGGCATCAAGGTCAATTTTTCTTATCATCATTCTTATAGCTTCTTTCATCATTCTCATCATTATGAACATCTTCAACATCTTGAAGATTATGTACTTGCAAAACTTTAATAGCAAGTACAACCAAATAAAAACATACATAAGCATGAAGTCAACCATAACAAAATCATGTCATTATATTGGAAGCATCAAAACATTCAAGCTTTAGACATCAAATACCTAACCCTAGTTAGGTTCATAATTAGCAAAAGTCACATCTTTTTACATACTAGACGTCAACATCTTTCTAGGGTTTTGTCATAAACCCCAGACTCATTCGAGACAAAAGGCTTTATATATCAACAATAACATCATAATACTATACAGCTAAGGTTTCAACAATGTGCTTTTAGAATTTGTGTCTGATCTACAAACCCTAGATTTTATCATCAAAGCTAAGTCATATCAATAATAAAAAACAATATCATGTCCTAGAGTATCAATCTCTACTAGGGTTTTGTTACAAACCCTAGATTTCACAAACTAAAATGTGAGTATCAACAATTAAGTTAGCATACTCGCATATACATATCTAGGATGCACTAGCATTACACATCAACATCTATTAGGTAAACTCAAGATCAATACATCAAACAATTTTGACCATGCTAGGGTTTCAACCAAACAAACGAATATATACCTAGGGTTTACTATAACTATTGCAAGGGCTTTGTTTATAAACCCTAATTCACCAAACCCTAAAAATCTGGGGTTTCATTATATAACCTAGACATTAACAACAAACCCTAAAGGACTAGGGTTTTTATCACGACATTATCAAAACCATAAACTTCAAAAGAATAGAATTTCAAACAACCCCTAAGTAGACTAGGGTTTCAAAATTAACATTGGCATACCCTTAGCATCAAGAGGCTAGGGTTTTACAGTGAACCCTAAAGGTTAGGGTTTCACAAGAATGGTCAAACGACAAGAAATAGGATAACAAGGGTGATTCAATCTAATGATTAGTCACCCTAACAAGAATATTTGTGATTCAAAACCCTAGACATACGTATGTTAGTAGTGTAAAGCAAAATTCAAAAGAGGAATGATCATACCTTTTGTATGAAGAGAACCTTGTAACAAAACTTGTAATCTAAGACATAAGTTGAGTTGTTCTTTAACAAACCATGTAGAACGTCAGTTCTTGAAGGGCTTCCTTTGCAACATAACTTTTTCATGATTCAAGTCTTTCCTTTGAGGTCTCCTCCATAACCTTTGTGCATTCTACAAGCTTTTCTAACCAACGAAAATATAAGGAAAAAGGTAATAAGTATACAATACAAACAAATCTCGATGTGTGCAGGAATCCAAGCATAAGAGAGGAAGCAAAGAACAAGATACTTATCTTTTTGGTAAAATGGTGAAGGCTCCCTCTTAATCCAATCTCTTGAGGGATACCTACACTTCAAACAATCCAAAAATGTTCTAACAAGATATATTAGATCTACAAACTTCAGAAATCAAAACATATTACAAAACTAAAAAATAGTAGACTTAGAAGGATATGAGAGAAAAGACTTAATAGTATAAGTCTTTGACTTCAGATTCTTCAGTCTTTTTCTTTTTAGGTGGAGCTTCATTGACAACATTTACATGTTCTCTTTCGCTCGTCTTGTTCCTTGGATTCTCAAGACATTGAATTTTGTAGTTTCACTTCTTATGAAAATTGTAGCGCTCAATTTTTGACAGATCAACCTTCTTCTTTGGTCCTTTGAACTTCTTGAATGTTCCCTTCTTCTTGTGATGAGCAGAGTCGGAATTTGAAGTGTTGTCTTCTTCATCCTCGTTCTTGTTACTTACTAATGAGATGTTGGCTTCTTCTTAACTGCATGCATTCCACATTTGTTCAAAGGTAGGCGTGTCTTTCCAACTGCTAATTCCTGATGCAAAAGCATTCCAAAATTTTGGTAGATCTAGTAGAGCAACAATCACGAGTTCTTTTTCTGGTACAATCTCATTTATAGCTTGGAGTTCATTTCTTATCCTAGAGATCGTTACAAAATATGATGAAACAATATCATATTTCATCATCTTAATAGTTCTTTGTTCATTCTTGAGACTAGCTATTTGACCAATATTATTGATGGTGAATAACTTGGAGAGGGCTTCATACATTTCTTGAGCAGAATCTATATTGGATATGTATGGGATTATATTGTCCTTTACTCCATCTACTATAAAATTCATGGCTAAGATGTCGATTTCCTTGAACTTCTCCTTTCTTGCATCATCTATAGGTTTCTTAACTTTTCCTTGAACAATATCCCAAATTTATGCTTAACGAGAATAAGATTTACCTCTTCTTCCATGCCCTATAGTTTGAGGCTCCTTCTAGCTTGTTTTTTGTCTTCATTGTGGTTGACATAGTCTCTATTGATGGTAGACTTCTCTTTATATGATCTTTTTCTTAAGGGCCTTCTCTTGTTCCTTCTTAACGTTTCTTTTGATTGACCTTCAAGTTGCCTTTTTCCTTCCTTCTTCACCTTAGCTCTGATACCATGTTAGAAAATCAGAAAGGCAGAAATATTTTCTTATGTTGATAATTACTTGTGTTATTCTTGTATTCTTATTATCTTCTTCTTTTATCTTAGTTTCATCAAGCAATCATCAAAACAAAACATGAAGATCAATGACACCAGATGTAGGAACTTAGCTAGGGCTAAAACACATCTCTAGGGGAAAACGTAGTCAAACTCTTCCACTAATCAAATTGAGATGGACAAATACCTTAGACCTAACCAATAGACATTCCTCCTTCACCAAGTCAGCCTTCCAATATGATTTAGCAACCTTTAGTAGTCTCTTCTTGTCCAACAATTACAACCCAACAACAACCCAAAATTTTGGCCCCCAACAACTCAAAAATTTTGGCCCAGCTACTCCAGAATTTCTGCCCAGCTACAGTACTGCAATTTTGGCCCTTCTGGAAATCCAACAATTTTGCACGTGTGAGACAAGGAGAGAGAAAATTCAACTTCTTATGCTTGACAAAGTCTTCCTTTCCTTCGCTAGGGTTTCCTTCCTCTTCCTTGACTTTGACACCCTTTTTCTATCTCTAGCAACTGCAGATCAAACTTGTGGATGTCTTCCAAATGAGTCGCGTTGCTGCCCTTTTATAGTGGTTTCTGCCTCTCTAACTAGGTCGACTTGTCCAGGTTGAGGCTGACTTGGTGGAGGAGGTCTAAATGACCTATTTTACATAAAATTAAATTTCTTTCTTAATTGACAAAGCCCAAGAAGGGTCTTTTACATTATGACATGGACAAGAACTCTTGACATAATCCCTAGAAGCCTACAATGGAGGATTTGACCTAAAAACATTGACCAAAGCATGAAACCCATGCTTTAATAAGTCAATTTCCTTTATAATAATTTTTATTTTTCTTGTTTTTGATGCTTTGTTGCTTCATTTGACAAATACATTTATGAAGACCGATACTAGTTACATTTTTCAACACTTACATGAACTCTTCTTTCTCCTTTCTTCACATATTGCTTTCTCAGATCTTCTATACATAGTTCCTTTATCATAGGAACCATAGTTGCCAACCACCCCATATTCTTCATGAGGCCTTATCATGTTATCATGTAGAAGAGTTCAAGGCACATTGTATTCATTCCTTTATGTATCATATAGAAGGAAGAGTTCCTTTTTCTTTTATCATGCTTATGAGATAGAACTTTCTAACCTTTCTACCTGCAACTATGTGATGACTTTATCTATCTATTACCAAATATATACAGACCTCTTCCCTTAGGTGGTCTTCTAGCAACTTCCTTTCCTTGCTTGAAGATGAAAATACTTCAACCAACTTGACATGCAACAAATCTTTGTCATCATACAATCATCCTTCTAAATTGTGGATCCCACACTATGTGGAATGTAGACCACCTATGTGACACTTGCTTCTTCTAAGTAGAGGTGAATCTTTTCAACAAAGATTCTATGGAGGATCTTGATGATCCTTATTCTGCAAATGTTTCCTTCTAATGAAGATGAGGTGTGACAAACTTTTATCTTTGTATCTTGCTAGATGACTTGCTTCAATCATTCAAATTGTTACTTCGGTTATCCTTATATGCTTCTAGTAAATATGCCATGAGCTACTTCCTTTCTATCATGTACTATGACTGCTTCAACCATATAAAATTCTTCAGCTATCCTCTCATGCCTCTATGATGATGTCATCTCAATCTTTGCTATAATGCATCTTATCATACTTTTGATGCTTTCCATCATGATTGCTATCTTCTACAAACTGAAAAAAACTAAGTATATGACATTATCTTAGTCATAGTAAAGGTCTTTCTCTTCCTCCTTTGTCTTCTTCTTTTCTGGTTCTTCTACTTCTTCGGTGACATGGTCTTCATTTCTTTGCCTTCTTTTCTAGTTATCCTTCTTGAGTTTAGGACAATTCCTTTTGAAATGCCCATACTCATTACATCCATAGCATTGAATCTTAGACATATCAATTTTCTTTTGAAATCTTTTTCGAGACTTTCTTTTGAAATTTTTTGAGTTTTGTTCACTTGATCCAACATCATTCTGTGCCTTCTGTTAGTGTCAGTCTTTCCAGCCTTCCTCCAGTGATCAAATATGCTCTTACAAAGTGGTCTCAGAGTGTCAAGGTCAAATTTTGTCATTTCAGTGAGTCTTCAAGCAAAATTTGGTCACTAGGCATTAGGTCTAGGGTTTGCTTTCACTCTTTTCAAAATTGCCCAAATGCCAATCTATGTCACTATTCAGCTGAGTCTATCATCATTCATAGGGTTGTCATTATCATGTCAGTGTCTAATGAGTCATTTTACACCTTGTTCATGCTTCAGTTGCGCCTAGGTAAGTTCATTTCCCTCTCCTAGGGTTTTGAAGGCAATTTCTCTTGGATGGACAAATCATCAGCAAAACTTATATCCTGATGTTCATACACCTTCCCCTATCCTTAAAGTACCTTATAAAACACTTTCCATCACTGAGATTCCCCAAATTCTTCATTTTTGCACAAACCCTAGTTTCTTGCCACAACTTGGCAATTTTCTAGGCTAGGCCTGTGTTTTTCCCTTTTGGACCCCTTCCCCTCGCTCGATCTCTGAGATTCCACTTTCCCCTGCTTCCTAACATCCCTCCCTACTTCCAAAAATTTCCCCAAGAATTTAGAAGCCCCTTATCCCCTTCATTTCGCTTCATTTCGACAAAATCCCTTGTTCCACACATCGGGATAAGTTTCACTCAAAAGATGTTTCAGAGCAATCAAAGATGAATTTTGGAAAACTGAGAGAGGTTTTTGTCCACAACATGCCAAAGAAGAAAAACCTCCTTCACTTTTTACACAGGTGTCATGGTTTTAGAGAAATGTCAAAAATATCGTTGCCTCAGGAGAATCGAATGCACCTTTGAAGTGACCTTGGGAAAATCAAGTTTTCTCCTAGCTTGGTTGGCCAAATGACTTTCTTGATGAGTCAAATGATAACTAGACACAAAGAGCTTTCCAATGAGCTATCATGAGCTCAATTTGGAGTTGAGGAAGGCATTCAAAAGTTGACTGCAACAGCACTCTGCCTTGAGGTAGCCTCATTTGGCACATTTTGACCAGTCTTGGGAGATTTGATTTTTGACAAGGCAAATGAACTCTAAATTGAAAAATTCCAGTTGTGTTGGAAAGTAGATTCAAAGACCTTTCCAACGAGCTATCCTGCGCCCAATTTGGACACCGGGAAGGCCTCCAAAAAGCATTTGAAAGTCACGCTACGCGTAGGGCTCAAGCGTGCTACGCATCAGGGTTTTGGCTCAACGCGTAGCGCGCCATGCGCTACCCTTAAGTTGGGGAGGTCCATTTCACAAAAACTCAACATTTTTGGATTTGTCATGACAAATTACACTTGCTCAGCCACTGCCAAGACATTCCATGGAGATTTGAGCCCCCAAAAGGTCAAAAAACAAGCAAAAAATGACCTTCTGCCACTTTTTGGACACACAGGAAGCAGTCTTGGGAGATTGCATTTTTGGAGGGGCAAATGGCCACCAAATTGAGAAATTCCACTTGGGCTGGAGAGTAGACATCCAGACCTTTCCAACAAGCCCACTTGTGCCTCATTTGGATGCCGGGAAGTGCCTCAAAAGTGGGCTGAAAGGCGCGCTACGCGTTGAGAAATGGCGCGCTACGCATCAGGACATTTTCTCAATTTTTCACCCTCAGCTCAGGAAAACGCAGCATTTGACCAGTGTTGACTTTTTGGTGGGATTTTTCATCCTCCTTGATGTAATTGATGTAATTTCATGTTGACATGACACTTTTTTTACCTATTCTAGAAGATTCATTCATAAAATGGCAAAAAATTAATGAATGAATTGGTTTCCTAGCTTATAGAGGCAAGTTGTTTTGATTGCCTAGATTGTAGTGCTCAGTTTAGAATTGGTTGAAACAGCTCCTAGGATGATGAGCTCGACCCCTAGAGGCAAGGGAATGTGTTAGCTTGCCTATATTATGTATTTTCTTAGTCATTTTCATGGTTGGACTCTTGAAGGATAAGCTTAGACTGTATTACTCTTTGTATCTCTGCAATTTTGGCAAAGGAAAGACCAGGGTTTTGCAGCACTATTTGGGATTCCTGTGGTGATTTGTGTTGATGGTGTGCTTCTCTCATGTACTTGTAAGTTTGTTATGTGTATCATTTTTCTACTCCTCTCTTCTGCAAATTAAGTAAATGAAGTGTTAAGGTAGAATTCATGGTTTCTATGCTCTGCCTTTAAGTTTGCTTAATATCTATGTTTTCATCTGTTTAAGGAGAACTCTCGATGGTTTCTTGCTCTCCTTAGCTCCTCACCGGTCATATCTATCCATTCACTTATTTCAAAGGCATCAAGACAATCTCCTACCTTGCCCCAAAAAGACCTCTGCAAAAACTGTGTCTCATCCCCGCACCCAAAATTGCTGTGCTCAGTTTTTCAACAAAACCCTAAAAATTTAAAATCAAATTTTCCCTATCAGTTTACTAGCCTAAAATCGGTGTTTTTTATTGGTCATCTCAGCCCTTTGAAGACCTCTTGCCGAGATAGACCTGGAGAGAGCCCTCTCCTGTCCTCGTAGGGCTAGCTACGAGGCTAAGTGGTTTGATGTTGCCTTGGATTTTGTCTTTTTCAGCCTGAGGCCAAATTGAGCGTTAACACCTTCAATCTGGTTTCTTCAATTTTGCATAATGACCATAGATCATTGAATGGGGTAGTTTCCTTCTTTCCATAGATACTTGATACAAAGTTGCCCCATTCATCTAGTAGTGCATTGAGTACAATGGTGGTCATTTCTCAATCAGACATTACTTTTCCTAGCCCTTGTAGTTGATCTCTTATACCCTTACAGGGTATGAGGTTACCCCTTCTTCCTTTGATACCTTCATCTTGTATAGTTCGATTCTTAACGATATAATTTCTCTTGTAGTCCTTACAAATAACAATTCCACTATTTTTTCATAGATCTCTTTTGATGTCTTCAACTTTGCTACATAAGGAATGAGAGAATCCTTGATTGACTCAATAAGGATTCTTTGAGCTCTTATTTCTCCTTTCATATACTTTGATAGTGCTTGAGATTTCTCTTGAGGAGGTTTGGTGATTGAGCCCATGACATATTAACTAACTTCATTTTCTATGGGGATAAAATCTATTTCCATGCAAGGTAATTCGATGTCCCAACAAGTTTGTTGTTCTCCTTGCAAAAAAAAGTCATTGTAGATTGAGACATAAAATATAGAATACTTACTTGTCAAGTGAAGATGCTTCTTTGATGATGATGTCTTCCACTAAATGCCTTCTTGGTGATGTTGACTTCCACTACTCTTTTGACAATTAAAGATGCCTCCTTGATGATGATTGCTTGATGATCTTTTTCAAGGATGTTTGAGATGTGATCTTTTCTTCCAATAGAAGGAGATCACTTTGGTTCCTTTGATGATGATGAAGTGCTGCTTCTTGCTTTCTTTGGATAAAATGAGAATGCTTCCAAGAATACTTCGTGTGTAGAGTCTTTTGAGTGGAGGTGGGGTCCTTGAGGTCTTCTTTGTTGAGAAATCTAGGGGCAACTAGATTTGGTGATTTCTCTTTCTCTGATAACTTCTTGTGATGTTCTTTTTCTTAACTTGATGTACTTGTTATTAGCTCCTTTCACTTGATTATTATTGTGTTCTTTATCATAAAAAAACTACCAAAAAGTAAAGATCAATGAGACAAGAGGACACAAAATGTAGGCTGCTAGCCAAGGCCAAAACCTCTCCCCTTGAGAGTAAAACCCACAAGAATTCTTCTCTTCTTATAGAATGTTCAGATGACGAATTCCAAGACCTATGACCCTTGACAAGAGACCCCTCCAAGACCAAGTCAACTTCCTTTTGATGAGCTTGTCTTCTACAAAGTTAACCCCAGTCAAACTTGCTGCAATACCTCAGATTTCGCCCTTTTTTTCTAGAATTTCGGCTTGCTGCTTCAGGACTGCAATTTTAGCTTCTATTGCAGAAACCCTTGATGGCATCTGCAAGATATTTGATGGTGAATTTTGCCTCCTAACTTCTTCGCTTGGATAAACTTTTCTTCTTTGACTACTCGACACACTTGACTATCTCACTCCTCTCTTGAGAAAATCTCTTTCTCAATGTCTTGTGCCATTGTATGGTGTGCATTTCTCCTTTGCTTTGCCTTGCTTTTGTAACTTCTCATTGATCTAACTGCCTAATCGTAATCTACAAACTGATGGATGGTCGAGATTAGACTTCACCTTAGTTGATATCAACGATTGAGAATAAAACATAATCAATAAAGTAAATACTCTATTTTTCCTAAGTTTCTTTATCTCAATAGCCATCATAATTAATTATGTGCCTTTCCTAAGTTAGACAGAGGCTAAATTACAAAAGCAACTTACTCAATACTTGCGCAAGTATCCTAAAGAGACTTTGGTCTACTTTTGAATTCTTAGACACTTAGGTTTGTGCAAAAGTACGTTCCTGAGCCACAAACATCAACAATATATATGCCTTTCTTGGGCATTTCTCCTATGCGTTGAAAGACAAAGAACCCATGAACATTGAGCAAGTAAAATCCTATTGAACAAAACTAAACCATGTCCTAGATTGACTTTCTATCTTATTGTAGAGCCAAATTGATGTCAAACGTAAATCTTCCACATAAGTTGACCCAATCTTGCAAGCATTTTCCAAACAATTTGATAAAGTCACTAATGAGCTTATGCAAGGACAACTTGCCATGATGAATAGGTTGACCATCTTGATAAGAAAATGAATTCTCGTCCAAATTACCCTCGTAAGCCTCAATATAATAATGATAAGGCCCCAAGAAGGAATCATAACGTAAGTAGTGGCAACATATTTCCTCAACACAGTGTACTTTAATACTCTAGCCCCTACCATCCCACGGGAGGTAGCTCAATTGGTGATCACTATGTAATGAAGTATTATGTAAACCATGAGATTCAAGGTTCAAATACCTCGTGGGTCAAACCAACAAAAAAAATACTCTAGCCCCTACCGATATGATAAATTAAGAGGGGTTTCCCTTAGTGGCAACATTGAAATGATTTCCATACTGAAGAAGAATGCCCTCATAATTAGGTTGAAGAGGAGGGTATATTGGAGCATTTAAACTTAGTAAATGACTCCAATCCCTTTACTATCTTGCCAGATAAAACTTTCCCTCTCACTCAACAACAACATGAAGAAATGGCCAAAGGATATGTGAGGAATGTTGACGAGCACATTAATGCAATTGAAGCCAAGGATAGATTCAAGGGGTTGCATTATACTAGGAAAGGTAATGAGCCAGGGAACCCTGAAGTAAGTAGTAGTGATGCCTCACGAAAGAGTTGGACCAAGGTACCTTTACTCTTTAGTAAGCACAATCCCAAACCTATACCTCCCCACAAGAGAAATGAAGTATCACTAGATGTAGATCTGAGAAATGTGTTGAAAATTAAATATTCTTGTTCCTATCCTTGAGCTGGTCAAGCTTGAACCCTAAAGGGGTCTAGGAAGATTCTCAACCTTGATAGGGAGCTTGAAGATCCTCCCGTGATATTGCAAAATATGTATTGTGATTGAAAGAATGGAGGGCATGCACCTTTGTTGTTGTCATTATTGGTCAATAATTTGATATTACACAATTGTATGCTTGATTCTAGAGCATCTGCAAATGTAATGCCTTTAGGAGTCATGAATTAAATGGTATTACAAATTACTAGACCATATAGGAATGTCTGTGGATTTGACTCAAAGTATGTGGTTTGATAAAGGATATCAACAACTAATGATCCCTTCCCTTCTCTCTTTTGCCTAGAGATTCCATAGAGGAGGAAGAGAGTCTTGAGCCTTTGAACCTACAAGGGGCACAAAAACAATTTGAGCCTACTATCATTGGGAAACCAAAGTTTGATGAAGAAATTAGAGGAAATGTATGCCAAGTAAATCATTTACCTTCCTCCAAAGCAAATATGCAAAGAATCGAAAACAAGATGATACAATGGGTTAAGAGGCAAGGAGAAGACTTCCAAGTCTTTGATCTTCTCCTTGTTGATGAGGACCCTCATCCATATAAGGTCCATGGAAAGGTAGGGGTTGATTACTTCTATATATCCAACCTTGATGGAGTGCCTTTGCCATCACATGTGGATGGCAAGCATTTTTCCCTTTACAATGGAACTTGATGCACTTAGTAGTCGACATTTAGAGTATGTTGTGTACTTTTGCACTATTGTTTTTGCATCCTTCTTTGGTTGTCTACATGTTGATTTTACTTGCATACTTGATAGATTTTATTCTTTATCTTAGTTAGCATTTAATTATCTTCTTATATTACAAGGGCTATGATGAACACCCTGCCCAATTTCTATCAACAAGTTGCTATGAGTGTACAGGTAACAAGTCTACAAGCACCAGGGATTGTTCGGATTCTTATGCAATCGTCATTCAAGCACATAGTGAGCACATGTGCCCAAGTTGGAGCTAGATGTTACCCACCAAAAGTCGGTAGCCCCTAGGAGAAATTTTTTCTCCCCATTGGTCAGCCAACTAGTCAAACTAGCAGACCTATGATGATCCACAAATAGCTTTACTTCAGAGGTCTCCACCTATGCTTTGGTCAATTTTGTCTTCCATCTAACACATTTCTTGAAGGAAAGTGGGTCATTTATCAGATTGTACACTAACCATTTTTGTAACCATGTGCTTTCATTGAATGTTGGGGGCATATAAATATGGATCACAGGCCAAGCTAGATGATTGACCGCTCTTGATTGTACCCTTGAGCCCATACTTCACCCAAGAGATTATCCTTTGCCGCTAGTCTAGTGTGACCTCCATTGAGGCCCTTTTCTTCCAATATTAGGAAGGGCACTAATATGAGGCATTAATTGATATAATATGCATAAGGTATTCCATACTTACCGCCTTCCTTGTTTTCCTTGTATCTACTTCCAACGTTTGGGTTGATTGTCAGTGGTCATCGGGATCAACACCTTATATCATCTCCAAGACAAGGCCCATAATTTTTCCCTAAGAGGTTGATGCAACTAAAAGAAAGATAAAAGCATATGAAGCCACAAATTAAAGAAAATGAAAAATGCAAAAGATGGCTAGGACATTGAATAAGAACGTGGGAAAAAGCCTAGCATGAGCTCTATCCCCCTCATTAGCCATCACCCAGTTCCTAAGCATTCTATGATCTATCTAAATAAAGGAACTTATGAATGTCCCAACTCTGATGAGCGATAAATTGCTACATCTTTAAGGGGTATTGGAAAAGCATAAAGCAAGCTGGGTCACCTAAGCTATGTAAGAAAGAAAGATAAATCATTAAAGTAAAAGGCACACCAAAGGGGTGGAAAAAGTAGGTCAAGGAAGGTGTAACTCATGCTTCCACGATTTCTCCCTTTTATCATCATATACACAAGGTGTTGGACCTCCTTCAACTGTTACTATGGCTGTGGCCATCTTCCTTGAAGTCTTTCATATTCCATGACCATAATTATCACATGTATCTATGGATTGATCGACCTACATATGGTATGTCTTTCCCCTTGGGGGATGGAAGCACCTAATAGGGATAATTGCATAATCATCCCTAACACAAGTGTGGTAACTTGCTTACAAATCATGAGCTAGAAAGACATTTGAAAGCAAGGTTTGTGTGAAGTATTTTTGTGCCCCTAACATTAAATATGGTCCACTATGATACTTTAATGGTTTTTGTCCCTAATGATGTTGATCTCACTTGATGTTGAGAGTCCTAGTGTGGAAAAAGTCTGCAAAAAATCGAGATTAAACCCTAAAATTGCGATTTTTTCGACAAAATGATTTAATCTTCCGATTTTTTGCAGACTTTTTCAGAAACGAAAAAATCGCGATTTATTCGTTATATGCCCGATTTTATTGGGAGTCAACCCAAAAAGTCAGCTGTCTTGAGAGTTGAGACTCAGACAAGACTCAAGATTCAGGAGTTGATTCACTATTTTGATATGTGATGTAGCACTAGACTTCATATACATATTATATATTAGCTTTCTTTACATGTTTATGTGGAAATGCATTTATTTGATGTTGCGGATACTCTAGATGTTAAAAAAAGAAAAAAAATGAAGATTTTTGTGTTTTTTTAATTTTGTGGACTTTTTGCCGACTTTTTCAAAAAACTCTTGACTTTAATGAGTTTTTCAACTTTTGGACCCTCGCCAAATTAATCCCGACTTCGACTTTTTCCACATGTTTTAGGTGGTCCATCGCTCATGCAACAGAGATCCCTTGAGGAATGGCTTGGCACCTCTCTAGCACAATAAAGAGGATGTCTAGCTCTGTTATGGGAGCACATATGACAATATAGTTGCAACGTTTCCCTTTTTGAGATCAACGTTGGCCTTTAAGTGCCTCCAAATGGTTGTATGCCCCTTGTTACACCTCTAGATGTTGAAACATCTAGCCAAGAAGCCTAGGCGTTGGATTGATTGATATGTGCCCAGATGGACCCAAGATGCCCCTAGGTTGGCCTTGTACTCATTTGATGGACATTTCTATGTTATAAAGTTTAGATGATGATGGAGATTACTTGAGATGGTTTGGGAGGGCTACTGTGTCACCCATGCATGCCCTAGGAGGGTGACATGAGCCTTTTGATGATGACATCTTGGCGGAGGAGATGTTAATCGAAGATGTACCCATACATTCTAATGATATCACTTGGAGTGAGGAGCACTTTTTGACCAAATTTATCACTTGCTTGATGGAGATGCCTATTTTTGGAGGATGACATAATGTTGGAGAGCCATTCCTCCCACACGTGGAGGAATTATGACATATTTCTTATGTTTTATCACTTTGTAAATCTATCTTGAGGTCTGACCTTTAGGCCTAATTGAACGCTTCAAGCAAACTTTTAGGTCTTTTGTTGTAAATTAATGAAAAATGACTTTGTTGCCCTCATATAAATAGAGGGAGGTGATTTTCACTTATTGATCATCACACGTACTCTTTCCTTCTCATTTGTGTGAATGCACACTAGAATTCTTGTTTTTTTTCTCTTCGTCACTATGGATCAATGATGGAGTGATATTGGGAAGGATATTTTTGCATGGAGAGACTATCCTTGGATTGGTGAAGTGATTCTTGATTGAATGGTGTAAGTTTATTGTGCATATTAGAAAATTCAAAATCTTTCATGAAATCTTGTTTCTACATGTTATGCAAAATTTGTCATTCAAGAATCCATTAAAGGAACTTGTTGCATGCATCCTTTGACCTTAAATGCCCTATTACAAGAAGTTGCTAGGGTTTCTATGAGAAGAAATTAGTTTACCAACCTCCTCATCCAAGTCTTGTCATTGACCTCACCCTCTTTGACTCCATAGTTGAATTGGATAGAGGCACTGATCTAGTTGTGGGCTCACCTTGTAAAATTTCTATATTTCCTTTATTTCTTGGTAACTAGGGTTAGCATTTGGTCTAAATCTGCATTTTATAACAATTTTACATGCATATGTTATTGCTCTACTGGTGGGAGTTGCATTTAATAAGTTTAAAAAGGAAAAATCTAGCATTAATTGCATATTTTACCCCTAAAAATAGGGTTGAAGTCTAGACATATATTGTTGCTGAATGCATTTTCAGCCATTGAAAACTTGTAGTTGACCTATCCCTTGCCTACGTCTTTGATAGCCTTTTTCTCCTTTGTTGATTTTTTCATTTAGAGGTTATTTCTTTGTTGTTATATGCTATTGCAGCTATAAATATGCATACCATAAAATCAATAGGTAGTCTATTGGGGTTGGTGGAAGGCATACTTGAACATTTGTAACTCTTATTCGAGCCGTTGAGGCTTTGCGAATACCTTTTCCCATAACCCTTAGACTCCAATCACCCTTAAGCCCTCCCTCATTAAAGACTTTTCTTGGTGATTTATTTGCAAGCTCATTAGAGAACCATTTGGCTTGGAACCTTGCTCATCTAACCTCTTAGACTTTCTAAGGAAGCCTTCGTTGTGGGGGATAACATCCAACCGCTAAATGATAGGAGAAATGTTGTTGAGGTGACAATGGAAGATCTCTTTATTGCCATAAGGCCTAGATTGCCCGCTGATGCTTTGCACCAGGTCTGCTAGATTTTGTGGAAACATGTCCCTAGGATTCTTTTGGTATATATATATATATGAAATTTATGATATAGAAAAGAGTAATTTAAAAAAAGAAGGAAAAGTTTACTTTATCAAGAAGTAATTTTTTAACTTTTTATATACCATATAAAAAGTGAGAAAATATAAAATAAAATAAAAATAAAAGTTTATGGAGTCAAGTAAGAAAAAGAACAAGGAATTAGTTGTAGCGGTTAATTGAGGTAGAGATGAAGACAACAGCATAAGACATTTTCTCAGTAATGTTAAGAATGCACAGAAAGAGTTAGGAGAAGGTCAATAAGACTTAATAGATAAAACCAATAAACTAATAGAGAACAAAGAAACAACTGACAGGTTGCTAGAAGAATTTGAGAACCAATGGCAAACCACGTTAAGTATGATAAATGACGACAAGGATGAAACAACTAGGATACTGAATTATCATAGCGAAAGAATTGACCAACCAACCAAAAAGGTAGATGCATTATTTGCAGAATCCTTAGCCTATCAAAAACTAACACCAATTCCGAAATCACAAAATGCAAGTAAACATGGGTGGGTAGAAACACTATTTTTTTTTTTTTTTTCAAGCAGTAAGTATAAATCAAGATTTTAAGGTAGCGATTAACAAAAACTTATAAAAGAGGTATCGAATTATGATAGTGAGGACCATAAAGGAGTATTTGTTTGGGTCAATAAGATGGAGGGTATATTTGAATCAAGCCTTCCGCTGGGTGAACAAGAAAAGATATATCCTCCATCAATTTAGAAGGGGAAGGTTACTATTGGTTTCTATGATGATCCAAAAAATGAGATGCTCATTCCTTTCATTGACAAAGTTTCACAACTTATTAAAAGTGTTCCATGATGAGGAAGATGATGACCTATATAACAAATTCATGCATCTTAAACAAAAAGGAAATATAAACGACTATAATGTTGACACCTAATCCGAAACGGATGAGGTGAAGCTGGACAGTCATCTAGAAGATGAACTGATCCGTTTTTGTGTATATATAAATAATAGTTGTCTAATGAGAAATATCACCAGTTGTTTTCTTGCGCTCATTAATTTCTGTGTTAACCTGGCCTGACATGGTATCAGAGCACAGGTCCCAGAAATAACTCCTGCCTCTGCCAGGTTTCTGCTGCCTCATGAAACCTCTGTCCTGAGAGACTGCGCATCCGTTTCTCTGCGCATCTGTGCCTCTACCCTTGAACGTTAATGCATTGATTAACTTCTGCATATGCTCTCTGCTCTCTATCCGTTTTCTCTGCGCATCTGACAAACCTGCTCTCTGCTCTCTATCCGTTTTCTCTGCGCATCTGACAAACCTGCTCTCTGGAAGGGCGAAGAAGCGCCGGCAACTGAGGGCTTTGTTGTCCTCTCCGCCTCCACCTCCAAACGGCAGCACATTACATGGGTTTACGTTAATCTGCACAGAGCTGCAAGAGAGATGCCGTCTCGAGTTCAGCACGTTCCAAGCGAAGAACCGGAAATCTAAAAACGAACTCCACTCCACCATTGTCCTCTCTGAGCAATGACAACATTCGTATCTATCAAAAATTCTTGCAATTAAAGGTAAGCTCTGGCCTTTTATGTCAAATCGTTTTGCAAAGTCCAGTTCTTTGAATGCGAAGTGGATTTAAGGCTGAATTCGAAGTGAGTTGTTCTTGAATACCGATACTGAGAGCGTGCAACCGCCGATACCCATAAGAGGCCGACCCATCGAGCTCCTCGGCGAACTGTTGATGCAAAAGGAAGCTGGCCCTTGCAAGAGAGGAGACCGGGCCGCCGTGGTTATGGGTGACAATCTCCATTCATCGACTTTCCTTCCGCACTTTGAGCGCCTCTGTAGACACGCACATTAAGACACTCTGTCGCACCAGAAAACATGGTTTTGATAGATATTTCGATTGTTATCTATTTGCATCTTCGAGGAGGTTAAATTTATACCTGTGCATTATTTAATTTACTCATAACAGCGCCGTTCCCATATACTATATTGTTTCTACCTTGAGCTGTCTGGCATGAGAAACTGCTTATACTTGTATCAATTACATTTTACAGAATCAACTCATTACTTTCCTTGTTCACTGGTGCGAAAATCACAATCTATAGCACTATACCTCTCTGTCTGTTTATTCGTGCACGGTATTTGGAGTATGGTAATTGCTGGTATATGTATGAGAATGCCCAAGCAGCTTCTAATTATTCTTGGAATTAGACAGTCTACAAAATTTAGTATTAATAATAAGGGCAGGGCAGGTTATTCTGATGTATTCTAAATTCGGAGAAGAACATTGCTGCGTATGGTAGCAAAACCGTGTTTAGTAGTTTAAATTGTATTGAGCAGCTTATATACATCATTCAAGGCGTTTATATAAGCAGTTTTCAAAAGCATTCAAAGTCATATCAGTCAGAGCATTTTATAGCATTTGTGGAGGGATTTGTAGAATTTTTTTTTATCAGCAGAGATATTTTGTTACAGTATGCATTCAAGAGAAAGAAGAAGATATTTCAGAGGCAGGGGGGGCAGACACCCTCAAGAAGAAAAGGCAGACTTACATTGCATTCGCTGCAAACAAAAAGGATCTCATGATGCTTCTACATGCAAGCTACCACGGGAAAAGATTGAGCAGAGAAGAAATCAGCAGAAAGGTAAAACTGATGACTCAGACAAAGGTAAAGCACCTGAATCCGCTCACTATATTGAGGCACAATGTAACATTGGAGTAAATGAAGATCTGTTTAATGCTTCACTTACTTCTTCGAAAAATGACTGGTTGCTTGATTCAGGAGCAACCTGTCATATGACTCATAGGAAAGATTTTTTTGAAGATTTCACTGATAATGTTGATGGAGCAGTATACTTTGCAGATCAGTCAAAAATCAAGCCATCAGGGCTTGGCACAGTCAGGCTTAAACTGCCTGGTCTTCCAGACTTTCTTCTGGATCATGTTCTATATCTCCCACAGCTCAAGAGAAACTTGCTGTCCCTGGTCCACATCCGCCAGCAAGGTCACTCCATTCATATGTTTGATGGAAAGCTTGAGGTAAGAAAGGCATCTGACCATTCACTTGTCATGAGGGGTATAGAAGAAGAAAGACTTCTTAAACTGCAAGGAACCTCTGCTCATGCACAACATTTTTCATATATTTCTCATCATGATGAAGGTACACTTCCATCAAGTTTATTATGGCATGCTAGATTTGGACATTTAAACTATGATAGTCTCCGCTTGTTGAAGAAAAATGGTGTTGCTGGTTTGCCTACAATTCCTAGAAAACATAAACAATGTGATGCTTGCATTCTAGGAAAGCATAGCAAACATTCTTTTCATGATTCACATTCAAGAGCACATAGGAAGCTTGAACTTATTCATTCAGATTTATGTGGTCTAATGCCTGTTCCTTCTGCAAATGGAAATAAGTATATCATGACATTTATTGATGATTACACCAGAATGTGTTGGGTTTATTTATTGAAGAACAAATCTGATGCTTTGCAAACATTCAAGAATTTTCATAAGTGGATTGAAAATGATGCACAATCTCATATTGGGTCTATTCGCACTGATAATGGAAAAGAATATACATCAAATGAATTTGAACACTATCTGCGCCAACATGGGATTAAACATCAAACAACTGTGCCTTATAATCCTCAACAGAATGGTGTAGCTGAAAGAATGAATAGAACAATTTTGAATATGGTACGATCCATGCTTTTCTTCAAAAATGTAAAGACAATGTTTTGGGCTGATGCTGTTCTATGTGCTGCATATATAAAGAATAGATGTCCATCTAGTGCTATAAGAAACAAGACTCCTTATGAATTGTGGTATGGACATGTTCCTTCGGTAAAACATCTCAGGATTTTTGGTTCCACCTGTTATGCTTTAATACCAAAGGTACATAGAAACAAACTTGGTGCTAGAAGTCGTAAGTGTATCTTCCTGGGGTATTCAAACACATCTAAAGCATACCGCCTCTATGATGAAGTAAATAAAAAGTTTGTTTTATCTAGAGATGTCATTTTTCTTGAATCATCCAAATCTGACAGTGTTGTTGAGCGGCAACTTGATCGCTTGGATAGATTCACAAAACCGAAATCATTTCAAGAGTTTGATAATCAGATTCCACATCTTGAAGGGGGGATTCCTATACTAGATCAACATGTGGAATCTTCTTCTGAAGAACAATCTCCCCTGCATGACACTCCAACAACGGATGATGCTTTAAGTGATGTAATTGATAGAATTGGGAGACTCAATCTTGATTCAGACCCAACTCAATCAACAGAGCAGCCTGGACCATCTCAGAAAGGTCCCCCAAAGTGGCTGACAAAGACACTTGAAAGTGTTCATCCTGATGAAATTGGAAAAACAGGAACCAGAAATACAAACCGACAAGATGGAGGTGATGTAGATAACTCTAATTCACCTGTTGATATGGATGTTACTTATGATTGTGAATTGAATTTGTCTACAGATTTTGAACCAACTTCCTTCAAAGAAGCTGCTTCTCATGATGAATGGAAAGAAGCGATGCAGAAGGAGTATGATGCCCTCATAAAGAATGGCACTTGAAAGCTGGTTGATCCTCCATTTGGAACCAAACCAATTGGCTGCAAGTGGGTCTACAAGAACAAGTACAAAGCTGATGGCTCACTTGACAAGCACAAAGCTAGGCTTGTGGCAAAAGGTTTTGCACAGAAGGAAGGGGTCGATTATGAGGAAACTTTTGCTCCCACAGCAAAATGGGCCACCATCTGGACACTCTTTGCACTAGCTGCTCAGAACGGTTGGAAAGTCCATCAAATGGATGTAAAAACTGCATTCTTGAATGGAGATCTAAAAGAGAATGTTTTTATGTCCCAGCCTGAAGGATTTGCTGTGAAAGGACATGAACACAAAGTATGCAAACTTGTGAAGTCCTTGTATGGCCTCAAACAAGCACCACGAGCCTGGTATGAAAAACTAACTGAGCATCTTCTGAAACTCAACTTCAATCATTTTGATCTTGATGATGCAACTTTATTTGTCAAGAAAGTTGGCAAAACAGTTGTATATCTTGTGGTATATGTAGATGATCTTTTAATGACAGGGAACAATGAAAGCTATATTGCATCCATAAAGAAAGAATTAGGAATTTTTTTTGAAATGACTGATTTGGGCTATGTTCATTACTATCTTGGCATTGAAGTAACCCAACATCCAAAGTCCATATTTCTTTCTCAAAAGAAATACATTGGAGATTTGTTAAACAGATTTGGCATGACAGAGTGCAATCCCCTTTCTACTCCAATGGAACAAAACTTGAAGCTCACATCTATTGAAGGAAAGGAATTTGAGGATGCAACAAAGTATAGACAGCTTGTAGGAAGTCTCATCTACCTCACTACTACCAGACCAAACATTTCATTTGCAGTTGGAATCCTCTCCAGGTTTATGCAAAAGCCTTGTGAGGGACATTGGTCTGCTGCAAAAAGAGTTCTAAGGTACTTGAAGGGAACTCAAGACCTTGGAATCAAGTATACACAGGTGGACGACTTCAACTTGATTGGATACTCTGATTCAGACTTCGATGGAGACAAAGAAACTGGGGTATCTACTTCAGGATATGCTATGAGTCTTGGATCGGGAGCTGTCTCCTGGAGATCACGCAAACAATCAGTACCAGCAGATTCCACAACAGAAGCAGAATATGTGGCAGCAGCTGAAGCAACGAAAGAAATTGTGTGGCTTAGGAAAATTCTTGAAGATTTGCAGGTAAAACAAATACAATCAACTCCACTCATGATTGATAACACCTCTGCAATAAAGTTGGCCAAGAACCCAAAGTTCCATGATCGTACTAAGCACATCAATACTAAATATCATCTGATCCGACATCATGTTGAGGCCAAAACAATCCATCTCCGTCATTGTTCCACAAACGAGCAAATTGCAGACATCTTCACCAAAGCGCTTGGAAGAGAAAAGCTTGAAAGATTCAGAACGATGCTTGGACTCACCAACATCCCTTCAGATTAAGGGGGGGAATGTTGACACCTAATCCGAAACGGACGAGGTGAAGCTGGACAGTCATCTAGAAGATGAACTGATCCGTTTTTGTGTATATATAAATAATAGTTGTCTAATGAGAAATATCACCAGTTGTTTTCTTGCGCTCATTAATTTCTGTGTTAACCTGGCCTGACACATATGAATGGAAATCTCCGGAAACAAGATAATGTGGATTCATAGATGAGCAATTGTTAAAAATGTATATTTGTGGGTTGAAGGATTACATCCATATTGAAATAAAACTATGGAACCATAAAACTATTGAGGATGCTAGACATGCGAAAAAAGTAACTGAACAAAAAGACAAGTTCAATAGGCTATCACTCACCAAGGAAGATGAAAACTAGCACCAAGTCCCAAATAAGAAATGGGTAGAAAAATGTAGACATTGTGGAAACAAATGGTCTCCAGGGCACAGATGCAACAATAATATACTTTCAAATCAGAGAATGAATCAAACACATCCAACAGTCAACCAAAGATAAGGAAAAAGAACGAAAACAATTGTTGTAAGTGTGGAAAAAATGGGACTCCCAAGGCATAGATGTGAATACATGTCATTATGCTACTATAAAATAGTGGATGGGAAGCAAATAGAAGTATAGAGTCCAAATGGTGAAATCACTATAGCGTACAATGTGCATTCAAACCATGATGAACCACCATAAAAAGCATCACTAGCTTCAATCTCATGTGCCCAACAAAATATAAATGAAGAAAACAAAATTCAAAGAAAGATTATTACTCCAAAAGACCAAATACAACCGCTAAATGTAAAATACGTTCTGCAACATATTAGAAAGGAGAGGATCCAATATCCAAGAAAGAAAAAGATCCAACCTGTAGTTCTACGCTAACCATGACAGGGAAACTGCAACCTACGACCTTGAAGCTTAAATAAGTAATAAAAGATATGTCACAATACTTGTAGATTTTGGCAGTACTCATAATATAATGTCGATTGAGACCTTGATGAACCACCACAAAAAACATCTACGGATCCAATCTCATGTGCCCACAAAATAGAAATGAAAAAATGAACTTCAAAGAAAGATAATTACTGCAAATGACCAAATACAACCACCAGTTGCAAAATACATTCCATCACATCTCAGAAAGGCAAGGATCTAGTATCCAAGAAAAAAAGAAAGAAAATCTATAGTTCCATCGACAACCATGACAGAGAAACCACAACCTAAGACTCTGAATCTGAAAGGTGTCATAAACGATATAAATGTCACATTACTCATAGATTTTGGTAGTACTCATAATTGTATAGACATTGTTGTTGTTAAAGAACTTAATCTCTGTGTAGCCTGCCAAGAGCCTCACCATTATGATTGCTAATGGACAAAATATCAAAGAAGCAGGAAAATGTCATAAAGTCTCAATGCAATTACAAGAACTGGAACTGCAAACAAGACCCTATGCTCTACTGGTTGAAGGAATGGATATGTTGCTAGGTGTGGAATGGTTGATGTAGTTGAGAAATTATGCCACAACCCTTGAAGTACAATCGATGGACTTTAATTGGCAAGTCAGCACTGTAAAGTATATGGTGTTGAAGGATCCACTCAAGAAGAATCAATTACAATTAACAAAGAAACAGACAATCTCCATTCTACCACAAAAACGTGCTCAACTAGAGAGAAATCCTATTTACCATGTTTTGAAGACAAAGCATTCCTTAAGAGGGTGGCAATGTTAAAACCAGTGTTGAAAATATCGGTATCGGCAAAATATCGACAAGGGTCCTGGAAACATCTTATCGGCAATATCGGCAAAAATATCAGCAGACATAGAAAATCTTTTTTTTTTTCTTCAGATTTTTAAACATAGCTGATATTTTCAAAATATGGCGATATTTAGCTGATATTTTCAAAATGTCGTGATATTTTGCTGATATTTTGAAAATATCGTGATATTTTGCTGAGATTTTGAAAATATCGCGATATTTTGCTGATATATCGTTTTGTTGAAAATATCGCGATATTTTCAAATATCGCCGAAATATCGGCAATATTATCAACATTTTAAAACATACTAATAATAAATTAAGTAGTTAATGAAAAGTCAAAGGATACATACCCTTTCATTCTGTGACCAGTTAACGCTATAAGTAGACCCTCATGAGGTTCATTGTAACATCATTAGTTGTTATGATTCTGTCAATCAATATATTTAGAATTACAGATTTCGAGTATAAAGTTTAAACATGACGCTCCTGCTTTGGGCAACCTTGTCCGATATATGCCAAGGTAGATACATGTTGACATGTGCTAAGCACCCACTATGCATATTTTTATGCCACAACAATAGTGTGCCCTCCTAGTCCATGTAATTCAAAGTGTCAAAAGATAGATGTAAAGAGGTTCACCCTTATGAGACAACAAGAGTCAAACATTCTCTCGACAAATAGGTAAATAGAGATTCTGTTTTTGTGAGAAAAGTGTTATCTAGGTGAAAGACGTGTCTTTGGCACGAGAAACATGGGGACATGTCTCTTACAGTTAGGGACATGTAACCTAGCAACGTTGAAATCTCCCTTTGCCAATGATCTATGTCTCATTAGTAAATATCATTGTGCGTTTTTCGTATTATGATTGTGACATTACCATTGCCATATTTAGTTTTGCTTCAAATTTTAATTTTAAATTTTATATTACCAACTTTGTGTTCTATGTTTAGAAATTTCTAAATTAGCAATTTAGTACAGGTACACATGTATAGACACACATAGAAGCACATAAGTGACACATTCTCCTTTCATGTATCCCTCTGCATCCATGTTTCAAATTTGGCACACCCACACTCACCTTTGCAACCTATACGCATGAACCTTAGCTTCCTTGTTCTAGAGGAGATTTGCATGACCATTAATATTTTAAAAATCCTTATATCAAGTTTTCTTTATGCTTTAGTTGATTGAACTTTTTGTTATACATTGCAGCTACTTGAAAGCTGAATGGGAACATTTAAATCAGGCCGATGTCCCTGTACAAGTTCCAATTGCAGAGAAAATATGGAAAGATTTGCCACGCAATATTCAAGAGAAGAAAATTCAGGTATCGATTGTTTGCTAATTTACACATCTTCATGAACAACAATTTCTGACACCTATTTTATGTACTAAAATGTTAGAAGGTAATTTCCAGCCAAAAGATTACTAGCTAATAATTATTCATTTCACTGTTGAGTTGAAAGGATGTAAAACTTGGTATCATGTGATAGTATTTAATGTTTATTGACTTCAAAGTTCTTTAAATAATAATTTTTTCAGCTAAAGAAGGAACAATTTTCTATTGATGATACATATCAATTTTCATCAACAATATGATTATTATCATTCAATGAGAAGGAGAAGAAGAAGAATCTAATTTTAAGGTCACGGCCAAGCCATACGCAAAATTGGTGTATGGGACCCCCCTCCACACGACTATTTGACTACTAAAGTCTACAGAGGTGTACATACACTGCCCTCCTTTGGATTTGAACCTATCATCTCTTGTGAAGAAGCAAATGTTCTTAAACATCGGGCCCACTCAAGGCTTATGTATCAGAAATTATGAAGTAGAGGATCTACAACAAATCCTAATCCAATAAGATAAACAATCTGAAATATAACAACTTGATGATGAACACATAAGACATCAAGGGAGTACACAACACAAGTAGAGTGAAATAGTATAGATGCTCTTAGGCAAAATATTGAGCGCTCTTAGGAAAAATATTGAATAAGCTCACTCGAATGAGATGATCTTACAAATTGGAGAGTTGTTGTATTTATACCATTCCAGTGGGGTTAAGGCACTTAGCCCCAAGGAGAAGATAGGGCCAATCTTACCCTAAAATGCAATAATGTAATGTCCTTTATGAATTGAGGACAAATGGAAGTAGCTTATTAATTCCTGTAGGCTATAGTCCTCTAAAAAGGGGAAAAACCCCAAACATTCCCACAATTGGGCAAGTTTTGGGCAATTGGGCAAAGAAACCCAAAATTGAGGCTTGGAGTAAAGTTTACTCAGTCATTTTAGAAGAGGAGGCCCCTCTAGGAAATCTATAAATATGAGACGGATGAATTCATTTTGGAGCATCAAATGTGGATCAATTGATTTTTTCCTGAGCATTAGCTCTGAGGGTTTTAGACTGCCTTCTCTCTCTTGTCAATTTTGGTGGTGAAAGATTCCACCCTAGTTGACAACCTCTTATTATTCCTCTCTGTTCTGGGCGAAGTTTCTATCTGAGGCAATAAATTCTTGGAAGACTAAATTCTGTTTTGGCACGGTGATATCTCTAGGAAAGCATCGAATTTTGTCTGGAATAGGAAGATCTTTAAGGTAGCAAAATTCTCCTTGTTCTTTCTTGTTCTGGCTGCAGGCAGCATCCCGCTTTAGACGAAAAGGTATTTTTCTTGATTTAATTTTGGTTCTGGCTATAGAGAGTCGTTCTTTTAAGGCAACGAATCTTGTAAGAGTTCTGTAACAGTTTGGTGGGATTTTTTCTTGTTGGGTATGAAGTTCAGACGTGGAGAAACCCTTGCGAGGCATTTGGAAGTTGATTCACTGACCCCGCACATGCAATTAGTAGCAAGTAATGTCCTGTTGAGGTGCAGATCACCCTGAAAGTGTTTGGGGGGTTCTTGTCTAAGGGTTTCCAAGGGAGTTGAGGCCAGTTTAAAAAAAATAGGCCCAGATTGAGAACAAGAGTTGGATGCAGGCATTCTCGCTGTGACTTGAAGGAAAGCCGCACTAGTAGAAAACCCTCATGGAGAAGTGAAGTGGGATAATGAACGTGTTTGGTAAACAGAAGAAAGCTAAGCCCTGTAGAATTTAGTATAGCCGTCCCATTCGTCCTCAATTCGTAGAGGACATTACAGTTCTCCCTACCTAAAATTGCTTGCTCTTGAGCAATTGCAAATTCGGGTGTTGCAAAATACGTTCCCCTTCCCGTGTCACGTCCTCCTCTGTCAAATTCTTCCTCCTGATAAGGTATTCTGGAATTATTCTTCCTCTTAACTTCTTTTCCCGCCCATGATCATCTCTGGAATTAACTATAGTTGCCCTTCTTCGTCTAAGGGTGGCAGTTCGATAGATGTGGTGACTTGCTGCTCCACGACCTTCTCGAGGCACGACACATGTAATACATTATGGTTTTTGTTGTCTTTCAGAAGCTCTAACTCATATGCCACTTCACCAACCTTCCAGAGGACTTTGTATGGTCCATAGAATCTAGACTTCAATTTTTTAGCACCACTCTTCTTAAGGGTAGAATGTCAATAGGGTTGCAATCTCAAGAAGACGAGGTCTCCTACCTCAATGTTGCGTTTTGTTTGATGCTAATATGAGTACAAATTTTGTCGATTATGAGCAACTTGCATATTTTCCTTGAGTACTCTGAGGATGACCTGACTTTCCTATATCCAATCCTTAGCAATAGGTGCCTTGCTGTCTCCAAAAACCATGTCTATAAAGGATGGTTTATCATACCCATATAGAGCTCTGAATGGTGACATAGTAATGGATAATTGGTAGGTGGTTTTGTAGAAATACTCCCCAAGGTACAACCACAATGTAAATGCAATCATTACCTTGCGCTTTGGGCAACCCTGTAATGAAGTCCATCGAGATGCTCTCCAATTTTTGTTCAGGAATATGAAGAGTGTTGAATTTCCATGACCTTAGGTCTAGGTTAGAGTTTTAGAATCACTGACGCTACCAAACCAAGAATCTCAACCATAAACTACTTTGCACAGTGGAAATATAAAGCAGTAAATCACATATGCACAAATATACATGGTTTTTAACAAATTTGTACAATATGTACAATCCCAATCTTCGTTATATTGAACCAAATCTGAATGATACAACAGTCTATGGTATACAAGATACAATGACAAACTTTGTTGCGCAACGTCGATGTCGTATCTTGTCGTGTCGGTCCTGCGCTCCCGTACTTCTCACTAGTAGTCCCTTAGTCCATCAAGGCCACTACACATCGAGACTCCAAGAGGGCTGCTTCCTAACAATGCTGCAAGTCGCTTTTATTACAATGAACACGAGCTCATCAAACTTGTCATGTCCCCATTTTTATTTTTCTTCATAGTACAACGATGGTGGATTTCCAAGACAGGGGATGGCTAGGTCAGTGGAGCAGGTTTATGTCATCAGGGATCTCGATGGAGTTTTGAGGAGTTTTTATGGGATTTGATGGCATTCGCTTGGCATATTCCATCATCAACACAATTTGCCTTTCGTTCCGTTGCATTTTGACAACTTTCAAAAATCATAATTATTATTGGGCATAACTTAATTAATTATGCTCGAGGCATTCCGAGGAGATTAATTGATGGAACACCTAAGTGTAATAGCTCGTTGGAACTAGAACAAGAAGATCTACATGATGGGACTTTTGGATGGGGTTTCAAAGACCTTAGGAGATATGGTCAATTTACCTTTTTCTCGCATTAAAAATAATATTTTAATTAAAATAAAAGAGGTAAAAGTGCTCCATGATTAAAATAATAATAAAATAGAAGATTCTAGAGGGGTCCACCAGATCTATAAAAGAGGAGGAGGACGCCATTGGAGGACATCTTGGTTTTGATATTGTTTCTTGTATGAGAGGTTGAGAACCCAGTTCTCTACTCCATTGGTAGCCCCAAGACGAAAACCCTCAGGTGATATAGAGAGATTGGGCAAGCACCCATCTCCCCTTGGTGGATTCATTCAGAATTCACTAGTGTAGTTGTTGATTTGGGGTAACATCAGATGTGCTCTAGCCATGAAAGTTGGTGGAGAGGCTACAACACATGAGATCTCCAAGACCCAGAAATGGTTTAGACAGATTATACCTGGTTTGAGAGATATTAAAATAATTAATATTTTAAATGGAGTTCCTAAGTCTAAACTTAGAAAAAATATCATATTAATGGGTATTAATATAAAACTGGGTTAGAAGGTTCCAAAAGTCATGGATCAAGACAAATCTAATCTTAGATGCTGATTAGAGATTTAATCTTGGCCGTTGAAGGACCAACGAGAAAAGTATAAGAGGAGGCTTGAGGGTTAGTTGGAAGACACACGAGGGAGACCAGTCAGTTCGATTTTTGGAGCGGGGTTAGTTGAGAAATTCGAACTAGTGGTCTGGAGAGAAGCAAGAGGCAACGGGTACGGAACAGAGAGTCGGAAACAACACCAAAAGACCAGCGCAGAGGTTGAAGAGGTAGACACAAAGGAAACATATTGCGCAGTCACTGGAGGGCCTATGTGGGTGATGCAGAGAGGCCTAGTGTTGACACAGAGAGGCAGTAGCTGATGCAGAGGGTCCGGGAGTTGCGCAGAGACCAGCAAGCCTGACGTTGAGACTGGGAGAAGTGTTGGAAAATTTTTCTTTGTTGGGTAAGCCAGTTTGCCACTCGGTTGTACTGAAGAATTGCTGATAATAAAATCCTCCTTTGTTGCATCGACTTTCCCACATTGGGTTTTTTCGGGGACAATTGTCCAAAATATCTGTGTTGATGTGTTGATTCTTATGCATGTGTTTGTTTCTATATTATGGTGTGATATTTGCAACATAATTTATTTTAATGTTTACTGAAGGGTTTTCGTAAATAACTTATTGAGAAAATAAGTAGGTAAAATAAATCAGTTGTTGCAGTGATAGAATTTTCACATGGTATCAAAGGGAGTAATCAGAGACATGAAGGGAAAATCAATCATGGATCGAGACCATGATGCAAAGGCATCTATGTCAGGAGACTCACACAGATTTTCAGAAAATTGCACAAGAGACAGTAATTTCGATTTATCTATGTTGGCTTCCAGCTTGGAAGAAGAAGTGGATTGTGTGACTAGCTCTACATCATCAAAGGTATGGTATATAGACAGTGGAGCCTCTTGGCATAGGACGGGAATCCGGGAATGTTTCTCAGATTACTAGGAGGAGAGGATGAACTTTCAGATCACCATGGGGAATAAGGCAAAGTGTACTCCAGTAGGGAGGGGTACCATAATTTTCCAAATAGAAATGGGAGAGTGGTTCCGTGCTACCATAGCATGTAGCAGGATTGGGGATGAACTTACTTTCCGTGTTGCAACTTCAAGGCAAAGACTATGATGTTTTCATCAAAGAGAAAGTATACGTCAAACACTCGAGCTGGAAAAAGAAGGTGCAGATCAGGATCAAAAGTAACAGGTTGTACATATTACAACTAGAATCACCAATGGCACTGATAGGCAGTCATGGAGAGAAGGATTTGAACGAACTATGGCACAAAAGAATGGGACATTTGCACCATGGGGCTCTGCAAATTCTCAGGGACACTGTAACAAGAATTCTGGATCTTAGTACGGAACGAGATGATGTATGCAGAGGATGTGCTTTGGGAAAGTATGCTAAAGCAACATTTCCTAGAAGTAAAAACAGGGCCAAGAGTGTACTAGGATTGATACACTCATATATCTACGGACCTATGTCCACTAAAGCTCTTAGTGGTGTTGAGTTCTTCCTCACCTTCATTGATGACAACTCAAGGAAAACTTGGATTTATTTTCTGAAAACCAAGGATGAGGTTTTCTGTCGATTCAAAGAGTTCAAGGCTTTGGTGGAGAATCTGACTGGGAAGAAAATAAAAGTTTTGCGCTCAGATAATGGTGGAGAGTATGTCGATAAGGACTTCACTAATTTTTGCGCTAAGGAGGGCATCATAAGAGAGTGGATAACTCCTTACAATCTGGAGCAGAATGGAGTAGCAGAAAGAAAGAACAGGACTATCGTAGAAGCAGCTAGGGCCATGATGTATGATCAGGATATGCCAAAATTCCTATGGGTAGAAGCATGCAACACGACAGTCTATGTTCAGAATAGAACACCTCATTGGGTGTTGGGCAAGATTACTCTAGAGAAAGTCTTCACAGGGAAGAGGCTTGAAGTCAGTCATTTCAGGATATTTGAGAGCTTAGCATATTGCCGCATACGTGAGGAAAAGAGGAAGAAGCTGGATCAAACTGCAGAGAAATGATATCTAGTGGGATATAGTGAGAATGCTAAGGCATACAAATTCTATCTTCTAGGGAGCAAGAAGGTAGTAGTTCCACGAGATGTGAAGTTCATGGAGGACAGGGCTTTCAGAAAATCTCGAAAAATGCCTTCAGAGGGCTTGTCAAAAGAGGAGCCGTTGGTCAAACCTCTTCAACCAACAGAAGTAAAGAATTCTTCCTCGGATCAGGAATAATCATAGGAGGAGGAGGAGCCAACAGAAGCACCTGCTGGTAGAGGAAGAACGAATAGGGAACTTCGTTAGATTCTGCGAGATGCAGAGGATTTCATTGGTGCTCCAAAGAACAATAAGGGGGAGCAAAAACAACCAGATTGCTATCAGGTATTAGTAGCTCAGGATGGGGAGCTTGCCAGTTTTCAAAAGGTTGCTCAACATTAGGTTTGGTTGGATGCGATGGTAGAGGAGTACAACTCCATAATGGTGAATGATGTCTGAGAGGTAGTGCCAAGGCCTCAAGACAGATCAGTGGTAGGTTTGAGATGGATCTACAAGATTAAATACGTTGCAGACGACAGTGTGGCAAAATACAAAGCCAGGTTTGTGGCTAAGGGGTATGCTCAGAAGGAAGGAATTGACTACGAAGAGACATTCGCCCCAGTAGCCAGGTATACATCTATTAGAACCGTGATATCTCTTTATACACAGATGGGATGGGAGATTCATCAAGTGGATGTCAAAACGACATTTCTGAACGGGGTGATAGAAGAAGAGGTATACATTGAATAACCAGAAGGCTTTGAGACACATGAGAAGAAGTCTCATGTATGTAGATTGAAGAAAGCCTTGTATGGGCTGAAACATGCACGTGGAGCATGGTATGGTCGAATTGATGGCTACTTGCAAAAAACGAGATTTGTCAAAAGTGACGCAGATCCAAATCTCTATTATTTGGTTGTAGAGAATGAGCCTCTAATCCTAGTATTATATGTGGATGATCTCTTCCTGATAAGATCATCCAGGCTCATAAGGGACTGCAAGAAGAATCTAGCCACAGAATTTGACATGAAGGATTTGGGACAGATGCATTATTTCCTGGGGTTGGAAGTTTGGTAGCAAAAGGGGGAGATCTTCCTTGGACAAGGGAGATATGCGACAAAATTTCTGAAGAGATTCAGGATGGAGGATTGTAGACCCATGGCTACTCCAATGATCACCAACTGGAAGAAAATTGATGCATCAAAAGACAAGGATGTTGATCCCACCATATACAGGCAGATCATAGGGTCCTTGATGTGTTTGGTTAATACTAGGCCAGACATTTGTTACGCTGTCAACACCTTCAGTCAGTTCATGGTGGAGCCAAAGAGGGTGCACTGGGCAACAACCAAACATGTTCTCAGATATATACAGGGAACAGTCGATTATGGAATCTTGCACACCAGGAGTAAGGATATCAGATTGAGTGGATTCATTGATGCAGATGGGGCTGGAAGTTTAGTAGATCGGAAAATTACCTCTGGGTACTATTTCAACATTGGATCAGGAATGACATCCTGGTGCAGGAGGAAACAAAAGTCCATAGCTTTGAGCTCAGCTGAGGCTGAATATATGGCTGCAGGCACAACTTCATGCGAGGCCATATGGCTTATAAAACTGCTTGTGAACCTATTCAGAAGAAAGATGGAGGCGACCAGGATCATGTGTGATAATCAAAGTTGCATCAAGCTCTTTGAGAATCCAGTGTTTCACGATCGGTCAAAGCATATTGATATCCAGTGTCACTTTGTCAGAGATTGTGTCCAATGAGGAGCTGTACAGTTGAGCTACACTCCTAGGAGAACTGGTGGCAGACATCCTCACCAAGGCCCTTGGAAGAACAAAGTTTGATTATTTCAGGGAAAAGATGGGGATGATAAAGAATCCATTTTAGTAGCAGAAATGGGGGGGATGTTGCAGTGCAATCGCAGTTAGCAGTAGGACGATGCAGCATGACGAGAAGAGATTGCAGTGCAGATGCAGTGTTGTGAAGAAGGACCAATAACAACACAGGTGCAGAGGGAGTTGCAGTGCAGATGCAGTGTTAGGAGAAAGGACCAACAACAACACGGATGCAGAGGGAGCTGTCGTACGGATGCAGCAGTGACAGAGGTAGAGCCATGGGTAGCAGTACATGATGCAATAGTGCAAAGGATGTTGGGCGGGGAGGCCTAGCATCAACACAGGTACCAGTCGCGTATAATCAGAGTAATGCTTAGTGTGGAGTATTACTAGAGCACAATCCTCGCTAAGAGGGAGTGTTGATTTGGGGTAGCATCAGATGTGCTCTAGCCATGAAAATTAGTGGAGAGGCTAAAGCACATGAGGTCTCCAAGACCCAGAAATGGTTTGGATAGATTGTACCCAGTTTGGGAGATATTAAAATAATTAATATTTTTAATGGAGTTCCTCAGTCTAAACTTAGGAACAATAAAATATTAATGGGTATTAATATAAAACTGGGTTAGAAGGTTCCAAAAGTCATGGATCAAGCCAAATCTAATCTTAGCCATTGATTAGAGATTTAATCTCGGCTGTTGAAGGACCAACGAGAAAAGTAGAAGAGGAGGCTTGAGGGTTAGTTGGAAGACACACTGAGGGATACTGGTCAGTTCGATTTCTGGAGCAGGGTTAGCTGAGAAATTCGAACTAGTGGTCTGGAGAGAAGCAAGAGGCAACGGGTACGGAATAGAGAGTCAAACACAACACCAGAAGACCAGCGCAGAGGTTTGAGAGGCAGACGCAGAGCCTCTCAGGTAGACGTAGAGGCAATAGACTGCACAGTCACTGGAGGGCTTGCGTGTGTGATGTAGAGAGGCCCAGTGCTGACGCAGAGAGGCATAATTCCCGATCTTCAATCTGCCTTCTAGTAGCCTCTTTCGTCCATCAAAGAGCTACTTATAAGGCTGCAATCCTTCACTCAATCAAGCACCAACAATGTCCTTGTCTGCTGCTCTAAGGCTACTTTGGGTAGCCAACACACTGCCCTCTGATCAGATTTATGGCACCCAATCCAATCATTGCTGATTCTGCGCCTAGGATGACATTTCACCACCATAGAATGTCATCCACATGGCACCAACAGATTGTTGTAATCACGGTCCAATC
Organism: Pinus tabuliformis; assembly: GCA_031772625.1. Taxonomy (NCBI): domain Eukaryota; kingdom Viridiplantae; phylum Streptophyta; class Pinopsida; order Pinales; family Pinaceae; genus Pinus; species Pinus tabuliformis. The sequence continues at coordinate 707,009,187 of CM062820.1, forward strand.
TGGTCACACATTTGACCCAATACACCTCTCCAAAACGTTGTTGTCCTCTTGCTGCACTTGCTGTCACTGCATCACTGGTTAGGGCACACCACGCTGACCTCCCCCCAACACACAATCAACAATACAAGCCTTCTAAGGTTGCTGGTCACCAAGGGAAGGTGCCTCCACTCCTATGTTGCCCCTGTCTGCCTTGTTTAACCCCAAACACAGTCCTAGAGATGGCCCAGCTATTGGCTATGGCCTGCAACCTAGCACAACAACTACTGTAGGCCTTTGTCCCCCTCGAAAACTCCACCAAACAACCCTAAAACAACAACGACTTTCTCCTTATCTCCTCGGCCCAAACATCTCTTCAATCTGGCCCTTAAACAACACCAACCATCCCTTGAGATAACCTGCTATCTCCTACAACTCTCGCCCTCTAACACAGAAATGCCCACGTTGTCCTAGGCCTCCTTCATGCTGCTCCTCGGCCTCCTAATATGGCTATGACTTCCTTAAAATTTCAGAGCTCCTCTTGGTGATTTATTGCCACACCTGGACGCTCAAACAATGATCTTTCACCCTCTATTTATAGCCTAAATGAGGGGCTCCAACGAATCTTGAAGAGACACATCTATTGGGATTGTTTACACCAAGCCTACATGACTTGACAACCAATAAATACCTTGTCAACTTCAAAAATTCATTTCTCTCTAACGACAACTCAGAATTAGATGATTCTCGATGCGTTGGAATTGTCTCGTCGAGCACTATCATCCTCATCCATCACATGTTGATTTTCATCATGGTTTTGACCCAAATCATGATGGGTGCAAAACCCCACACTTGGGTTCCAAGCCCACAAGCTGCCCTTGTGGTGCTTTTCCTTCCAAACCCTGCACCCTAGGGCTTGGAGTACCTCCCAAGCTACACAAATCAACATAGAGGTTGGAGAAGAACTGCAAGATGTGTATGCTCGACCTTATTCTGTTGGCATGTCATGCATTCCTTGATGTATTTCATCACATCTTTCTTCAAACCTTTCCAGGAAAACAAATCCTTAATTTGTCAGTATGTTTTAAAAAACCTTGATGTCTAGCTGATGGAATGTCATGTGTGATCTTCAAAATTTTCTTCTTGAGCGCAGACTCAGGAACCAAGTATATTTTTTCCTTATAATAAATAACCCTGTCAGCTAGTTTGTACCTGTCGTCTTAGATGATCTGGTCAATAATTGCACAAGAAAACTGGTTCTTAGCATACTCCATTTAGAGGTGAGCCTTCCAATTTTCAGTAAGCTCTATGAGGGCACATGTTGTTGTTTTCCTGAAAAGTGCATCCACCACAACATTCTTCTTTCCCTTCACATCCTCAATATCAAAATCATAAGCTTGGATCTTGCTCACCCATTTTTTTTGTCGCCCGTTCAGGTCCCTTTGTCCCAGGAAATGACATAGGCTGTTGTGGTCTGTCCTGACTATGAACCTGTCTCCTACCAAATATTGCCTGAACTTTGCCAACGTATGCATGATAGCCAACGTCTCCTTGTCGTATATGGAATAAAGCTTCTCCGAATCTTCTAACTTTCGAATGCAATAGGGTGACCCCTTTGCATTAAGACAACACCTATGCCTTCTCACTACATATAAATGGAAGTGTTGCATTCCACTCCAATATAAATCGTTGACTAAAGTTAGGGAGTGCCAACATAGTACATGTGCTCATCACTTCCTTGAGCTTGTTAAATGTCTTGTTGGATTCGTCTGTCCACTTGAATGCCCCCTTTTTAGTTAAATCTGTTAAGAACTCACTTAGTTGAGAGAAGCCCCTGACAAATTGTCAGTGGTAACTACAAATTCTGAAGAATCCTCACAATTCTATGTTGTAGGAAACGTTGGGCCCAAGTCCATTTCTGGGCAGAAACGGTACGGGAATGCGGAAACGCTTTTGGTACGGCCTTGAAACACGTTTCAGGTCGTAGTGCCACGTTTCACATGGGGGAAACATGGCCCAGTATGGCCTGAAACGCGTTTCCAAGTCATACAACCATGTTTCAACAATAAAGTGACTTTTTTTTCATTTTTTGTTTTTTTGTTTTTATTTTCGCTCCCTGCCAATTTAGGAGTGATAAAGGGTGCTATTGTAGATTGGAAATAATTTTTTTGAGTGGGGCAGCATAATGTTCAAGCCTATGGCCCTAGTGTTGATATGCAATTCATGGTAATGTTAAATTCTTAAAAGTAAAAGTGACATTCTCCTTTATCTTCCATTTTCATCCTTTTATCTTTCATTTTCATCCTTTTACTTAAATTTTTAACATTACCACGAAATGGCTCAGGATGTTTGAGAGTGGTTTTGCCCTCATTGGATTCCATATGGATAATGTAGAATTTTAGATCTCACTCAAAATCTAGCAGACTTATTATTTTCAGGATTTTAGGATTGGGGGGATTCTAATGTTTCCATTGGATTTTGTCATGTACTAGGGTATGGAACTTGTATTTAATCAAGATAACCAAGCCCTCTATTTAGCGGAGACTCCTAATAATCAAGAGCGCCTAGGGTACTAGGGTGTGGAACTTGTATTTAATCAATGGCACTAAGGTCATTCGATTATGCAGGAGGAGACTCCCAATCAAGCACGATACAAGAAATTAGAAATTTATCGTGGCTGATTTTGGATATTGCTATTTTCATTATGTGAATCATTCATGCGTAAATGTGATGTAAATTTAGAGACTTATAGTTTATGCATTGACATTGGACAATTTAATCATAATGTAATAAATTATAATGTATCATGTCTGCTTTATGATTGCACATATTTCTTAAAAGTCCTAATATATATATATATATATATATATATATATATATATATATATATATGTGTGTGTGTGTGTGTGTGTGTGTGTGTTTCCCCATTTCCAAAATTTGGGGGGGTCACGTTTCGTACCTGTACCCATTTCCCCGTATCATGCAACTTAGTCACACTTCTATTAGGTTCTTGGGTGTGGCCAATCCAATATTGCTTGAATCTTTTCTTGATGAACTTGTACTCGCATTGCACTAATTATGTGTCCAAAATAAAGAATCTTTGTCAACCAAGACTCGCACTTTGATGCTTTGTCTTAGAGGGATTGCTCTTGCATAATGCTCAAAGTTGTATCCAAATGCCGCAAACGATCGCGCCATGTTTTGCTGTAAATGAGAAGGTCCTCAAAGAATACCAATAAAAATTTCCTTAGTTTTTATTGAAGATATTGTTCATACAAGATTGGAAAGTGGGAGGGGCATTGGTTAGCCCAAATGGCATGACCAAAAATTTGAAGTGTCCATAATGGCATTGGAATGTTGTTTTCGGCACATCCTCTTCTCGAACTCAGATTTGGTGGTACCCTGATTGTAAATCAATCTTTGAAAAGTAAACTGCTCCATGAAGTTCATCTAGTAATTCATTGATCCTAGGGATAGGGTACTTGTTTTTGATAGTTTTCTTGTTGAGAGCTTGGTAATCAATGCACATTCTCCATGTGCCATCCTTCTTCTTTACCAAGACCACAGATGAGGCGAAGGGACTCGAGCTAGGTCTAATGTGGCCCATTTGTAACAACTCCTAGATGGTCTTTTCTATTTCATCCTTGAATTTCTTCCGATGCCAGTAGTAGGTGGTGATCGTAGGCTTAGCTCCCTCTTCCAATTCTATAGTGTGCTTGAATCCTCTCTTAGGAGGCAATCCTGGAGGAATGTCACCAAACACTGAAGCATGCTTGTCTATTATTTGTTGAATATCTACCCTGTACTGCGTTTGTCATTGCTAGGGACCTTTTGGCTCATGATCTTGTAGTTTGCTGCGTATGTGACATGTTCATGCCTGAAGATAACTTCCATTCTTTTAGCTGCGTGACCTGTGGCCTGCCATTTTCCATGCATCTCAGAACTACTTTTCTACCATTAGGAGCTTTAAACTCCATTTCTAATGCCTAGTAGTCCATCGTGTGCTTTCCCAATGAATACAACCACTAAACCCCCAATACCATATTGATGTCTGCAAGATCTATCACATAAAATCACTAGTAAAAGTATAATTACCGAGTGTTACATTCAAACCTAGTATCATTCGGGTGCAATCCAAGTTGTATCCATCTGCAACTATTACATCCAGGCCTTTGAACTCTTTGGTGGGAAGTCCTCTTTTGGCCACTAGTGTTGCATCAATGAAATTGTGTGTGGCTCCTCCATCAATTAGTGTTGTGATGCGTTGCCCCTTGACAACTCCCCTAACCCTAAAGGTGTAATACTTGGGTGTACCTGAAAGGGTTGCAATCTTGACTTGGGGATGAGACTTCCTTTCTCTGCTGGCCTTTTCTTCACCTTTCGCTTCTTCTGGTGGCTCTTCCTTGGAACTATTAGGCTTTTTTTCTTTTTTTTGCTTCCTTTTGCAGTGGCTCTTCTTCGGTACTTGGAGTGGCCTCGTCTCCTTCCTCCTCATCATCAGAAACTACTTCATTGTAGTGAATGTTTCCTTTACCCAAACAATGGTGTCCTAGTTCCCATGGCTCCTTACAACTAAAACAAAGCTTCTGTCACCTGAGTTCACTTCGTCTTTCATTCTTCCATAGCTTCCATTCTTCTAGCTGAAACAACCTTTGGTTCGCCATTTCCCATGCCTCTCAGAACTACTTTGCTACCATTAGGAGCTTTAAACTGCATTTCAAATGCCTAGTAGTCCATTGTGTGCTTTCTCAACGAATACAATCACTGAACCCCTAATACCATATTGTTAATTTTAGGATAACAATGGTATGTTCTATGCTCAGAGTAATTTTACTTCAAATTCTTTATTAGCCCAATATCATATCCAATTTAGCAATCACATCAACATGATAGTAAAATGCAGATAGAACATAAACAATAACAGTAGATGACAAGTCAACACAAGAGGACACAAGATATGGCACCAGCTAGGGACAAACCCCAATGTGGGGAAACCCTTGATCAATTCTTATGATAATTCTTCAAAAGTTTAGTAGAGAGAGAGAGAGTACAATATACAATATTCACTTGTCCAAGTTGATCAATCAACACAACAAAAACAGAAAGCCCTAGTCAGAAAGTCAACGCTAGTCAACATGGTTGAAATAGACCTCCAAAATAGCTCGGTCAACCTTCGTCAACTTAGCCTCTAATAGCAAGATAGTGCAGCCCAAAACAATTTGAAATTAACCAATCAAACCTGGTCAACTAAAGTCAATGCAACAACCAGATTTAGGGCAGTCAACGCAGGGGTCAAATTGCCTTAATTTTCGTGCCCAAAACTATGGCCTTCCCAAACAAAAGCCTCCCTCACAAAACTAAAGTCAACGCTGGTCAAAGTCAGCGTCCTAAAATTTCGGTCAAATTTGGTCAACGTAACTAGAAAATTAGACCTTCCTTCGCATGTGTGGAGAGAGAGAGAGAAGCCCAGAAATATGTTCCCAATCAAGATGAGAGAGATAAAGATGAATGAGAGTGATGCCAAAATGAGGAGGAGGCTCCTTGTATTTATAGGCTAACGTTGAGAATGAATAGACGTGACTATTTGGGTTTTTGAGCCTACATGAGTTTGTTGGCCGACCTTGACAATTTTTCCGTAATCAAAATAAATTCATAACTTCATTTGTACATGTCAAAATGGGATGATCTTTAGATCAGTCCTACACCTCTCGAAAAGAGGAATCCAAGAAAAATATCAACGGGCTCATAAGAGTTGTCCAAAGTGATGTTGGGCCCTAGTTTCCAAATTTAACACTCCCTCTCAACTAGGGAGAACATCACCTGCCAAACTGTTTATCTGTACCATCCCTGTCACTGCTATGCTCTGCTCTGTTGATCATGAGGAAAGAAGAAATGATCGAGAATGTATCATACCATTCTCCACTGACCCGAAGTCAGTCTCCAATAATAGAGAGTGTGTCATAGTACATAGCACTTTTAATCGACTCGAAGTCAGTTTCCATTGATCCCAGATCAATGTCAACATCCTAGCATAGGGAGTACGATAGTACACAATGCATCCATCGGTAGTACTATGGTCCCTATCCTCATTTCCCTACTCATTGGCCAGATGAGAGGTACTTCCCATGAGTCTCGGACTACATGGGTAGGATGTGCTGGCAGGAGAAGGTGAACCACTCATCCTATGCATATGCCACCATGGGGTATCATAGGGGAAGGTGAACCACTCACCCTGTACATAGTGCACCAATAGGGGAGGGTGAACCACTCACCCTATGGTCGCTCATTGCTCCAAGAAGTACCCCAAGCCCCCTAGAGCTCCCAGAGCTCAAAATCCATCTCATACGGGACCCTCATAAGAGGGTCTCTCCACGACTCGAAGTCGTTCACGGAAGGTCAAGAATTTGACCTTTCCCAGGGGCTTCGTAAGAATATTGACGACTTGATCATCAATCCGAATGTGTTGGAGCCTTATTATTCCCCGTTGTAACATATTCTGGATAAATTGGTACCTGCTATAAATATGCTTGGAGCGATCATGAAACACAGGATTCTCCGAAAGACGAATCCCACTCTGATTATCACAGAAGATCACGGTGGTATCCAGCACATGTCCAAACAGCTCACTAAAGAGCTTCCTCAACCAAACAGCTTCATAGGAGGCCAAACTAGCAACAATGTATTCAGCCTCAGCAGTGCTCAAGGCAACTGACTTCTGCTTCCTGCTCATCCATGATATCGAAGCAGAACCTAGAGAGAAGCAACATCCAGATGTGCTTTTACAATCCACCACAGTACCAGCCCGGTCTGTATCAGAGTAACCATGGAGCCTCACATTCCCAGCAGTGTATCTCAGTCCATAAGTGATTATGCCTCAAAGATATCTCAAGTGATTCTTGGCATAAATCCAATGTATGTGATGAGGCTCAACCATAAACTGGCTTTATGTATTCATTGCAAAACATATGTTCGGACGAAAGTTCACCAAGAAAATCAGGGCCCCTACGAGTTGATACTCAGAAGGATTTCTCAAATCGGGCCCAACAACACTTCCGCATAACTTCTTGAAGTTAAGTTCCATCGGAGTTGTCATGGACTTGTAGTCCACCATCCCAAATCTTTCAAGTATCTTCACAATATACTTTCATTGAGAAAGGAAAATCTCGCTCGGCTTTTGCTAGACCTCCAACCCTAGGAAGTAATGCATCAGTCCTAGGTCCTTCATCTTGAATTCGGAAGCCAAATCTCTCTTACATTGATTAATAAGAGGGTCTGCACTTGTCAAAAAGAGATCGTCCACATAGAGTACCAAGATGAGAGGTCTATCATTCTCAACCATAAAATAAAGGTTCAGATTAGCTTCACTTCTCTTAAGTCCCAGCTTCATTAGATAGCTATCGATCCTCTCATACCAAGCCTGGGGTGCTTGCTTCAACCCATAGAGGGATTTCTTCAGCCTGCATACATGTGTTTGACGATATTGAACTTTGAACCCCTCAAGTTGTTCTACATAGACTTCCTCCTTGAGTGAACCATGTAAGAAGGCAGTCTTGACATCCATCTGGTGAAGATTCCATCCTTGTGAGGCAGCAAGGGCTAAATCGAACGGATGTTGGTGTAGCGGGAAACCGGTGCAAATATCTCATCATAATCTATGCCTTCCTTTTGAGAGACGGCTCGAGCAACGAATCTGGCCTTGAACTTTTCAACACTTCCATCAACTCCATGCTTGATCTTGAAGAGCCATTTCAAGGTGACAACAGATTTTTCCTTGGGTTTAGGGACCACATTCCAGACATCGTTCTTCATAATCGACTCATACTCTTCGTTCATTGCATCCTTCCAAACCTGGTGTTTGGAAGCTTCTTCGAATGTGCAAGGCTCAGATTGAACAATGGTGCTCATAGCAGTTAAGTACCCTTGGTACCTATTCAGCTTCTTGCTTTCACAAAATGTCCCCCTAGGTGCAACATGTCTCTCGGCATCTTTGAGAGTCTCCCTAAGCCATGAGGGTCTCCTTTTCGAGGAGGAGGGCTCATGAGGGGTTGGATCAATGGGATCCATTGGTCCTTCAGCATCGGGCATCTGCTCATCCTGCGATTCTCCCTGTTTTTTGGAATTTGCTTCTTTGTCCTTCCTTGGAAGAGGAAGGTTACTAATCGTCCCAAGGGCAACATCCTCATCGAAAGTGACATCATGACTTATCTATACTTCTTTTTGACCAAGCAGATAGATTCTATATGACTTAGAAGTTTCATTGTAGCCCACAAATTTTCCTTTCTTCCAGGAAGCATCCAATTTGCTTCTCTTTTCTTTCGGCACATGAAAATATACGAGGCTACCAAAAATTCTAAAGTGAGAAACATCAGGTTTCTTACTGGTGAAAACTTCTTCGGGAGTTTTGAAGTCCAACACTTGATGAGGGCATCTATTTTGTACATACAAAGCAATATTTGCAGCTTCGACCGATAAGAACTTCGGAGGGCTTTGATCATGAAGCATGGCACGAGTGGCTTCTACGATAGAACGGTTCTTCCTTTCAACAACACCATTTTTCTCAGGAGTATATGTGGTAGTAGTCTCCCTCTTAATGCTAGCTTCTCTACAATAATATTTGAATTCATTTGATTCATATTTGGTTCCATTATCGGTCCTCAATATTTTGATCTTCTTCCCTGTTTGATTTTCGACCAAAGTTGTGAAAGAATAGAACCATGAGAATACTTTGTCCTCCTTCAAGAAATATATCCAAGTCTTGCGAGAGAAATCATCTATAAAGGTTGCATAATATAAGTATCCTCCCAATGAGTTCACAGGCATTACACCAGATAGATCAGAATGAATCAATTGCAATATGTCAGTAGTCTTGCTATCACTTGAGGGGAATGGTCCCCTTGTATGCTTTCCTTCGACACACCCCTGACAAACACCTTCATGTTCAACTTTAAATTCGAGCATACCTGTCACCATCTTCCTTGCATCAAGTAGAGCCTTATAATGTAGATGAGCAAACCTCCAGTGCCATAATTCAGATCGAAGTGATGTGTCGCAAGACAGCTCCCAATGGGCTTCCTCCAACTTGACATAGGCTATCAACCCTGAAGCCAAGTGTAGATGCATCTTTGAAATTTTTATTCGACACTTGTACCTTTCCATCGATAAATGCCACCATGAATGGTGTTACCCTGATTCAATTGAAGAGTAACATTCCCAACTCCCTTTACGGTATAGGTGGCATTGTCTCCAAGGATAATTTCTAAATTTGTATCCGTTTCAATCAATTTTGAAAGAGCTTCCTTATACCTGGTGAAGTGCCTTGAGGCACCACTATCAATCAACCAATTTCCCAAAGTGTTCAGAGGAGATGCAGTAGAAAGGGCAGATATAAGATATAATTCCTTTTGCTTGTTATCAACAACATTAGATTCATCATACCTGGTGTTTCTTGATCTCTTGGGAGGGCGACCGTTTCCTTGATGAGAAGCGGGAGCATTCCTTTTTCCTTGGTTGTTGAATCTACCATTCCTTTGATTGTTGTTGCCCCTGAAATTGTTGTTGTTGTGATTGTCATCATCATGATGTGTATCCCTTCTATTGGGACACTTCCTAGCATAGTGACCAAACTTGTTGCAAATGAAGCATCTTCCCTTCCTTCCATTTTTGAAACTTGGCCTTCCTTGACATTGCTTCTTTGAAACTTCATTGTTCTTCTTTTTAGCATGAGCAGAGAATGTGGTAGGATCATTCCTATTTGAAGGCATATCTAGTTCCATCATCCCTGTTTCTTCTTGAGAGCATCTAGTCAGTGATTCTTTAAAACTTGGAATCTTGTCATTATTAAGAATAGTAGTGTTGAACACGTGCCATTCTCGAGGGAGTCCTCCAAGGGCAATGAGGGTAAGCTCCCTATTAACAATAGCTTCTCCAATCGAAAGAAGATCATTTTTGATCTCTGTAATCATCATGAAGTAGGATTGAATATCTTCATTTCTTCCTTTCTTTATATCCTTCAACTTGTTCTTGAGGAAAAGAATTTGATTTGCATTTCTAGATTTGAACATGCCAACCAACCTGTCATATATCTCCTTTGATGTGTTCAAATCAGAAATGTAAGCAACTAAATGCTTATGAATAGAATCCCTAATGATCTTCTTGGCTTTGACTTCACCCTTCTTGTATTTGGTTTTAGCAACAACCAGTGCATTAGGAGGAGGTTCTGAAATCTTTCCCTGGACATAACCCATCACATCTTGTTCTTCTAATGTCAAATCAAGAGACATCATCCATGCATGATAATCAAACTTATCATGAAGCTTGTCATCAGACTTGAAGTAGGATGTGGAAGCCATTGAATCTTGTCTTTGATCAGTGATTGCTCCTCTTGGTGATTGCTCTTCTCACTCTTTTTTGGCCTTTGTCTTCACCTCAACTCTAATACCATGTTAATTTTAGGATAACAAAGGTATGTTCTATGCTTAGAGCAAATTTTATTCAAATTCTTTATTAGCCTAATATCATATCTAGTTTAGCAATCACATCAACATGATAGTAAAATGCAGATAGAACATAAACAATAACAGTAGAAGACAAGTCAACACAAGAGGAGACAAGATATGGCACCAGCCAGGGACAAACCCCAATGTGGGGAAACCCTTGATCAATTCTTCTTATAATTCTTCAAAAGTTCAACAGAGAGAGTACAATTTCCAATATTCACTTGTCCAAACTGATCAGTCAAAACAACAGAAATAGAAAGCCCTAACCAGAAAGTCAACAGGGCTGAAATAGACCTCCAAAACAACTCGGTCAACCTTGGTCAACTCGACCTCTAATAACAAGATAATGTAGCCCAAAATACTCTGAAATTAACCAGTCAAACCTGGTCAACTAAAGTCAACTCAACAACCAAAACTAGGGCAATCAACGCAAGGGTCAAACTGCCTCTATTTTTGTGCCTAGAATTGTGGCCTGCCCAAACAAAAGTCTCCCTCAAAAAACTGAAGTCAATACTGGTCAAAGTTAGCCTTGTGAAATTTCAGTCAAATTTGGTCAACACAGCAATTATAGAATCAGACCTTCCTTTGCACGTCTGGAGAGAGAGAGAAGCCCAAAATTCTGTACCCAATCAAGATGAGAGAGAGAAAGATGAATGAGAGTGATGCCAAAATGAGGAGGAGGCTCCTTGTATTTATAGGCTAACATTGAGGATGAATATACGTGACTATTGGGCTTCTGAGACTACATGAGTTTGTTGGCCAACCTTAACAATTTGTCCATAATCAAAATAAATTCATAACTTCATTTGTACATGTCAAAATGGGATGATCTTTAAATCAATCCTACACCTCTCGGAAAGAGGAATCCAAGAAAAATATCAGCTGGCTCATAAGTTTCAAAGTGATGTTTGGCCCTAGTTGCCAAATTTAACACATATTGATGTCTGCAAGATCTATCACATAAAAATCAGTAGTAAAAGTTTAATTACCGAGTGTCATGTTCAAACCTAGTATGATTCAGGTGCATCCAAGTTGTATCCATTCGCAACTATTACATCCAGGCCTTCGGACTCTTCGGTGGGAAGTCCTCTTTTGACTACAAGCGTTGCATCAATGAAATTGTGTGTGGCTCCTCCAACAGTTAGTGTTGTGATGCATTGCCCCTTGATAACTCCCTTAACCCTGAAGGTGTAATACTTGGGTGTACATGAAAGTGTTGCAATCTTGACTTGGGGACGAGACTTCTGATGAGCCCCAAATTTGGTAACATTTTGGGCTCATTTGGCCTACTTACCCTTGCTCAACCCTTCATTTTTCATCACTTATGCATCATTTTTTAGTATATTCATGTTATTTGTAGGAAGGAGGGCAATCACTATTCCTAGGTGGCTAATACATGTTTATTTCAGGTTTTTTGACATTAAATGGAGCAAAACCACGCAGATGAAGGCAAGGAGACAGCCAAGGTGACATTGAGGTTTTGTAGGAAGGTTGTCCACAGCCTTGAATGGCCTTCCTCGTGATCTCCACCCACAACTCCGAGCTCCAACAGCTATCACCACCGAGCTAGAAGGCAGCCAACGGATTCTAAGGGAACAACAGTTTACTTTTAGTTGGTCAGCCAAGCCCCACTAATTTAGGAGGCCAGCGTGGCCCTCATATTGTATAAATATTGAGGCTGTAGCCTTCGATAGGGACTTTTGAACCTTGGTTGCAGATTCTGAATTACGAGCTATAGCTCTGTTTTGCTTTTTGTAAGCCATTTTTGGCATGTTGTTAGACTTATGACTATGATCTTTTAATAAAAGGCAGGCAGATTCGAGTTCAGTTCTGAGTTCTTAGAGGAGCTATAGCTCTCAGGGTTGGGCCCAACCTGAGAGCAATAGGCCTCCTTTCTTTGTATTGTTACCTTTCTTTCTTTCAGCATTATATTTCTTTTCCTTTACATGCACTTGGAAACACAGTTTGCTGATTCGGATTTCTTGGTGTGGTTACATAGGTTAGTGTTATGAACAAAGTTGCTTTCAGTAGTTTAGATTAGAGTAAGGAGATTAGAGTTGATCAGAGCTCCAAAAAAGGGTTGATTGCACACTCACTTCCACCTCTGTTTAGAGATTGGGATTGCAGCCCGTGCCACCCACCAAAAACACAGTTTTACATGTTCATGCAAGCTTTAACGTAATATTTCCGTTTGTAGAAGTGTCCATGCATTTAGATCTTGAGCAATAACTCTTTGTTTCAGCACCATGCACGATTTTCTCTTAAAAACGACATTGTTGTTCTTTGGTTTCTAATAAAACAGTTAGAATAGGTTGATGACATTTCGGTTATACACAAGACAGGGGTGATTTGTTTCATTTACACTGCGCAGCACCACTCCATCGTTTCCTTATCCTTCTCAGCTGTGCCTAGGCCATCTACTTATCTCCCAGTTAGATCATTTGCCTCCCAACTCTTCTATCATCCACGTTGTTTTATCTTTTCGGCCTTCCATTGCCTCTACCCTCCTCTAGACCAACCAGCTTTACACACCCCCTCTCCATCTCACCTCTCTGTCCATAAGCCATCACAAGCTCCCCTCCTACCTCCCTATCCACCCATACAGCTCATTCACTCATCCATCACCCAAAACTCCGATTGCAGAACATCCTGTAGAAATTACGGGACTTCCTGTAGAAATCCTGAACTTCCTGTAGAAATCCTGAACTTCCTGTAGAACCCCCTGCAGACATCCTGTAGAAGCTCGCAAACACGGTTGCCAGGCATCTGAACTTTGTGAACTTCTGTGGAATGATGTTAGGGATCCCTTGGACCCTCTCAGAGTCCTCCTGACCTTTTCCAAGCCTTCCTCCCCTTGATCTACCCCTGCACAGTCAAGACCCAGTAAGAAGCACAGTCATAATAACTCCAACAACTTGAGCAAAAATACAAAAACATGTTCTCTTCAGATGAAAGTAGTTTAGACACATGCATCTCATCTCAATAGAAGTAATGGCATCACTTTTAGAAGTTGCACTCCCACCATTGCATCATAAGGATTAAGCTGGTAGAATTAGGGTTTACTAGGGTTTCCATGTTTTGTTGGCTTTCAGTTCATTCTTGCAAAGTAGGTTAATTTCCTTTGAGATAGCTTTCGTTCATCACATAAAAAGCTTCTTCTGAGAACATATAGAAGTTGGCTTGAGCCCTAGCGGACTTGTGCCAGTTGACCAAGTGACAGCTACGACAAGAGCTAGTACTTGTGCATATAGCACCGTCGCTTCCAAGTTTGTTACGAACTACCGGGTTGATAAAATTAGAGAAGGAAGCTCCAGGAGTTGTAGCATTATTGCTACAATACTGGAGCCCACCAACTTCCTTTCTCCATTTGCCTTTTCTTCACCTTTCGCTTCTTCTAGTGGTTCTCCCTTGGTACTGTTAGGATTTTTCTCTTCTTTTGCTTCCTTCTGCAGTGGCTCTTCTTCGGTACTTGGAGTGACCCCTTCTCCTTCGTCCTCATCATTAGAGACTACTTCAATGCAGTGAATCTTTCCTTTACCTAAACAACGATGTCCTGGTTCCCATGGCTATTTGCAACTAAAACATAGCTTCTTTTGCTTGAGTTTACTTCATGTTTCCTCATCTAGCCTTTCTTTTCAGGACCAATCGCATTGAAAAGGCTTCTTCTCCGTATCTTTTGGATGAACGAAAGGCTTGAATGGAGCCTTAGACTTAGAGGCCGCATTTCCCATATCCAGAGTCTTCTTGATAGCCTCCTAAAGGGTGGCAGGGTTGAATACCTTGACCCAACCTTGTAGGGGTTCGGAAAATGCCTCAGTGAAAAGCATGACTAATCACTCTTCAGATATATCTATTAGCATGACTGTGGTTCATTCAAATTTTGCAATAAATTCTTCATGTGATCCCGTCTGTTTGAGAAGTGCGAATTCTATGAAGTGGATGTCTGGGTTCTTCCGATAAAATCTTTCTATCAGCTTTTGGATAAAATCTTCATAAGAAGTAATGTTGTTATGCCCCATTGTTACTAGACCATGCTACCACCAATCATGTGCTTCCCCTTCTAGATGTAATGTGGCAAATTGGATTGCGTCCGCTTCCACCATGGGATTGAGCTTGAAGTAGGTGTCCAATTTTTGCACCCAAGCCCTTGTTGTACATTTAGATGATCCATCAAATGAGGGTAGAGGAAGTTTACTCACCTTGCGTGCCAATTCAACATTTGGCTATCCCCTGGGTCTATTTTTGTATTTGAAATTCCTATATTCATTGAAGGACATGGCTGCTCGAGTGTTTTCCTCCATTCTTGCGTAATCCCAAACATATTCATTAAAAACGTGATTTGGATCAACTACTTCTTAGGCTTTCATTGCTTGATTATTTGTGCATTGTGGAAGTAATAGTCGGTGATTTCTTCCGCTGCTTGCTTGGTTATTGGATGGACTAGTGTTATGGTGACCACTACCTTTAGTGGTGTTTCTGTTGTCGGCAACAAAATTTTGTTGTCCCAGGAGATGAGCAATTAGTTGTGCAAGTTGTTGTCCTTGAGCCAAAACTTGTGCAATATCCCACTGCCCTTGAACCATTTGTTGCCCTTGCTGGTTCATTTGATGTTGTCCATGGAGTAATTCTTTCAACAGAATGTTAGGGTCGTGTTCTCCTTGCTCTGCTCTATCCCCCATGGCTGAAAGCTGAGTACCCCTCTTTCTTCTTACGGTGACATTGCTTGTATCCTGAGGAAGCGTACAAAGCTCATACACTCACAAGCTCGCAGGATACTTGCTCTAATACCACTGTAATGTACTAGGGAAATTTGTCCTAGTATTCCTAGTATCAGTTTGTTCCTTTCTTTCTAATACAATGGCTAAATTTATTCAAATGATATTACGATGGGACAGTAAACAGTTCAAAAACCTTATCTTTTGCTAATAGCGATATAAAACAATGGCAGAAAATATATATATTTCAACAATATACAAAGTTGATGGATTGCCAAAATAGAACCATACTTAACTCAGTTCAGGACAGTTTCCAATTTCAAATATAACGGTTCAAACTATAGGACTAGAGGCCCTGACCAGATACTGCATTGAAGTACAAATTGGAAGTTTGATTCAAGTTAACTATAAAATTATATCAATCCCCATAGGCTATAGTCCTTGAAAAAGGGGAAAGCCCCCAAAAATCCCCATTGTTGTGCAAGTTTTGGGGCAGCTGGGCGAAGAAACCCAAAATTGGGGCTTGGAGTAAAGTTTACTCAGTCATTTTAGAAGAAGAGGACCCTCTAGGAAATCTATAAATGTGAGGGGGATGAATTCATTTTGGAGCATCAAGTGTGGATCAATTCATTTGTTCTTGTGCATTAACTCTGAGGGTTTTAGACCCCCTTCTTTCTCTTGTCAATTTTGGTGGTGAAAGATTCCACCCCAGTGGGAACCCTCTTATTATTCCTCTCTGTTCTGGGAAAAGGTTCTATCTTAGGCAACGAATTCTTGGAAGACTAAATTCTGTTTTGGCATGGTGATATCTCTGGGAAAGCATCGAATTCTGTTTGGCACATGAAGATCTTTAAGGCAGTGAAATCTCCTAGTTCTGTCTTGTTTTGGCCGCATGCACCATCCGCTTTAGACGGCAAGATTGTTTTCTTGATTTAATTCTAGTTCTAGATACACGCAGTCATTCTTTTAAGGAGAAACCCTCGTGAGGCATCTGGAAGCTGATTTACCGACCTCGCTCGCTCAATCAATAGAAAATAACGTCTTGTAAAGGTGCGGATCACTTTGAAAGTGTTCGGGGGTTCTTGTCTTAGGGTTAACAAGGGAGCTGAGGTCTGTTTAAAAAGAAAACCTAGATTGAGAATAGGAGTTGGATGCAGGCATTCTCGTTGTGACTTGAAGGAGAGTCGCACCAGCAGAAAACCCTTATGGAGAATTGAACTGGGACAATGAACATGTTTGGTAAGTGGAAGAAAGCCAAGCCCTGTAGAATTTGGTATAATAATTTTATAGTTAACCTGAATCAAATTTCCAGTTTGTACTTCAGTGTGTTATCCGGTCAGGGCTTCTGGTCTTGTAGTTTGAATTGCTATATTTGAAGTTAGAAACTGTGCCCTGAACTGAGTTATGTATGGTTTTGTTTTGGCAATACATCAGGTTGGTATATTATTGAAATATATATATATTTTCTGCCACTGTTTTATATCACTGTTAGCAAAAGATAAGGTTTTTGAACTGTTTACTGTCCCATCGTAGTAGCGTTTGAATGTTTATTAAATTTAGCCACTATATTAGAAAGAAGGGACAAACTGCTACAGGGAATACTAGGACAAATTGCCCGAGTACATTACAAATAAAGTGTAATAAACTACTGGTCCCTATCCTCATTTCCCTAATACTAGGACAAATTGCCCTAGTACATTACAAATAAAGTGTAATAATGGGTCCATCGGTAGTACTATGGTCCCTATCCTCATTTCCCTACTCATTGGCCAGATGAGAGGTACTTCCCATGAGTCCCGGACTACATGGGTAAGATGTGCCGGCAGGAGAAGGTGAACCACTCATCCTATGCATATGCCACCATCGGGTATCACAGGGGAAGGTGAACCACTCACCCTATGATTGCTCATCGCTCCAAGAAGTACCCAAGCCCCCCAGAGCTCCCAGAGCTCAACATCCATCTCATACGATACCCTCATTAGAGGGTCTCTCCATGACTCGAAGTCGTTCACGGAAGGTCAAGAATTTGACCTTTCCCAGGGGCTTCGTAAGAATATCGGCGACTTGATCATCAGTCCCAATGTGTTGGAGCCTTATTGCTCCCTGTTGTACCATATCCCGGATAAAGTGGTACCTGATATCAATATGCTTGGAGCAGTCATGAAACACAAGATACTCCGAAAGATGAATCCCACTCTGATTGTCGCAGAAGATCACGGTGGTATCCAGCACATGTCCAAACAGCTCACTAAAGAGCTTCCTCAACCAAACAGCTTCATAGGAGGCCAAACTAGCAGCAATGTATTTAGCCTCAGTGGTGCTCAAGGCAACCGACTTCTGGTCCTGTAGTTTGAACTATTATATTTGAAGTTGGAAAATGTGTCCTGAACTGAGTTACGTATGGTTCTGTTTTGGCAATAGG
The DNA here is from genome assembly GCA_031772625.1 of Pinus tabuliformis. Classification (NCBI taxonomy): domain Eukaryota; kingdom Viridiplantae; phylum Streptophyta; class Pinopsida; order Pinales; family Pinaceae; genus Pinus; species Pinus tabuliformis. Next base: position 707,026,796 of record CM062820.1, read on the forward strand.
GGAGGGTGAACCACTCACCCTATGATTGCTCATCGCTCCAAGAAGTACCCAAGCCCCCCAGAGCTCCCAGAGCTCAACATCCATCTCATACGATACCCTCATAAGAGGGTCTCTCCATGACTTGAAGTCGTTCACGGAAGGTCAAGAATTTGGCCTTTCCCAGGGGCTTCGTAAGAATATTGGCGACTTGATCATCAGTCCCAATGTGTTGGAGCCTTATTGCTCCCCGTTGTACCATATCCCGGATAAAGTGGTACCTGATATCAATATGCTTGGAGCAGTCATGAAACACAGGATACTCCGAAAGATGAATCCCACTCTGATTGTCGCAGAAGATCACGGTGGTATCCAGCACATGTCCAAACAGCTCACTAAAGAGCTTCTCAACCAAACAGCTTCATATGAGGCCAAACTAGCAGCAATGTATTCAGCCTCAGTGGTGCCCAAAGCAACTGACTTCTGGTCCTGTAGTTTGAACTGTTATATTTGAAGTTGGAAAATGTGTCCTGAACTGAGTTACGTATGGTTCTGTTTTGGCAATAGATCAGCTTGGTATATTGTTGAAATATATATATTTTCTGCCATTGTTTTATATCACTGTTAGCAAAAGATAAGGTTTTTGAACTGTTTACTGTCCCATCATAATAGCATTTGAATGTTTATTAAATTTAGCCACTGTATTAGAAAGAAGGGACAAACTGCTACAGGGAATACTAGGACAAATTGCCCTAGTACATTACAAATAAAGTGTAACAATGGGTGTAGCAACCCAGAACAACCCACAAGTTAGCCCATAAAGAGCCTCAATTACCCACATAGTGGCCTGGCATGTTGTGAAAGGTGAGCATTATGAAAAATATTTCAACACCCTTGCTTAAACTGAACAAGGGGCTGCAGAGATGACATTACATTGATAGATTATCGCAGTTGTTTACTATACCACCCTGCTATAATGCTGAGTTGGGGGTAGCCATGGTACCATACCACTCATGAAGAAAACCTTCTCGATTAATATTGGGATTGATCATGCAAAAAAGGGTCTTCAACAATGCAAATTCATATTTGTCAAGTCGAAGAGGGATAGCTGAAATAAGGTCCTGTGATAGGGGTGAGTTGTCTACTAAGAACACCAAGTAAGGAAGTCACTAGCATCATTAAGAGTGGCAATATCGCACTTGGGAAAGGATGGCAACAACGAAGTACTAGGAATCAAGATCATCGTTACCATTATGGTCATCATCATCCAACACATGTAACTTGGAGCAAAATGTCAATACTGAACTGGATATCATTATGAGAGGGATCATCATCAGCAGAAGAAAGCTCATCACTTGACTCCTTATTAGAACAGAGCTCATCACTTGACTACTCATCGAATGAAGGCTCATAAATAGACATAACTGTTATGAAGTTTTGAGCATAACTGTTTTATTGTGAAAGGGTAAAACCACCCTAATTCAATTTTATGTGGAACTATGTGGCAATGACTTCTATGATTTGCAAAATGATAGGATTCCACACTTGAACTTCTCTTCAGTATGATTGGATCTTCACTCAACTTCTCATTTTGATTTCATCTTTGGTTAGTTTGCTTGTTGTGTAATATGATGAGTTTTATAATTAGATGATGATAAGTGATCCTTGTATCTTGTGTTTTGGTTTTAGAGCCTTCTTTTTTTGATAGTTCAGGTGATTTATTGGTTGATAATATTTCAATATAAGCATCTTACTAGTTTTTTATATCGGTTTTTGGTAAATTATCTAAGCAAGAGATGTTTGTACTAAGGTTTATCCTATTAAGTAGCTCACCAAATTATCAGCATTGTTGGATGCTCCAAGGAAGCAATGAAGTCAGCTAGGGGATACCACAAAGGTTAGATAGTATCCCAATTGAGCTTGTTAAGAGAATCTTATGTTCGTGGTTGAAGATTTTCTTGCATTTTATTAGGAAGTTATTTCTCTTGGATCCTTGAGCCAACTAGGAGTTTGTTGAGTTGATTCTAAATGTGATGGATTAGAGAGATTATTAACTATTGGAGACTGTTTCTATAAAATTGATAAGATTTTTCATTTTTGTTAAAATTCCGTCCATAAGATTAGAATTCCTCCTAGTTGTGACTTACACCCAAGCAAGGTTTTATTAGAATAATGCTACTTTAGTGTTTAATGCTGTTTCTATTTCTTTCTTATTAGTAGTTTCTTAGACGAAACTTGCTGTTTCTATTTCTTAGTAGAAACTTGTTGTTTCTATCTATGTAAATACATTTGTATTATTTATTGAGCTTCATAGCTCATTGTAATTCAATTCAATTCATTCATTGATTATGGTATCAAAGCTCAGGGATTTTTCGAAATAATTTTTTCATTGTTTGGAAAAATTTCGTATTTCATTTCGAAATCGCTCTTTGAAATAATTTTTTCATTGTTTGAAATAATTTTTTTCTGTATACATTCATTGAGAATAAATTGAGCAATTGCTATTTTGATTCGACGCTGTTGATCGTCAGATGGGGTTGGGATTTTAGTATCTCTGGTCGTGGACTTTTATGTGTACCGAAGCTCTGTTTTAAGAAGCCCGGGCTCTCTGTGTGATCCTGCGACCTCTATTCTCATTCGGTGAAAAGACACCCCTATGCAGTTGATGAATGCCGAATTACTAGACATGACCTCGAGTTCCTGTTGAGCAAGCAAGGACGTAATTCAAAGTCGGTGGTGTTGGAGATCGTATTTGGAGCAGTGAATATTTGTCAGGTCCAAACAAGGTTTTTACGACTTATTTTCTGACCTTTGTATGCATCCGCTCTTGGATCGGCATCTGCTCCTGCGGGATCGAGTCACGGGAGAATCACATTGCTGTAATACAATTGCTGGTCAGTTTTTGCGAGGGATTGTCGTCGTCGCCTTCGTGGGTATTATAATAACCGTTTGCGATACTAAATTAATCACCAGGGCAATCGACGGAAGCAACTGAGAGTGGGTACATGCAACTGTTGGCATAAACGCTGTCTCCCTCCGTCAAATTCCTGCCGCTGGTCACCAAGCAGTTGTCGTTCGAGCCTGAATGTGCTAGGGTCTATCGGTACAGTCGACGCAAAAGAGCCGCATTTCACGTGGAAGAAAAGGTTGTTGCTTGGTTTCGATTCCCATGGAGTGGGTGGAAAAATTGGATTTTTATTCCAAGTGGAAAGAGCGTTCGGTACCACTTTAAAATAACCAACTTGGAGGGTGGCCATCAAATACAATCTCTACGACGTCCTACTTCTCTGCCGCCTAGCCGACAACGTCTGAATCCGAAACAGAGAGTAGTCGAGTTTCTGCATTTTTTGAGAAATTCGCTTTTGCAGGGACGAATCTTTTGTTTTCTGAAGATTATTGTGGAGATTCTGTTGTTTGGCTGTGGTATTATAAAGTTTTTGAATTCTTGAAGCTTTGCAGGGCTGCAATTCCGCTGTTTAGCCTGAACTTTGAATTATTGAGAGAAATTGGTTGCATCGAGCAAAGTTTGCGGATTTTATCAGGCTTAAATATTGAAGCCGTTTTCAGTCCTGAAAATATCGCATTTGTAAGGGCGAATTTTCTGTGCTTAGGGTTTAAATCAACAATTTTTTTTCCCAATATCGAAGCATTGAAACTTGTCTTGGGAAACGTGTAGATGGCCTCACTAACCAATCTGATGTTGGAAGGCAGTTAGCGCTTTAATGGAACCAATTATAACATCTGGAAACAACGAATGTTGACCATTTTTTAGTATAGGTGTCTTGACCAGCTTGTTTTGGGCAAAGAGCTTAGTCCTGGTACACCTGGTACAGATCAAGATAAGTTTGATGATCGAAATCGAGAGGCTGTTATGCTTCTCAAACTCTCAGTGATTGATGATCAGCGACCACAGATTCCTTCCGGCAAGACAGCTGCCGAAATCTGGCAACATTTGAAGGAATTACACGAGAGATCGGACAAGAGCAGAGCTTTCTTTCTAAAGAATCAGTTGTTCTTCATCATGATGGACGAACACATGCCTTTTCAGGAACATCTCAACAAGATTAAAGACATTCGAGATCAGCTCGAAGCCATTGGTCAGACCACGGAGGAAGAAGATATGGTAGTCATCACTTTGAAAAGTCTACCGAAACCGTATGAACACTTCATAGAAACACTCAACATTACCAGCACGAGTGTTGATCTGAAGTTTCCAGAGTTATGCACCAAACTCCTGCAATAGGATCGTTGGAAACAACAGTTTGGTAGTGGAGCTTCATCAGCCTCAGAAAATGTTTTTGCTACTAATTATCAGTCCTCTTAGTCTTTTCAGCAAAAAGGTTCTTTTCAGCTTTCTGATCCAGCTAAAAGGAAAAATGTGCAGTGTAAAAACTGTCACAAGTTCGGCCACATGAAGAAAGATTGCCGACAGAGGATTGCTTCCGAACAGAAGAAACAGGGAGGGTCTTATCAGACAGTGAATGTTGCAAAATATTCTGAGCAGAAGGAATCTGCCTCTTATGCCTTTATGGCTAAGAGGTCCTCAGATCATGCCTCGTCTTCTGCCTGGTTCATTGACTCTAGTGCATCTCGTCATTTTTCTCACAGGCGTGATTGGTTCATTGACTTCTCAACTTTCAGTGATTCTTTGGTATTTGGCGGAGGTGAAGAGTACACAATGATTGGCAGAGGTACAGTTTAGATCCAGTCTGGTGGGCACACACTCATCTTCCTGAATGTGTACTATGTTCCTGGTATGGAAATCAATCTGCTGTCTGTCAGCCAGATTATGAGGAACTCTCCTAAGCTTGATGTAGCGTTCAGTGCGCACAAGTGCTCCATTATTGACAGGGAGACTCGTCTTACGGTTGCTGTTGGCCTAGAGGATCATGGTCTATATAGACTTCTTGACATTGGTGATTCTCCAGAAGTGGCTCTAGCAGCTCGTGTTTCTCCCATCAGCACTCTGTGGCATCAGCAATATGGGCATCTAAACATTCAGTATCTTTCTCAGCTATCTCGGGAAGGACTTGTGTCAGGGTTACCTGATATTCAAACTTAGCAGTTGGGAGTGTGTGGCGCCTGTTAAGCTGGCAAGCAACATCGGTCTTCATTCAAGGATGGAGAATCTTGGTGCGCATCTAAGGTACTCCAGTTAATTCATGTTGATATTTGTGGTCCTATGAATACATCTTCTATCACTGGTTGCAAATATTTTTTGCTTATTGTAGATGATTTCAGTAGAAAGATGTGGGTGTACTTTCTAAAACATAAATCTGATGTTTTTAGTATCTTTCAGAAGTTTAAGTCCTTAGTTGAAAAAGAGTCTGGCTGTAATATCATAACTCTTAGGACAGATAACGGGGGAGAAATTTGTTCTTCTACTTTCTCCAACTTCTGTGACACTCATGGCATCAAACGCCAGTTAACTACACCCTACACTCCTCAGCAGAACAGTGTTGTCGAACGTCGCAACTGTATGGTTGTTGAAATGGCTCGTTCCATGTTACAACACAGGAGTGTTCCGAACAAATTCTGGGCTAAAGCAGTGTTTACTGCTGTCTATCTTCTTAACCGATCACCTACTCAGGTTGTTAAAGGGAAGACTCTAAAAGAGGTTTGATCTAGTCGTAAGCCTACGATCAATCACCTCAAAGTATTTGGCTCGATTGCATATGTTTGGATTCCAGTTGCTAAGCACTCTAAGTTGGATTCCAAAAGCCAGAAACTCATGATGGCAGGGTACAGTGATCACCACAAGGCTTATAGGCTGATAGATATAGCCACTGGTCATCTTAGCTTCTGTCGGGACGTAGTATTTGATGAAGACAGAGGATTCTTTCAGTCTCCTCCTTCTGAGCAGTGTTCTGAGGATCAGCCTCACAGTGTTTTTCTTCCGTTAGGTCCACCTGATGGGAGGGATGATGCAGCACCAGTATTTGATGCTGCACTACCTGAGCTTCCTCCTGAACATAATCCTCCTCTTGTTGTTCCTCTTGCACCTGAGCCTCCTCCACCTCCTCCTGATATTGGTTCCTCTACTCTTCGGCCTAAATGGTGGGCTCAAACTATTGGTGTTCTCTGGGATAATGAGCTCCTTGAAGGTAGAACTTCCAGAAATAAGAGCACACAATAGTCTACAGTAAATTTTGCTCTTGTGGCTAACCAACACAGTATTTTTGAGCCTCAAACCTATTTAGAGGCTAAGGGTACACTTGAGTGGGAATAGGCTATGGAAGCTGAATTCCAAAGTCTTCAGAAGAATCACACTTGGACCCTTTCTGATCTTCCTACAGAGAAGAAGCCCATTAGTTGCAAATGGGTGTATAAAGTGAAATACAAAGCTGACAGAACTCTAGACAAGTATAAGCCTCGCCTTGTTGCTTGAGGGTTCTCATAGAAGGAAGGCATCGACTATGAGGAGACCTTTGCTCCTATAACCAAGATGAGTACCATACAGCTTGCCCTTGCCTTAGTAGCCCAGTTCAGTTGGAAAGTCCATCAAATGGATGTAAAGAGTGCTTCTCTGAATGGTGACTTATAGGAAGAAGTCTACATGATGCAGCCTCTAGGATTCAAGGTTGTCGGTCAAGAACAGAAAGTCTGTAGATTAGTCAAAGCACTCTATGGTCTGAAACAAGCTCCTCGGGCTTGGTACATGAAAATTGATAAGTACCTAACAGATCATGGCTTTCAGCGGAGCCCATCTGATGCAAACCTATATATCAAGCATACTGGTGATGATATTTTTTTTGTGGTTGTTTATGTGGATGACCTTATCATTACTGGTAGTTTAACACATTTGATCCATGGGATCAAACAAGATTTGTGCAACACCTTTGATATGACAGATTTTGGACTCCTTCATCACTGTTTGGGGGTTGATGTCTGGCAGACTGAGAACAACATCTTTCTATCTCAGTCCAAGTATGCCAGAAATCTTCTGGACACGTTCAGAATGCAGGATTGCAAACATGCCACGACTCCTATGGAACCAGGGCTCAAACTTTCAGCTTAGTCATCCTCACCCCTTGTGGATGAAACTTTATTCAGGCAATTAGTGGGCAACCTCATCTACTTTACTGCCACTAGCCCTGACATCAGTTTTGCAGTGAGCTACATTTCCTGCTTCATGTCAGCTCCTAAGGCTGATCATTGGATAGCAGCGAAGCGTGTACTGCGTTATGTGCGTGGCACTCCTGATTATGGACTTCTGTACACTCGGAGTTCCGATCCTATACTCAGTGGTTATACAGATTCTGACTGGGCCGGTTCGGTTGATGACCGTAAATCTACAGCTGGGTATGTGTTTAGTCTGGGATCTGGTGCTATCACATGGACTAGTAAGAAGCAACAAGCAGTGGCTCTTTCCTTGACAGAAGCAGAGTACCGGGGAGCAGTTAAGGCATCTTGTGAGGCAGTTTGGCTTCGACGTATGCTTGCGGATGTGCATGTTTCCCAGGCCGGTCCTACTCCTTTGTTCTATGATAATTAGGGAGTGCTCAAACTTGCCAAGAATCTAGTCTTCCATGAACGAACAAAGCATGTGGAAACCCATTGTCACTACATTCGACAGTTGGTTGATGATGGATCCATTCAGTTGTTGTATGTTCCCACAACGGAACAGCCAGCAGACATCCTCACCAAGCCCCTTGGTCCTGATAAATTTGTAAAAGTTAGAGGGTCTATCTTCGTTGGAAATAGATTAAACATTAAGGGAGGGTATTAGAATAATGCTACTTTAGTGTTTAATGCTGTTTCTATTTCTTTCTTATTAGCAGTTTCTTAGAGGAAACTTTCTGTTTCTATTTCTTAGTAGAAACTTGCTGTTTCTATCTATGTAAATACATTTTTATTATTTATTGAGCTTCATAGATCATTGTAAATCAATTCAATTCATTCATTGATTAGGTTTGTTAGTTGAAGGTATATTTTGAAGAACTATTCTTGGATTAGGATGTTATGAATCAAGCTAAATTGTCTAGGAAACAATGTTATCAGAATCAGTTGGTAAGATAAATTGTCCAAGCCAATAATGTTATTAGAACTAAGTGGGTTAAACCAAACTAGCCAATTTTGATTATATTTGGGCTAGATCAGTTATTTCAAATGCTTTGAGTTGGTTCAATAGAAGATGGCTTGCACACAAAATAACCCAACAAAACATTTAAAGAAGGAAAAAGAAGTTTTTAGAAGGCTCCTTAACCCTAAAAGTAACCATAGTGGATCATGGAGAACCAATAAGATTTCTATAGGATGCCTTTTGTTAGATGGACTTGGAGCCACTTCCACCACTAGAAGTGAACTACCATTGTTGCCAGAATCATTCCTTTGAGCTCTCCCTCCATGTCCCTGATCTAGATGAAACCTTTGTAAGAGTGTTGTTGGCAAGGTGCTTTTAGAACAAAAATAACATTCTTGAGAGTGCCCACTTGCCCAAAATAACACACCTTGGTCCATTTCATGCTCCAACTTGTTCAAATTGGGTAGCTTGGGAGGTACTCCTATAGGCCTTGGGTGCTAGGTTTGTGAGGAGAAACCCCACAAAAGAATGAGTTTGTGGGCAAAGTACCCAAGTTTGGGGGTCTTAACGCAAAGGAGTGGGCTTGGAACCCAAGAAAAGTAATTTTATATTCTAGTTTGTTGTTGAGTGAGGTAGTGGGGTCAATGTTTTAAAGCTCGGACTCAAACTCGGAATCGGCCGAGGGTCAACTCCAACTTGGTATCGACTCAGACTAGTTGATTCCAATGACTCTGTCTTTGTAAAAATTACATTAAATATTTATTTTTTAATGAAAAACATATTTTTAAAGATTTTTATTCATGTTTCCAAACTCAAAGCATTGGAATAATAGAGAGAAGACAACATATGATTAAAGTATGCTAATGAATATCTATTATATCAAAATTGCACCCAATGCACTGTCCAATACATGTAATATATAAAGATCAGAACAAAAACACATAACTAGGGAGGCTCTAAATCAGTATTTTAAAAAACGGCTGAACCGATTCGAAATCGGCCGAGCCGACTGAGCTGGACCCTTGTTGGGAAATCCATAGGTTTGGCAGTTAAACGATTTCCCTTATTAATGACATTAACTGGTGATGCTTTTCATTATTAGTATTATATCTTTTAATTATCTTTTCTTATCATCAAGATTAATGCCAAGCAACAGATAGAAGAACACAAGATATAGGCACACTGCCAGGGCAAAACCCCCTCGAGAGGAAAACCCTGTCACAAATTCTTCCTTTGTTAGATTCAAGATGAGACGACCAAGACCCTCACAATTCAGACTCAGGACTACCTCCATCCATCAAGTCAACCTTGTTCTGCTTCAATTCCATTGCTCCTGTAGCAGTCAATCTTCTTCATACTTGTCCTTGAGGAGATCTCCTCTGCAACCAATTTGAGCTCCTTCATGTATTACTGTGACACCACTGTAACCAATCCAACCAATCCGACGAGCACTGAGATGATATCACTGTGGTGAGAGTACCGAGTTGAGGTTTTTGTGACAACACTGAATTTTGCAATGCGAGTTCATCTTTGAGATGACAACAAACCTCTTCTTCTATAATGGCACCAAGATATTTTCTTGAAGTCCCCCGAACACTGCACATTGTGATATCCTAACTTCTCTTTGCAAAGACACCAAAACATTCATCCGAACTTCTCTGTGATCGAATAGAAACCCTCTGAAATCCAAACTTGTGATCTGTGTTTTATGTGAGTTACTTAGGCTTGTATATATAGTAGTTTCCCCTTGTAATAGGCCGACATGACATTGTGAACAATTGTGTCATAATTATTGAGATGACATGCATATTCATTCATTTGTGTAGGCCGACATGTGATCTCCTCATGGAATTCGACTTGAGGGAGATCCTTTCAACCACAAGGAGACTTTGATGGATGGAGGAATATTCACAAATTTATTTTGACTATAACCTAAGGCCTACAATGGAGGCTTGACCTATATATTTGACCCAAGCATGAAACCCATGCTTTAATAAGTCAAATCAAATTAATAATAAAAATTCTTTTCTCTTTCTTTTGAAAAATATATTACATTTCACTCAAGTACAATAATGAAAACCAAATCTAGTTACATTTTCCTACACTCCCTCTTAACTAGGGAGTTATTCATATTTTGTTAAATTTGGCAATTAGGGCCAAACTCCATGTGGGCCTACTTATTCATGGCAGCTGATATTTTTATTGGATTCCTCTCGTCGAGAGGTGTAGGATTGATCTAAAGATCATCCGATCCCGACATGTATTCATGGAGATGTGAATTTATTTGTGTTATGGGACAATTCGTCAAGGTCAGCCAGCAACCAAATTGCTCCCATCTCTCATCAACGTTTTAGTATAAATAGAGGTGGCCTTCTAGTCATTTGAATACACACCTCTTGTGAACTCTTCCTCTCCACTTGTCTTTGGTGGGAGGAGAGATCTTAAGATGATACACTGCCCTAAAAGGAGATGCCCTCTACGCTGTCATGGGAAAGAAGCCCTCTACGCTGTCATGGAGAAGCTTAACACTGTCATGGAGAAGCCTAACACTGTCATAAAGAAGCTTAACACTGTCATGGAGGACAACCCTTATCTCAGCCACAAAGAATCCCTAAAGCTGCCCTATGAAGAATCCCTAACGTAGCTTATGAAGAAGTCTAATACGCAGTCATGAAGGGTAACCTGAACGCTGTCATAAAGGACAACTCTTAACACGAAGGAAAGCCCTAAATGCAGGATTAGCAAGTGACACTAATCTGCTGTTCTAAGCTTCAGTTCTAAAGGGAATTTTAGACTCAGTGAAGGCACTTTGAGAAGCCTATATATGTGTCCCTAGCTGTAACTCACACAGTTAGACACAATCCAAAAGAAAGGATATACCTTAACTGCAGATAAGAATGAGGGCTCTTTGCTGTCAAGGAAGGAGCCTTATAAACACTGCCCTAATGAATGATGATCATCACATTGACAAGGAGACTTTCCTACAAAGTCATAGGAGAAGCCTTATCACGTGTATGGAGATGCACTAGGAGCAGATCAGTGACTAGGTGCAGTCATAAAAGGAAGCCTAATAGCAATAGTAAAGACTGTTGTTCTAAGGCATGATTTAGGCATGTTTGGGAGCAGCTGTCTCTATATTAGAGGATTGAAGGCAAAGCTGTTTGCATGGACCTGTTGATGGAGTCTGCAACTATAGCGTAGTTGCTCTGCTAGGATGTAAGCCATAGCAAGCAGCTAAGGCTGGTATGCATTGAGTGTAAATAGTTGCAGCATATTAGATGCAGTATATTGGGTGCAACATAATGATGATGAATGGTGCACCATAGTGCACAGTGACAGTGGTGCAATATAATGATGGTGAATGGTGTAGCATAGTGCACAGTGACAGTGGTGCAACATAGTGATGATTAGTGCAACATGTTGAGATGCAACATAGTGATGAGGAAGTGCAGTATGATGGGTGCAACACAGTGATGATTGGATGCAATATGATGAGTGCAACATAGTGTAATGAAGTGCAACACAGTGATGGGTACAACATGGTGATGGAATCACCTGTGTTCAGATCTGCTACTTCATGTGTCATCTTCCTAGTGAAGATCTCTGCTCTTATTTTGACAAGTCAAAATGTTGACTTCTAATGTATATGTACTATCTCTCTCTCTCTGCTGAACTATTGAAGAACATAAGAAGAATTGATCAAGGGTTTCCTCACATTGGGGTTTGTCCTTGGCTGGCGCCACATCTTTTGTCCTCTTGTCTTGGCTTGTTTTCTGCGATTTATATTTATGTTCTATCTGCATTTTACTATCATGCTAAATGTGATTGCTAATCTGGAATTGATATTGAGCTAAAATGGAAAATTGAAGTAAATTTTCTCTTAGCATAGAACATACCTAAAATTAACATATTTTCATATAACCAAAGAGGTACATGGAAGATCTCAAACCACGTCATCTATGAAGAAGTTTAGGCCTGCAATTCCATGGACTAGATTCTTGACTAGTGCAATCCATCCATTGGCCTCTCAACAATTTAGGCACCGCAATGCCACGGACTAGATTCCTGACCAGGCCAATCTATTCGGGTGGGACTAAGACAGACTCAAGTTTTCAACCTATCTAGGTACCATCAGACTTGCTAACCATCAACCCAGAGATCCAGGTGTGTGTCAGAGCTCAATGACCAACGCCACCCTTCCAACTTCGGGACCTAGACATCAACACAAAGTGTCGACTAGATGTCCTCCCGGGCAATGCTTCATGCACAAAGCCTCAACACTCCTTGGTCCAACAGATCAATGACAACAAATCTCTTCTGATCAAACTGATCGATAACCAACATGCTATCAAAACCTTCGAGAGATTTACCTGTACAAACACAACCCCAATCAATAATATACTTTCACATGTACATAATCAAATACAAACCTCCGGGGTCTTCCAGACAACTTGATGTTGCTTCTCAACTTTCCATAGTAGGACTATCAACTGAATCTTTGACAAAATATTCCTCAATCATACACTTTTCTTTCCTACTTCATATGCAACAACATATTCTTCAATCGGATCCTGCTTTCCTTCTTTCAGTAGCACCTCAAAATGCATTCTCCAATTTCCTTATCTTACTAATGGCCTTTACTAAAACTTGCGGCTGTTAGTCCTTGTCTAGTGCATAACACATGGAGTAGAGAACCATATCTGTCACTCCCTCTTAATCATAGAGGATCTAATCATTCCTGTACAAAGAATATTTTCAACCATCCTCTTATCCTAGGGAGATTTCATCCAGGCTCCCTCTTAACTTAGGGAGTTCTACTACTTCTTTACAATATCGGAGAATCTTTCGTGGCTTCCATCCTTCTTATCAGAGTCTTTCATATATGATGCTTATCACATCAACTTTACTTATGATCATCTTCACCAACTTGAAGATAATGTACCTACACAACTCAGATAGCAAGTACAACCAAAATTATAGGAGCATAAAGTTAGCCATATCAAAATCTTATAACAATGGAAGCATTTAGACTTTACAAATATAATCAACAAGAGACTATACTTTAATACTTCAACTTCTTGCCCAGGTTTAGTTACAAACCCTAAATCATATTCACAACTCAAAATATTAAACTCATCTAGGGTTTCAACAACAAGATGATAAGTTCCAACAAACCCTAGAAATAATTCAAACAGGTAATGTGTCTAACAATTTTCAGAATTCATAAGTTAGACTCCTCACTAGGATTTCATACATATCCTAGGTTTCATGCACGAGCTTCAACAATCAAAACCAATCACAACTTAATAAACATCATGACTAGCATCTACTAGGGCTTGATATTTGCCCTAGATTTTTCTGATGTACACAATCTCAGCAATCACTATGTAGATTCATAGATTCCAGATTGCCTTTATACTTAGAAAATTTAACTACTACTAGGGTTTAGCTGCAAGACCCTAGATTTTCAAAACATCATCCTAGACCATCAAACTTCGACTAGAGCTTATTTCGAAACCCTAGGACACATATATCTAGGAATTCATCAACATATCACAAGCACATCATATGTCAGGCAAATTTAATATGTTAGACATATCCTGTTTGTAATTACCCATTTCGATTTATAGGCAAAAAAATTATTAGCATTTGTACGATGAATGCATATGATAGCTACATATACATACATCACATATCTTGCACTAGTATAATTATTAAATAATTATGAAATATGTTTAAGTATCTAAATTATTAAGAAGAGAATTATTACCTAAAACTCGACACTCTCACAATTCAGTCGAACCATTATGTATATTGGAACGTAGGGTTCGACAGCTCAGGAATCGCTTGGTAGACCAAGTTAAGGTCCAGTGGGACAAATATAGCATTGGATCGGCTACCTGGGAAGATACAAATACCATATGTTGAAGATATCCCAACTTGTGTTGATTTGATGAACTTAAAACCTTATTTTTTTTTCCCCTGGGAAAAAGTCGTAATTTCTATTAAAGTTAAGAAATTACATTTTGCATATGCCGAAGCATTCATATACAGGCAGCAGTGCCTAACAAGATCAGTCTGTGGTACTATATAAACAAAAATAAAGTAGGTTGTCTCCTCGCAGGGAGCAGTCCAAAACTGTACACTAACAGTGTTCAAAATAAGAGTCCATTGCTCTACGCAGAGAGCATATATATGCTGTTAAATCAAAGATAAAGTGTTGTATTGTACTAGACATAGAGAGATATCTACAGCTATTGACAAACAAAAAACAAGTGAAGATCTGTAAGTGGGCTTTTATAGCCCATCATCCATCCGATCATCAAAGGGTCGATGATAATGCTGATAGAATGACCCTTTGATTTCCTCCTGTATCAGCCAATTGTCTCCTTGTCTGTGCGCTGCCTCTTTGGAGAGTTGATCTGCAATGGTATTTTGTTCCCTGTAGATGTGACGACAAGCAAATGATTCAAAGGATGTAGTCAGTCTCTTTGCCTCATCTAATATATGTCTCAATGAAAATGCATGACAATGAGATGCATCAGACAGCCAATTGCAAACTATTTTAGAATCTCCAAACAGCTGGAGATGTCTGCATTGTTTTTGTATGGCAAAGTGTATGAGATGCTTGGCAGTGCACAGTTCAGCATATTTGTTAGTTCCTCTGCCTAAGAAAATTTGAATTTTGTAGCTGTGTGTATCATTAAGATATAGTACTGCTCCTCCCCCACAGCCCACATCTTGTGCAGAATAAAACCTTATTTTGAATATATGACTACTTTATTTTAATTAGATACTTAAGACTATCATTTTGAACTATTACATGTAAAAATGAATTTTATTTTGCTAGTACATGGATACCCATAATGTTAAATTTGGCAGCTAGGGTAAAATTAACATGGTATCAGAGCTGAGGTGAAGGTGAAGACAAAGCGCAAGCAAGAGTGAAGAGCAATCACTAAGAAGAGAAATCAATAATCAAGAACAAGTCTCAATGGCCTCCACGTCCTACTTCAAGTCTGATGATAAGCTTCATGATAAGTCTAATTATCATGCATCAAAGATGTATCTTGATTTGACTTTAGAAGAGCAAGATGTCATGGATTATGTGCAGGGAAAGGTTCTAGAACCTCCTTCAAATGCACCAATTGTTGCTAAGACAAAGTATAAGAAGATCACCAGGGATTCTATTCACGGGAATTCTATTCATAAGAACTTAGTTGCTTACATCTCCGATTTGAATACATCAAAGGAGATATATGATAGGTTGGTTGGCATGTTCAAATCTAGTAATGCAAATCAAATTATTTTCCTCAAGAACAAGCTGAAGGATATAAAGAAGGGAAAAGGTTGGTATATTCAATCCTACTTCATAAGGATTACTGACATCAAAAATGATCTTCTTTCGATTGGTGAAGCTATTGCTGACAGGGAGCTCACTCTCATTGCCCATGGAGGTCTTCCTCTCGAATCACATGTGTTCAACAATACTATTCTCTATAACGACAAAATTCCAGGTTTTGAAGAGTTGCTGACTAGATGTTCTCAAGAAGAAACAAGGATGATGGAATTGGAGATGCCTTCGAATAGGAATAATCCTACTGCATTCTTCGCTCATACCAAAAGGAAGAACAATGTAGGTTCAGAGAAGCAAAGTCAAGGAAGACCAGGATTCAAAAATGGAAGGGAGGGAAGATGCTTCATTTGCAACAAGGTTGGTCACTATGCCAAGGAGTGTCCAAATAGAAGGGACACATCATGATGATGATCACAATCATTCTAGGGGAAACAACAACAATCAAAGGAATGGCAAGTTCAACAACAAAGGGAAAAGGAATGCTTCCACTACTCAACTTGGAAATGATCGAGCTTCTAAAAGAACAAGAAACTCCAGGTATTGTGAGTCTAATGTTGTAAATTCTAAGAAAAAGGAATTTTATCTTATATTTGCCCTCTCTAGTGCCTCTCCTCTGGATACTTTGGGAAATTGGTTGATTGATAGTGGTGCCTCAAGGCACTTCACCGTGGACAAGGAAGCTCTTTCAAATCTGATAGAGAAGGATACAAATTTGAAAATTATCCTTGGAGACAATGCCACCTATCTCGTGAAGGGAGTTGGGAATGTTACCCTTCAATTGAATCAAGGTAACACCGTTCATCTTCAAGAAGTACTGTATGTACCTGATCTAAAGAAGAACCTAGTGTCTATCTCGGCGATGGAAGACAAAGGATTCAAGGTGTCATTCATCGATGGAAAGGTACGTGTGTGGAAAAGAAATTTCAAAGAAGCATTTAATCTTGGATTCAGGGTTGACAATTTATATCAAGTTGGAGGAAGTCCATTGGGAGCCATGTCTTGCGACACATCTCTTCAATTTGAACTATGGCACTAGAGGTTTGCTCATCTTCACTATAAGGCTCTACCCGATGCAAAGAAGATGGTTACAGGTATGCTCGAATTCAAAATAGAGCATGAAGGTGTATGTCAGGGATGTGCCGAGGGAAAACATACAAGGGGACCATTCCCCTCAAGTGATAGCAACACCACAGACATTTTGCAATTGGTTCATTCTGATCTATCTGGTATGTTGCTTGTGACATCATTAGGAGGATATTTATATTATGCTGTCTTTGTGGATGACTTCTCTTGCAAAACTTGGATATATTTCTTGAAGAAGAAGGTTGAAATATTCTCATAGTTTTGTGCCTTAAAAGCCTTGCTGGAAAATCAAATAGGGAAGAAGATCAAGATATTGAAGACTGATAATGGAACTGAGTATGAGTCAAATGAAGTCAATGACTATTGCAGGGAAGCTGGCATTAAGAGGGAGACTAGTACTGGATATACTCCTGAGCAAAATGGTGTTGCTAAAAGGAAGAAACGTTCCATTATAGAAGCCACTCGTGCCATTCTTCATGATCAAGGACTTCCAAAGTTCCTATGGGGAGAAGGTGCCAACACTGTTGTGTACGTTCAAAATGGATGCCCTCATCAAGCATTGGACTCCAAAACTCCCGAAGAAGTTTTCACCAGTGAGAAACCTGATGTTTCTCATTTTAGAATTTTTGATAGTCCCATATACTTTCATGTGCTGAAAGAAAAGAGAAGTAAATTGGAGGCATCTGGGAAGAAAGTAACTTGTGTGGAATACAGTGAAACTTCTAAGGCATATAGAAGCTATGTGCCTGGTCAAAGAGAAGTAGAGTTGAGTCATGATGTCACCTTCGATGAGGACGCTGCCCTAAGGAAGATTAGCAACCTTCCTATTCCAAGGAAGGACAAAGAAGCATGTTATGAATATAATTCATACCAAGTAAATAAATAAAATAAATATAAATATTAAATAATCAAATATTAATTAGGTTAAATAGTCATTAAGTTAAGTGAAAAGGCATGTCTAAAAGACATGCCCATTCATGAAAGGACACCTGCTTAGGTATATAAATGCGGGTCCTCATTGTAACATTCATCACACATACATTTTATATATATTAATAAATTATTATTTTAAATACCTCGTGTATTTTTACATGTTTCCAAGCTATCAATTTTCTTGCTTCAGTACCAGTTTTTATGCTTTAGTGGTATCAGAGCCATGGCGCACAATATAATGATGCGAGTCTTTAACGTTGTTCGCTGCACAATGTGCCATTACATTCACGTCTTGATTGCATTGAGTAGTTTAGTATTCAAGAAGCATTTCAGCGATTAGAAAAATCAATTGCGAAAGTTAAAGAATGTCGAAAGGAAATCAATAATAAAAAAGATGATGAAGAAGATCCACATGAAGATGAAAATGAACTCAACAACGATCGTGATGAGAAGGATAGTCAAAGTGGGTATATGAAAAGTAGAGAAGAAGACCACTCAAAATCCAAATCCAATTGGGAATATGAAAAAAATAAGTAGCTTATCTTGTATCTCATTCGAATCAGAATGAACTTACAGAGTCCCCCGAAATCACATGGACCTCCAATGGAAAAATGTTGGCTGTCATACAACAACAACAAAATTCTGATTCTAAACTTGTCTCCAACATGCACGATTACACATCTCCACAACCCAAGATCAATCTACTGAGCAAAGGAATATCTCCTTCTAGGCGAGAAGAAAAAATTATCAAACCCAGAGCATTCTTGATGCTAAATCGTCAGGAGGATCGTTGTTTGGCTTTGTTAAATACATACATCAATATCCTAACAACATTTATGGAGGAGTTGAGAATGCTAGAAAAAACATATTCGAAAGGCTGGGAAAATTTCAGGAGCAGAATAATAATCATGATGGAGAAGTAGTAGATAAAAACAGAAAGGTGGTAAGATTTCAGGAGATGTATAATAATCATGATGGAGAAATTGCAGTGCAAGAACATACAATACTGTATTCGGAAAGGAGAAACTTATTGTGTTACCATATCATGGCTGAGGAGGAGAAAGCAGTGACCCACGAAAGTCTGAGATCATTGCTTTGCACTGACGAACATGATTTCATGATCAGAAACAATGGAGAGAAGGTGAAAGTTGGAGAACTAGAAGAGAAATATAAATATGTGGGTCTTTACTTTTGTGCCGCTTGGTGCGATAATCCACCATAGGATTGGTTCTACACCTCCATTTTGTGCGAAATCTATAAAAAGTTATTGGAGAAGGGGGAGTTTGAGATCGTCTTCATTTCTTCAGATCATGATGAAAAGTCATTCAAGAAATTATACCAGATGATGCCATGGCCTGCTGTGCCATACTCAGACGAAAATACAAGAGATAAGCTTGTTTGGGCCCTTCATCCTTATTTCGAGCAGTCCCCTGCTATTTTGGACAAAGAAGGCAGAGTTACAACCATTGAAGAATACTTCCACATAGATAAGGAGGATATAATCAAATCCCTGCAGGTAAACAAAAGAGAAAATCTGTAAAACATTCCACAGAACTTTATCACAGAGTGCCCGAGGAGTTCTTCTGCCCCATAAGCAAGGAGTTCATGAACGATCCCGTCATCACTCCTTCAACGAAGAGAACATACAATCGGAAGTCACTCATTGCTCTCAAGGAGGGCACGATCAAGATCAATGCCGACAACGACGTTCTGCTGCTCGAAAACAAAACTGTACTACTCGATCACGATATTAGACGGTCAATTGTTGCGTGGCAGTGGGGTTACAAGATGGTGCTGCCATTCTCCTTTATCTCAATGCCCACAGATCTAGAAGCCCTAGTTAATGCTTTGTTAGATCGCTAATTGGGAGGCGGGAAATCATTGAGATTTCTCCGTGACTTCAGTGTTGCAATTCAACGCAAACACAAAATTTTTGAGTCCAAAGAGGGATTTCTATTGTTGAGTAAGCTCATAGCAGGATGCCCTCTGGAATCGACCCCTGATTTGTGGTAGTGGGTGCATATTTCGGTTGGCATTCTGGCTAATGCCCACAATTTCAACAACGAGATCGGTCTAGGCGAAGACCAACATAAATTGTTTGCAGTCCTTGACAAAGTAAGCGGGAATATAAATGAGACGGCCTTTCAGCTGGGCTTCATCAACTTAATCCACTCGTTAATGGTGTCCAAGGAGCAGATACTTAACCATAGTGGAGACGTACGAATTTTGTCAAACTTCATTCTCAAGCCCAATCACCGTCTATCTAGTAGTGAAGAGCATTTTGACAAACTGTTCGACATTATCTTGGAGCTCTGGGGCACACAGGGTGGATTGACGCATCCCCAACTTTCACAAGCAGTGGCTTCATTAGTGTGGCGAATGTAGGAAAGGATGGATGGGGCACAGTATGAGCATCTATTGCAAACAATATCCTCCACACTGAAAAGCCAAGTGGAGGGCCTGACTCCACCCTCGTCACTGCCTTTGCCCCTTGAAGCCATGACCCGTGCAGGATTGGGGAGTCGAATTTTCAATGTGTTGGAATATACAACTCTCCTGGATGTGGAAAAACAGAGTCATCCAGACGAGTGGCTACGGAGGGGCAAGTTAACGTCGCCGGAAGCCGAAGAGCTAGTGTTTATGAGGTGTTTTGAGATCCTTGAATACCTAAGCACTACCAACATACGCTGTCTGGAGATTGTGAGGGTGATCAATCGCAGTGGTTACAGTTACTTGGAAACTTTCTACAAAGCTCTTTGGATGAACATATTGCCTCTCCAGAATGAGAGCCATGTTATACCGGTAATATCTATGATCCTTAACGTGTTGAAGAATGCTTGATATACTTCACTGCTGGAGAGGATGGGTGAAACCAACTATCCGAGGTCTAGTTATAACCGGCCACCACGTCTGGAACGTAGTAGAAGCCACGATATTAACGCGCGGAAGAATGAGGAGTCACGGTCAAGGTCAACCGTCATGACTGTCGATGCAATTGTTCGACAGAGTGGAGCTAAATTAATTTAATCAAATCCTATATACTATATAATTATAGTTATATATAATACATAAATGTATAATATATAATTATATAACAAATATATGTGTAAATTATAATTTAATTAATTAATTTTAACTAATAAATTTAATATGAAAAAAATAAAAAATATTATAAAAAGATATTATTATTTAAAAAAACTTATTAAAAAAAAATCTTGAATAAAAAAAAGGATAAAAAAAAGGGAAGACAACTTGGACTCAAAATAGAGTTACTAGCGAGCCACCAGTGACAGAGACCTTCCATCTTCCATATGCCGAGACGACAACAACAAAGACAATTGTCAGCGATATAGCTTTGAGGACAAAGCTTCTGAAGGAAGGGGCTATGTTATGAATATAACTCATAACAAGTAAAGACATAAAATAAATATTAAATAATCAAATATTAATTAGGTTAAATAGTCATTAAGTTAAGTGAAAAGGCATGTAAAGACATGGCCATTCACGAAAGGACACCTGCTTAGGTATATAAATGTGGGTCCTCATTGTAACATTCATCACACATACATTTTATATATATTAATAAATTAGTATTGTAAATACCTTGTGTATTTTTACATTCAAGTTTCCAAGCTATCAATTTTGAAGAATGATGTCTGGGATGTGGTCCCTAGGCTCCAAGACAAATCTGTTGTCACCTCTAAATGCCTCTACAAGATCAAGCATGGTGCTGATGGAAGTGCTGAGAAGTTCAAGACCAGATTTGTTGCTCGAGGCTTCTCTCATAAGGAAGGTGTAGATTATTATGAGATATTTGCACCCATTGCTCGCTAAACCACCATCTGTTCGATTATAGCCCTTGTTTCCTCACAAGGATGGAATCTCCACCAGATGGATGTCAAGACTGCCTTCTTGCATGGTTCACTTAAGGAGGAAGTCTATGTGGAACAACATGAGGGGTTTGAAGTTCAAGATCGTCAGACACATGTATGCAAGTTGAAGAAATCCCTTTATGGATTGAAGCAAGTACCCGGGTCTTGGTATGAGAAGATCAATAGCTATCTGATGAAAGTGGGATTTACAAGAAGTGAAGCTGATCTGAACCTTTACTTTAAGGTTGAGAATGATAGACTTTTCATCTTGGTACTCTATGTGGACGATCTCTTTTTGACAGGTACAAAACCCTCTTATTCATCAATGTAAGAGAGAGTTGGCTTCCGAATTTGATATGAAGGGCTTAGGACTGATGCATTACTTCCTAGGGTTGGAGGTCTTGCAAAAGCCAAGGTAGATTTTCCTTTGTTAAGGAAAATATGTTTGGAAGTTACTTGAAAGATTTGGGATGGTGGATTGCAAGTCTATGACCACTCCGATGGAACTTAACTTCAACAAGTGGGCTCGATTTGGGAAATCCTTTTGAGTATCATCAAATCATAGGGGGCCCTGATGTTCTTGGTGAACTCCTGTCCGTACATATGTTTTGAAGTGAACACATTGAGTCAATTTTTGGTTGAGCGTCATCATATACATTGGATTGTTGCCAAGAATCTCTTGAGATATCTCTGGGGCACAATCACTTATGCACTGAGATACATTGCTGGGAATGTGAGGCTCCATGGTTATTTTGATGCAGACTGGGCTGGCAGTGTGGTGGATTGCAAAAGCACATCAGGACATTGCTTCTTTCTAGGTTCTGCTTCAATATCATGGATGAGCAAGAAGCAGAAGTTGGTTGCTTTAAGCACCGCTGATGCTGAATACTATTGATTTGGGGTAGCATCGGATGTGCTCTAGCCACGACATTTGGTGAAGAGGTTGGGGCACATGAGATCTCCAATACCCAGAAAGGGTTTGGGCAGATTCTAAACAGTTTGGGAAATATTAAAATTATTAATATTTTTAATGTAGTCCCTAAGTCTAAACTTAGGGAAATTAAAATATTAATGTGAATTAATATAAAACTGTGTTTCAGAGATAAGGGAGATGATGGGTTTCAGAGACAACTCCTTCTATGGGAAGTCATTGATGAGCGATGGAACAACACACTCCATCGTCCCATTCATGCTGCTGGGCTTTTCCTGAACCCTGCATTTTCTTATGCATGTGGGTTTAATTTTGATGTTGAGGTCGTGGAAGGATTATTAACCTGTGTCCAGAAGATGGTGAGATCTCCAGAAGAACGTATGGAGATCTCTAGACAAATTGAGCAATATAAGTTGTCAGGTGGCACATTTGGCTTTGAGATGGCTGTCATTGATAGGACGATTAAAATGCCAGGTATTTTTTAGTTTGTAGTATGTACTTTGTAACTTTGTTTCAACTTTCAAATTTCATTGTTTCTTCAAATTCCATTTTTTTCTTATGTTTATTTAAAATTTTATTTGTAATTTTGTTGTAGACGCATGGTGGAAGATGTATGGTGGCAGAGTACCCCTTTTGCAAAATCTTGCCGTACGCATCCTCAGCCAAACATGCAGCTCCTCGGGATGTGAGCGCAATTGGAGTGTATTTGAAAAAATGCACAACAAGAAGCGCAATAGGTTAACACTTAAACATTTAAAATATTGCAAATTTCCAAATAAATTTTTGAATTCATTAAAGTTTTAAACAATATTTTTTTTATAATATTAATTATTAATTATTATTTCATGAACTTTGTACAGGTTGGAGTCCCATAGACTTAATGACATGGTCTATGTCTACTACAATCTTCGATTGTGGGTGAGACAACTAGAGAAGAGTAAGACACCTGATACGGAAGCCATCTCATTGGATGGGATTGACACCACTGCTGAATGGAGGGTTGAGACCGAGAGGCCTCTCATGGATCCCACTGAGGATTGGTTAGTGCAGGATGAGGGGGAGGAGGAGGGGGAGGAGGAGGAGGAGCAGGAGCAGGAGCAGGAGGAGGAGGAGTTGGAGGAGCAGGAGGAGGAGGTGACACCGCCTACCCGGGCTACCCGGGCTACCACTACCACCAGTAGAGGACGTGGTCTCCGTCCACCTAAGCCTCCTGTAGCTGCTACTACTAGTTCTTCAGCTTCTAGAGCACGTCAGACTCCACTGCCATTTCCACCAGCACAGGCACCAGCTTCTACATCTAGAGGGAAAGAGAAAGCTGTGCCATTTTCTCGCAAGAGGGGCAGAGGAAATCAATAGGATTAGACTTTCATTTTATTGCATATGACATTATGACATGATGAGATACATTATCATATTTTTTGTTGATATTTTGAGGCTGAGTTGGACTTGGGACTCAGGACTTACTATTCAGGACATGATTCAATGTTATGTGTGATTTTAGCGCTAGAAATGATATTAAACATCTTATATATTAGTTTTTTTATCATATTTATGTGTCAATGTATTTATTTTATGTTGTAGATGGTTTAGATATTAAAAAAATTGAAAAAAAATGAATATTTTTGTGCCAAACTCTTTTTTCCCGCTTTTTTCCGCTTTTTTCCCGCTTTTGTCGATTTTTTCCGCTTTTTTCCCGGCGCCGATTAAATCCCGATCGCGCTTTGTGCAACATTGGTTTTTTCGGGGACATGAGTCCAAAAGTAACGGTGTCATTTGTGTGTTTGTTTCGATTTCCTTTAGTTGATGATCTATAATGTGTTGAGCATGTACTTGTGTTTATTTTCAGTATTTACATGGTAAATAACTTGTTAATTAATCAGAACAAGTGGCAAGGAATAAATCAGAAAGTACATGGAGGGTTTCTAACTGTTAGACTTAGAAACTTCAACATGGTATCAGAGCGTGGTTGCAGATCACAGGAGAACTAAGGACATCAGCAGAGCAGAGCAACAACAACAAAAAATAGCTGTCCCGAGTGATAGAAGTTGTTCCTAGCAACAAAGCAGCAAGGGAGGGGTGATGCAATGCCTGCATCATCAAGTTCAAGCCAAGAAGAGGCTGCGCAGAGGCTTAGGGAGGCAAAGACAAGTTCATGCAAAGCCTAGGAGGGCTGACGCAGTTGGTTGAGGAAGCTGTTTGCCGGTGCCGACACTGCACAGAGCCTAGGAGCTCTCACCCTCAGGTTGCTAGGGTTAGGAGGCTGTGGATAAGTTGCAAAGTGGAGTTGGTGGGGTACTGTTGTGAGAACAATACCTAACAGGGCAAGGCCAAGGAGGAGGGAGTTGCTACCGAGGGTTTCTAGCTGAGAAATCCGGATTAGTGGTGCCGCTGCACAGATGATCAGAGTAGGGGGCATCTCGACATCGACAAAAGGGTTTCTAGGAGGGAAATAGAGGCTCAGAGGGAGTCACATCGAGAACTTCCAGGAGGGAAGTAGAAGAACAACAAAATGGCACTACACGGAGTAAGAGACCAGGACAGACTGGACGGAGCCTCAAACTTCGTAGTCTGGAAGGCCAAAATATTATCTGTTCTTGACAGAAGTCGTGTCAACCAATGCGCTTAGAAGACGATAACGGTCCCAGTTGACCCAGTTGACAATGATAGGTATGAGGAAGCAATGGCGAGGGCCAAGAGTATTATTCTTGACGGGGTCAAGGATCATATAGTACCACATATTGCCGAGAAGAATACGACACGGGAGATGTGGGAGGCCCTGACCAAGTTGTATTAGCATACTTCTGTGCAGAGGAAGATGCTCGTAGAAAATCAGCTGCGGTCGTACCAGATGTAGAAGGGAGAGCAGATCGACACCTTTCTCGGCCGATTGAAGGAGATCCGAGATCAACTCACTTCCATAGGGGCCACACTTGATCCAGATTTGATGGTGAGAACAACCCTGAATGCAGTCTTAGAAGACTGGGTGCTGTTTGTCTAAAGCATACTGGGCAGGGCAACCCTTCCAAATTGGGAGGAAATGTGGGCGGCTCTTTGCCAAGAAGAGATCGGGAGGGTGGCCAAGCTGGGAAGCAGCAACAAGGGGATCAGAATCAAGACGCAAGAGGAGGTGGATGTTGCCCTAGCATCTGAGGGTAAGTAAGAAAAGCGGAAGAAGAAGGACCTCTCCAAGGTCAAATGCTTCCATTGTGGGGAGCTGGTCATTATGTGACCCAGTGTCCGAGGAAGAAGAGCAAGGAAGAGGCTTCCGAGCCCAAGGCAATGCCAACAAGGGCAGAGAAGGAAGTGGAGACAGACGATGATTGTGCCATGAGTGCACACACACCACTTGAGCGAAAGTGGGGAGACATTGAGCTGTAGTCAAGAGGACTACAGGCGATGAGGGGCAGGATCCTTAAGGTACCCAGCCTCTTGGATTAGACCTTGCTACGGGATCCCCAAAGAGGAGTAGCAGGACTAGTTGATGTGGGTAGAGATGGATGCGGATGGAGCTGCGGAGAGAGCTACAGTGCAGGAGTCCTGAGACAGCGCAAGGCTAGCAGGCTGCAGCAGAGCGAGAGGCATGGGAGTGTTGCACCAGTGCAGGATGGCACAGAGAGGCGTGCAACAGTGCGAGATGTAGGGAGTTGTTGCAGCAGCGCAAAGGTCAGAGAGTAGCACTTGTCAACGATAGAGGGAGATTCAGCATCAGGAGGGTCTCTAGCCCAGCAGAGAGGTTAGAGTTGGGAGATCAGTTAGTTACTTATTAGTAATTGAGTTGCGGTGCAGCAGTGGGCAGCATGATGAGAGGGGTTGTAGTGCGGATGCAGTGTTAGGAGAAAGGACTAGCAGCAACACGGATCTAGTGTTGGGAGAAAGGACTAGCGGCAACACGAATGCAGAGGGAGCTGTCATACAGATGCAGCAGTGGCAGTGGCAGAACCATGGGCAGCAGTACAGGATACAACAGTGCAAAGGATGGTGGGCAACAGGCCTAGCATCAGCACAAGGACTGATTCCAGATGATCAGAGTAATACTCAGTGAGGAGTATTACTAGAGCACACTCCTCGCTAAGAGGGAGTGTTCATTTGGGGTAGCAACGGATGTGCTCTAGCCACGAAATTTGGTGGAGAGGTTGGGGCACATGAGATCTCCAAAACCCATAAAGGGTTTCGGTAGATTCTAAACAGTTTGGGAGATATTAAAATAATTAATATTTTTAATGGACTCCCTATGTCTAAACTTAGGGAAATTAAAATATTAATGTGAATTAATATAAAACTGTTAGAATGGTCCAAAAGACATGGATCAACCCATATCTAATCTTAGTTGTTGATTAGGGATTTAATCTCGGCCGTTGATATGTCAACGAGAAAAGTATAAGAGGAGGCTTGAGGGTCACTTGGAGGACACAAAGAGATCAAAATTTCGACTTTCTGGGGTTGGGTTCGCTGAGAAAGTTGAGAGAGTGATCAGGAGTTGCAACTAAGGGGTAGTGAATACAGAAGTAGAGAGGCAGAGATAGTACGGGGAGGATCAGCTGGAATTGCCGGAACTGCTGGGAACTACCGGAACAGCCGGGAAAGTTGACGAAGAGGGCAAAAGCCAAAACTGTAGGGAACAACTGGAACTGCCGGAACAACTGGGAAAGCCGACGTAGAGGGCAAAAGCCAAAACTGCCAAGAACAATCGGAACTGCCGGAACATCCGGGAAAGCTGACGCAGAGGGTAGAAGCCGGAACTGCCGAGGTTTTTCTCTGTTGGGTGAGCTGGATTTGGCACCCATGTTGTATTTGCTTAATAAATCAAACCCTCAGATCGCTGCACCGGTTTTCCCGCATTGGGTTTTTTCGGGGACATTAGTCCAAAAATAACGGTGCCATTTGTGTGCTTATTTTTGTTTCCTTCAGTTGATGATCTGTAATGTGTTGAGCATGTAATTGTGTTTATTTTTAGTATTTACATGGTAAATAACTTGTTAATTAATCAGAACAAGTAGGAAGGAATAAATCAGAAAGCACATGGAGGGTTTCTAATTGTTAGACTTAGAAACTTCAACAAATACATTGCTGCTAGTTTGGCCTCTTGTGAAGCTGTTTGGTTGAGGAAGCTCTTTAGTGACCAGTTTGGACATGTGTTGGATACTACCGTGATCTTTCGTGACAACCAGAGTGGGATTCGTCTTTCTGAGAATCTTGTGTTTCATGATCGCTCCAAGCATATTGATATAAGGTACCACTTTATCCGGGATATGGTACATCGGGGAGCAATGAGGCTCCATCATATTGGGACTAATGAGCAAGTCACCAATATTCTTACGAAGCCCCTCGGGAAGGTCAAAATCTTAACCTTCCATGAACGACTTGGAGTCGTGGAGAGACCCTCTTATGAGGGTCCTGTATGAGTTCGATAGTGAGCTCTGGGGGGTTTGGGGTACTTCTTGGAGCGATGAGTGACCATAGGGTGACTCACCCTCCCCTAGTGGTGCGCTGTGTACAGGGTGAATGATTCACCTTTCCCTGTGATACCCTATGGTGGATATGCATAGGCTGAGTGGTTCACCTTCCCCTTTGATACCCCATGGTGGCATATGCATAGGCTGAGTGGTTCACCCTCCCCTATGGCCTATGAGCAGGATGAATGGTTCACCTTCTCCTGCCGGCACATCCTACCCTTATAATCTGGGACTCATGGGAAGTACCTCCCATTTGGCCAATGAGTAGGGAAATGTGGATAGGGACCATAGTACTATTGATGTATGCATCGTGTATTACCGTACTCCTTATGCTAGGATGTTGATATTGATCTAGGATCAATGGAAACTGACTACGAGTCAGTGAAGAGAGGTATGACACACTCTCTGTTGTTGGAGACTGACCTCGGGTCAGTGGAGGTATGATACATTTTTGATCATTTTTTCTTTCTTCATGGTTCAACAGAGAAGAGCAGAGTAGTGCAGTGACAGGTATGGTACAGATTGTCAGACAGTTTGGCAGGTGATGTTCTCCCTAGTTGAGAGGGAGTGTTAAATTTGGCAACTAGGGCAAAACATCATTTTGGATAGCTCTTATGAGGCAGTTGATGTTTTTCTTGCATTCCTCTTTCCTAGAGGTTTAGGATTGATCTAAGGATCATCCCATTCTGACATGTACAAAAGAAGTTATGAATTTATTTTAGTTATGGACAAATTTTCAAGGTCGGACAACCATCAAATTAGCCTCCTCTAGCCTTCAACGTTGTATATAAATACAAGGTGCCTCCTCCTCATTTCGACATCTCATCTCATTCATCTTTCTCTCTCTCATCTTGATTGGGTATGGATTTCTGGGCCTCTCTCTCTACACACGTGCGAAATTTCAAGAGGTCGAAATTTCAGGAGACTAAAATTTCAGGAGTCCGAAATTTTAGGAGGTTGACTTTGATCAATGTTGACCTTGTTTGACTTCAGTTTTGTGAGGGAGACTTATGTTTGGACAGGTCGCTGTTTTTGGCACAAAAAAAGGAGGCAGTTTGACCCCTGTGTTGACTGCCCTAATTCAGGTTGCTGCGTTGACTTTTGTTGACCAGATTTGACTGGTTATTTTCATAATGTTTTGGGTTGCATTAGCTTCCTGTTGGAGGCCGAGTTGATCAAGGTTGACCGAGCTATTTTGGAGGTCAATTTCAGCCACGTTGACTAGCGTTGACTTTTTGGTTGGGGTTTTCTGTTTTTGCTGTTTTGACTGACTAGTTTGGGCAAGTAAATATTGTAAATTGTACTCTCTCTCTCTATTGAACTTTTGAAAAATTATAAGAAGAATTGATCAAGGGTTTCCCAACATTGGGGTTTGCCCCTGGCTGGTGCCATATCTTGTGTCCTTTTGTGTTGGCTTGTCTTCTACTGTTATTGTTTATGTTCTATCTGCATTTTACTATCATGTTGACATGATTGCTATACTGGATATGATATTGGGATAATAAAGAAAATTGAAGTAAAATTGCTCTAAGCATAAAACATACCATTGTTATCCTAAAATTAACATTGTGTCAGAGCTGAGGTGAAGACAAAGCCCAAGCAAGAGTGAAGAGCAATGACTGATCAAGAACAAGTCTCAATGGCCTCTACATCTTACTTCAAGTCTGAGGATAAGCTTCATGATAAGTTTGATTATCATGCATGGAAGATGTATCTTGATTTGACTTTAGAAGAGCAAGATGTCATGGATTATATGCAGGAAAGATTCTAGAACCTCCTTCAAATGCACCGATTGCTGCTAAGACAAAGTACAAGAAGGGTGAAGTCAAAGCCAAGAAGATCATCAACGATTCTATTCATAAGAACTTAATTTCTTACATCTCCGATTTGAATACATCAAAGGAGATATATGACAGGTTGGTTGGCATGTTCAAATCTAGCAATGCGAATCAAATTATTTTCCTCAAGAACAAGCTGAAGGATATAAAGAAGGGAAAAGGTGAGGATATTCAATCCTACTTCATGAGGATTACCGAGATAAAAAATGATCTTCTTTCGATTGGTGAAGCTATTGCTGAGAGGGAGCTCACTCTCATTGCCCTTGGGGGTCTTCCTTCCGAA
Source organism: Pinus tabuliformis (assembly GCA_031772625.1). NCBI lineage: Eukaryota > Viridiplantae > Streptophyta > Pinopsida > Pinales > Pinaceae > Pinus > Pinus tabuliformis. Next base: position 707,056,545 of record CM062820.1, read on the forward strand.
TGGCATGTGTTGAGTGCTACTATTCTCTATAACGATAGAATTCCAGGTTTTGAAGAGTAGTTGACTAGATGTTCTCAAGAAAAAACAAGGATGATGGAATTGGAGATGCCTTCGAATAGGAACAGTCCTACCACATTCTCCACTCATGCCAAGAGGAAGAACAATGTAGGTTCAAAGAAGCAGAGTCAAGAAAGACTAGGATTAAAAAATGGAAGGAAGGGAAGATGCTTCGTTTGCAACAAGTTTGGTCACTATGCCAAGGAGTGTCCAAATAGAAGGGACACATCTCATGATGATGATCACAATCATTCCAGGGGCAACAACAACAATCAAAGGAATGGCAGGTTCAACAACAAAGGGAAAAGGAATGCTTCCGCTACTCAACTTGGAAATGATCGAGCTTCTAAAAGAACAAGAAACTCCAGGTATGATGAGTCTAATGTTGTAAATTCTAAGCAAAAGGAATTTTATCTTATATCTGCCCTCTCTACTGCCTCTCCTCTGGATACTTTGGGAAATTGGTTGATTGATAGTGGTGCCTCAAGGCACTTCACCAAGTACAAGGAAGCTCTTTCAAATCTGATAGAGAAGGATACAAATTTGAATATTATCCTTGGAGACAATGCCACCTATTCCGTGAAGGGAGTTGGGAATGTTACCATTCAATTGAATCAAGGTAACACCATTCATCTTCAGGAAGTACTATATGTACTTGATCCAAAGAAGAATCTAATGTTTATCTCGGCGATGGAAGACAAAGGATTCAAGTGGCATTCATCGATGGAAAGGTACGTGTGTGGAAAAGAAATTTCAAAGAAGCATTTACTGTTGGATTCAGGGTTGACAATTTATATCAAGTTGGAGGAAGTCCACTGGGAGCCATGTTGTGCGACACATCTCTTGTAGCATAAAAACTATGGTTGAAGCAAGAAAGACTGATAGCTTGTAGATTTAATTGTTAAAATACATAGATATTTAATAATAATAATTTATTATATATATATATATATATATATATATATATATATATATATATATATATATATATATAAGATGATATAAGATTACAACGAGGACCCTTCTTTTATACCTCAGCAGGCGACCTTTTGTGAATTGGCATGTCTTTTAGACATGCCTTTTCACCTAATTTAATGACTATTTAACCTAATTAATATTTAATTATTTAATATTTATATTTATTTTATTTATCTAATTGTTATGAATTATATTCATAACATAGCCTCTCCCTTTGGAAGCTTTGTCCTCAAAGCTTTAATGCTGGGGGTTTTCTTCACTTAGTGTCTGTCGTCTCGATGTGTACAATCTGGTCATCGATTTGTCATGTAGCTTATCAATACCATTTCCTTGGATTTTTTATTTTTTATTTTTTTAATAATATTTTTATTTTTTAACAAGTCTATTTTATTTTTTAAATAATTTTTTTTTTTGTTGATATTTATTTATTTTTATAACTTATTTTTTTTTTGGTTATAATTTAATTATGTAGCTATATGTATTATATAGTGATGATATATATTTTTATTGTAACTATATATATATATATATATATATATATATATGGACTTAAAGAAATCAAATAGTTGTAACGAATTGTCACACTGCATGGGTCCCAACGGATTCCTACGTTTCAGCTTGGCCGATTTGACTGGCTTTCTATTGGAATGCGATGGCGTGGACAATAGAACACCGACGGTTGACCAGCGGAATGATACGTCCATCCACAACGATTCGGTTTGCAGCCAACACTGTATGGCGGTCAAGCACAAGCGGATGAAGGGTAGGGGAACAAGTAGCATGGTGGCAGTCGGATAATGGGGATAGTGCCCACGGTTTACGGCTTCGCTGGCGGAATAGTGGAACGGTGTCAGAAATATTTGAACCGACATGCTCATGTGTTGACTTCCTCCTCGTGTCGGAGCAATGTATGTTCTACGGAGTTCCATGAAATAAGAATTCCAAACTGTACTGTCAGAGAGATCACATGCTATCACAGCAGTCATGTTCACTGGCGATAGTTTAATTCCATTTGCTGCTTTATCTATAGCAGATACTTCCGATCAATGTTGCACGAAGCCCCCCCAGGGTTCCAAGCCTCGAAGCGCATCCCGAGACCCGTACGAAAGCGCCCAGGAAGCTTGGCCGGAAGCGTGCTTCCGAAATTCGGAAGCGCCGAAGCGCGCTTCGTACAACGCTTCGAGCGTTGGAAGCGTGGCGCTTCGAAGGAGGAAGCGTACGCTTCTCGTACGCTTCCGTATGCTTCCGGAAAAGCATTTAGAAAATCTTTTTTTTTTTAATTTTAGGTGAGTTTGCCTGTTGGGGGTGGGTCCACCTTGGGTTAGGGTGATGAATGAAGGCAAAAAAAAATATAAATATAGCAGATGCTCCCTCATGGTAATGTTAAATTCTTAAAGTAAAAGTGACATTCTCCTTTATTTTTCATTTTCATCCTTTTACTTAAATTTTTAACATTACCATGAAATGACTCAAGATGTTTGAGAGTGGTTCTAGCCTCATTGGACTTCATATGGAGAAAATAGAATTTCATATCCTATTCAAAATTCAGCAGACTTAACAGTTTTCGGGAATTCAGGATGAATGGGATTGTGGCATTTCATTAGATTATATCAAGTATGAAGGTATGCGATTAGCATTTAATCAAGAGCACCAAGCCCTATATGTACCCTAGTGTTGGCGGTGTTAATTGTTGAACTCCTTTGTCACGCGGCACGCCTTTAGCAAAAAATTACCTTTCAATCAAGTCAGAATCATCGATCAAGCATGTTAAGCTTTTTCTACCATATTTTAAGTCTTGAATTAGGTAGTTTGATCAAAATTGGGAAATGTTGACTAATATCCCTAAACAATCGAGGTAGAGGCAAAGGCTAGACAAGAGGAGAAGAATCCAGATTCTAGATGGTTGCTGCATCTAAATGGTTGATGCTCGAATAATTAATCATTAATGTACAATGGATGTTATATCTATCTTGATTTATGCAAAAATATGCATGTTTTCATGTCTTCTACAACTAATTTGGTATTTGGGATGTTTGTTTTGAGTATAAATGCAATATATATATATATATATATATATATATATATATAGCAGACGCTTCGCTTCCTAGATTTTTGGAAAATGACGCTTCCGCGTCCCCGCTTCGTCCCCACTTCGTGCAACATTGCTTCAAATGGAGGACGGATCGAAAACTTTAAACTACAATTATCTTCGCTGGTGACAACTGCAACTGCAAGAGAGCTTGATTCATTACCAAGAGTTTCTGGCAAGGAGTTTGTCTTTCCATCAAGAACTTGAACTGGAGCCCGAGTGGTTTCTGAAGCCTGTGGGAATGGTTTCAATATATCCAACACCTCACCAGAATGGATCGTAGCCAGTTTATTTTGTCCTGTTAAGGGGCGTGAATCATTTGATATGCTGGTTTTTGTCTTTAAAGGTTGATGAAAAGTAGATGAAATGTTACTATATGACCCAGCTGGCATCGATGAGTAGAAATTCATTGGGCGTGAACCACTTAAAGAAACAAAACCTGAAAGTGGAGGTCTATATGTAGGCAGTACTGCTGATGGAGGAATGGAATCTTTAATTGATGACACAACACTATTGTCTGTTTGTGAATCTGACTTCATACCTTTTGGACCAAACTTCAGCTCTTCATGAGTCTCAGGGTGAGTGATTTTGACAGCCATATTGGTCTGTTGGGGAATATACTGACTTGTTGGTGGAGCAGGCATATAGGTTGATAGACGAGTTCCAACTGAACCACCTAATTGGGGATTTATTTGATAAGGAATCTGATTTCTTATATCCCCATATGTCATATCGGCATCACTTTCAATAGATTTCTGATTATGCACAGGAGAAGATTCCTTATTATCCTTTTGGTCCTCTTGGTTAGCTACACTCTTTTCTTGTGTGTTACCTTCAGTCGGATTTCTTATATCCCCATCTGTCATAATGACATCACTTTCAATAGATTTCTGATTATGCACGGGAGAAGATTCCTTATTATCAATTTCTGCATAAGTCTCCTTAAAACATGTTGTAGCTTCGGCACATGATTTTTCTAAATGCTGAAATACTTCTTGAATTTTATTAATCTGTTCAACGTAATCAGGATGTGAACGTAATGGCACATTGTGTGGCAAAATATGTTCACGTGTGCCATGACTCTGATACCACTGTAGCATAAAAACTATGGTTGAAGCAAGAAAGACTGATAGCTTGTAAATTTAATTGTTAAAATACACACAGGGATTTAATAATAATAATTTTTTATTATATATATATATATATATATATATATATATATATATATATATAATTGTATAAGATGATATAAGATTACAATGAGGACCCTGCTTTTATACCTCAGCAGGTGACCTTTCATGAATGAGCATGTCTTTTAGACATGCCTTTTCACCTAATTTAATGACTATTTAACCTAATTAATATTTAATTATTTAATATTTATATTTATTTTATTTATCTAATTGTTATGAATTATACTCATAACATCTCTTCTATCTGAACTATGGCACTGGAGGCTTGCTCATCTTCACTATAAGGCTCTACTCGATGCAAGGAAGATGGTTGCAGGTATGCCTGAATTCAAAATAGAGCATGAAGGTGTATGTCAGGGATGTGCCAAGGGAAAACATACAAGGGGACCATTCCCCTCAAGTGATAGCAACACCACAGACATTTTGCAATTGGTTCATTCTGATCTATCATCATTTGGAGGATATTTATATTATGTTGTCTTTTAGGATGACTTCTCTCGCAAGACTTGGATATATTTCTTGAAGAAAAAGGTCGAAATATTCTCATAGTTTTGTGCCTTCAAAGCCTTGGTGAAAAATCAAACAGGGAAGAAGATCAAGATATTGAAGACCGATAATGGAACCGAGTATGGTCAAATGAAGTCAATGACTATTGCAGGAAAGCTGGCATCAAGATGGAGACTACTACTGCATATACTTCTGAGCAAAATGGTGTTGCTGGAAGGAAGAATCATTCCATTATAGAAGCCACTCGTGCCATGCTTCATGATCAAGGACTTCCAAAGTTCCTATGGGGAGAAGCTGCCAACACTGTTGTGTACGTTCAAAATCGATGCCCTCATCAAGCATTGGACTCCAAAACTCCCGAAGAAGTTTTCACCGGTAAGAAACCTGATGTTTCTCATTTTAGAATTTTTGGTAGTCCCGTATACTTTCATGTGCCAAAAGAAAAGAGAAGTAAATTGGAGGCATCTGGGAAGAAAGGAACTTTTGTGGGCTACAGTGAAACTTCTAAGGCATATAGAATCTATGTGCCTGGTCAAAGAGAAGTAGAGTTGAGTCATGATGTCACCTTCGATGAGGATGCTGCCCTAAGGAAGATTAGCAACCTTCCTATTCCAAGGAAGGACAAAGAAGCAAATGCAGGAAATCAGGGAGATTCGCAGGATGAGCCGATGCCCGATGTTGAAGAACCGATGGATCCCATTGATCCTCCTCCTCATGAGCCCTCCTCCTCCAAAAAGAGACCTTGATGGCTGAGGGAAACTCTCGAAGATGCCAAGATACATGTTGCACCGAGGGGTACATTTCGTGAAAACAAGAAGCCTAATAGGTACCAAGGGTGCTTAATTTCTATGAGCACCATTGTTCAATTTGAAACTTGTCATTCAAAGAAGCTGCGAAGTAACGAGTATGGAAGGATGCTATGAACGAAGAGTATGAGTCAATTATGAAGAATGATGTCTGGCATGTGATCCCTAGACCCCAGGACAAATCTGTTGTCACCTCTAAATGGCTCTACAAGATCAAGCATGGTGCTGATGGAAGTGTCGAGAAGTTCAAGGCCAAATTTGTTGATCGAGGCTTCTTTCAAAAGGAAGGTGTAGATTATGATGAGATATTTGCACCCGTTACTCGCTACACCACCATCTGTTCGATTATAGCCCTTGTTGCCTCGCAAGGATGGAATCTACACTAGATGGATGTCAAGACTGACTTCTTGCATGGTTCACTTAAGGAGGAAGTCTATGTGGAACAACCTGAGGGGTTTGAAGTTCAATATTGTCAGACACATGCATGCTGGTTGAAGAAAGCCCTCTATGGGTTGAAGCAAGCACCTCGGGCTTGGTATGAGAGGATCGATAACTATTTGATAAAGTTGGGATTTACAAGAAGTGAAGTTGATCCGAACCTTTACTTTAAGGTTGAGAACGATAGACCTCTCATCTTGGTACTCTATGTGGATGATCTTTTTTTGATAGGTGCAGACCCTCTTATTCATCAATGTAAGAGAGTTGGCTTCCAAATTTGATATGAAGGACCTAGTACTGATGCATTACTTCCTAGGTTTGGAGGTCTAGCAAAAGCCAGGGGAGATTTTCCTTTCTCAAGGAAAATATGTTGTGAAGCTACATGAAAGAGTTTGGGATGGTGGACTGCAAGTCCGTTACTACTCCAATGGAACTTATCTTCAAGAAGTTATGCGGAAGTGTTGCCGGGCCCGATTTGGGAAATCCTTTTGAGTATCGTCAACTCATAGGGGCCCTGATGTTCTTGGTGAACTCCCGTCCGGACATATGTTTTGCAGTGAACACATTGAGTCAGTTTATGGTCGAGCCTCATCATATACATTGGATTGTTGCCAAGAATCTCTTGAGATATCTCCGGGGCACAATCACTTATGGACTGAGATACATTGCTGGGAATGTGAGGCTCCATGGTTACTTTGATGCAGACTGGGCTGGTAGTGTGGTGGATCGCAAAAGCACATCAGGATGTTACTTCTCTCTAGGTTCTGCTTCAATATCATGGATGAGCAAGAAGCAAAAGTCAGTTGCTTTAAGCACCGCTGAGGCTGAATACATTGTTGCTAGTTTGGCCTCCTGTGAAGCTGTCTAGTTGAGGAAGCTCTTTAGTGAGCTGTTTGGACATGTGCTGGATACCACCGTGATCTTTTGTGACAACTAGAGTGGGATTCGTCTTTCTGAGAATCTTGTGTTTCATGACTGCTCCAAGCATATTGATATTAGGTACCACTTTATTCGGTATATGGTACAGCAGGGAGCAATGAGGCTCCATCATATTGGGACCGATGAGCAAGTCGTCGATATCCTTACGAAACCCCTCATGAAGGTCAAATTCTTAATCTTCCGTGAATGACTTGGAGTCGTGGAGAGACCCTCTTATGACGGTCCTGTATGAGACCCATAGTGAGCTCTGGGAGCTGCGGAGGGCTTGGGGTACTTCTTGGAGGGATGAACGACCATAGGGTGACTCACCCTCCCCTAGTGGTGCGCTGTGTACAGGGTGAATGGTTCACCTTCTCCTGCGGGCACATCCTACGCATGCAATCCGGGACTCATGGGAAGTACCTCTCATCTGGCCAATGAGTAGGGAAATGAGGATAGGGACCATAGTACCACTGAAGGACACATCGTGTACTATTGAGCTCCTTATGCTAGGATGTTGATATTGATCTGGGATTAATGGAAACTGACTACAGGTTAGTTAAGATTGGTTTGACACACTCTCTGTTGTTGGAGACTGACTTCGGGTCAATGGAGAACGGTATGATACAATCTCAATCATTTCTTCTTTCTTCATGGTTCAGCAGAGAAGAGCAGTGCAGTGACAGAGATGTTACAGATTGTTTGGCAAGTGATGTTCTCCTTAGTTGAGAGGGAGTGTTAAATTTGGCAACTAGGGCCAAACATAATTTTGGACAGCTCTTATGAGGCATATGATATCTTTCTTGCATTCATCTTTCTGAGAGGTGTAGGATTGATCTAAAGATCATCCCATTCTGACATGTACAAATGAAGTTATGAATTTATTTTAATAATGGACAAATTTTCAAGGTCGGCCAGCCGTCAAATTAGCCTCCTCTAGCCTTCAACATTGCATATAAATACAAGGTGCCTCCTCATTTTGGCATCTCATTTCATTCATCTTTCTCTCTCTCATCTGGATTGGATACGGATTTCTGGGCCTCTCTCTCCACACGTGTGAAATTTCAAGAGGTTAAAATTTCAAGAGACCGAAATTTCAGGAGTCTGAAATTTTAGGAGACCGAAATTTCAGGACGCTGACTTTGACCAGCATTGACCTTGTTTGACTTCAGTTTTGTGAGGGAGACTTATGTTTGGACAGATCGCTTTTTTAGGCACAAAAAAATGAGGAAGTTTGACCCCTGCGTTGACTAGCGTTGAATGCCCTAATTCAAGTTGTTGTGTTGACTTTTGTTGACCTGATTTGATTGGTTATTTTCAGATTGTTTTGGGTTGCATTATCTTGCTGTTAGAGGCCGAGTTGACCAAGGTTGACCGCGCTATTTTAGGCACAAAAAGATGAGGCAGTTTGACCCCTGCATTGACTAGCGTTGAATGCTCTAATTCAAATTGTTGTGTTGACTTTTGTTGACCTGATTTGATTGGTTATTTTCGCACTGTTTTGGGTTGAATTATCTTGTTGTTAGAGGCCGAGTTGACCAAGGTTGACGGCGCTATTTTGGAGGTGAATTTCAGCCCTGTTGACCAACGTTGACTTTCATGTTAGGGATTTTTGTTTCTGCTATTTTGACTGATCAGTTTGGGCAAGTGAATATTGTAAATTGTACTCTCTCTCTTTGTTGAACTTTTGAAGAATTATAAGAATAATTGATCAAGGGTTTCCTCACATTGGCGTTTGTCCCTAGTTGGTGCCATATCTTGTGTTCTCTTGTGTTGGCTTGTCTTCCACTGTTATTGTTTATGTTCTATCTACATTTTACTATCATGTTGATGTGATTGCTATACTGGATTGATATTGGGCTAATAAAGAAAATAGAAGTAAAATTGCTCTAAGCATAGAACATACCATTGTTATCCCAAAATTAACACATAAGAATATGTTATTTTCTTAACTCTACTGACATATGACATATGTTATTTGCTTAACTCTACTGGTACATGGATACCGATATGAAATATATTATTTAATTAACATTGCTGGAATATAAATACCAATATGAAGGTTAGTATTTGATTAACCTTGCTATGAAATCTAAATCATGAATTATGTTATGGATGAAGATATCTATAATTTTGTTTCATTTATGCATATCGACATGATTGATGAGATAAAAATAAAAGAATGACTACATTTTAATATGAAAGTTAATTTACTGATATATGCGCTGGATATGGCAAAGTATGCTATACCATAGATAGTAACAGATATGAATTATACAAAAATTGTTATTTAAATACGAATTGTTTTAAATATATTGATGCATATGTTATAATGTATAGACAAATGTTTACATTGTAGATAACATCGTTACCAAATGACCACGTGATGACAAAAGCTCCAAGAACAATTGACCATGATAGGGTATTGACCCTGGTCCTACTGGGATAAGTGGAGGTATTGCCCACCATTTATCCTCCAAAACCTAGAGTCATGGGAGAAATATGCGAGTCACGCTCCCCTAGATGTGTGATGATAAGTGTCAGATGCCTACTGGGCAATCAGGTCGATATAATTAATGCTGACACCCTTTAAGGTTTATGAATGGTTAGGTTAGTATAACTGATGCAATGGCATATTCTAGTAGAGGTCAGATAGGATGAGAGCGGAAGAGATTAGGAAGGATAGGATGATTTTACAATAACTTGGAGCTGACTGGGGTAGGGCTTGAATATTAAAATTATAAATCAATAAGTGTTCAAAATATGAATTTTAAACTGTCTTCACAACTATAAATGAAAACCCAATCACATATCACAATCCTTACATGATCACACTAGTCACTAAAACAATTACTGATATATTATATAAACGCTAATTTCAGGACGAAGTTTTTTGAAGGAAGGGAGTATGTAATGACCCATTTTGATTTATAGGCAAAAAAAGTATTAGCATGTGTATGATGTATGCATATGATAGCTACATATGCATACATCGCATTCCTTGCACTAGTATATTTATTAAATAATTATGAAATATGTTTAAGTACCTAAATTATTAAGAAGAGAAGTACTACCTAAAACTCGACACTCTCAAAATATACATATTAAATATTTCATAAGTATAAGATTATTAAATAAAATTAATACTCTCCATCCTACTAATATAAATATTGGTTACCATAGTATTAAAGTTATATATATATATATATATATATTCACTTTATTTAAATATTATAATTAAAATTATAAGTTAAAATTTATTAATTAATATCACAAACATATTAATACATAAAGTACCTATAATTAAAATTTAAAAGTTAAAATCTATTTAAACATCATAAAAAATATAAATATCTACATACCTCACCTTCTAGCTACACGTAACCTTATGACTATCAAAACCAAATCGGTCGAGAGTGGTGGAAGAAGGCGGTGACCGCCTAGTAAGGATATTTATGCAAGCACGCAGAGAATAGGAAAGGGAAATTCTGAATTGAAGATTGGAATTCAGAACTGGAGATTTGAGTAATTGTTCTTGAAGTTTTTGGGCACGGTGGCTAGAGTGCTTCAATTACGAAGTATTTTGGAGCTGGGTACCAAGGATTGTGCCCAATTTGGCAGGGAGGATTTGATCATTTGGTAACAGGAGCAAATTGGAGCTACAATCACACGAGATTGACTTCAAACTCGAAAGCAAGGTATGTATATGTTATGAATAAAATATATTAAATATAAATAATGATGATAATTGTAATAATGATTAATTAATTAGTAATTAGTGTCGAAGAGGCATGTCTAAATGGAACATGACTTTCCATGAAGAGGCACTTGCCTAATATATAAGTAGGTTCCTCACTCTCATTTGTGATCATCATTCTCATTCGTACATTTTAATATATATTCTTATATCCTAAATGAAGATCTACATATTCCAAGTCTTATGGAGTATTTAATTTGAAGAACAAACTTTGTTCATTCCATTTGGTATCAGAGTTGTTCGATCCTCTGGCCGCTCAATCGCTGCAAAAGAGCCTCATTCTCCGATCTAGGTCTTTGACCATCAAATTTGTCAACATCATTGCCGTTGAAGCATTTCTCTACCAGAATTTGGAGTTTCTCCAAATTGCCATTTAGGCCTTTGGGCATTTACAAAAATTATTAAAAAAAGAAGTTAATATATAACTAAAAAAAATTTATATAAGAAAACAAAAATAGAAAAAAAAATCGAGAAGGGAAAAATATATTTAAAAAGAAAAAAAAGACTTTAGAAGAAAAAGAGATATAAAGTAGAAAAACAAAATTGCAAAAAAAAAGATCTAAAAAAGGAATAGAGCCACATATTTTTATAATGGTAAAAGGGGATTACTTCGAAAAAAAGGCGTAAATTCCAATTCAAATTTTTAAAGGGGTTATATTTCAAAAGGGGTTTGAAGGAATAACTTTCGAAGCTTTAATATAAAAATTAAAAAAAAAGGCAAAAAAAAGAGGAGGGAAAAAGGAAGCACTGAAGGGAAATATTTATATATTCTCAAAGCTCATATAAGAAGAAAAGGAAGCAGTCAAGATGAGTTCTACACAACAATCATTATTTTGGACAAAATGTCTGTTTTGTATAACATACATTGAATATCCTTGGATTCATAAAAATTGCGAATTATGTTGTCCAACATGTGGAAAATTATTTAATGCGGAAGAATGTCAAGATGATGTACTGATGCAAATGACAGAACGAGAGAAAAATTGCAAAACTGGAACAAAAAATAATAGAAAAAGACGAGGAAATTTTGCGTCTAAGAGACCACAAACAAAATTACTTGTGAAGGTCAAGAAGTCCAAAGAACGAAACAAAAATTTAGAAGAAGAAAAGGGATGTGTCAAGAATAAATTCAACAGGATTCTATTAGAGAAGGAAAAAGAAAATTTGCACTTAAAAGACCTGAACCAAAGGTAACTGGAACAAATTAGAGATCTAAAAGTTGAGAAGCTTAAAATTCAAGACATTGAAAATAATGTTGATGAATCAGAAACCAAAGAACTCTTACGTCTCAGAAACCATAATCAAAGTCTACTCACTCAAATTAAGAAACTTAAGGATGATAAGCAATCATTGAAAAACAAGTTAGAAGAATTATTCACAAAAGAAGTATCAAAGTCTTTAGACATAACAGTACAAGTCGAAGAAAAGGAAACAAACACAGATCCCATTAATCTTACAATTCAGACAAATCCAAACCCAACTAAAGTAAGGACATACTCAAGAGTGTAGTTCAAACGATGAAATACCTAGGTGAAGATTTTGTAACCAACTCAACAACATCAGAACCTGAAGTAAGCCTAAATCTTGCCACACACATGATAAGGGAAAGACAAACTCCTTATCTACATCTGAATCACAAGAGCAGACATTCCAATCAGTCTGTGTATTTTTATGTCTCAAAACAAAAACTACAAACTTATTTTTAGAAGGATATTGAAGTGCGCACAATTCAGTGCAGTGATAACAATTCATCACAATTTTCTAGTAATCGAAAGATTCCACAAAAGATTAATCTAGGATGGTCAGATCCTTTTTGTGTGCGACAATTTTATATATCACTCCAAGGATCATATCAACTTGTACCAACGAAAATGACAGTTTTGAGACGAGAAAACATTTCGAAATAGAAAAAGAGATCAAGCTTTTTCATCAACAAGATTTTTGGACAAAGTTTTTTTAAGAGGAAGGCAATGTTATGAATAAAGTATATTAAATATAAATAATGATGATAATTGTAATAATGATTAGTTAATTATTAATTAGTGTTGAAGAAGCATGTCTAAATGGGACATGACTTTCCATGAAGAGGCACCTGCCTAATATATAAGTAGGTTCATCACTCTCATTTGTAATCATCATTTTCATTCATATATTTTAATATATATTCTTATATCCTAAATGGAGATCTACATATTCCAAGTCTTTTGGAGTATTTAACTTGAAGAACGAACTTTGTTCATTCCAGTGTATGTGAATTAAATTGATCACTGCTAAAGTCTGTAGGATTCAAAAATTTAAATTTTGAAATAAATAATAGTTGGTAAATTTTGGTAGAATTTCTGAAATAAAATTGTGATTTGGTCCTTACACAGTCCTAGAACAGTCTAGGGTTTCAACCAAATGGACACATACCTAGGGTTTCATTCTGAGGACTCTGTAACAAGGGTTTTGCTTATAGACCCAACCAAACCCTAAGAATCTAGGGTTTCATAACATAGCAAAGCAAACCCTACAATACCAAAACTTCAAAGGTTCGAGATCTCAGACAAACATCATTCAACCCTAACAAGTTAAGGTTTCATGATCATACTGAAATCTCAAACATGACATCATCAACGAGCACTTCAAATAGTATTTCACAATAACCCTAAGCGGGCTAGGATTTCACACATTGTCAGCATACCTTTAGGATAGGGTTTTCCAGAGAACTTGTCTAGGGTTCTATAAAATCAATTAAGAATGCAGAGGGGTAGATTTATCGAGAGATGAATCTCCCTAAACAAGAATCTTTATGATTCAATATATCTAGACATAATGATGTTAGTAATGTGATAATGCAAACTTCAAAAATGAGATGATCATACTTTTAAGAGAATCTTGTAGGAAGTATAGTTTGAGGCATACCTGGAGGTGTTCCTTGGAAAACCTGATGAGGATTTCTTAAAGTGTTCTCTTTGTATTAAGCCATCATCTCTCATACCTATAGTACATACTTACAAGCACAACATGTGATACCAAAGACATGATTTAATTTTTTAAGTTAGATATTTTACATAATCATGGAGGATGGAATCCTATGAAGAGTTGTTCATTCTTTCAATCAAGAGTAGGACATTTTATTCGACATTCTAGATTATTTGTAAACTCTAGAAAACAAGTATTAAGGTTCTAATCTAGGAAGTACTATCTTTATCCTAGTCTAGTTAAAATCAAGGATCATACTAACCATTAGAATGATAGAAATTTAAATGCTTATGAACATACGTACCTTGTGAATGGCATACCTCTAATTTGACACCTTATAAGACTTGCATGAACACTTTTGAAAATACTTACTAAATTTACCTTAAGCTGGTCCCTTGAGCTTGTATTTGGATCCTTGATATATCTCCACAGGCAGTGAGGTCACTATAGTGGCATTGCACTGGATTGGCCCCCGAACTTTGTAATAGCATCAAAATTTTCTCGTTGTGTTGACAACGAAACCTTCTCACGGTGGTGACAACACTGAATCATTAATTGTGTGGTAGCACCAAATTCCTCACTGTGATATATCATTGAAGATTTTTTACTGTAATCTGCATCATTTCAAAGAGGTATGTTGAGCTTGTTTTTGAATTCATTACTACAAATTCATCTTAAACTTATCTTTTGTACTATCATCGAAGTATATTTACCATAGCATCAAACTGAGTCTACTCATCCGAACTCCTCAAGTGATATCGAAACTTATCTCTGTAATTCTTATTGAAATTTTTATTCTTCTTCTTCATGAGATTATATTACTTCAATGTCATCAAGTCCGAGTTCTTGTGAAGGCATCAACATTTTTCAACGATTACAGAGATTGCACCGATATCTTCATTGTTGTAATACCAAGCCCTTATCACTGTTGTTATATCCTTAATCTCGAACTGAACCATTAATGTTGACCCTTCTTACTGTTGTGGTATTGAAACAATGTTACTTCATTACTATTAACTTTCTCGCTGTGAAACTAATTCACTGTAGTCCTTGATAATCTTAGAGATCCAACCTTCTGTGGCAACACCGAGATCATCTGAGCTCCTGGACATGAATTACATTAGTTTTATTTGCCTAGGATTGTCATTGACCATGACCATAGCTCTGATTCCATGTTGGGAAATCCATAGGTTTGGCAGTTAAATGATTTCCTTTATTAATGACATTAACTTGTGATGTTTTTCATTATTAGTATTATATCTTTTAATTATCTTTTCTTATCATCAAGATTAATGCCAAGCAACAAATAGAAGAACACAAGATATAGGCACGCTACCAGGCAAAAACCCCCCTTGAGGGGAAAACCCAATCACAAATTCTTCCTTCATTAGATTCAAGATGAGACGACCAAGACCCTCACAATTCAGACTTGAGACTACCTCCATCCATCAAGTCAACCTTGTTATGCTTCAATTCCATTGCTCCTATAGCAGTCAATCTTCTTCATACTTGACCTTGAGGAGATTACCTCTGCAACCAATTTGAGCTCCTTCATGCATTACTGTGACACCACTATAACCAATCCAACCAATTCGAGCACCGAGCATTGAGATTATATCAGTGTGGTGAGAGTACCGAGTTAAGGTTACTGTGACAACACCGAATTCTGCAATGCGAGTTCATCTTTGAGATGACAATGAACTTATTCTTTTGTAATGGCACCGAGACCTTTTCTTGAAGTCTCTAAACACTGCACATTGCGATATCCGAACTTCTCTCTACAAAGGCACCAAAACATTCATCCGAACTTCTCTGTAATCACCGAATAGATACTCTCTAAAATTTGAACTTGTGATTTGTGTTTTATGCGAGTTACTTAGGCTTGTATATATGGTAGTTTCCCCTTGTAATAGGCCGACATGACATTGTGAACAATTGTGTCATAATTATTGAGCCAACATGCATATTCATTCTTTTGTGTAGGCCAACATGTGATCTCCTTATGGAATTTGACTTGATGGAGATCCTTTCAACAACAAGGAGACTTCGATGGATGGAGGAGTCTTCACAAATTTATTTTGACAATAACCTAAAGCCTACAATGGAGGCTTGACCTATACATTTGACCAAAGCATGAAACCCATGTTTTAATAATTCAAATCAAATTAATAATAAAAATTATTTTCACTTTCTTTTGACAAATATATTATATTTGACTCAAGTACAATAATGAAAACCGAACCTAGTTACATTTTCCAACAACCCCTGCCCGGGCCGGCTCGGTACAAAAACTGGGCCAAAGGCCGGTTTGCTACTGAACCGGTCACCGACTTGGCCGGTTCGTTAACAAACCAGTGAGCTCGACCGAGTCAAAAAGGGAGGGAAAGCAGACTCCAAATTAGGTTTTTTTTTTTGGTTTTAGGTTTTTTGCAAGTCCATCTAACCTCTCCCAAGCCTATAAAAGTTACCCAACCCCCTCACATTTCCTCACAGCTATCTCATTGCATTTGTGTGAGCATTTGTGAGGAGTTTGTGAAGAGTTGTGGAGTTGGTTTTTGGAGTAGTGGTGAGGAGTCTCTTGGGCAATCATTGGAGCAGCAGTGAGGAGCTTCTTGGGCAATCATTGGAGCAACATTGAGGAGTTGGTTTGTTGGAGCAACATTGAGGAGGCTAGAGCCTAGAGGTAATTTTTTTCACTTCTCAAATCTGCCTTTCTTTTTTTTGTTGTTGTTGCAAATCTAGAGATTGAAAAGAGTAATTTTTATAAAAAAAATGAACATTGAAGAGTTTTTTTTTCTTTTCATTTTCAGATTTTTTTCCCTTCATTTCCAAGTCCAAATATCTGAAAATGGCTTCTAGAATGAAAGATGTTGCTTGGGCATATGCTGAGATGATTGATAATCAAATGCATTGCAAATTTTGTCATAGAAAAATTAAGGGAGGTGGAGGGGGCATTCATAGGCTGAAACAACACTTGGCTGGTATTAGAGGCCAAATTGCTCCATGTGCAACACCAACAAAACAAATTGGGGATATTAGGAAGGAGTTGCTAGAAAAATTTGAGAAGTTTGAGGAAGAAAAAGCTAGGCAAAAAAAAATAGAGGTTGAAATTGCAAGGAAGAGGAGTATAAAACACATGATGGTTTCCAACCCTAATTTTGATTATGAGGGCTCTTCATCTATCCCTTGCACTGATGCATCCAACCCCTTTCACTATGTTCCTCCCTCTTTGGAGTCTATTCAAGAAAAGGGTAAGGGTAAAATTAAAAAGAAGGGTGATATCAAAAGTTATTTCATACTCTCCTCTCCCTCTGATAGTGCACATGGTCCTCAAACTAATAGAGGTCAAATGAAACCCACTCTAGATGACCATTGGAAGAAAGATTTTAGAGAAACTGCCTGTGATTACATAGCTAGATGGTGGTATACCGTATGATGTTGATATCCCCTTCAGTGCTTTCCGTTCACCATATTATGAACCTATGTTTGATGCCATATTTGCTACTGGAAAGGGCTTCAAAGGCCCTACTATGCATGAGTTGAGGGGATCTCTTTTGCAAAAAGAGGTTTTGTCCAGATGAATATTTGAAATATTTCAAAAGCTCATGGGCAAAAATAGGATGTACCATCATGTCAGATGGATGCACTGATCAAAGGAACCATACTATCATAAACTTTCTTATCTTTTTCCCACAGGGAACCATGTTTCTAAAATCAGTTGATGCATCTGATAGGGTGAAATATGCACACTTGTTGTTTCAGCTTTTGGATGAGGTTGTTGAAGATGTGGTGGTGGCTAATGTTGTTCAAATCATCACAGATAATGTCTAACTATGTTCTTGCTGGTAAAATGTTAGAGGAAAAACACAAAACCATCTTTTGGACCCCATGTGCTGCACATTGCATAGACCTCATGCTTGAGGATATTGGTAAAATATATTGGATCAAGAACACTGTAAAGCATGCCAAAAGCATAACAAAATAATCCACAATCACTCATGGATTTTGAACCTGTTGAGGAAACACACAGGTGGCAAGGATATTGTTAGGCTTGCCATCACTGGATTTACAACTCATTTTTTGACATTGCAATCTATGCTTTCTCAACATAGAAACTTGTAAAGGGTGTTTTCCAGTGATGAATGGAATGAATGTTAATGGGATCACAAACAGGATGGCAAAGATGTGAGAAAGAAAGTTAATCAAGAAATATTTTGGAAAAAGGCAGCAAAGATTGTGAAGGTTGTTGAGCCATTGGTTAAGGTGTTGCAGTTGGTGGATGGGGAAGGATTGGCTATGGGCTTCATTTATGAGGCTATGGATCAAGCAAAGGAGCAAATAAAGGCAACATACAAGGATAGAGTGGCTAAGTATGGGCCCATTTGGGAAATCATTGATCAAAGTTGGAACAATCAATTCCATCCAGCTGGCTTTTTTCTGAACCCAAGGTATCATTATAAAGCTCTGGAGGCAGAACCTTTGACTGGGGAGGTTAGAGATGGATTGATTGAGTGCCTTGAGCACATGGTCCCTAAGGAGAGTGACCAACTCGAGATACACCGATAGATCACTTGTTTTAGCAGAGCCACAGGTACCTTTGGCAAGAACCTAGCAATGATTGCAAGGGAAGTAGATGAGCTAGGTAAACAAACAATTTCAATTTTCAAATTCTTATTTTGTTAAATTGTTTATAATTTGAAAGTTGGATATAATTTGTTGAGCTAACTCATTACACAACTATGTTTTTTGCAGCACAATGGTGGGAGGCATTTGGTAGCCATTGTCCTCAATTGCAGAAATTTGCAATCCGTATTTTGAGTCAAACTTGTAGTGCTTCTTGGTGTGAGCGCTATTGGTCCGTCTTTGAGAGGATTCACATGAACAAGAGAAACCATTTGGAACAAAAATGGTTAAATGATCTAGTCTATGTCCAATACAACCTCTGACTAAGACACAACCAATTGTTGAACAAAAGACCTGATACAGATCCCATTGTGTTGGAAGATATTGATCCAACATCAGATTGGGTAGTGGAGAGTCATCTAACAGAGTTTGATTCTGATGAGGATATTGGTCTTGATTTGGATTTACAGATGGAAGCATTAGTTGAAAATAGTGTTCAGTTAAATGCAGATCCACGAATACTAGGCCCTGCCCCAAGTCCTCCAGTTGCAGGCACTTCCTCTACTCAACCACGACGCAAGCGCATATCTCATCTATCTCAGTGTGTAGCTATTGCACCTGCTAGTGCTACTACTACAATTGCAATTGGGGATCATGATGAGGAGGAGCCACACATTTCCCCGTTTGGCTCTGATACAGAGCCTGAGCCAGATGATGTTGGCTTCTCTAGCAGTAACCAGTAGTGACTAGTGACTAGTGATGTTTTGTTGTATATGCCATTTAGAGCCTCCTTGGTTATGTGTTTTTGTTCTGATCTCTATATATTACATGTATTGGACAATGCACTGGGTGCCATTTTGATATAATGGATATATTCATGAGCCTACTTTGATCATATGTTGTCTTTTGTCTATATTCTAATGCTTTGTGTTTGGAAACATGAATGAAAATCTTCAAAATTGTGTTTTTTATAAAAAAATAAATATTTAATGTATTTTTTACGAAGACCGAATCATTGAAATCAACTATGCGGAGTCGGAGTCGGAGTCGACCCTCGATTGGTTCAGAGTCCAAGTCAAAGTTTTAAAACATTGCTCTAAATGGTCTCTACAACGAAACAATACAACTGCATGAGTACAAGTCACTAATATAGAATACTATCTAGTGATCACTATTGCTAGACAAGGCAACATCATCTGGCTCAGACTCTGAATTAGATTCAAACGAGGAAACCCATGGCTCCTCCTCTTCATCAAGATCTCCAACTACAATTGTAGAAGTAGTAGCACTAGCACTAGCTGCACATTGAGATAGACAAGCTATGTGCCTGCGTCGTGGCTGAGTAGAGGAAGTGCCTGCAGCTGGAGGACTTGGGGCTGGTACTAGTGGATTTGCATCTAACTGAATAGTCCCTAATGCATCCAACTCCATATCAACATCAACATCAATATCCTCGTCAGGGTCAAACTCTGCTGGTTGAGTCTCCACTACCCAATCTGAGGTTGGATCAATATCTTCCAACACAATGGGATCTGTATCAGGTCTTTTGTTCAACAATTGGTTGCGTCTTAGCCGAAGGTTGTATTGGACGAAGACTAGATCATTTAACCGTTTTTGTTCTAAACAATTTCTATTCTTTGTGTGAATCCTCTCAAAGACAAAGCAATTGCGCTCACACCTAGAAGCACTACAAGCTTGAATTAAAATTCGGATCCAATGTGCTGCAAAAAACATAGTTGTGTAATGAGTTAGTTCAACAAATTATATCCAACTTTCAAATTATAAGCAATTTAAAAAAATAAGAATTTGAAAATTGAAATTGTTTACTTGGCTCATCTGCTTCGTTTGCGATCCTTGCTAGGTTTTTGCCAAAGGTACTTGTGGCTCTACTGAAACAAGTGATCTGTCGGTGTATCTCCAGTTGCTCACTCTCATAGGGACCATGTGCTCAAGGCACTCATACAATCCATCTTTAACTTACCTAGTCAAATCTTCTCCCAACTGAGCTTTATAATGATACTTTGGGTTTAGGAAATACCAGTTGCATGTATAGGGCAATGGAGTTGATTGTTCCATCTTTTGATCAATGATCTCCCAAGTAGGCCCATACTTAGCCACTCTATCCTTGTATGTTGCCTTTATTTGCTCCTTTGTCTGATCCCTAACCTCATAAATGAAACCCATAGCCAATCTTTCCCCATCCACCAATTGCAACACCTTAACTAGTGGCTCAACAATTTTCGCAATCTTTGCTTCCTTTTCCAAAATGTGTCATCATTAACTTTTTTTCTTACGTCTTTGCCATCCTGTTTGCGGGCCCATTGACATCCATTCCATTCATCACTAGAAAACATCTTCTGCAAGTTTTTATGTTGGGAAAGCATAGATTGCAATGTCAAAAAGTGAGTTGCAAATCTAGTGATGGCAGGCCTAACAAGATCTTTGCTCCCTATGTTTTTCCTCATCAAGTTCAAAATCCATGAGTGATTGTAGATATACTTTGTTATGCTTTTGGCATGCTCTACAGTGTTCTTGATCCAATCTATTTTACCAATATTCTCAAGCATGATGTCTATGCAATGTGCAACACATGGTGTCCAAAAGATGGTTTTGTGTTTTTAACATTTTACCAACAATAACGTAGCTAGAAACATTATCTGTGATGATCTGAACAACATTAGCCACACCCACCTCTCCAACAACCTTATCTAAATGCCGAAACAACAAGTGTGCATCTTTCACCTTATCAGATGCATCAACTGATTTTAAAAACATGATTCCCTATGGGAAAAAGATAAGAAAATCTATGATGGTATGGTTTTTTTTATCAGTCCTTCCATCTGACTTGATGGTACATCCTCTTTTCACCTATGAGCTTTTGAAATATTTCAATATTCTTCAATGGACATAACCTCTTTATGCAAAAGAGATCCCCTTAATTCATGCAGAATAGGGATTTTGAAGCCCTTACTAGCAGCACTGATGGCATCAAACATAGGTTCATAATATAATGAATGGGCAACATTGAAGGGGATATCGACATCATACCACCATCTAGCTATGTAATCATAGGCAATGTCTCTCAATTCCTTCCTCCAATGGTCATATAAAGTAGGTTGGATTCGACTTCGATTAGCTTGAAGACCATGTGCACTATCAGAGGGAGAGGAGGGTGAGAAATAACTTTTGATACCACCCTTCTGTCTACCCTTGTTAGGATATTCCGACACATAGGAAATAGTTAGGTATAACTTGGTCTAGTGTAGAGTTAGGTAAAGTCTGTTTCTTTACTATGTACTTTTGTAACTTACAATCCGACGGTCACAATATATTCTAGACATGAAGTGATCCGACGGTTCATTCTCTCCTTTGTATTACTGACACTTGATCTGTGGCTTAACACTCGAGTGGTCCATGATCTCTATTTAAAGAGCATGGAGGGTCATTTGTACGGTGAACGTTCATGAGAGAAGCTTCTGTAAATTTTCTTTCTTTTATATTAATAAATTCTCTGAAGTGGTCGCGTTGGCTCAGGTCGTGGACTGTTTCTCTCTTTGAGGGTTTTAACCATGTCAAGAATACTGGTGTATTGATCTGTGATCTGTTTGTGAGCGGTGTCCTTTGGTGTTCTATCTAAGGAACTTACTTTGTAAATTCCTACATGGTATCAGAGCAATTTGAGGGCCGCATCCATTGGTGATTCAAATCCGAAGCCGGTACAACTACATCCGACTGTCATTTCCTAAATTTACTGTTTTTGACTGCTTTTGGGCTGAGAGGGTTGCTCTATTTATCTCTCTGTTTATTTCGGTTTATTTATCTCTCTGTTTTTTATTACTTGATCCATACCTTTCATTTCCGTGTATGCTCTTTGCCCCGCGACTCTATGCAATCTGGGTAAATCAGAAACAAAAAGGAAGGATTTTTCTCATGTGTATGTTTTTTTCCACGCGCCTTAGTGTGATCTCGGCAAATCAGAAACATTGAGGAAGTTTCTGGTGAAATCTAACTTCAAGGTGTAAGGTTTTTTTTTTTTTTTTTGCATGTTTGTTTTGGGTTGTGTGGTTTTTTTTTTTTGTAGGAAAAAAGGGTTTTCTCAAGTAAGCACGCACTCCAAAGTTTCAGTGACTAAAAAAAACCCTTTCCTCTTTTCCAAAAATTACTAATCTTTATGAGAATAGAGGTCTTGGGTTCACGTCTTTCTTTTTGTTGAGTTACTTTTTCAAAAAGCACATGTAACTTATGTTTTAAAGTTACTTTATGTAAAAGTGTTCTCACCCATTATAAAAAGTGAGTCACTTATAATTCTAAAGTCTCTTTATTTTTTATTTAAGTTACAATTTAGTGGGTAGCTCATAAAGTACTATTGTAAAAGTGACTTTCACTTATTTATAAAAGTGGGTCACATAATTTTTAAAAAAAAGTGAGCTAATTAGATTATGTTTGGAAAGAAGGGTTTTTTTTTTTTTTTAAATATAAGATTATCATTCAGTTCAGCACATTCACATACTTCGTCAGGATCTTCAACAACCTTTCTTCAAAAAGCTATAACTTCATTCGAAAGTTGTTTTTAGAGCAGTTTTTTTTAATCGGCCTAATTTTTCGAGATCTTTCCATTGGAACACTTAGTTTCAACATCTACAGCTTCAATTTTTGTTAAAATGGAAAGGCCATACCAAGTTATTCTTGACAACATCAACTACTTCCTATGGGTGTCCTACATGGAGGATTTACTTAGAAGTAAAGGTCTTTATAGAATAGCTTCAGGCCAAGAGTTTAAACCTAAAGATGAAAATAAACAAGCCAAATGGGAAAATAAGCAAGATCAAGCACGTGGGTTGATAGGGATGTCTATTTCTCCAGACCTTAGATTCCATATTGCAGAATTTGATACCCCTTATGAAGCAATGAAACAACTCAATAAAGTTTTTGGAATTAAAAATGAAATTATAGCCCATCAACTTGAAAATGAGTTGCTTACATTGCACCCCAATAATTTTTCTTCCATTGAAGATTTTTTGTCCAAGTTCAAGACCCTTAGACTTCTCTTGAAAGGTGTTAAGGTTAAGAAAGAAGATGCTAGCCTTATTTATTCCATTCTTTCTAAGTTGGGACAAACCTACTCTGTGTTTGTTTCCACCTTCCATTGTACAAGAGAAGCCTTTATTTCTCAAGGACAAGACTACCAGTCCCCCTCTTTTGATGCCTTTTGTGATTCTTTAATAAGAGAACAAGAAAAACTCTTACATCTTGGTCTTCTTAATCTTGGAAACTCTTCTAAGAAAGCCTTAGCTGCCCAACAGCAACCAAGTTCAAAGAATCCTAAGAAGCAATATCCTAAAAAGAATGGTCCTAAACCAACCAAGGGTCCTAAGCACTTTCAGTCTCAAAATGAAAAATCAATTCAACAAAATGATAAGGAAAATAAAAAAAAAGGGAAGAAGGCTGATAGACATTGCAACTTTTGTAATTGAGACGACCACTTAGAATCCAAATGCTTTAAGAAGATGGAAGCCTTGGAAGCAACAATGAGGAAGCATAACATCCATTTGGAGCACTCTTCAACTTCAACTTCATCTTCAGGAATAGCTCTTTTTGCATGTGGTTGTCAAGCATCTCGGTCTAGTTATGCACTAAATGTATCTTCTTCTTCTCATTCTCATGAGTGGCTCATTGATTCTGGAGCTTCCTATCACATGGCAAAAAACAAAGCCATGTTTTCTTCTTTAAATGTTGTAATACCAAAAATATAAATGTTGGTGATGATAGATCTCTTAGTGTTGTAGGGACTGGAACTATTCATCTAGACAATGGTCAATTTAATGATATATTGTGTTCCAACCTTATCCTACAACCTTCTATTTGTATATCGGATAACTCATTCAGGCTATGTTACTGGATCCGGCACAGGCAGGTGGAGTATTGCCGGATCCACGGATCTGAACCGGATCCGGATCCGGATACTCCAAAATACGGTGAAAAATACGTATTTTTAAAAACGCGGATTTTGGAAACGGCTCGCCTTTACAGGATACGGATCCCGCCGGAAGCGGTGATAGGTGGCCGAAAAAGTTAAAAAGGCAGATATTTTTTTAGGTTTTTGTGGTCCCGCACCCGCATATATTATAACCTTTCTTTTGTCCGACTCGACTCTTTTCTTTTGTCGCCATTCCTGCACACACTGATTCGTTCCGACCGCCGGCCCCTCCTGCACAGGAATTTTTGGTTGCGGGCTTAACTCCGGCCCCACTGCACGCAGCACCATTCACTCTGGTCAGGCGCCGGTTCCCCTGCACGCGGTGTTAACACAGTCGGGCAACACTATTCACGCCCGCAAAAGTTTTAGAAGCGCGAGGGTTTAAGCGTTAACAGTTAATAAATTTTAATACATTATTTTTGTCAGTTATAAACCATAGCTATATGTATTATTGTGCACGGTTAATATATGTATTATATTAATGTTTATTGTTTAATATATTCGACGTTTAATGTTTACAGTCATAATATAATATATTTAATATTTATATATATATATATATATATATGTTATATAACATAATAAACAGTTATATTAATATTTACTGTATGTTATTTGTTGTTTAAACTTTAATGTTTAATGTTTAATATATTAAATAATTAACGTTTAATAACAGTTATAATATATTAATATAACAGTTATATATATTATATAATATATTCGTATATTTATTATTAATTTATTTAATATTTATATTTATATGTTATATTAATATAACATAATAATAACAGTTATATTAATATTTAATATATGTTATTTAAATTTTTAAAATGTATTTAAAATTTAAATTTAATTTTTTTTTAATGTATTTACAATTTAATTTTTAATTGTTTATAGATAATATTAATATATTATAATTTGATTTTTAAATGCAGTTGCAAGTAACTCTATACCATTATCATAATGGAACCATCACAAGATTCACAACATGAGCATGGTGAAGGGGAAATCATCAAAACAGATCCAAAATCTCCTCTGTGGCAGTATGTGGAGATTATTGGAAAAAATCCCGGAGGTGGTTCATTTAAATGGAAGTGCAATGAATGCCAAGATATAAAAAATGGCTCATATACTAGAGTGAAGGCCCATCTCACCGGTCAAACTAACACAGGGGTGCAAGTATGCACCGGGCCAAAAGATGCAAATGGCAAACCTGGCCAAGGTTTGAGTCCTGGAAAAATAAAATTCTATGCATCTTTGCAAGAAGCTGCTGATAGGAAACTTGCTAAGGGAAAACACCCTGTGCAAAGTTCTACAACTAGGGCTCCATTGCCATCTAGGCCTGCTGCTACATCTAATAAAAGGGCCACTCTAGGCCCTCTTGAAGCGTGTTTCAATAATCAAGGTAGAGACATCGCTGATGAACATGTAGCTCGTTGCATCTATGCAAATGGGCTAGCATTCAATTTGGTGCGTTCCCCTTACTGGCAACAAATGATTAAGGCAGTTAATGAAGCGCCAAAGGGGTACAAAAGCCCTGGATATGAAAAGGTCCGCACTACCTTGTTGGCATCAAAAAGGCAATCCGTGGATAGACAGCTACAGGCAATCCGGGATACATGGGCAGAAACAGGGGTGTCCATCATTTCTGATGGATGGAGAGACCAAAGAAACCGCCCATTAATTAATGTGGTTGCAGTATGCCCCCAAGGGGCAATGTTTTTGAAGGCTGTTGATTGCAGTGGAATAGAGAAAGATGCATCTTTCATATCCACAATTCTTATTGATGCAATAGAAAGTGTGGGGCCACATAATGTTGTCCAAGTCATTACGGACAACGCACAGGTTTGTAAAGCTGCAGGTTTGATTGTGGAGGGTCGATATGACCACATCTTTTGGACTCCATGTGCAGTCCATTCATTGAACCTGGTGCTTGCCAAGATTGGTGAGATTGAATGGATTAATGAAATATATGTAGCATCAAAAGAAATCCAAATGTTCATAACAAATCATTCAATGTCCCAAGCCATTTATCGGGGTTTTGCAAAGTTGGAGCTACTGAAGGTAATTTTTTTAATCAATACTATTTGTATTAGAAATAATGAAATTCTTATTTTTAATTACAAATTTATATATGGTTTCTCATTTGAGATTTGGCCTTTTGAAACTTATAGGTTGCTGAAACTCGTTTTGCCTCCCACACTCTTGTCATAAAGAGACTTGTGGAGGTGAGACAAGCACTACAAGCAATGGTCATTGACCCTCTTTGGGAATCATGGAGGACTTCCACTTCTGATAGAGGGCAAAAAATCAAGTCCATCATTCTTGATGATGCATGGTGGGACAAGGTTCAATATCTTCTACGGTTCACTGAACCAATCTTGACCTTGATCAGGGCATTTGATACAGATACACCTTGCTTGGGGGAAGTTTATGAAAACATTGATAGTATGTTGGAGAGGATAAGGGAAATTATCAAGGCAAGTGAAAATGACCCTCATGAAACATTCTATTATTTAGTGAAGGACATAGTTACAGAAAGGTGGAACAAAATGACCACGCCATTACACCTTCTGGCATATGCATTGCACCCTAAATACTATCATTCTAAAACTTTGTCTTTACCTGGTAGAGCAGCACCAAACAAAGATTCTGAAGTGGTACAAGGATACAAGACAGCCTTGAAGAAAATTTATAGAGATATGGGAGTTGCAATGGAAGTCCGCCAAGAATTTGGAGGGTTTGTACAGTCTACTGGTAGCTTTTCAGATCCAGTAGCTATGGATGATCGAGGACATCTTGATCCTATTACTTGGTGGGGCTTCCATGGTGGGGATAGCATTCATCTGTCTACTCTAGCCACTAGGTTGTTATCACAGGTTGCTAGTTCCTCATCAGCTGAGAGGAATTGGAGTACATATGGCTTCATCCATTCAGTGAAGCGAAAAAGGTTGGGAGCGGCAAAGGCTGAGGACCTTGTTTATGTTCATTCCAACCTCCGTCTTCTATCACATGTTGAACCAGAGTATAAAAAAGGTCCGAGCAGGATGTGGGATGTGGAGCCTGAGATCTCTAACTTGAACCTGACACTGAATGCCATGACTCACCTCAACCTACTTGAGGATATTGTTCCACCACCAGTCCAGCCTACTGATGCAACTTCCTACATTCCAGGACCCCCATCATCTATTCATGATGTAGAGTTGCAATATGCAGAAGATATAGATCCATTTGAGGATATGTAAATGTATTTACTATTATCATTCATGATATTATGAATCATGATCCTTGGACCTTTTTGTTACTTTGTATGAGGGACGATGCACCATTTCAATGTTTTAATCTTCATATTTATGATTTTATCATTCAATGTTCTAAAAATGTTTGATGGTTTCATGGAGTATTTGATTTTTTAGCTTTAAGGTGTTTTTTAAAAGTTTAAATATATATATATATATATATATATATATATATATATATATTGATTGTACGTGACGTATCCTTGCCGTATCCGGATCTTAGATTTTCAAAAAACTAGCGGATCCGGATCCGGATCCGTATCCGTATCCGTATCTGTATCCGAATCCTGGTAACTTAGCATTCAGGTGAAGGTAAAACCATTGAATTTTCACCTCACAATGTTGTAATTAAGAAACTAAGAGATCCTAGACAGATTTTAGCTACTGGAATTGTTGATGATTCTGCAAGGTTGTATAAATTTAACAACTTTGGGTCATCAACTCTTCCCTCGGTATTTGTTGCTCATAATGATGAAGTGAGCAAACTTTGGCATGAGTGATTTGGTCACTTAAACTATCGCTCCTTTCAAAATCTATGTAAAGAAAATAGGTGACAGGTCTTCCTATGGTATCTTGCAGAGATGGTGTTTGTTTCGGATGTGTACTAGGAAAATATCATTGAGATAGTTTTGAAAAACGTGCCTCTTGGCATGCCTCAGCCCCTTTACAACTTGTGCATAGTGATTTATGTGGTCCACTTCCATTTGTTTCATTCTCTGGCTACAAGTATTTCTTAACTTTTATTGATGATTTCTCTAGACGCACTTGGGTATACTTCTTCAAATTCAAGAGTGAAGTACTTAACATGTTCTTGGCCTTTAAGGCCTTTGTTGAGAAACAATTTGGACATCAAATTCTTAAGCTAAGATCTGATAATGGAAGAGAATATGTTAACAACAAATTCATCAACTTTTGCACCGAGCATGGAATTCAAATGCAACACACTGTTCCATATACTCCACAACAAAAGGGTGTCGCTGAAAGGAAGAATCGCACCTTAAAGGAAATGGCTAATTGTATGCTTCAATCTAAAGAACTTAGTCTTAATTTTTGGGCAGAAGCAATTAACTGTGCAAATTACATAGTAAATCACACTCCAACTAAGGTTTTAAAGAATATCACTCCAGAAGAAGCATGGAGCTCCATTAAACCAGATGTAAGTCACTTTCATGTTTTTGGAAGTGAAGCATGGGCCCATATTCTAGATGAGAAACATAAAGCCTTAGAACCTAAGAGTGAAAAATGTGTTTTTGTTGGATATTCTGAAGATGTCAAAGGTTATAGACTTCTTCCACCTAAATCCAAAAATGTTATCATTAGAAGAGATGTAAAGTTTGCTGAAAATACATCGGCCTACGAGCCTAGTTCGGTGGATGTGCCACCTCTCTCTATCCCTCTACTTCTGAAAATATTTCTTCTTCAGATGATGATAGCGAGGGTGACAATCCTCCCCCACTTTCTCGGGATCCTCCTTCATCTCCTCAGCTTCTAAAATGGGCCTGCGCTACTGGGATGCAGCAGGTGCTCTTGCAGGTGATCCTACAAATTAGCATCGCACACATTCTTAGTTTGATAGAGCCTCTTCTTTACTGGCTCAAGCTTCAGCGAATTATGATCTTGACACCTTTGCGGAAGCTTCAAGCCATCCAGATTGGGACACAACTATGAATGAAGAATATTGTTCATTATTGGCAAATGATACATGGGATTTTGTTCCTCTTCCAAAGGGATGAAAACTTGTTAGATGCAAATGGGTTTACAGAACCAAGTTTGGACTAGATGGAAAAGTTGATAAACATAAAGATCGTCTTGTTGCTAAGGGTTTTTCACAAATTGAAGGCATTGACTATACTGAAACCTTCTCCCTTGTTGCCAAAATGAGCTCTATCTGCCTTGTTCTTTCCCTTGCTGCCATTTTTAAATGGGAAATCCATCAGATGGATGTTAAATCTGCCTTCTTACATGAAGAAATCTATATGGAACAACCCATGGCTTTATACAAACAGATTCCAGCCTTGTATGCCAGCTTAAGAAATCCTTTTATGGTCTCAAGCAAGCCCCTCGGGCTTGGTATGCAAAAATTGATAGCTTTCTTTTAGATACTAGCTTTTCTAGGTGTCATTTTGATAATATTATCTATGCCAATAAAGTGGTTAAGTCTCTTAACATTCTTGTTCTTTATGTTGATGATCTTATCCTTACCGGTAGTGATCCCAACCTTATAAACCATGTGAAGTCCAGCCTTAAAAAGCAATTTGAAATGACAGACTTAGGACACTTGCGTTATTTTCTTGGTCTTCAAGTCTTGCAATCCAAGGAAGGTATTTCCCTTTCCCAGTCCAAGTATGCTTGTGATCTTTTACACCACTTTCACATGGAAGACTGTAAGCCAGCCCCTTCTCCCTTTCAGTCACTTGTACTTCCCCTGAAGTTGATGCTAACTTATATCGTCAGCTTGTAGGAAAACTTTTGTATCTGACCCATACCTGTCCTGACCTTTCTTTTGTTGTTGGTCTTATTGCTCGCTTTATGCAAAACCCACATGAAAGTCATTGGAAAGCAGCTAAAAGAATACTTCGTTATGTTTGAGGTACAGTTCAGTTTGGGATTCATTACAGTGCAAAAGCATCTCCTTTATTGGTTGGTTTCATTGATTCCGATTGGACTAGTGACCCTGATGATCGGAAGTCTACTGCAGGTTATGTCTTCACTCTTGGTTCTGGACCTATTACATGGGCTTGCAAGAAACAAAGTGCCATTTCTCTTTCTTCAGCAGAAGCAGAGTATCATGGCGCCGTAGAAGCTAGTAAGGAAGCCCTGTGGCTTCGTCAAATCCTGTTAGAGTTTGGCTTTCAGTAGCACATCCGACTACACTTTGGTGTGATAATCAAAGTGCCATTCAACTATGCAAAGATCGAGTCCAACATCAGTGCAGCAAACACAGTGAACTACGCATGTACTTCATCAGAAAGCTCATTCATGACCATGTTCTTGAAGTGCAATATTGTTCAACCGATGATCAAGTTGCAGACATCTTTACGAAGGCTCTCACAGATGTGAAGTTTACTAAACTTCGATTTATGATTGGAGTTCAGGAAGTTGTCGCTAAGGGGGGATAGGCTCTAATGCCTCCTTCCTTCTCCTATTGTGTCATATTTGTATATCCTTCAATCCTATCCCAAGTTGTTTTTGAGGGCTGATGTTAGGATATTTCGACACATAGGAAATAGTCAAGTATAGCTTGGTCTAGTGTAGAGTTAGGTAAATTGTGTTTCTTTACTATGTACTTTTGTAATTTACAATCCGACAGTCATGATATGTTCCAGACATGAAGTGATCCAACTGTTCATTCTCTCCTCGATATTACTGACACTTGATCCATGACTTAACACCTAATTGGTCCATGATCTCTATTTAAAGAGCATGGAGGGTCATTTGTAAAGTGACAATTCATGAGAGAAGCTTATGTAAATTTTCTTTCTTTTACATTAATAATTTGCCTGAAGTGGCTGCGTTGGCTCAGGCTGTGGATTGTTTCCCTCTTTGAGGGTTTTAATCACATCAAGAATACTGGTGTATTGATCTGTGATCTGTTTGTGAGCGGTGTCCTTTGGTGTTCTATCTGAGGAACTTACCCTGTAAATTCCTACAACCCTTACCCTTTTCTTGAATAGACTCCAAAGAGGGAGGAACAAAGCGAAAGTGGTTGGATGCATCAATACAAGGGATAGATGAAGAGACCTCATAATCAAATTTGGGGTTGGTAGCCATCATTTGTTTTAGACTCCTCTTCCTGTTGATTTGGGGTATCATCGGATGTGCTCTAGCCTTGAAAATTGATGGAGAGGCTAAAGCACATGAGATCTCCAAGACTCAGAAATGGTTTAAGCACATTTTAACCAGTTTGGGAGATATTAAAATAATTAATATTTTAATGGAGTTCCTAAGTCTAAACTTAGGAAAAATAAAATATTAATGGGTATTAATATAACATTGGGATAGAAGGTTCCAAAATTCATGGATCAAACCAAATCTAATCTTAGTCGTTGATTAGAGATTTAATCTCGGTCGTTGAATGACCAACAGGAAAAGTATAAGAAGAGGCTTGAGGGTTAGTTGGAGAACACACTAAGGGAGACCAGTTAGTTCGATTTCTGGAGTGGGGTTCACTGAGAAATTCAAACTAGTGGTCTGGAGAGCAGCAGGAGGCAGCAAGTACAGAACAGAGATTCGGGAACAATGCAGAGGTTGGAGAGGCAGATGCAGAGGCAGCGGACTACGCAATCACTAGAGGGCCTGCGTGGGTGACACAAAGAGGCCCAGTGCTAACGCAGAGAGGCAGGGGCTGACACAAATGGTCTGGGAGCTATGCAGAGGTCATCCAGGCTGATGCTAAGACTAGGAGAAGTGTTGAAGAATTTTCTATCTGTTGGGTAAGCTAGTTTGGCACTCGGTTGTACTAAAGAATTGCTGAATAAGAAAATCCTCCCTTGCTGCACCAATTTTCCCACATTGGGTTTTTTCGGGGACTGGTTGTCCAAAATATTTGTGTCAATGTGTTAATTCTTGTGCATGTGTTTATTTCTGTATTATGATGTGATATCTACAACATAATTTATTTAAATGTTTATTGAAAGATTTTCATAAATAACTTATTGGGAAGTAAGTAGGTATAAATCAGTTGTTGCAGTGATACAATTTTCACATGGTATCAGAGCAAGTAATCAAAAACAGGAAGGGAAAATCAATTATGGGTCGAGACCATGATATAGAGGCATCTATGTCAGGGGACTCGCACAGATTTTCAGAAAATTGTACAAGAGAAAGTGATTTCGATTTCTCTATGTTGGCTTCCAGGTTGGAAGAAGAAGTGGCTTGTGTGACTAACTCTGCATCATTAGAGGTATGGTATATAGACAATGGGGCCTCTTGGCATATGACGGGAATCTAGGAATGTTTCTTGGATTATCGGGAGGAGAAGATGAACTTTCAGATCACCGTGGGGAACAAAGCAAAATGTACTCCAGTAGGGAGGGGTACCATAGTTTTTCAAATAGAAATGGGAGAGCGGTTCCGTGCTAACCAATGTGTTGCATGTACTAGGATTGGGGATGAACTTACTTTTTGTGTTGAAACTTCAAGGCAAAGGCTATGATGTTTTTTTTCATCAAGGAGAAAGTATATGTCAAACACTCAAGCTGGAAAAAGAAAGTGCAGATTGGGATCAAAAGTAACAGGTTGTACAGACTACAACTAGAATCACCAATGGCACTAATAGGCAGTGATGGAGACAAGGATTTGAACAAACTATGGCACAAAAAAATGGGACATTTGCACCATGGGGCTCTGAGAATGCTCAGGAGCACTGTAACAGGAGTTCCAGATCTTAGTACGGAATGAAATGATGTATGCAGAGATGTGCTCTAGGAAAGTATGCCAAAACAACATTTCCTAGAAGTAAAAACAGGGCCAGGAGTGTACTAGGATTGATACACTTAGAAATTTGTGGACCCATGTCCACTAAAGCTCTTAGTGGTGCCGAGTACTTCCTTACCTTCATTGATGACCTCACAAGGAAAACTTGGATTTATTTTCTGAAAACCAAGGACGAGGTTTTCTATCGATTCAAAGAGTTCAAGGCTTTGGTGGAGAATCTGACTGGGAAGAAAATAAAATTTTGCGCTCAGATAATGGTGGAGAGTATGTCGATAAGGACTTCACTGATTTTTGTGCCAAGGAGGGCATCAAAAGAGAGTGGACAACTTCATACAATCTAGAGCAGAATAGAGTAGCAGAAAGAAAGAACAAGACTATTGTAGAAGCAGCTAGGGCCTTGACGTATGATTAGGGTATGCCAAAATTCCTGTGGGCAGAAGCATGCAACACAACAGTCTATGTTCAGAATAGAACTCCTCATCAGGCATTGGGCAAGATTACTCCAGAGAAATTCTTCACAGGGAAGACGCCTGAAGTCAGTCATTTCAGGACATTTGGGAGCTTAGCATATTGCCGCATACTCGAAGAAAAGAGTAAGAAGCTAGATCAAACTGCAAAGAAAGGATATCTAGTGGGATATAGCGAGAACACTAAGGCATACAAAATCTATCTTCCAAGGAACAAGAAGATAGTAGTTTGACGAGATGTGAAGTTCATGGAGGACAGGGCCTCCGAAAGTCTTCACAAGGAAGATGCCTGAAGTCAATCATTTCAGGATATTTGGGAGCTTAGCATATTGCCACATACTCGAAGAAAAGAGGAAGAAGCTGGATCAAACTGCAGAGAAAGGATATCTAGTGGGATATAGCGAGAACGCTAAGGCATACAGAATCTATCTTCCAGGGAGCAGGAAGGTAGTAGTTCGACGAGATGTGAAGTTCATGGAGGACAGGGCCTTCAGAAAATATCGAGAAATGCCTTCCAAGGAGCAGTCAAAAGAGGAACTGTTGGTCAAACCTCTTTAACCAACGAAAGAAAAGAATTCTTCCTCGGGTCAAGAAGAATCACAGGATGAGGAGCTAATAGAAGCACCTACTGGCAGAGGAAGAACGAGCAGGGAACCTCGTCAGATTCTCCGAGAAGCAGAGGACTTCATCGGTGCACCAAGGAATAATAAGAAGGAGCGAAAACAACCAGATAGATATCAGGCATTAGTAGCTCAGGATGGGGAGGCTGCCAACTTTCAGGAGGCAGCCCAACATCAGGTTTGGCTGGATGCGATGGTAGAGGAGTACAACTCCATAATGGTAAACGATGTCTAGGAGGTAGTGCCAAGGCCTTAAGACAGATCAATGGTAGGTTCGAGATGGATCTACAAGATCAAATACACTGCAGACGACAATGTTGAGAAATACAAAGCCAGGTTTGTGGCTAAGGGGTATACTTAGAAGGAAGGAATTGACGACAAAGAGACCTTTTCCCCGGTAGCCAGGTATACATCTATTAGAACCGTGATATCTCTTGCAGCACAGATGGGTGGGAGATCCATAAGATGGATGTCAAAACGACATTTCTGAACAGAGTGATAGAAGAAGAGGTATACATTGAACAACTAGAGGGCTTTGAGACACATCAGAAGAAGTCTCATGTATGTAGATTGAAGAAAGCCTTGTATGGGCTGAAACAGGCGCTTAGAGCAAGGTATGGTCGAATCGATGGCTACTTGCAGAAAATGGGATTTGTCAAGAGTGACGCAAATCCAAATCTCTACCATCTGGTTGTAGAGAATGAGCCTCTAATCTGAGTATTGTATGTGGATGATCTCTTCTTGATAGGATCATCCAGGCTCATCGAGGACTGCAAGAAGAATCTAGCCACAAAATTTGACATGAAGGATTTGGGACGAATGCATTATTTCCTGGGTTTGGAAGTTTGGCAGCAAAAGCGGGACATCTTCCTTGGGCAAGGGAGATATGCTACAAAAGTCTTGAAGAGATTCAGGATGAAGGATTGTAGGCCCATGGCTACTCCAATGATCACCAATTGGAAGAAGATTGATGCATCAGAAGACAAGGACGTTGATCCCACCTTATACAAGCAACTCATAGGGTCCCTGATGTATCTAGTCAATACCAGACTAGACATTTGCTATGCTATCAACACCCTCAGTCTGTTCATGGTGGAGTCGAAGAGGGCGCACTGGGCAGCAACCAAACATGTTCTCAGATATTTATAGGGAACAGTCAATTATGGACTCTTGTACACCAGGAGTAAGGATATCAGATTGAGTGGATTTACTGATGCAGATTGGGCAGGAAGTTCAATGGATTGGAAAAGTACCTCTGGGTAATGTTCCAGCATTGTATCAGGAATGACCTCTTGGTGCAGTAGGAAACAAAAATCCGAGGCTCTGAGCTCAGCAGAGGAAGAATATATGCCGCAAGCACAACTTCGTGCGAGGCCATATGGATTAGAAAACTGCTTGTGAACTTATTCAGAAGAAAGATGGAGGCGACCAGGATCATGTTTGATAATCAGAGTTGCATCAACCTCTCTGAGAATCCAATGTTTCACTGTCGGTCAAAGTATATTGATATCCGGTGTCACTTTGTCAGAGACTGTGTCCAACAAGGAGCTGTATAGTTGAGCTACATTCCTATAGGAGAATAGGTGGCAGATATCCTTACCAAGGCCCTTGGAAGAACCAAGTTTGATTATTTGAGGGAGAAGATGGGGATGATAAAGAATCCATTTCAATAGCAGAAATGGGTATTATGTTGCAGTGCAGTAGCAGTCAGCAATAGCATGATGCAACAAGATGAGAAGGAGTTTGTAGTGCAGATGCAGTGGTGGGAAGAAGGACCAACAACAACATGGATGTAGAGGGAGTTGCGGTGTAGATGCAGTGTTGGGAAGATGGACCAGCAACAACGTGGATGCAGAGGGAGTTGCAGTATAGATGTAGCAGTGGTAGCGATAGAGCCATGGGCATCAGTACAAGATGCAGCAGTGCAGAGGATGATGGGCAGGTAGGCTTAGCATCAACATAGGTACCGATGCCGTATGATCAAAGTAATGCTCAGTATGGAGTATTACTAGAGCACAGTCCTCGCTAAGAGGGAGTGTTGATTTGGGGTAGCATCAGATATGCACTAGCGTTGAAAATTGATAGAGAGGTAAAAGCACATGAGATCTCCAAGACCCAGAATGGTTTGGGCAGATTCTAACCGGCTTGGGAGATATTAAAATAATTAATATTTTAATGGAGTTCCTAAGTCTAAACTTAGGAAAAATAAAATATTAATGGGTATTAATATAAAACTGGGATAGAAGGTTCCAAAAGTCATGGATCAAGCCAAATCTAATCTTAGCCGTTGATTAGAGATTTAATCTCAGCCATTGAAGGACCAACAAGAAAAGTATAAGAAGAGGCTTGAGGGTCAGTTGGAGAACACACTGAGGGAGACTAGTTAGTTCGATTTCTCGAGCGGGGTTAGCTGAGAAATTTGAACAAGTGGTCTGGAGAGCAACAAGAGGCAACAAGTACAGAACAGAGAGTCGAGAACAACACCAGGGGAACAACGCAGAGGTTGGTGAGGCAGATGCAGAGGCAACAGACTGCGCAATCATTGGAGGGCCTATGTGGGTGACGCAAAGAGGCCCAGTGCTGACACAAGGAGGCAGGGGCTGACGTAGAGGGTCTAGGAGCTACGCATAGGTCAACCAGGCTGACGCTGGGAGTGGGAGAAGTGCTGAAGAATTTTCTCTCTTTTGGGTAAGCCAGTTTGGCACCCGGTTGTACTGAAGAATTGTTGAATAATAAAATCCTCCCTTGCTGCACTGGTTTTCCCACATTGGGTTTTTCCGGGGACTGATTGTCCAAAATATTTGTGTCGATGTGTTAATTCTTGTGCATGTGTTTGTTTATGTATTATGATGTGATATCTGCAGCTGAGTTTATTTCAATGTTTACTGAAAGATTTTCATAAATAACTTATTGGGAAATAAGTAGGTAAAATAAATCAGTTGTTGCAGTGATAGAATTTTCACACTTCCTCCCTATTTCAGCCTCTATTGCTTTTTGCCTAGCATTGTCTTCCTCAAACTTCTCAAAAATTTCTCGCAACTCCTTTCTAATTTCCCCAATTTGCTCTAGTGATGCTGCACATGGAACAATTTGGCCTCTAATACCAGCCAAGTGTTGTTTCAGCCTATGAATGCCCCCTTTGTCTCCCTTAATTTTTTATGACAAAATTTGCAATACATTTCGTTGTCAATCATCTCAACATATGCCCAAGCAATGTCTTTCACTCTAGAAGCCATTTTCTGATAATTGGAATTGGAAATGAAAGGGCAAAGGTCTGAAAATGAAAAGAAAAGAAAACAACTCTTAATTTTTTCTAGAAAATTTACTCATTTCAATTTCGAGATCTGAGAAAAGAAAAAAAAAACAAGGGCAGATTTGAGAAGTGAAAAAATATACCTGTAGCCTCCTCAATGCTGCTCCAAAAACCAACTCCAATTGCTCAAAAACTCCTCACAAATGTAATGAGATAGTTGTGAATAAATATGAAGGCGTTTGGTCACTTTTATAGGTGTGGGAGAGGAGTAGAGGGGCTAGGAATTAGTTAAACAAAACAAAAAAATTGATTTCAAGTCCACCCAATGTTGAAGAATGTAACTAGGTTCGGTCTTCATAATTGTACTTGAAGTTAAAATGTAATACATTTGTCAAAAGAAAAGAAAAAATAATTTTATTATTATTTTAATTGACTTGTTAAAGCATAGATTTCATGCTTGCGTCAATTGTCATAGGTCAAGCCTCCATTGTAGACTTTAGGATTATTTATCTGGGTCAAAGTCAATTTGTTTATTAGACTCCTGCATCACGTCTCCTTATGTCGGCTTCAAATAGATCATCATCATGACGACTTTGTTCAAGCGAAATCATGGCGGCCTAATATTAAATAAAGACAAAACTGTTGATGAAGTCATGTCGGCCCATTTCAAGAAGGAACAAGTATATAAACAAGCCTAGAAACTCACATTCTGCACAGAGCAAAAGCTCAAATTTCAGAGATGTTTTCGGTGATCAAAGTGGACGGTTTCGGTGCTATTACAGTGTCGTTGCTATTTCAGTGCTATCATATTTCGATGCAAACATAAAGATGAAGTCTCACCACAGTGCCACAGTCTTGGTGAAATTTCAGTAAAGGATTTCGGTGCCATGTTATCACAGGTCTCAGTGTAATTACAGTGGTGAAGATCTCGGTATTTTTACAGTGATGAAATCATGAGGAGGTCTCGGTGCATTATAGTGATGGGGTCTCGGTGCATCTACAGTGGTGAGATCTCAATATAATTACAGTGATGAGATCTCGGTGCTATCTCAGTGAATTAGGTTCAGACCTCAGTACAAGGTCTTGATGCTATGACAGTGATAAGGCTTCAGTGTTGCCACAAAGACAAGAATTTGGTACCCTCTCAGTGACAAGGACTCGGTGCTCACACAATGACATGGATGACAAATTGAAGAAGATCAAACAAGGATGACTTGATGGAGGGAGTCTGTAGTCTAGGTTGTAAGGGTCTTGGTCGTCTCATCTTGAATCTACTGAAGGAAGAATTTTGACTGGGTTTTCCCCTAGAGTGGGGTTTTGCCCTGGCAGTGTGCCTACATCTTGTGTTCTCCTTTTATTTGTTTGGCATTAGTCTTGATGATAAGAAAATATAATTCGAAAAGAACAAATAATAATAATAATAATAATAAACATCACAAGTTAATGTCAAGATAAGAGAAATTGTTTAACTGCCTCACTTTGGATTCCTCAAACACCCAGCCCGCCTTTTTTTCCCGTTGCCAAGCTGTCTGCCGGATCTGTTAATTGGTCGAGTCGGTTTGGGTAGGGGTATGACCCGGTCAACTAG
This sequence comes from Pinus tabuliformis, assembly GCA_031772625.1. Lineage (NCBI taxonomy): Eukaryota > Viridiplantae > Streptophyta > Pinopsida > Pinales > Pinaceae > Pinus > Pinus tabuliformis. Next base: position 707,095,515 of record CM062820.1, read on the forward strand.
GCCGAGTCAGAGTTAGATCGTCCTGGTTTAAAAGCATTGAGTGGGGTCTCTTGAAGGGTAAAGCGGGCTCCTAAGTCACCTAATGGAAAAGTATAAATATGGAGCCAAAGGAGAGGCTAATCGCAAGTGGAGAAGGACATTTTTATCTTGTGTAGAAAGGAGGCTAATGTGACCTAACCTCAGCACGGAAGAGGAGGCCTAGTGGGCAGCTAGGAACAGCTAGTGGGAGGCTGAGCCAAGAGAAGGGAGGTTTAAGGTCTGTTAGAAGTGCTGGGAAGGATCTGCAGCCAAGGAGGAAGGAGCTGCAGACCTTGTGTAGGACCTTTCTTGGAGGGCCAAGGTGGAAGAGTGCTGGCCGAAGCTAACCTAGAGAGGCCAAGGACCAGCAGAAGAGCCGCAGGGCTGTATAGGAAGGCCGAGGGCCTCAGGGACCTGCTGAAGTTGTCCGCTGGTAAAGGAAGGAGGGGCTGCAGGCTTAAAACACAGGTACGAGCCATAGTTGAGGGCTGGACTGTGGCTGGAAAGTAGGCTGAGGCCTACACAGGCTTAGAAAGTGATGAACATAACCCAAGGGAAGCAGACCGAGGCTGTTGACAGCAAGGAAAGTGGCTGCTAAGGAGGATTGAACAGTGGCTGGTATAGTTCAGTAAGCTAAAGGAGGAGTCTACTGAAGAACAGTAGTAGAACAGAGGTCTAACGAGCAGACCTTGAGGACTGAAAGGGCTGGTTGCCGAGGACAGCAACAATAAGTGAGTACAATTATTTATTCTTTGTTTTTATGGGCAGATGAGAACCTGATGGACTAGGCCTCAACCCTAATGGTATCAGTCAAAGGAAAGACTTGTATTTTATTGTATATTAGTATTTGTATATGGATTGTAAAGGGCCATGATCCCTGGTACAGGAGCCCTATGTTTTTCTTATTGGATTGATAAGAACATGTTTTGGGTCACAATTCTTGTGTACTGTTATTAATTCCATTGCTGTTAGATTCTGCTGTGCAAAGTTGTTTAAAGATTTGTATCTCTAGTGTATTTGTGTTCCTAGCTAGGGCATAGACCTGACCTAGGGTGCATGGAAATTCCAACACAACTTCACACTTCACTTTGATGATGCTCTTGTAGCTCCTGGGAAATTCACATGGTGCTTATTGGATGCTTTTCAAATGCTCTTGTGGTACTTCCTGCGTGCTCTAAAACACCCTTGTGTTGCTCTACTTTTGCTCTAGTCATAAATATTCCATAGTCCACTATAGAGGATAAATAGCCAAAACATGGACGAGCCAATGCTATGGAGACTTTATTTCCGAGAAAGAAAACCGTATTTGCAAACATACATATAGACTGTAATCAATTGTGAAAAAGGACAATGTGATGTGGTGTGCCATATCATTTAAGATAATGTGATGTGTTGATCTGAAAAACTGCATAGCTACGCGTTACAAACTTACAAGTGATCACGGCTCTTATTGTGAGAGGAAACTCTGGAAGGGGCTCACCTTGAGCATGGCCCATCAGTTTCCACCTAGTTTCTGACACATTTTGGTTACTTTCAGTTGAAATCTGCAGATTCTGAGCTCTCAAATATGTATTGATGAAATTACATGCTTGTAACCACTAATGACATTTGAAAGAGGAAAAGAGAAATTCCTTGCCTACTATCTCAATATTGTGTTTAGTTTAGTGATCGACAAAGAGTTTTTAAGTAGACTGAATATGTTCCCCAGGAACAATCAACATTACTCGAATGCTCCTGTCTGACACAAAAGAAAGCATGCAAATTTATTATTGTCTTTCTATGCAGTGTCCAGACCAGTAGGAATGAGATCATCTGGTAGGTAATTAAATGGTGTTGAAGGCCCTAGGGAATGGTTTCTGCTAGGATTGGAGAAGAGCTTTCAGAATTGTTGTTCCAGAAAAATAATAAATGAGAGGACCATCACTCTAAGTTAAAGGTATTGACTATTCATTGATGTTCTACCTAACAGTCACAGCGTTTGGTGAGATGGGTTCTTTCATAGGCTGTGAACACTTCTACAGAGACGTATTGTAGCAACTACAATTTACTTCAGTCTGCTTCCTATAATCTGGTTTAAAACATTGTAAGTTATCTGCACAGAAGTGTGTACTAAAAATGGTTGATGTTCTAATGATTAGTCCACTGCAGATGGCATTTCTAACTTAATAATATTGTAGTATTTATTGATAAGTAGCAAAACTATGTATTTTTCCTATTTTCTGCAACTAGTTTGGTGTTCTTGAGTGTTGTTTTTAATGTATATGCATAAAAATGTATACTGTATGTAAAACATTCCTGGGACTATTCATACTTCCATTTTTTTAGATAATGGTGCTCATACAAGAGTCTATGTTCCCACTCCCACACCATGCTTTGTTCCACACGTTGGAAACACTGAGTGGCATTGGTGTTGGTGTTGAACCCTTCAGGGCATTGATTTGAGAGTCTGAGGATACCCATGCAGAGGATGCTATGTAATAATTTGACTGTTGACATGAGTATGATGATTTTTGGACTCTAGAGACTCTTTAGACCCTGAAAGTGATGCATTTTCTCCCAAAACTTCAATTATATGCATCTCGAAATGCATATCTTGATGTAATTTTGCTAATTGCACCCTTAAATGCAATATAATATAAATGAGAAAACTTTGCATGGTGTTTAATGGTTCGGATTGAAATTTATATACAAGAATTCTTTTTAGTTGAAATTTGTGTAGTTTTTATTTGACCAGCTTTTATATCCATTTTTTCAGTTGAATCAGGTCTGTTTTGTAATTTATGGGCAAACCCATTCTGATCTGCTTCTGGTTTTCATAAGTTTGTGAAGAAGCAGGTTTTCATGCTCTGTTTGACTCTGGTAAAGTCTACGATAGAATAAAATGGCTGTTCATTGAGAGAATTAGACAGATATTTATGGATTCAAAGTAAACAATGACAGTTTATGTTCAGGAATTTTTCTGTTTTCATATTCTTCTCTATGGTCACTGATATTTCCAAATGTATCTGATTTTCTTGTCTCTTTATTGTGAGCTGATCTGTCTATATGTGTGCAGTAAAACGGATATAAGATTTTAAAGTAATGTTTTTCTCTGAGATTAGTCATCAAGATTAACTATATTGGTTGTTCAAAATAAATGAAATTGTTCTTTTGTGGAAGAATCCATTCTTTGTATCAGTTGATTGCAGTTCTTTATTTTGGGCCAATTGACTCTAAAATCTCACATACCAAGCTTTCTTAATATGATGCACACAATTTCAATAACGAGTTGCAGCATACCTGAATCTTGCCTGACACAAATCTTGTATTGAATGTCATATTTTGTTTCTGTGTTGATGAAAATTCAATAATCTCTTGTACAGTAGTTATTTGTTCAGGGTTGATGCAGCATCTGTTTGTATATATATATATATAATATATA